>CM053411.1:50516452-50531332 GCA_028644305.1 Xerus rutilus
TTGATCGAATGGGTCATTACTACCCCTGGTGCATGTATGAAGACACAAATAGTGTGACTCTTTATGATTTGCAACCAGAGAAATGGAAAAACTGAGCTCTGTTTATGTACTATGACTTGAAATGCATTTAAATAAAAAAAAAAAAATACAGCCCACATAGAATTCTCATACATGAACAGAGGAAATAAAAATTAGTTCAAGTACTTTGGAAAATTTGTTCAGTAATGCCTATAAAAGTAATTTTCAACCAAAACTTGACCCCACAATTTTACTTCTAGACAGAAATGAGAGCTAAGCACACCAAAAATGAAATTCATGAATACTGTACATGAATATTCATAGCAGCTTTATTCACAGTAGCCAAAAACTGGAAATAAACCAATTGTTCATCAACAGATAAATGACATTAAAGACCAGGCAAAACAAAGACATGGAAATAGACATCAGCATAGTGACCCTGCAGAAGGCGGGGGTGATAAAGACCAGGAAGAGGCATAAGGAAACCCATGGGTGTATTGGAAAGTCTCTCTTTTTTTTTTTTTTGGTAGCGGGGATTGAACTCTGAGACACTCCACCACTGAGTCACATCTCCAGCCTTATTTTCTGTTTTATGTAGAGACAGAGTCTCACTGACTTGCTTAGTGCCTCACCATTGCCAAAGCTGGCTTTGAACTCGCGATTCTCCTGTCTCAGCCTCCCAAAGTGCTGGGATTACAGGTGTGTACCACCAAGCCTGGCTTCTCTCTTTTTTTTAAGGGCGGGAAGGGAGGGTACCAGGGATTGAACCCAAAGGTACTTAACTGCTGAAGCACAACTCCAGCCCTTTTTATTTTGAGACGGAGTCTCACTAAGTTGCTTAGGGCCTAAATTGCTAAGGCTGTAATTGTGATCCTCCTGCCTCAACCTCCCAAGTCACTGCAATTATAGGTGTGCACTACCACACTTCACTAAGTTTCTCTTTTTTTTTTTTTAATTTTTAGTTGTTGACTTTTATTTATTCATTTATTTGTATGCAGTGCTAAGGATTGAACCCAGTGCCTCCCACATGCGAGGCAAGTGCTCTGCCACTGAGCCACAATTCCAGCCCCTAAGTTTCTCTATCTTGATCAGAGTGATAGTAATATAAGTGTGTACAAATGTGAAAATTTTTTTTTATTTTTTATAAGATTTTTTTAAACCTTTATTTTATTTACTTATATATTTTATGTGATGCTAAGAACGGAACCCAGTGCCTCACGTGTTCAAGGCAGGCGCTCTACCACTAAGCCACAACCCCAGCCCCCATGTGTGAAAATGTATTGATCTACTCACTTTAGACGTTCACTGTATTTTATGCCTGGATTTAAAAATTTTTTAAACAGGGACCAGATCTACCCTAATATTGGTAACAAAATTATTAATTATTGAGCACACAAAATACATAAAAACATCAGTTTTGTCAACAATGGACCACTAGATATTAAACAATGAAGGACAATAATCCTTCAAAGACAGGAAACAAATGAGAAATGTCCTAAAACTGGCCCAGCTGACTGCTTTGAGAGTTTCCAAGCAACAGCACAGAGAAGAGAAATTGTACTGTCAGAGTTGAGATAGAGCCAAGAGACCTGGAAGATGAAAGCAACTAGAGTTCAGAAGACAAAAAAAAAAACTGAACAGAGCAGAAACCTGGAGAGCTGCAGAGGGTTCCTGGAGCACAGTGCCGATGGGTGCACTCATGTGAACAATCAGAGGCCAGGAAGAATTACTAGAAAGAGCAGGGAACTGTACCCATTGTTCACACAGGGTGATGGAGTGTTTGTTCCCAGTCACACCCCAGTGCACGCACAGTATGCTGGGTAGAGTACACAGAAAGACCTTGCCTTAGTACTGGGGAAAAAGTAAGCCCTTGACTGAGCTCCATACCTACTTACCAAATCATAAAGGCAACAACCAAAAGATCAAGCTGTTTCCAAGTAATTTAACTGCTTCCCAGAACAAAGTTCAAGATGATTTACAGGAATACAAAAATATTCACAGCCAGGAGCAGTGACATATCCCTGCAGTCCCAGCTACTAGGTAGGTTGGGTCAAGAGAATCGCTTAAATCCAGGGGTTTGCAGCCAGCACAGACAATACAGCAAAACCTTACCTCAAAAGAAAAAGAAGAAGAAGTAGTTGGAGAGCTAACATCATTTAATTTCAAGAAGAATTTTAAAAAATACAACAGTCTAGGCTGGGGTGTAGCTCTGGTGAAGTGCATGACTACCACACACCAAGGTCCTCGGTTCAATCTTAGTACCACAAAAATAAAAAAATAAAAAGAATGGTAAAAATGATCAAAAGCATACTGTTAGAAAGAAGGAAGACAAGTCAATCATTAGAACAGAATAGTGAATCCAGCATAAACCAACACAGATGATCAACTGATTGAACAAAGACAGAAACAACTAAAAAAAAAGGACATGGATTTGTAACACACACCACATACAAAAATTGACTAAAAAATGAATAATTTAAATATTTTTTTTTTTTTTTTGGTACTGGGGATTGAATTCAGGGGCACTCGACCACTGAGCCACATCCCCAGCCCTATTTTGTGTTTTATGTAGAGACAGGGTCTCACTGAGTTGCTTAGTGCCTCGCCATTGCTGAGGCTGGCTTTGAACTCACGATTCTCCTGTCTCAGCCTCCCTAAGTGCTGAGATTACAAGCGTGAGCCACCGCGCCCGGCTTAATTTAAATATTAAATCTAAATTTTGAAACTTCTAGAAGAAAATGCATGAAAAGACTGAATGCTGGGCTGGGGTTGTAGCTCAGTGGTAGAGCGCTTGCCTTGCAGGTGTGAGGCACTGGGTTCGATCCTCAACACCACATAAAAAAATAAAGATATTTGTGTCCACCTACAACTGAAAAAAAAAAAAAAAAAAAAAAGACTGAATGTTGCCAGATGCAGTAGCATACACCTGTAATCCCAGCAACCCGGAAGCCTGTGACAGAAGGATCGTGAGGTCAAAGCCAGCAAGGCCCTAAGCAACTTACCAAGACTCCGTCTCAAAATTAAAAATAAAAGGGACTGAGGATGTGGCTTAGTGGTTAAGTGCCACTGGATTCAATCCCCGGTACAAAAAAAGTGCTATTGAATGTGAAAGTAAAACTGACATAGTTTCTCGGAAGTTCTTTTTTTTTTTTTTTTTTTTTGGTACTGGAGATTGAACTCAGGGGCACTGGACCACTGAGCCACACCCCCAGCCCTATTTTATATTTTATGTAGAGACAGGGTCTCACTGAGTTGCTTAGTGCCTTGCCATTGCTGAGGCTGGCTTTGAACTCATGATTCTCCTGTCTCAGCCTCCCTAAGTGCTGGGATTACAGGCGTGAGCCACCACGCCCAGCTTCGGAAGTTCTTTAGGAACATATATTAAAAACTTTCAGCTAGGCACAGTGGCACACGCCTGTAATCCCAGCAAGGGATTCTGGGAGGCTGAGACAGGAGAATCACCAGTTCAAAGCCAGCCTCAGCAACGCCGAGGCGCGAAGCAACTCAGTAAGACCCTGTCTCTACATAAAACACAAAATAGGGCTGGGGATGTGGCTCAGTGGTCGAGTACCCCTGAGTTCAATCCCCAGTACCAAAAAAAAAAAACCTTCAAAAATTATACATGCCATTTGCAGGTGAATGAATGGAGTTAGAGAATATCATGCTAAGTAAAGTAAGCCAATCCCAAAAAAACCAAAGGCTCTCTCTGATAAATGGATGGATGCTGATCCATAATAGGGATGGTGGGGAGAGTGGAGGAACTTTGGGCAAAGGGGAGGGGGCATGAGGACAGGAAAAATGATGGAATGAGATGAACATCATTACCCTAGGTACATATATGACTGCACATATGATGCAACGCTACATCATGTACAGCCAGAGAAATGAAAAGTTGTGTTGCATTTGTGTACAATGAATCAAAATGCATTCTACTGTCATATATACGTAATTAGAATAAGTTAATATTAAAAATAAATAAATAAAAATTATACATGCTAGTCAGGTGTGGTGGTACAGGCCAGTAATCCCAGCAATTCATATATAATTTGGAAGGGGTACCAGGGATTGAACTCAGGGGTACTCGACCACTGAACCACATCCTCAGCCCTATTTTGTGTTTTATGTAGAGACAGGGTCTCACTGAGTTGCTTAGCACCTCAGCGTTGCTAAGGCTGGCTTTGAACTCATGATCCTCCTGTCTCAGCCTCCCAAAGTGTTGGGATTACAGGTGTGCCCCACCATGCCCAGCTCATAAAAGTATTTTTTAATATAAATATTGTATATTCTTAGAGGAGGATATCTAATGGCCTATGACAGAAGGGGAAGACCTGGAGACTGCTATGGTGGCATGGCTGGTTTCAGTGCTGATGCGACTTGCGATTCTGCGATAGGAGCCCATCAGAATGGCAGATGTCTTATGAATCACAGGGTAGCTCTGGATATGATTATTCCTATGCAGGGGATCGTGCTCATATGGTCATCTTGGTGGACCTACTATTACAACACAAATAACTATTCCCAAAGATTTGGCTGGATCTATTACTGGCAAAGGTGGTTAGTGGATTAAGCAAATCCGTCATGAGTCGGGATCCTTGATCAAAACTGATGAGGCTTTAGAAGGATCCGAAGATCACAACGTTACCATTACAGGAACACAGGACCAGATACAGAATGCACAGTATTCACTGAAGAACAGTGTGAAGCAGTATGCAGATGTTGAAGGATTCTAATGCAAGATATTTTTTTCTTTTTTATAGTGTAAAGCAGTATTCTGGAAAGTTTTTCTAACACTAGTGAAGAACTGAAGGAGTCCTGCAGCTTTGTTTTTTAATCTGCTTCTGTTTAAAAAGCCACCATTCCTCTGCTTCATAGGTGTCCTGCATTTGAGGTGTAGCAGAATCTTTGCTTTTCACCAGATGCAATGTTTTAGTTCCTTACACACGGGGTGGGGGTGGGGGGAGCAGTACAAAAAGTAACATTGAAATTTTGAAACAGCAGAGAGTAAATTTTATTTTTTGTTCATTGGTGGTGGTTTTTTTAAAAATCCCAGGTAATTACTGTGCGCACCTTGCTTTGTGGTCACCGTAAACATTTTCAGGGAGCCGGGCGTGGTGGCGCAAGCCTGTAATCCCAGCACTTAGGGAGGCTGAGACAGGAGGATCGCGAGTTCAAAGCCAGCCTCAGCAATGGTGAGGTGCTAAGCAACTCAGTGAGACCCTGTCTCTACATAAAACACAAAATAGGGCTGCGGATGTGGCTCAGTGGTCGAGTGCCCCTGAGTTCAATCCCCAGTACCAAAAAAAAAAAAAAAAAACATTTTCAGGGGCAGGGAGGAAAGTAACAGTAGTCCACACATCCCTGGAATCTGTTCAAAGCAGTGTGCAAAATGTAATGCTCTTTTGTAAGAAACATTTTATGATTTTTAAAATAAATTCAGTAAACCTATAAAAAACATGTTTTATTTCTTTTTTCCTATGTCCAAATACTAAGTAATCTAAAACAATTCTATGATAAACTCTATTTAAACTTGTAAATAATATTTTCATGAATTATCAATATAGACACACAACATATCAGACTATGGGATATAAATTTTTTCAGAGTTTTATCCAGTTGGAAAACCAAAGGTCAAAAAATCTAAAGTCTATCACGGACAACACCACAAACAAGAATCAGCTGCAGGACACAGGATTACAACTATATTTCCTATGGCCATTTGCTGCAGTACCTTTCCTTCTGGGAGTACCTTACTAACAAGCTACATCATTCTAGAAACTTCTCATAATCCTGTCATCTTTTTCTGTATTAGTTACTTATATGACAACAAATATAATAATATTCATCTTTTTTTGTTTTTTTAAAATATTTTTTTAGTTGTAGATGAATGTGATACCTTTATTTATTTATTTCTATGTGGTGCTGAGGATTGAACCCAGTGTTTCACATGCACAATGCGAGTGTTCTAATGCTGAGCCACAACCCCAGTCCAATCATCACATTTGTTAAAGAAACTTTCCAGGTCTAGAAGTATAGCTCAATGGTAGAGCATTTGCTTGTTAGCATGCACAAGGCCCTGAGTTAAATCCCCAGAACACCTCCCCAGGCCCAGCCTTGCCAAAAAATATGAAAAGAACTTTTCAAATCAGGGAAAACATGAAAAAAAAAATCTTTCAACTATGTAAAGTAGTAAGTAATCTTAAAACCACCTAAACAAAAGAAGATATGAATTTGCTGCTGCAACTAAGAACAAAGGGTCAATCATACTATAGCTCAGTAACAAAAGAATATACAAAAACAGGAAATAAAATATTTTACTTTTTGTTACTTTTTGTTATTTTGTATGCCTTTCTTTCTAATACCTTAGCTTGAATAATCTTTCCTCCAGGATGAAATTAATTTCTGTCAGAAATTAGAGAGTGAATTATTAAACCAGATGAATTATCTCCACTTTTTTTTTAATTTGAGATGAGGTTTAACTAAGTTGCTCGGGCTGGCCTAGAATTGGGATCTTCCTGTCTCAGCCTGCTAAGTAGCTGAGATTACTGGTGTGTGCCATCATACCTAGCAAATCACTACTACTCTCAAATGTAAAGCAACTTTAGCGGGTTAGCTATTTTTATAATTTTGCTACAAAGATTCACTTTTCAAAATATAAAAATAATCATGAAGGGGTTGGGGATATAGCTCAGTTGGTAGAGTGCTTGCCTCACATGCACAAGGCCCTGGGTTCAATCCCCAGCACCACAAAAATCATCATCATCATCATCATCATCATCATGAAAGCATGGTGGTGCATGCCTGAATTCCAACAACTAAGGAAGTTGAGGCAGAAGGGTCACAAGCTCAAGGGGAGCCCAGACAACTCAGCAAAATCCTTTCTCAAAATAAAACATAACAAGGGCTGGTGTGGGGGATGGGGCAAAGCAAGTGGCAAAGCAAGTGCCTAACATGTGTGAGGTACTGGGTTCGATCCTTAGTACCACATAAAAAATAAACAAAATAAAGGCAAGCTGTTCACCTACAACTACAAAAAAATAAAATAAAAAGGCTGGTGTGGTGCAGCACCCTTGGGTTCAACTCCCAGCACTGCAAAACAAACAATACATTAAGCCGTTCATTCTTTTTCAAATCGTATCCCAATCTTGCCTGATAAGTCCACAAATCTTGCCAGTACAAACACGATGTATCCTTGGGAAGTTTCAAAAATCAAGGCCAAACAGACATCCAGTTTTCTTAGCACTATTTGTTAAAAAGGTTATCTTCCATGTTTTTGGCACCTTTGTCAAGGATCAAATGACTATGTGACTTTGTCTCTGTATCTTCTATTCTACTCCACTGGTCTTCATGTTTACTTTTATGCCAATACCACAGTGTGTTTTTGTTACCATATCTCTGTAACATAATGTAAGACTGGGTATTGTAAGACTCCAGCGTTGTTTTAATTGCTCAGGATTGCTTTGCTATTCTGGGTCTTTTATTTCTCCATATGAATTTTAGAATTTTTTTTCTAGTTCTGTCAAGAATGTCATTGGTATTCTCATGGGAATTGTTTTGAATCTGTGGATCATTTTTGGTAGTATGACCATTTTGACAAAATTAATTCTGCTTATCCGTGAACTTGGGAGGTCTTTCATTTTCTGAAGTCATCAATTTCTTTCTTCAGTATTTTATTATTTTCATTGTAGAGGTCTTTTAGCTCCTTGGTTAGAATTATTCCCAGATTCTTTGATTGTTTGCTTTTATTTTTTATTTTTTTCAAAATTTTTTTTGTTATTTTGAAAAACTTTATTTATTTACATGCGGTGCTGAGAATCGAACCCAGTGCCTCACACATGCTAGGCAAGTGCTCTACCACTGAGCCACAACCCCAGTCCCTGCTTTTCTTTTATTTTTGAGGCTACTGTGAATAGGACTCTTCCAAATTTCTTTCTCAGCAAGTCCATTATTACAGAAGGAAAGCTACTGATTTTTATACATTGATCTTTTACCTTGCTATCTTGCTGAATTTGCTTTATCAGCTCTAGAAGTCTTCTGGTAGAGTTTTTTGGATCTTCTAGATATAGAGTCATAGCAGCAGCAAACAGATATAATTTGACTCCTTTTTTCTATTTTTATGCCTTTAATTTCCTTCTTTTGCCTGATTGCATGGCTAGAGTTTCAAGTACTATACTGAATAGGTAGGAGTGGTGAGAGTGGACACCCATGTCTTATTCCTGATTTTAGAGGAAGTGCTTTTGAGTTTTTCTCCATTCAGTATGATACTGGCTTTGGATTTATTGTAAGCAGCCATTATAACATTGAGGTTAGTTCCTTCTATCTCTAGTTTCTTCAATGATTTTAACATGAATGAATGTTGGATTTTGTCAAAGACTTCTTTCGTTTCTATGGAGATGATCATGTAATTTTCATCCTAAATTCTATTCATGTGATGAATTACATTCATTGATTTACATATGTTGAACTGACCTTGCATCCCCTGGGATGAAACCAGCTTGATCATGGTATAAAATCTTTGTTTTGTTGGGGAGTAAGTGAGGATCAAACCCAGAGCACTTTACCACTGGGCTATATTCCCAGTTCTTTTTACTTTGAGGCAGGTTCTTACTAATTTGCTGAGGATCTTGCTAAAATTACTGAGGTTAGCCTCAAACTTTCCATCCTCCTAACTTACTTTCTGGATCGCTGGGATTACAATGTGTGCCACAAGTCCCTGCTCCTGAATATTGTTTTTTTTTGTTTTTTGTTTTTTGGTACTGGAGATTGAACTCAGGGGCACTCGACCACTGAGCCACATCCTCAGTCCTATTTTGTGTTTTATGTAGAGACAGGATCTCACCAAGTTGCTTAGCGCCTTGGCGTTGCTGAGGCTGGCTTTGAACTCGCGATTCTCCTGTCTCAGCCTCCCAAAGTGCTGGGATTACAGGCGTGTGCCACCATGCCCGGCTCTTAATGTTGTTTTGAATGCAGACTTCTAATATTTTATTAAGGATTTTTGCATCTGTTTATCATCAACATTAGTCTACATTTCTTGATGTGTCATTATATGGTTTTTATATCAGGGTGATACTGGCTTCATAGGATGAATTTAGGAGTGTCTCCTCCCTTTCCATTTCATGGAATAATTTCAGGAAGACTGACATTAGTTCTTCTTTAAAGGTCTGGTAGAACTCAGCTGAGAATTCATCTGGTCCCAGGCTTTGTTTTGTTGGAAGGCTTTTTATTACTGCTTCTATATTGTTGCTTGATATTGGTTTCCTATATTCTCCTGGTTCAATCTGGATAGGTCATATGTCTAGAAATTAGTTGATATCTTCTAGATATTTTAATTTTCCCATAAGAATGAAATAGATCTCTACCTCTCACCCTGCACAAAAATCAACTCAAAATGAATCAAAGTTCTAGCAATTAGAACAGATGCATTGCAATTGCTAGGGGGGAAAAAAAAGACTCAACCCTCCAACAGATTAGCACAGCCAGCAACTTCCTTGTAAGACTCCTAAAGCTCAGGAAATAAAACCAAAAATCAACAATGGAATGGCATCAAATTAAAAAGTTTTTACATGGCAAAGGAAACAAATGTATTAAAAGCCTACAGAACAGAAAAAAAATCTTTGAAAATTACTCTTACAACAAGGGATTCATATCCAAAATACATAAAAACACTCAAAAACCTAAACATCAAAAAAACAAACAACCCAAACAATAAATGAACAAATGATATAAACAGACATTTTTCAAAAGAAAAAATACAAATGATCAACAAATATTTAAAATGTTCAACATCCTTAGCAGTCAGGGAAATGTAAATCAAAACTACCCTGAAATTTCATTTCACCCCAGTTAGGGGCAATCATCAAGAATATAGGTCAATTCAGACTATAAAAGCAATTTCCATCTAAGAAATACAGAAAATACTAAAGAGATGCTTCAGTAGTAAAATGCTTGTCTAACATGTATAAGGCCTTAGATTCAATGCCCGGTACCACAAAAATGAAAAAGAAAACAACAAAATACTAAAAATAAGGTTACATACAAGGACCACAAGGAGCCTTTAAAGAGTGTGGCACAGAGCTCTGGAAGGATCATTCTGCACATCAGTTCTGGGTATTAGGTTTAAAGATTTCCAATACTGTCAGGCACAGTGGTGTATGCCTATAATCCCAGGGGCTCAGGAGACTGAGGCAGGAGGATTGTGAATTCAAAGCCAGCCTCAGCAACTCAGCTAGGCATTTAGTGAGACCCTGTCTCTAAATAAAATATTTTAGCTGGGCACGGTGGCGCACACCTGTAATCCCAGCACTTTGGGAGGCTGAAGACAGGAGCATTACAAGTTCAAAGCCAGCCTCAGCAACGGTGAGGTGCTAAGCAACTCAGTGAGACCCTGTCTCTAAATAAAATTCAAAATAGGGCTGGGGATGTGGTACAGTGGTCAAGTACCCCTGAGTCCAATCCCCAGTATAAATAAGTAAGTAAAAAAAATATTTTAAAAGGCTGAGGATTTGACTCAGTAGTTAAGCACCCCTAGGTTTAATCCCCAGTACCAAAAAATAAAAATAAAAGATTATTTAAAAGTACAAAATGGGGCTGGCATCGTAGCTCAGTGGTAGAGTACTTGCCTCGCATGTGGGAAGCCCTGGGTTCAATCCTCAGTACCACATAAAATAAATAAATAAAGATATTGTGTCCATCTACAACTAAAAAATATTTTTAAAAAAGTACAAAATGAAGAATGTGAGTGCTGGTGGAGAGCCTGGAACGCACCAAGAGTTTAAGTGTTAGTTTTCTTTCTTCAAGATACCCTGATTGGTAAGTGACAAGAGTAAAATCTAACTTGATGTACAACATAAGCGACTTCCAAGAAACTGCAATACAAAATCTATGAATGAAAGACCAGAGAGAACACACAACCTACATCTGAATTTCCATTAATGATAGCACATAACTAAAACCAAATGAAATGCTGGTGTATTCTTACAAAAATGCACTAAAATGCACATTTTAATAATGCTTCCAGAATACTGCTTGTAACTTTTTTAAAATAATGATTTGTATTTGTTCTCTAGCATAGAACAGCTATGACTCTCTAGAACTGAAGATCCCTAAACGGTTGCCAGGAAAAATGGACAAACAAGCAAGGCCCTCCTGGACAAAGCAAAATTTTGTTCACTGCACACGAAAAAGATAAAAGAATGTCCCTCTTTTTTTTTATATTTTTTAGATTTTTTTAGTTGTAGATGAGCACAATATCTTTATTTTATTTATTTATTTTTATGTGGTGCTGAGGATCGAACCCAGTGCCTCACGCATGCGAGGCAAGCGCTCTACCACTGAGCTACAATCCCAGCCCTAAGAATGTCCCTCTTACATCTGGACATAGAAAAGGATAGTAACTGGGAAAAAGGAAAGAACACCTGGCCCCTAGGCCCAGAATCTGTGCTTATGCCACAGGTGCCGGAAGTTTCACCTCACTTCAGCAACAGAACTGGCCTTTCCTAAGTACTTTCTCTCTCTCTTTCCAAGAATAGTCTCCCATAGGGCCTAGAGGTAGAGGTCAGTGGTAGAGCTCCTACTTAACATGTGTGAAGCCTTGGGTTCAATCCCCAACACAGCCACAAAACAAAACAAAACTCTCCTATCTATGCTATCATATTCCTGTTCTTACCAAAATTTTTCATGAAACAATTCTCTTCACTCTTATAAAATGCACAAGCAACTGGAGCACTCATACTTGAGAATGACCATTTCCTAAAATCATCATCTATTATCACTTTACAAGTCAGGCATGCTTCTTATGTGGGTTTTTTTGTTTTTATTTTTCCTAATATTAGGAATTTAACCCAAGGGTGCTTGCTTTGCCAATGAGCTACATGCCTAGTCTTCTGTATTTTTTATTTTGAGACAGGGGCTTACCAAGTTGCAGAGGCTGGCCTTGAACTTGCTATCCTCCTGCCTCAGCCTCCTGAGCTGCTAGGGTTATAAGTGGGCAACATCAAGCCCAGCTCTTCCTGTGTATTTCAACAATTCACCTCTACCACAGCACTTACCATATGTTAGGTAGGGCCAGGGTCCAGGACATTCAATTAGGGGGACCAGTGGTCAGTAGCTGCAGAATGGAGTGGCAAGCCAGATGCTGACACCACCAGTAGACACGCCTCCTGTCAATCAGCGGGTTTTCCTGACCTATCCAGGAAGGACTCTGGCCTTCTCTTCCTGCCCCCAAGCCCTCCCCTTCCTGACCGGGCTTTCTTGAAATTCTTTGTGCACTGAAGCCCCAGCGCCATTTCTCCCTGATACGCTCTGATGGACGGGTGGATTCAGCCCGAGAGCGTGTATTCCAATAAAGTCTTGCCGAGCGGCCTAATTCATCTCCTCCCTGGTCGTCTAATCTTTACACCATATACTGTAGTAACACAGCCTGTACTATGACCACAGGACTAAAGGTTTTCTGAGGACAGGGACAGCATTTGGTTACTGCTAACACCCCCAGCATCTAGTACAGGCATATTCCATTTACAGTGAGATGCTCAATGAATTGTAAACTAAAGAGAACCAGGAATAAGATGTTGGGTGAATATGACCCATAAAAAAACTGGATTTTAGATTTCCAGGCTCCAATTCTAGAATTTCACCTATCCGATACACAATTACAAAATATATTAAACACAGCAATAATAGTCCTTGTGCAGCACCATACCATCAACCAGCATAATCTCACCACACTGGATGTCTGAGTTTTCCCTCCATTTGGAGGGATCAGAAAGCTTAACACTAGTTCCCAGCCTCCCACACCCCTGAGCTGTGGAAGGCACCTGGCATGAGGGGCACTGAGAGGCTGAGGCTGAGCCCACCTTCCAGAGGCTCTTCACTATCACCACTACTGAGCAAAGCTGAAAAGCTGAGGCTAGTGTGCACATTCATTCTCTAAGCTCCTAGGAGCGAAGAAATGGGCAAGCATTGGCAGCGTTCTGATTTAACTTAAGCCTTGAACCAAGGTTTCAGGTGACCATTTTCCAACATCCTGTGTGTGAGAAACTATTGAAAAAATATTACCTTAACAAAGGTCCAGAGCAGGGCTTCACAGCAATAGGCTTTGGGTGTGGGTTTGTTCTCCTGATCCTCTAGGACTCTATTTAGATCTATTCCTTCAACCTTTATATCATCTCATAAGCACTTAATTTCTAGTAATAAATCAAATCCAGATTAGTTTCCTTTTCATTCACTGACTCTGACTTATATAAAATTAGCTACCATTTTCTACATATCTTAGGATTTGCCACAGGCCCTTTAATCATTTAATTCCTACGACAACCCTCAAGATGGGAGGGTAATAAGGCAGAAAGTACTAACAGGCCCCTTGTAAGCATAAAGAAACTAAGGCTCAAAAATCTGCCCCACAATGCCAAATTGTGCAAACATAAAATAAGGTATAGAAACGTTTCTCTTCTCCAAAATAAATTTTTATTGTTCGTTCATTCATTTATGTACTTATTGGGACTCATCAGGGATTGAACCCAGGGGCACTCTTAGCACTGAGCTGCATCCTCAGCCCTTTTTATTCTATGAGACAAGGTCTCACTAAATTGCTAAGTCTGACCTCAAACTTGCAATTCTCCTGCCTTGGCCTTCCAAATTGCTGCAATGACAAGTATACTGATCAGCTTCCAAAATAAATTTTAAAGAGATAAATTAAAACATATGCAGCAATAATCAAAACACATGATACTAGTTCCACTAGGTAACTCTGGGCCAAGGACTCAGCTATAAAATGCAAAGGTTCTAGCCGGGCACGGTGGCTCAAGCCTGTAATCCCAGCACTTAGGGAGGCTGAGACAGGAGAATCGCGAGTTCAAAGCCAGCCTCAGCAATGGCGAGGCGCTAAGCGACTCAGTGAGACCCTGTCTCTACATAAAACACAAAATAGGGCTGGGGATGTGGCTCAGTGGTCGAGTGCCCCTGAGTTCAATCCCCGGTACCAAAAAAAAAAAATGCAAAGGTTCTGAGGCTGAGTGGCAGAACATGAGTTTAGCATGTACATGGCCTAAGCTTGAACCCTCAGCCCCAGGTACCATGCAAGTAACTAATTATGAATTAAAAACAGAGGTTTTAAATAAATGATACATAAGGTCCTTTCAGTTCTAAAATTCTATTGTTTCAAATGTTAACTGATTAAATACATTGTGCTACCTAAATAACAGCACTATATAAAGGTAAAATTACTAGCAGAAATAGAAGTCGCCGGGCATAGTGGCGCATGCCTGTAATCCCAGCACTTTGGGAGGCTGAAACAGAAGAATCATGAGTTCAAAGCCAGCCTCAGCAACGGCAAGGTGTTAAGCAACTCAGTGAGACCCTGTCTCTAAATAAAACACAAATATAGGGCTGGGGATGTGGCTCAGTGATCAAGTACCCCTGAGTTCAATCCTCGATACCAAAAAAAAAAAAAAAGAAAAAGAAAAAGAAAAGTCATAGGGGGCTAGAGGCATAGTTCAGTGGCAGATCCCTGGCCTAGTAAGCATAAGTCCGTGGGTTTTAACCCCTGCACCACCAAGAAAAGCAAAAAGGAAATAAAAATAGTACTAGTAGTAGTAGTAAGATAAAGAATTCAATGTAAGGCCAGGCACAATGGTGCACACCTGTAATCCCAATAGCTCAGGAGGCTGACGCAGGAGGATCACAAATTCAAAGCCAGCCTCAGCAACTTAGCAAGGCCCTAAGCAACTCACTGAGATCTGTCTCTAAATAAAATACAGAAAAGGGCTGGGAATGTGGCTCAGTGGTTAAGCACCCCTGAGTTCAATCCACAGTGCCAAAAAAAGGCCTTATAAGATAGTTTTTATATTAACACTGTGATAGAAAATAGAT
>CM053411.1:50539824-50565174 GCA_028644305.1 Xerus rutilus
TGGTACTGGGGATTGAACTCAGGGGCACTCGACCACTGAGCCACACCCCCAGCCCCATTTTGTGTTTTATGTAGAGACAGGGTCTCACTGAGTTGCTTACCACCTCGCCATTGCTGAGGCTGGCTTTGAACTCGCGATTCTCCTGTCTCAGCCTCCCTAAGTGCTGGGATTACAGGCTTGAGCCACCGCGCCCGGCTTCCAGATGGCTTTTTTCTTCCTGGTCTTTGAGTACTGGGGACTGACCCCAGGGCCTTGTGCAGGCTGGGAAAATGCTTTACCACTCACTGAGCTACATCCCCAGCCTCCAGATGGCATTTTTGAAGAAAGGTATTAGCCAAATAATCCGAAAGATTCTAACACAGCCGGGCGCGGTGGCTCAAGCCTGTAATCCCAGCACTTAGGGAGGCTGAGACAGGAGAATCGCGAGTTCAAAGCCAGCCTCAGCAATGGCGAGGCGCTAAGCAACTCAGTGAGACCCTGTCTCTACATAAAATACAAAATAGGGCTGGGGATGTGGCTCTGTGGTCGAGTACTCCTGAGTTCAATCCCCAGTACCACAAAAAAAAAAAAAAAAAAAAAAAGATTCTAACACTATGAATTCTCATAAGCCACACAAATGGGCCTCAAAATGGTCCAGGGAAAACCAGAGTATCAACAGAAAATCTGTGCTCTACATACATTAGAACTGCTTTCCAGTGCCTCCACTGCAAAAGCTCATCTACTGAAATAATCACAATGCTTCTGATGTCTTTTTTTTTTTAATTTTTTTTTGGTACTGGAATTTGAACTCAGGAGCACTCGACCACTGAGCCACATCCCCAGTCCTATTTTGTGTTTTATGTAGAGATAGGGTCTCACTGAGTTGCTTAGTGCCTCGCCATTGCTGAGGCTGGCTTTGAACTCATGATCCTCCTGTCTCAGCCTCCCTAAGTACTGGGATATAGGCTTGCACCACCGCGCCCGGCTCTGATGTCTTAAAAATCTGGAATCAGGGACAAACCTTAAAATGTTATTTTACCTGGGCCATAGTATAAAACTACTTCATATTTTCAAAACTGTATTCTTGCTAGTCCAGTCGAAGATTTTACAAATTCCCTTCACTACTGTTCAACTTGTTCCTTCTAAAGTTGGAAGAGAAAAATATGAATTAACTAAAAAGGGAGAAACACATGACTCTAAATATAAAAAGGGATTGAGTTATGGAAGCAAACTTCTTTTCAAGGCTCTAAGCAATTGGAAGAAATCTGCCAACTTTGTGTATGTGTGGTATTGGGGATTGAACCCGAGGATGCTTTACCACTGACCTAGGTCCCCAATCCTTTTTTTTTTTTTTTTTTAAGGGTCTGGCTAAAATTACCCAGGCTGGCTTACAACTTTTGATCCTCCTGCCTCAGCCTGCAGAGTGGCTGGAATTACAGGCGTGCATCACAGAAGAATCCTGCATAACTCTCTAATCTGAAATCTCTACTTCAAGAGAGCTTAGGACCTCTTATGCCCTTTACCCAACTATTCTTCAGTGGAAAACACATAGTTTTTAATATTAGAATCAAGAACACTCACTATATACCTTGTTAAGTTCTTCGATTCTTCTGATTAGGTATGGGTTGCTGGAAGAATTCTCAAAGTAGACATAATCTGTAATTAAAAGAAGTTACAGAATTTAATCTTTTCAATATAAAGCTCACATTTGGCAATGTACCACTTCTTAAGTTAGTAAGAACTTAATCCATTCACTGGTAATGCAACCTTAATAGAGTTGCTCATGTATGTACTCTACATATATCTTATTTTCCTTGCATTTTCATTTCAATTCATGTTTCAGCAAGTTCTCCCAGACTTTTGTCCTACAGTGTCATTTCTCCAATAAACCAAGACACCTCTCCTCATCACTGAGTAGTGAGGGCTTGCCAAATACGTCCTGTATACACAGCTTCCCATATCTTTTCCCTCCAAACCAATTTGCTCTGGAGTATGCTTCTCGCATAAAATTGTTGACCTCAGACAAATTCAGAGCAAGGAAAAAAAGCTTAATAGCCCAACCTACATTTCAATCACCAACTTTGAAAGAAAAAAAAAATCATGTGGGCTGAAGCAGGTAAGAAACACACTGTCAAACTTTTCTAAAGCCCTACTTGGGAAGATTATGAAGAAGCGGGGAGGATAGGGTCATTTGCAGAGGCAGAGCCTTCTGGGGATGCAATTGGAATCTTTTCATCCTCGTACCATGTTTAATTCAGATCCATTTAGACTCTCGTTTATAAAGAAGTTGCTGCAAGCTTTCAACAAGGAGGATAGAAATTTTCAAGTGTGGCTTCTCCTCTCATCTAATAGGCTCACAGAAAACTTCCCACTGTGTGTTTATTCGAGGCTGGACTGCACTATTACTGTCTACCTTAGTGGCTCTGTCCTGCAAAGTGGCCTCATTTAGCCAGGCCATTCCCACCACCATCCATCAGGAGCTCGGCTAATGAGTAGAGAAGAGCAAGTCTCACACACAAGCACGCCACTTATCTGAATTATTATTTTACCAGGAAAGGGAGGAGGGCGTCGCGAGCAGGGAGAAAGTTTGTTTGACCTTATTTCTCTCTTCTGCAGAAGGCTGGGAAGGCAGGCAGCAGAGGAAAAGTCTAGGCTGCGCTCAACTCCCCACCTCTGCCTGAGGCTCCCTGGGCCCCCTTACACCCCACTCTCGAGGGTCTGGCCAAGAAACGAAGGGGGTGGGTTGCGAACGTGCAGGGCCCTGGCCCTGCGAACAGGCCTGTCCAGCTGTGCCCTGGCAGGGGCCCCATCGCGCCCACCCCCACTCTCACTGAACCGGGGAGTGGGGGAGGGGGATGTCCCCGTGCTCCCCAGCCCCCAGTGCCTAGAAGCCACCCGAGGAAAGAGCCACCCCAGTAGGGGGCTCGACGGGCCCTGCTCCAAGGGATTTCACGGAGGTGGGGGGATGTCCGATTCATGCCTCCAAGCGGAGGCCCGGCCCTTAGGGCCCGGGCAGCGCTGGGGCAGCCGGTGGGCCCCGGCCCCGTGCGGCCCCCGCAGGGGAAGAGGAGGTGGGGGCGGGGAGACCCGACCCCTGAGGGCCCCGGCGCCCCTCGCCCCTGCGCCCCGCGCTCGGGCGCCCGAGGCTCCTAGCGGTTAGCTGCGCTCGCCAGGACCCCCGACTCCCGCGCCCGCTCCCAGACGGGCCGGGTCGGGCCGAGCCTTCCTACCTCCGACCCGGTACATGTTGGCCGCCATGTCCGCCCGCCCGCCCGCGGAGCCCGAGCTGAGCCCCGCCCGCCGCCGCCGCCGCCTCAGCCTCGACCGCCGCCGCCGCCTCCTCGCCGCCTCGCCGCCTTGCCGCGGGGGGAGGGGAGGGAGGGGACGGAGGGAGGGAAAGTGAGGGGAGGGGACGCCGAGGGGTGGGGGCTGGTGTCCGCCCCCAGCGCCGGGCTTGCGAGCCTAGTGGGCCGCGCCGGCGGAGGCCGGGGAGGCCCGAGCGCCGGGGCCGGCGGGAATTGGGGTGGGGAGAGGGAGCAGAGGCCGGGGTCTGGCTGGAAGTGAAGGACCCCGGGGCCCGGGCGCTGGCCGAACAGAAGCCTCCGCTCACAGATGCGGGCCGGGGGCTATTGGGGAACCGGGATGGGACCTGAGGCTCAGCCTCTCCGGGTCGCCTTCTGCCCCACTTTGAGTACCCGGTCACCTGCCCACCCTGAGACAGGTTCTCCACTACTTGTGACCCTGGGGAACCCCAATATGTGAGACCTCAAGCGCTAGAGCGCCAGTCTGGGTGCAAACTCTTGGATGCAAATAAGTGCAGCAGCAGGGCGCCTTCCTTAGGGTGAGGTTTCTGTGATGGCTTAACACCCTGCAGGCCTGGGGCCAGGAAGACCCTGGTGCTTTCAGCTTGCCCTTGTCAGATCCACATAGGGACAGGGCTAGAAAAACGGCTCCCTTCCAATTCCCCCCGAAATATGCTGGCAGGTCTATTATGGTCCCCCCCCATGTTGTGCTGAACAGAACCAACTCCCCCACACCCTGAGGCCCTGCCTCCAAACAAGGCCAGCACTTGCGTGGATGGGAAATTAGGCCTTTAGTAGCAATTGGGGAGAAGGAGGTTCCTCTGTCTATTGGAACACTTGGCCCTATAGTGCACCTTCACCCACACACCCCAAAGGAGAAGATATTGTCAATCATCTTGCTATTAGATGGACAATTAACTGGTTAAGTCCCTAAAGCTTCCAACTGGTTATTTTCTGCCTGGTTATTTCCCCCTGTGTGTGGTGGCACATGCCTGTAATCCCAGCAATTCCAATAGCCTATAATCCCAGCGACCAGGGAGGCTGAGGCAGAAGGATTTCAAGTTAGATGCCAGCCTCAGCAATTTAGTGAAGCCCTATGCAACTTAGCAAGACCTTGTCTTAAAATTTAAAAGGGCTCACTGATGATGTAGCTCAGTGGTAAAGCACTCCTGGGTTCAATCCCCCATAAGGAAAAAAGAAAAAACAAACTATTCCCAGACATAGATGCATAGTAAACATGAAGATGATGGCTCACTGTTGTGGATTATTTGGATGGTCTGGTGATATAGCCTCATGCCTCTGACCCTGGGTTTGAAACAGTAGGGTAAGAGATGTGCCCAAAAGAGAAGACTGTTTTGGTTGCCCCATGCTGGTCCCTTAGCACAAAATATTAAGGTAAAGAAAATTAGAAAAAGTGCAGCGCTTTTGCCTGAATTACACAGACTGTAACCTGTTTCCTCATCTGTTTATTGGGATACTCACTCAGCAGGTGTGCTAAGGATCAGTTGTGATGGTGTCTGAAAATGCTTTGTAAATCAGAAAGCATAAAGTACTATGCAGATAACAAGTGTCTATAGCTTTCTTTTGAACCCCAGAAAGCCTCAGATTCCTAAGGGTTTTATGCCATGTGTCAAATAACCTGTGTCAGCTCTTCTGACCCAGAGAAGAAAACAAAATATTCTGTTATGCACACTGTAGAGCTGTTGTTTATCATAATTTTTTTTTTCTTTTTGAAGTACTGGGCATTAAACCCAGGGAAACTCTACCACTGAGCTTTAGCCTGGAGACTGTTTTGTTTTTTTATTTTGAGACAGGGTCTCACTAAATTGCTGAGGCTGGCTGGCCTCCTGAGTCACTGGGATTGCAGGCATGTGCCACCACACCCAGCCATCATACTTCTTTTACGGAGATCCCAGCAAAAACATATTGTGACATATCTGACATCATTCCATTTCTCAGTTGCCACACCAATAGGCTGAATGATTCACCTGGAGTTATACACTAAACTAGAAGTAGTCCTGGACTTATAGTCCAGCACTTTCCTCTGACCTAGAATTCTCTCAACCACAAAACCTTTCCCCTAGTGAAAAAGCCACCTGGAAACTATAAACTACAAGAAAAAAAAAAAAAAACTGCAAGCTATAGGATGCTTTCCCATTATTTTTTTAAAAAATGAGCAGTTTGTCCTCCCTCAAAATATTTTTGTGTTTTTGTTAGCTCTTTGCCTGCCTGTCTCATTTCCCATTTTTGCAGTCCTTACCAGGTGTTTGTGGTCACTATATTAACCACAATAAATGTGTCAAAGATGCCAAGAAAACTCCCCACATCTACATTCACCCCTTTCCCTTAGGAACAGCCTTATCCAGAAACATTCCATTAAAGGCTTTAGAAACTTGAGGGAAGAACAGAGGGTAGTGATGGTGGGCGGCATGACCGACTGGACCCACTTTTGCTTCCCCTAGATTCTGTGAGTCTTTGTTTTTTACAATACCAGGGACTAAACCCCAAGGACACTCTATCACTAAGCTGTGTTCCCAGCCCTTTTTTAATATCTTGGAACAGGGTCTCACTGAATTGCCAAACTGGCCTCAAATTTTGCCATCCTCCTATCTCTGCCTGGGATTAAAGGTGTGTGCCACCGTGCCAGCAACGCTCAATATCTTACAGAGTAAATATAAATTACTAAATCCCTCTGAGCCTCAAACTCTGCAAAATATGACTAGTGAGAGATAGCTGCCCCAAAGGCTTGTGGTAAATTTTAAAGTGTTTGGTACTTGTTGGTACCTAACATATTTGTTAGGTCCCTTCTCTCTATCCCCACTCACCACTAAGGAAGAGGTGTGTCTCAGACCATACCAGAAGTCCCAGGGCAAATCTAGCCCTCACAGGGGTAAAATTTCCCTAACGTGCTGTTGGGATTAAAGAAGCATGGGAGCCAGAGGCAGAGGCCCACACCCATAATCCCAGAGGCTAGATGTGAGAGTCTGAGGAAGGAGTATCACGAGTTTGGAGCCAGCCTGAGTAATTCAGTGAGATCCTGTCTCAAAAAAGCTAGGATTTGACCCAGTTGTCCCACTCCTAGGTGTATATCCAAAGGACTTAAAATCAGCATACTATAGTCTGGAGGCCACATCAATGTTTATAGCAGCTCAATTCACAATGCCTAAACTATGGAACCAGTCTAGGTGCCCTTCAAAAGATGAATGGTTAAAGAAAATGTGCTACCTATACACAATGGAATATTATTCAGCCATAAAGAAGAATGAGCCCGGCGCGGTGGCTCACGCTTGTAATCCCAGCACTTAGGGAGGCTGAGACAGGAGAATCGCGAGTTCAAAGCCAGCCTCAGCAACAGCGAGGCACTAAGCAACTCAGTGAGACCCTGTCTCTACATAAAACACAAAATAGGGCTGGGAATGTGGCTCAGTGGTCGAGTGCCCCTGAGTTCAATCCCCAGCACCAAAAAAAAAAAAAAAAAAGAATGAAATTATGGCATTTGCCGGCAAATGGATGGAACTGGAGACTATCGTGCTAAGTGAAATAAGCCAATCCCCCAAAACCAAAAGCCAATGTTCTCTTTGGATTAGACAAAGGGGAATGAAGGGAAGGGAAGGTGGACAGGAATGGGAAAGAGTAGAATGAATCAGACATGTATGAATAAATGACCAGTGTAACTCTATACCATGTACAATCACAAAAATGGGAAAGTATACTTCATGTTTGTAGCATATGTCAAAATACATTCTACTGTCATGTGTAACTAAAAAGAACAAATAAAAATTAAAAATAAAAAGGCTAGGGCTAGAGATGTGGGTCAGTGGTAGAGTGCTTGCCTAGAATGTGCAAAACCCAGAGTTCAATCCCCAGCACCACAAAAGGGGGGGGGGGCTTGGATGTAGCTCAGTAGTAGAGCTTCCCTGGGTCTGATCCCCAGTCCCTGGGGGTGGGAATAAGCACGTGGAAGGGATTATTTGAAGGCTCAAAACATCCCCTCTGGTATCCTACCATTTAATTGAAAAAAAGTGGATGCTGAAAGAAAGTTGTAGAGGAGACAAAGTTGGTTTTCTTCCTCATCTAGCAATGAAGGTTTTTGGACATGCAGAATAAGTAAGAGGGTGCCGGCCACAGTCTGCGCGTTTTGTGACACTGAACCCAAGAAAGGAGCCTGTGAGACTAGAAAGAAATTAATCTGAAGCCAGAGGCCAGGTTTGGATGAAGAACTCTATCTTGTTGTTTGTGCTTTCTATGTAATGTGTTTCTGTTCTCCCTTTCATTAACATATGTCTTAGTAAAATTCTTTTGGAAAAGGCCAGTCTGCTCAGATATTCTAGGGAGGCCCTGGGCTTTAAAGATGGACAAATGAATTCTAGGAGAAAGGAAGACATGTGACAGAAGCAAAACAAAAGAGCCCCAGAGGGAAAGAAGCCCAGAGTAGGGTGTTGTTGAGCTTTTTCAGTCATGGAGCTTCTCCTTCCTTGGATCTTCTGTGCTAAAGACCTGAAATCCAGGACTAACCCCAGGAAGTCCTGGTTTCAGGAAGTACATATTTTAGGACGCCATAGTTCTCATGCCCTCAAAGAGGAACTCACTCAGCCATTTGATCACATCCACAAGCAGATTCCTTCTCTAGTGACAATGCTATTTCCCCTTCCATGTAGCAGGAAAGGGACTGGAAGTTACAATGGAGACAAGGATGAGCCCCTGATGGCTAGCCTAATTGACCCAAGTGTTCACCCCACCCCTGTTTTTTTTGTGTGTTTGTTGATTTGTTTTGTTTTGGTACTAGGATTCATTACCACTGAGTCACATCCCCAGTCCTTTTTATTTTTTATTTTGAGACAGGGTCTCACTATGTTGTTGAGGCTAGTCTTAAACTTGCGATCCTCCTGCCTCAGCCTCCCAAGACTCTCATTATAGTCATGTGCCACTGCCCCCAGCGAGTGTTTCCTTTTTATTATTTTGTTTTTTTCTTAACTTTTAAAATTATTTTTGCCTATTGTGGCTTTGACTGAAAGATGTTTGGTGGTATGGGATGTGAGGGTCAAGAAAACGGATCCTAAGGGGCAATGAACAGGGAACGATGGCAAAGATGAGTCAGGCTACAACACGGAGAATGAATCAGAGAGCGGGGAGAGTCCAGCCAGATCAGCTGGAGGGTGGGTGAGAAGGAGCAATGAGCCGGGCGCGGTGGCTCACGCTTGTAATCCCAGCACTTAGGGAGGCTGAGACAGGAGAATCGCGAGTTCAAAGCCAGCCTCAGCAAAGGCGAGGCGCTAAGCAGCTCAGTGAGACCCTGTCTCTACATAAAACACAAAATAGGGCTGGGGATGTGGCTCAGTGGTCGAGTGCCCCTGAGTTCAATCCCCGGTACAAAAAAAAAAAAAAAGAAGGAGTGATGGCCATGGGCTGTGACACAGATAGGTCTGGGGTTTAGGAGGGAGGATTTATGACGACTTTGGAGAGTGTGGAGCAGAAGTGTGGTGCATAGGCCCGTGTGCCACCGGGTGGATAGAGACCGGAGAGTGGAGCATGCTGGGAGAGTGGCGAGTTGGGGGAGGTGGATAGAGATGAGGTTCTTAGTCGGACAGGTGGTGTTTGAGGTGCCTTTGGAAACATCCTAGTAGGGTTTGCTCTTTTTAAAAGTTGGATGAATGAGCCTGGAGCTCAGGAGAGAGGTCTGAGCTGGAAACACTGTCTTCTGTGTCACTAGCAGCTGACAGCCAGCCTGTCTGGTCTGAAGATCGAGCCAAACCCTTGCCCTAGGGCAAGAAGCAGGTTCCTGGAGTCCTTAGGTTTGAATGGAAACAGGTTTAACAGGTTGGGGATCTCAGTCTAGGTCCAAACGAGCAAACAGGCAGGGCAAGGGCCAAGCTGCATAGTCCCTGCCCAAGGCAGATGGGAAGCCAAAGAGGAATGCCCTCTCACTAGGCAGTACTGACTGAGTTCTGCCTCAACTCTGAATCCTTCCCCCTAGCCCTGGAGAAGGGAAGGGACAAGGCCTAAAAATGCAAATATGACTCATTTCTATCTCACCCGTTTCCCTTTGAGATGGTGGAGCGGGTCCAATGGTGCCCCACTCCTCCCCCCCAAAATGGTACACTGCCACGAAACTAAATATGACCTTATTTGGAAAAAGGGTATTTGCTGATGTAATTAAGTTAAGGATCTCAAGATGAGTTTGTCCTGGGTTAGGGTGAGTCCTAAATCCAATGACAAGTGTCTTCATAAAACACAGAAGTAAAAAAGACACCAATAAGAGAAGGCCACATGAAGGAAGAGGTAGAGACTGGAGTTACACGCCCCGAACCGGGGAATGACAGGGACTGCCAACAGCTACAGGATCAGTGGGAACCAACCTTGCTCACGCTTGGTTTTAGGCTTCTGGCCTGAAGAACTGTTCAGAGGATAAATTTCTGTTGTTTAAAGGCACCCAGTTTGCAGCCGGGTGCAGTGGCGCACGCCTGTAATCCCAGCACTCAAGGAGGCTGAAACAAGAGAATTGCAAGTTCAAAGCCAGCCTCAGCAATGGTGAGGAGCTAAGCCACTCAGTGAAACCCTGTCTCTAAATAAAACACAAAATAGGGCTGGAGATGTGGTTCAGTGGTCAAGTACCCCTGAGTTCAATCCCCAGTACCTACCCCCCCAAAAAAAGGCACAGTTTGTAGTAATTTGTTACAGCAGCCCTGGGGAACCAATACAGATGGTATCTACCACTCAACTTTAAGTAAACATAGATTTAGCCAGAAACCAATGAGAGCACTATCCACAGAGACAAAGGGACATAAAAACCAAAGGAAGAGCTGGGGATGTTACTCAGGATTTGTGTATTTGGGTTTTTTTCCCTTTTCTTTTTGCAGATTGAACCCAGGGGCACTTACCACTGAGCTATATCCTTAGCCTTTTTTCTTTTTTATCCTAAGACAAGGTCTTGCTAAGTTACCCAGACCAGCCGGGCGCGGTGGCTCACACTTGTAATCCCAGCACTTAGGGAGGCTGAGACAGGAGAATCGCGAGTTCAAAGCCAGCCTCAGCAATGGCGAGGCACTAAGCAACTCAGTGAGACCCTGTCTCTACATAAAACACAAAATGAGGCTGGGGATGTGGCTCAGTGGTCGAGTGCCCCTGAGTTCAATCCCTGGTACCAAAAAAAAAAAAAAAAAAAAGTTACCCAGACCACCTCAGTCTCCTGAGGTGTGTGCCACTGTGCCCCACTGGGATAGATTTTTCAAGCAGAGCCGATGGCTTTTTCTGAAGGACTAGATATAATGGATGAGACGGCAAAACAAATATGTGTTGGCACTTCCAGGTGCCGTAGACGTCTGTTTGTGGGTGTTAAATAGACACTGCCTATAGGCACTGGATCTGGGCTCTGGAGCTCACCAGAGAGGCCTCAGGTAGAGATGCCAATCTGGGAGCCATTGCTGCATATAAGGTGCATGAAGCCAGGGGCTAGGGAGAGCGCCTTGGAGAGACTGTAGGCAGGAAGGAGCATGGAGGCCTGGGCCCTGGGGTGAGCCAACACTTAAAGCAGAGGCAGGTTCTGTATTCTGGCTACACTGGGGGAACTGATAATGGCAGTGCCAAGCTCTACCCCCAAGCGTCCTGATTTCATTAGTGTAGAGTGGCCCTCGGTTTTAGTGAAAAACAAAAATCCTCAGGTGCTTCTAATGTGCAACTAAGATGGAGAACTCTTAAGTTTTTGTGATCAGGAAGAGAGCCCAAAAGGAAGGGTAAAGAAAGAAGCCAGAGAGTACCAGGTCCCAGGAGCCAAGTGAAAAAGGGAAAGGGGTTCCTACTGTGACAAACCAGGAAAATGGACCCCTAGATTTGGCAAGGTGGTATTACTAGAAACCAACTCCTCTGTCATCTTTCCTTTTGTGTCCCCAACTGTATGTCCTGTGACCCCCGGCCCTTTTTACTTTTGAGACAGGGTCTCGCTAAGTTGCCCAGGTTGGCCTCAAACTTATGATCTTCCTGCCTCAGCCTCCTGAGTACCTGGGATTATAGGGGTGCAGTGCCATGTCCACAGAAGGATTTCTATGGTTCTTAATTCTCCAGATCCTGGGCAGTTCAACGTGAATTGGTAAGGCTTTGTTTTGTTTTTGTTTTTGGTACTGGGGACTGAACTCAGGGGCACTCAACCACTGAGCCACATCCCCAGCCCTATTTTGTATTTTATTTAGAGACAGGGTTTCACTGAGTTGCTTAGCACTTCACTTTTGCTGAGGCTGGCTTGAACTCTCAATCCTCGTGCCTCAGCCTTCCAAGCCACTGGGATTATAGGTGTGAGCCACCGTGCCCTGTGTGAATTGGTAGGGTTCTGGCTCTGATTTTAAAGACAGGGAAGGGGACTCAGGAATCCCCTGTAACCCCGTAGCCCTCCACCAGACTGAGGAATGGAGACTAAATTTGTTCTTTGCATCAACTCTTTTTATCTTTATCTATAGGTTTGTAGCAGCTGCCCTTTCTATAAGAGAAAAAGGGAAGTCTACTTACACTCCTGATTTCAAAAAGAACCAAAAATGTTGAAGAGCTCAAAGCTAAACTTTGAACTCCTAGATAAATAAATCATTGTTTGTTTCCTTTTATCTCTGCAAAGTTTTGGAGAGGGGCAAAAAAAAAAAATTACAGAGCTGCCCCAAGAGGCTGTTTTTACAAAGCCAGGCTAGCACCATATCATTAGTGGCAACTAACGTGATGTTTCACATTTAATTGCCCAGATCAGAGCAACCAGGAGCCAGCTCCAAACACGAGGTGCCTAGAGGCAGCCTAACCTTTCTGAGGTTTTGGCAAAGGATATCCAGGACCTGTCCAGCCAAATCCCAGCATTGTTCCTCTCTGTAGAGACAACACATCCATCCTCTAGAAGCCCTGACTTTCCCCACTAAGGCTTTTAGGATAACAGGGTGAAATCTGGACTGTGTTCTTAGTATGAAGGGTGGAGCCCATATTAGGGTATAGAATTCTGGTGGTATGGAGAGAAGATTCCAGCATTTCACAGAGTCCTGGCTTCCTCTGCCTTTGAACTCAGCGGCATCCTTGAATGCAGTTCCTCTTCCTCTGCCCCACACCCACCTAAGGAGACTAACTCAGGCCTTTTCTAAGTGACCCTCAGTCTCCCCACCAGGTTTGAACACTAAGACCTTGGTGTTCCTCCCTGCTCCCACCTGCCCCACCAAGAACACCTCCCTCACCTCCTACTCTCCCCAAAGGCCCCTCGGGTCCATCCAGGCTGGAGTGGGGACTGCTTGCTTGCTTGTCACAGTAACTCCTTCCAAGAGTAGCTTTGAGGCCCAGACCTTCAGGGCTCATGGCCGACTTCTGCATCATGGCCCAGCTTCCCTGAAGCATCTGCAGCAGAGGGCAGGCCCAGAGACTTGAGGGATGGAGTGACTTCCAGCCAGTGGCATGTTGCTGGTACCAGATGCATTATTTATGATGCTAGTGTCAGCATGGCTCCCAGGCACCAGGGGAAATGGAAAAGGCATCTGGGTCTGGGCTGATTAAACTAAATATTTAAACAGGAATCAGGAATTGAGGAAAAATCTATTTTTCTTCAGTAAGTCAGAGAGCACCACAAATGACTCCAGGGCTGGAGACTTGGTAAACACCATCCAGATCAGAAGGGAAGGCTGGGGGCCCCCAGTCCATGGCTGTCCTCCAATAGTCAGTTCCCAGACTCCTATGCAGAGCAGAAGTAGGATATTTTTCAGGGGGCTGGGGAGGACGAGAAAGGAAGGGGAAAACAGAAACACAGGAAAGATCTGAGAGCCACTGAGACTGGGAAACCCCAAAATAAAGTCAGGCTGAATTGGTGTCTCTGGCTACTTTTTCTTTCTCCAAAGGCCATCATTTTCTTGTCTCAAAAGATGTTCTGAGGCAGGCGCAGTGTCACACACCTGTAATCTCAACAACTCAGGAGGCTGAAACAGGAAGATTTCAAGTTCCAGGCCAGCCTGGACAACTGATGAGATCCTGTCTCAAAAAATAAAGTCAGGCATGGTGGCGCACACCTGTAATCCCAGCAACTCAGGAGGCTAAGGCAGGAGATCTCAAGTTTGAGGCCAGCCTCAGCAACTAAGCAAGACCTTAAACAACTTAGCGAGACCCTGTCTCAAAATAAAAATAAAAGGGGGTAAGGATGTGGCTCAGTGGTAAAGAACCCCTCAGTTCAATCCCCAGTGCCAATGAATAAATAAATGAACAAACAAACACAAAACATCTTATTTTATGTTGGGCAACCACTCACCAACCCTCTTGTCTTAATTCTTCCTATCCCACCTAAGACACTTGGTCCCAATCAGGAAGCTGACTTCTACCCACTGCACACAAATAAAAGTAGAACTTTGAGTCAGGTGCAGTGGTACAAACCTGTAATCCCAGCAACTCAGGAGGCTAAGGCAGAAGGATTGCAAATTTAAAGCTAGCCTCAGTAACTTAGTGAGGCCCTAAGCAATTCGGCAGACCCTGTCTCAAAATAAAAAAAATAAAAAGGGCTAGGAATGTGACTCAGTGGTTAGGCACCCCTGGGTCCTATTCCCAGTTACATAAGAAAAAGATTATATATATATATATATATTATATATATATATATATATATATAATATGCAATGGAGTTTTATTCAGCCTTAAATAAAAATGATATTACAGCATTTTCAGGAAAATGGATGGAACTAGAGACCATCATCTTAAGCCAAATAAGTCACACTCAGAAGATCAAGGGTTATCATATGTTTTCTCTCATGTGCTGAAGCTATAGAAGAAAAAAGGAAAAGAAAGGTGGAGGTGAATCTACTAAAAATTGAAGGGAGATCAGTAGAAGAAAGGGATCAAGAGATGAGAGGTGGGGAGGGGGAAAGCTGGGGAGTGATTTTGGCCAAATTATGTTATATTCTGTGCATGTACGAATAACATAACAACAAATCCTATCAATACATACAACTATAGTGCACTCATAAAAAAATGAGAAGAAGCCGGGTGCCGTAGTGCAAGCCTATAATCCCAGCACTTAGGGAGGCTGAGATAGGAGAATCGCGAGTTCAAAGCCACCCTCAGCAACAGCGAGGCGCTAAGCAACTCAGTGAGACCCTGTCTACATAAAACACAAAATAGGGCTGGGGATGTGGCTCAGTGATCGAGTGCCCCTGAGTTCAATCTCCAGTACCAAAAAAAAAAAAAAAAGAATAGACCCTTCACGGAGGATGGGTGCAAGGGAACAGAACTTCCACTGAGGAAATCTAAGATTCCCCAGATTTGTGTTTGCCTCACATGCACAAGGCCCAGGGTTCAAATCCCCAGCACCATAAAAAAAAGAAGGAGAGGGAGAAGGAAAAGGAGGAGGAGGAAAAAGGAGAAGGAAGAAGGTAGATTTTCCAGATTCGAGAAAATGCCAGATCTGAAAAGGAAATTTCCAGGTGGAAATAAATAGTTGTCATTTAGTCTGGGTTTTCCCCTCCCTGGGTGGCCTCTCATGCATTTCCACAGCAGTCACTCGCCTGGCCCCCAGGGATGTGCTTTTATTCAGTCCCTGCAGAATAAAACTGCCCCTTTCCTCCTTTCCTCTATGGACAGCTGAGACAGGCTGACATTTTCTAAATCAACTTGTATAAAAACTTAGGAAAGAAAAGGAAATAATTGCAGAAAATACAAGTGCATAAGTTTCATTTCAGTTCAACATGAATGGAGATTCTTGTGTTCAGTGCCGTCCTCTGGGATACCTTGATAGATGAATAGAGTTCTGAAACTTGTAACTCTCAGCATCCAATGAGGAGGTAGATACAAAGACACAACTAGTTACAATCTAATAAAATAAGGGATATAGTAGCCCAGAATTGGGAGCAATTAATATGGTCTGCCTTAGGTGCAGCAGCACTAGTCAGAGAAGGCTGTGAGAGAAGATGATGGTCTATGTCCTGAGAGGATGGTAGGAGAAAACAGTGCTTTTCCTAGAGCCAGGAAAGGAGATTTGTTGTTGTTGTTACTGTTTTTGCAGTACCAAGGATTGAACCCAGGACCCCCTGCATGCTAGGAAAGCACTCTACCACTGAGCTACACTCTCAGCCCTTGAATTTTCATACTCAATATTGTGCACTCATTTTGGCCCCTGAAGTGTCAGAGGAGAAATTAACTAATCAATCAATGCACAACATTAAGTAACTAAAGAATTGCTGGGTAAGCATTGACCAAAATAATAATAATAATAATTTCCCCCCCAATGATAGGGATTGAACCTAGGCCCTCAAGCATTCTGTTCAAGTGTTCTACCACTGAGCTACATCCCTAAGCCCACCAAAATCTCTATTTTTATTTTCTTTAAAAAAAACTCCCAGATTGTATATTTTATTTTGTGGTACTGAGGATTAAATCCAGAGATACCTACCACTGAGCTATTTCCCCATTTATTTATTTGTTTATTTATTGAGATACAAGGTCTCACTAAGTTGCCAAGTTGCAAATACTTGGCTAGTCTGGGCAATTTAGGAAGACCCTGTATAAAAAAATCAAAAGGGCTAGGGATGTAGCTCAAGGGTAGAGTGGCCTTGAGTCAATTCCCAGTACAGAAAAAAATCTTTTTTTTTTAAAATTTTAAGACAGATCTCACTAAATTGCTGAGCCTGGCCTGGAATTTGTGATTCTCCTGCCTCAGACTCCTGAGTAGTGGGAATTACAGGTGCTCTACCCAACCCAGCAACCCCCGTCCCCTGTGCTTTTTTTTTTTTTTTTGTACTGGGGAGTTAACCCAGGGATACTTTACCTGTATTTAGCTATACCCTCAATCCTCCCCACTCCTCTCATACTGGGGATTGAACCCAGGGGTGCTTAATCACTGAGCCACATCCTCAGACCTTTTTATTTTTTATGTTTTTTATTATTTATTTATTTATTTATATATTTTGGTACTGGGGATTGAACTCAGGGGCGCTTGACCACTGAGCCACATCCCCAGCCCTATTTTGTGTTTTATGTAGAGACAGGGTCTCACTGAGTTGCTTAGTGCCTCGCCGTTGCTGAGGCTGGCTTTGAACTCGCCATTCTCCCATCTCAGCCTCCCTAAGTGCTGGGATTACAGGCTTGCGCCACTGCATCCAGTTTATTTTTTATTTTTGAGTCAGCGTCTCACTGAGTTCTTAGGGACTCACTAAATTACTGGATGGCCTCTAACTTGTCATCCTCCTACCTCAGCCTCCCTAGTTGCTGGGATTATAAATATGTAATCTCAATCCTTTTTAAAATTTTTATTTTGAGACCGGGTTTTGCCAAGTTGGTGAGTTTGGCCCCAAACTTGGAATCCTCCTGCCTCAGCCTCTCAAGTCCCTGAATAATATTACACGTGTATGCCACTGCCTTCCAACTCCTAGAACCAAGGCCTTGCACATGCTAGGCAAGTGCTCTACCACTGAACTTCATCCCCAGCTGCTCCCCCCACCATTTTTTAGATTAAGGGAAAATTTTAAATCCAAAGAAGTAGATGTGAAATTTGTAGGACTTTCCGAGGCCAAGTTAATCCATCCAGAGATTGCCACGTCTCTTGGGCGCCTGCATCTCCTTTCCTATTGCATAACCCTGTCTGCAAGGAGCCAACAAGTCTGCTCCTGAGCAGAAAGAAGAAAGGGAGGAGGACTCTGAGGCAGAGGGGAAGGCAGAAAGCTTCTCCAGCTTTCCACTGTGCCCTGATTTTGCCCCTGGGTTCATGAAACACTCCCCTCTCCTTAATAACAAATGTCTTTTTTGTTTTTCCTCAAGTTAACTTCACTTAGTTTACATGCACAAACAAGGCTCCTAACTAATATAGCTAAGATGCTAGATCAGAACCCTTTGCTAGCCAGGCTAAAATGAAACTTAATTGTGTAGAGGCCACAGGGAGTCACTAAAGGGTTTGAGGCAAGTATGTGACTAGCATTTTAGAAACACTATGCAGCAGCAGGAAGGCCAAGGACAAACCAGAGAAAGGCAAGATGGGTGCAAGGAACCCAGATACCAGGGGAGAGAAGCCTTGGGGAAGCGTCACCATATTTGGTCCTAAACTTGGTCAGATTCACTTGCATTCTTGTTTATTCATCAATTTGTACAAGACAGAAAGGAAGAAATAAGTGATTCCTACAGTGGTTATAGACCCTGCATATCTGCTTCCCACTTTTCAGCTATGGGCTTCTATCTCCGTCCCTCCATTTCACTGTAGCTCAGATGATTCCCTAAGCATACAGACACGCACCAGCCTCAGGGACTTTGGACATTATTTTTTTTGCAATAATGAAGATTAACCAGGGACACCACCAATGCACTACATACCCAGCCCTTTTTTTCTTTTTTTCTTTTTTTAAATTCTGAGACAGGGTCTTGCTAAATTGTTCAGGCTGGCCTAGAACTTGGGATCCTCCTTTGTCAGCCTCACAAATGACTAGGATTACCAAGCCCCAGGAGCCTTTGCAATTCTGCACAGATCCCAAAATCCCTCTCTCAACTGCTTAATAAGTTAACTATCATGTCGGTGCTGCCCTCCCTGCCCCTTCTGTTTATTAATTTGTTTGTTTGCAACATTTTACCACTGAGCTATATCCCTGGTTCCTTTTTTCCCTCAGTCCCTCTTTTCTTTCTCTCTCTCTCTCTCTCTCTTTTTTTTTTTTTGGTACTAGAAATTGAACCCAGGGCACTTAACCACTGAGCCACATCCCCAGCTCTTTTTATTTTTATTTTTTTTATTTTTTTATTTTTTATTTTTTTTTTGGTACTGAGGATTGAACTCAGGGGCGCTTAACCACTGAGCCACATCCCCAGCCCTATTTTGTGTTTTATGTAGAGACAGGGTCTCACTGAGTTGCTTAGTACCTCGCCATTGCTGAGGCTGGCTTTGAACTCGCGATTCTCCTGTCTCAGCCTCCCTAAGTGCTGGGATTACAGGCTTGAGCCACCGCACCCGGCTCTTTTTATTTTTTATTAAAGACAGAGTCTCACTAAATTGTTTACAGCCTTGCTAAATTGCTGAGGCTGGCTTTGAACTCACAATCCTCTTGCCTCAGACTTCCAAGCCACTGGGATTACAGATGTGTACCACCATTCCCAGCTCATTTATTATTTTGAGATAAGTTCTCACTAAGCTTCCCAGCCTGGCTTCAAATTTGGGATCCTCCTGCCTCTGCCTCCAGGATAGGTGGGATTACAGGCAGGTACAACCATGCCCAGCCCTGCCCATTTGATATGTAATTATAACTTTTTTTTTTTTTGGTATTGGGGATTGAACTCAGGGGTACTCGACCACTGAGCAACATCCCCAGCCCTATTTTGTGTTTTATGTAGAGACAGGGTCTCACTGAGTTGCTTAGCACCTTGCCGTTGCTGAGGCTGGCTTTGAACTCGCGATTCTCCTGTCTCAGCCTCCCAGAGTGCTGGGATTACAGGTGTGCGGCGCCATTGTGCCCGGCTTAATATTGTAACTTCTGTTCAATTCCATATCATCCTCTTCTGTTTTATTGTTGTCCATAACAACACCATCTAACATAACACATATTTCACTTACTTTCTATCTTTTCCTTCCATTAGAATATAATTTCTTTTTCTTTTCTTTTTTTTATTTTGAGGATAGGTATGTCTGTTTTATTTTCTACTGTCTCCTCAAGGCCCAAAATAACACCTGGTAGATAGAGGATACTTAAGAAATACACATGGCTGCTGCAGCCAGGCGCAATGGCTCATGCCTGTAATCCAAGAAACTCAGGAGGCTGAGGCAGAAGGATCAAAGTTCAAGGCCAGTCTTGGTAACTTGAAGAGGCCCTAAGCACCTTAGCAAGACACCGTCTCAAAATAAAAAATAAAAAGGGTTGGGTATGTAGCTCAGTGGTTGCTCACATGCTTAGCACCCCAAAGGTCTTGGGTTCCATCTCTAGCACAGCAAAACAAACAAAAAGAAACTCTTCGCAGATTAGCCAGTACTTTCCACCATCAAATCCAAATTCCTAGCACAACATTCAAAGCTAGCACTTTTCAAACTGTCCTTGAGTTCCCTTTTCCAGTCTGATGTCCCAACCCTTCTCTCCAATGTCCTTCACTAAATCTGCACCACCCTTGATCAAGACATGGGCTTTCCTGGTTCTGGGTCTCTGAATCCACATTTCCACAACCTGGTTCTCCCTCCTGCCCCTCCAGTAAACTCTTCAACTTACACAGCACTTCCTTCCCAGACCACTGATACCCCTTCACACTACTGTATTGTATAACCACAGGTTATCTGGGCTTGTCCCGACAGTGGGCTCCAAACCTGGCTGACCATCAGAACTGCAGGATGGTTGGCTGTTTTTCTAGAATCCCAGGCCCAATCCTAGATTGGGAATCTGTCTGGGGTAGGGGTGGGGGCAAGAACCAGGAAATCTGTATTTTATAAAATTCCTCCATTCCTATGGTAATAGCAAGGGTTGTTGTGGCGGAGAAGGATCTTGGCAGCTCCAAGACCACATTTTTGTGAAGCGTGCTGATCAAGTCCTTTTATTTCCACCTCTGCACAACTCTTGCTTTGGGATCCTGTGACATGCCTCTCATTCTTTTTTTTTTTTTTGGTACTGGAGATTGAACTCAGGGGCACTCCACCACTGAGCCACATCCTCAGCCCTATTTTGTGTTTTATGTAGAGACAGGGTCTCACTGAGTTGCTTAGTGCCTCGCTGTTGCTGAGGCTGGCTTTGAACCCGCGATTCTCCTGTCTCAGCCTCCCTAAGTGCTGGGATTACAGGCTGGCGTCACCCCGCCCCGCTCAAGCCTCTCATTCTGCTTCCCTGTAAAGTTATTTGTCCCATCCTAATCACACTCTGCCTCCTGCCCACCCACATGTCCTATCTCTGACCCAAGGCCAGGCATTAAGAGCAGAGACCCTATCAGTTCCACCGCAGACCTCGGTGAATACAGACGCTTGAGGAGACTTGAAAGTAAAAGCCTGAGAAATACAACTAGGAAAAACCTCTAGAGTGCATTTCAGAAACGACATGCAATTTCCCCTCCCAATTCTTTTTGGCATGATTAAGAAAAAAGATGGCCGATAATCTGGTTGCCAGGTTGGATGGCAGAGGATGAAGGCCATACCAGGATTTGCTTAATACACATTTTACTGAAAGAAATAAATCCAGAGATGAGCAGGGTCACAAAGCCAAATAGGACAGAAGAGGACATACTAATTCTGGACCCCAAACTGCCAGCACCCCAACAGACTTCTACCCCATACAGGACCTGGTCATACCTTTGGCTAATTTCTTCAGTGGCCTTTGTTTACATGGAGCCACTTTTTTAGCATGTGACAATGGAGAAATCCAAGGTACCCTCCCGTCTTTCCATTTACAATTCAAGAGCCTGCAATCACCAGGCGTCTCCATTCTTTTTGCTATTAGCTGAAGTTAATGGTTTTTTATTAAAACTCTGAGGCCTTCCCTCTGCCCTTACCTCCCCCACTAGGTTATCTAAAAAGTGAATTTCCAGATCAGCCAACCGCCCTTTCAAAAGTGGCTTAGAGATGCTTCCTTTAAATAGTACCATTATCATGGTGATTAGGGTTATTCTGAATCCTTTCACTTGTTGGCTTTTTTCTGAGAAGGCAAGTTCAAATACTCCTCTTACAAAAGGATTCAATGAGCCTGTAATCCCAGCACTTTGGGAGGCTGTGACTGGAGAATCAAGAGTTCAAGGCCAGCCTCAGCAAGGGTGAGGCACTAAGCAACTCAGTGAGACCCTGTCTCTAAATAAAACACAAAATAGGGCTGGGAAACAAACAAAAAACTCCAAAACAAAACACAAAAAAGGATTCAAGGAACTGGAGCTGCGGGTGTAGCTCATTAGTAGAGGGCTTGCTTTGTAAGCACCAGGTTCAATTCCCAGCACCAAAAAATAATAATTTAATAACCAGGGCTGGGAAGAAAAATAACCAAGGTTGGGGGTGTAATTCAGTGGTTCTGTCATGGGAGAAGACATGTCTCCAGAGAAGGGTCTGAGGAGTTTCTAGAAGAAAGGGGGAACTCAACTCAGGACAAGTGGGGCCCTTGGAATATGGGATGGAAAAGAATTTCAGCTTGAGGCAGACAAAGACATAGGTTTATTTAGGAAGGCAGACTTACATTTAAGGGAGAATGTGAGCCGTCTTGAGAGAGTGAGAAGCAGCCCTGACTTGGGCTGTATGAGGCTGTATCAGGGGCTGGGTTGGAGGTGGATCCAGGGTGGAGCTGCGCAATTTCGAGGGAGCCACTGTTCCCTGAACTTGTATATTTCCCTCATTTTTCAAGGGCATGGGCCAAGAGCATGTTGCTCAAGATTGATAGCTATGCTTTCTACATTCAAATGGCTTGTGAGTGTTTCCTTTAAGATTCAGTATTTCTCTCTCTTTATCCTAAATCCATATCTCAATTTTGCATGTGCTTAGCACGCCTGAGGCCCTGGGTTCAATTCCCAGCACCCTCCCTACCAAATTCAATAATGAGAATTTCCAGGTTTTTTTGGAGGGGGTGGGTCCTGGGGATTGAACTCAGTGGCACGAGGCCACTGAGCCACACACAAATCAAAATTCATATTTTGAATTTTATTTAGAGGCAGGGTCCCACTGAGTTGCTTAGCACCTTGCTTTTGCTGAGGCTACCTTTGAACTCGTGATCCTTCTACCTCAGCCTCCCGAGCTGCTGGGATTATAGGTGTGTGTCACTGTGCCCGACTGAAAATTTCCAGTTGCATTTTCTTCCAGCTGCATCATGGTGTCTGTGGAAGGCAAGGAGGTTCAGGAGGGAAGTCCTGGTCTGGGAAAGGGGTGCTGTTCAATGGTAGAGCAGTGATAGAGCATTTGCCTAGCATGCCTGAGGACCTGGATTCTATCCCAAGCCCTGCAAAAAAAAGAAAGAAAAAAAAAAAACGGAAAAACAAACAAAAAATAACCTGCAGAAGAAAGCCTTGTCTTGACTTTCAGCTGAACTCTCAATCAGAAACTCATAGACCTCCATGTTGACATTTGTAAGAAACCCACTCTGTAGTCCAAGATCTTTCTGAGGACAATGCCATGCTTTCTATTGAACATATGTGTCAACTTTAAACATGCCATGCACCAGGCTAAACTGGAAGCCTTGCACATTTATCTGAAGAAGTAAGCATTATATCTGTATTTTACAAGTTAAAAAAAACACATACATATTCCTCTTTGACGTATCCTCACTCCTCCCTCTCTCCTTTCCTCTTTCTAGCTCTCTCTTACACACACACATACACACACAGACTTTTTCCTAGTTTCCACTCTTTGATTCTATCTAGGAACCTCCCACTCTGCCCTTCACCCCTGAAGCATGGCTATTATCTCCTGGCCCAGAGCAGTTCTCTTCTGAGTTACTGGCACAACCCTGGACTTTCTTCGGTACTTTTTTGCACTCTTGAGGAACTCTGTCCTGCAAATCTTCTGAGGCTATTCCTCTAATTTGCTCCACTGCCTCCTCCGTAGCTTATCTGGGCAGGCCTGGCCTGCCTGGCCTTAGCCTCCCCGCTCCATCTCCCAGGCTCAGCTAAAGTACACAGTGGTACCAAATGCAATGAAAGATACCCTTATGCTCCTCTGGCCTCCTAGCCCTTGTGCCTGCAGGTCCTCTCTCCTTTTACTTCTCCTGGCAGTTCCTACTAGGGCTTAGAGGTACCTCCTTCCCCAAGAGCGCGGGCTATTGGGTGCCTCTCCTCTGGACGCCTGTAGCATCTCTGCACTCCTACATTACAGCACATTACATTTTTGTTATCTGCTTTGGAATATAAATTCTGGCATCTAGGTAGGAAAATGCTTTGAGAAATTGACATTAATGGGATGTAAGGAGGAGGTGAGACATATTGACTGGCACATAATGGGAAATGAGGCCAGGCAAGCAAACACTGGAAAATCTTAAGAGCCTTAATTACTAAGAAGCTTTGCATTTTACTCTAAGTGATTAGCTGGCTTTTAAACAGGGAGCAACACTGGGCAACACTGGCTTCTGGTCTTTTTTTTCCTGGTGCTAGGGGTCCAATCCACAGCCTGGAACATGCTAAGCAAGCGTTCTGCCACTGAAGTACACCCCTACCCCCGGGCTTCTGTTTTGTTTTTGTTGTTGTTTTCTTTTTTGGTACTGGAGATTGAACCCAGGGGTGCTTTGCCACTGAGAAATATCCCCAGTCCTTTTATTTTTTATTTTGAGACAGCATCTCACTAAGTTGCTGACCCTGGGCTCTAACTTGAGATCTTCCAGCCTCAGACTTCTGAGTTGCTAGGATTACAGGTGTACACCACTGTGCCCAGCCTCGGGCTCCTGTTTGTACTTTAATTTTATTTTTATGTTTTGTTTTGAGAAAGGGCCTCACTAAGTTGTTTAGGGCCTTGCTAAATTCCTGAGGCTGGCCTTCAATTTGTGATCCTGCTGTCTTAGCCTCCCTAGTTGCTGGGATTACAGGTGTGCGCTAGTGAGCATGGCTACAGGCTTCTATTTTTAATGAAATTGTTTGGCCCTAGCACAGGAAATGGACAGAGGACAGAGAAAGAAAAAATGGGGAAGTCAGTGAGGAGGCTATTGCAATTGTCCAGGCAGGATATGAGTGTTTAACCAAAGGGTAGTTTTGGGCCTGGAGACTGATAGAGAGGAGGAAGTAAGGATATTGGGAGGCTTTGGCTTGGCAGTCATTGCAGGGAAAGGTCATCAAGGGCTTGCTTAGTAAGATGGAAACAGCACATTTGTGGGGAAAGATAGTAACTTTCATTTTGGTTATAATGCATTTGGCATATTCATGGCTATATCCAGTGTGGTTGAAAATACGTATCTGAGGCTGCGTGTAAAGGGGAGGTCTATGATATAGATTTATGAGTCTTGCCCATGGAGATGACAGTTAAAACCACAGGCATGGAGAGGATCACTGAGGGAAAACACTGAGGGGTAAGAACCTAGTATTTTTTTTTCCTGTTTGTCTTTTCTTGTTATAATGTCACAAATCCATATTTTCAAGTGATATTTTGGTTAATCCACTTGAGATTTCACTTTCAGGACAAGATTCTTTGGAATTCAAAATCTTAATGGTCTCAGGGCCAGGTTGTTTTCTGCTACTGCCATCACCTGGACCTAGATAGCTCCAGACCCTACCTCTCTGGGAGTCCCAAACCAACCATTATGTTGACCAAAGAAGGGACTGTTCAAGGTGAGATATTCACTGACAGCTGTTGCCTAGTTTTCCAGGCAATAAACGAGCAGAGTGTTCCTTGGTGCTCAGTACAACTCTATTCTTCGCATCTCTGAATGATTCTAACATGACATAAATCCATGACCTGTACTGTCAAAGAGAACTCATCCGCACTCTCACGCTCTGAACAGAGTTGAGCCTTGGTCATGTTTATTATTTAGGACACTGCTCCTCTGACCACAGCTGACTAGAGTAGGAGAAGACCTGACTTAGGTGGGTTACTCAAAAATCTTGGTTCAGGGGCTGAGGCTGTAGCTCAGTGGTAGAGCGCTTGCCTAGCATGTGTGAAGTACTGGGTTCAATCCTCAGCACAACATATAAATAAATAAAATAAAAGTATTGTGTCCATCTACAACTAAAAAATGTATTTTAAAAAAATCTTGGTTCAGAGCTGGATGTGGTGATGCATGCCTGTGCAATTCCAGCAATTTAAGAGGCTGAGTCTGGAGGACTGCAAGTTCAAGGCAGCCTGGGCAACTTAGTCTCTGTCTCAAAAAAAAAGAGGAGAAGGTGGAGATGTAGGACAGTGGTTGAGCGTCCCTAGGTTCAACCGCAGGACAAAAAACAATTTGTTCTGGCAAGGGGGTGTAGCTCAGTGATAGAGCACATGCTTATCATGCGTCAGGCCTTGGGTTCAATGTCCAGTACCAAAAATATAAAAATAAGAATAAAAAAGAAGCCGGGCGCGGTGGCTCACGCTTGTAATCCCAGCACTTAGGGAGGCTGAGACAGGAGAATCGTGAGTTCAAAGCCAGCCTCAGCAATGGCGAGGCACTAAGCAACTCAGTGAGACCCTGTCTCTACATAAAACACAAAATAGGGCTGGGGATGTGGCTCAGTGGTCGAGTGCCCCTGAGTTCAATCCCCAGTACCA
>CM053411.1:50565674-50596070 GCA_028644305.1 Xerus rutilus
GCGGTGGCTCAAGCCTGTAATCCCAGCACTTAGGGAGGCTGAGACAGGAGAATCGCGAGTTCAAAGCCAGCCTCAGCAAGGGCGAGGCGCTAAGCAACTCAGTGAGACCCTGTCTCTACATAAAACACAAAATAGGGCTGGGGATGTGGCTCGGTGGTCAAGTGCCCCTGAGTTCAATCCCCAGTACCCCAAAAAAAAACAAAAAACAAAAAAAACAAAAAAAAGAACAAACTCATGTGGACACTTATTTTATACTTTGGGTTATAATCCTAAAAGCTTTATTTTGTTACTCAAATTGTTCTAGTTTTGGCTACTGGAAACTCTTTCATTTGGTTCCTCTGTGATTTTGATATGTTCCAATCATTTTTTTTTAAGCTCTTCCCTACTTTCTGGCATCTTGTGATACTCTGTCTTCATCTTGTGTATTTCCTACCCTAAACCTGTAGGTAACAATTTCTCCAAAGAGCCCTGGCTATTTTTATTGAAGAATGGTATTAAAACCAAGATCTGAGCCAGGCGTGGTGGCGCATGCCTATAATCCCAGTGGCTTGGGAGGCTGAGGCAGGAGGATTGTGAGTTCAAAGCCAGCCTCAGCAACAGCGAGGCACTAAGCAATTCATTGAGACCCTGTCTCTAAATAAAATTCAAAATAGAGCTGGAGATGTGGCTCAGTGATTGAGTACCCCTGAGTTCAATCCCTGGTACCAGAACAAACAAGAAAACCCCCCAAGATCTGGTTGCTGAGTGTGCTGGACTCAACTATATTTCCCCCCTCTGTTATTTTCTGATCTAAGATAAAATGTATTATACTTTTGCATAGGCCTACTTTGGTTTTTCTTTTAGCTTCCTACATTCATTATGTACTTTGATAATCGTTCTCTGCTTGCCTACTTTCTCTTTCTTTCTTCTGTTATTTTTGGTATGGGTATTGAACCCAGGGGCACTTAACCACTGAGCCATATCCCCAGCCCTTTTTATTCTTTTTTTAGAAAATATATTTTAGTTATACATGGACACAGTGTCTTTATTTTGTTTATTTATTTTTATGTGGTGCTGAGGATTGAACCCAGTGCCTCATACGTGCAAGGCAAGCGCTCTGCCACTGAGCCACAACCTCAGCCCCCCCCCCTTTTTTTTTTTGGTACTAGGGATTGAACTCAGGGGCACTCGACCACTGAGCCACATCCCCAGCCCTATTTTGTGTTTTATGTAGAGACAGGGTCTCACTGAGTTGCTTAGTGCCTCGCCATTGCTGAGGCTGGCTTTGAACTCGCGATTCTCCTGTCTCAGCCTCCCTAAGTGCTGGGATTACAAGCATGAGCCACCGCACCCGGCTCAGCCCCCTTTTTATTCTTTATTTTGAAACAGGGTTTCACTAAGTTGCTAACAATCTTGCTTAGTTGCTGAGGCTGGCTTTGAACTTGCAATCCTCCTGTCTCAGCCTCCTGAGCTGCTAGGATTATGGGCATGCGTCATTCCTAGCTCTTTTTTTTTTTTTTTTTTTTTTGCACCGGGGATTGAACTCAGGGGTACTCAACCACTGAGCCACATCCCCAGCCCTATTTTGTGTTTTATGTAGAGACAATGTCTCACTGAGTTGCTTAGCACCTCGCCATTGCTGAGGCTGGCTTTGAATTCAAGATTCTCTCGTCTCAGCCTCCCAAAGTGCTGGGATTACAGGCGTGTGCCACCGTGCCCACCTAGCTCTCTCTATTTAAAGCTCCTTAAATAGGCTTTGGCTGAACCCATGTGCTTGGGTTGTCACCACCAGCTTCCTCAACCACATATACTGTTTCAAGTCTAGACTTAAGTTCCGGCAGCCATTTCCTTCTTTCCTAATATATGGGCATGGACATTTTGTAAAATAGAATTCTTTTTTTTTTTTGGTACTGGAGATTAAACTCAGGGGCACTCGACCACTGAGCCACATCCCCAGCCCTATTTTGTGTTTTATGTAGAGACAGGGTCTCACTGAGTTGCTTAGTGCCTCACTGTTGCTGAGGCTGGCTTTGAACTCACGATTCTCCTATCTCAGCCTCCCTAAGTGCTGGGATTACAGGCTTGCGCCACCATGCCTGGCTTATAAAATAAAACTCCTAACGTTTTCCTTGAGTTTGTTCACCTGTAAACACCAGAATTCTGTGAAACCGTTGTTAAGAAACAGGGAGTCACTTCTGACACCTAGGGAACTAGGCTGAGGGGGGACCCTACATGAGAAAAGGCTTGAGTTCCATGAAGATATGTCCATTTTCTGTGCTTAATGAAAAGTCTGGATCAAAGAAAAAGACAGCAATATTTCTGGTGCTTTTCATAGCTTCTCTCTACTGCAGCCATCCTAAAAGTTAAGTGTGGCCAAAAACCCCTGTCCCTTTAGTTTAACAAGCACACACTGAGTTTTTACAGAATGAACTTTTAAAGTTAACACAGGGGCTGTTAGTGTAGCTTGGTGGTAGAGCACTTGTCTACCACCCCAAAAAACAAATCAAGAACAACAACCACACACAGGCATGCATATAAAAAGGAAAATGTAAAAGCATAATTTTGTTTTGATTTACAAACAGCCTAGAAATGGTGAACTATTTGGGTATAGTGCTGTACTCCTGTGATCCCAGCAACTCAGGAGGCTGAGACAGGAGGATCACAAGTTCACTTTCAGCCTCAGCAACTTAGCAAGATCCTGTCTGAAAACAAAAAATAAACAGGGCTGGAAAAGTAGCTCAGTGGTAAAGCACCCCTGGGTTCAATCCCCAGAACCAAAAAAAAAAGTGAACCAACTGGTCTGTGACTTAGCTCAGTGGTAGAGTACTTGCTTAGCATGTAGGATGCCCTGGGTTCAGTCCCCAGTATGGCTAAATAAATGAATAATAAAAATACCAAGATCATTGGGCTTGTAGTTTAGTAGTAGAGCATGTGCTCTAGTATATATGAGGTCCTGGGTTTGGATTCCAGCACTGAAAAAAAAGTGGGGGTCATAGTTTGCAGACTTTTTTTTTTGGGTACCAGGGATTGAACTCAGGGTACTCGACCACTGAGTCACATCCCCAGCCCTATTTTTTGTGTTTTATGTAGAGACAGGGTCTCACTGAGTTGCTTAGTGCCTCGCTGTTGCTGAGGCTGGCTTTGAACTCACGATTCTCCTGTCTCAGCCTCCCTAAGTGCTGGAATTACAGGCGTGCGCCACTGCGCCCGGCTGTTTGCAGACTTTTGTCCTAGAATATCTATTTCCCCCTTTTGTGGTGTTTAGAGCTTTAATCCACCTACAGGTGCGGAGATGATCAGCAAAGCATGATAGTAGGGGGTCATCACTGAGTGAGGAGGTTCTCTTTTGGTCCCTGAGATATTCAGTCCTATGGACATTTATTAAACTGAGATCGACCAACCCAAGCTCAGAGACTGTCTCAGCCTTTCTCAAATTCTGAATAGGGATTAAGTATCCCAAGTATTCTCATTCTATTCCAAAAAGTACCTTAAAGGACACTGTCAAAGCACAGATGAAATGAGATGCCACAGCAGCAGGTGCTGGAAAGGGCAGTCTCTCCTTTGCCTCGCTGATGATTTAGCCAGTTAGTAGAAAGTGGGCAGAGGGAACATTCTCCTAGAGGACTCTATTGGGACTGATTCAAATGACATGGCAATATTACTTATACACCCGGAGTTCTCACAATTTTTGGTTTTATTGGCATCATTAAAATTGGAATTTCCTTAAGGGTCCTATAAGTCAGGGGATGTCTCAGTAATATCTAAACTACAAGGAATATAAATATCAATCTTGAGTTGGTTACTAGAGTGAAAGCACAATGAACTATAAATTGAAAGAGTAGACTAATGCTGATGTAATGGAAGTTACACACATTTTTTTCCCTTTCTAGAAATATCTGTAGCTGCTGAGATAGACCATGGTACCATTGTTGAGTGTTTCCTAATCCCTTGACACTGTCAAAATGAAATATGCTCCATACCTAGAGGAGGGAAAGCCTTGGCATCCTCAAACTTGGGAAGCCTATTTTCTTTTTTCTTTGGAGATTTACACTGACATCTGCTCTAATTGTTCTTGCAGTTTCATCCATCACAATGGGAGCTAGTGAAAGGGTAGGAAACACTTCTCAGTGTCCTTTGTTACAAAGATTTTTGTGAAGATTTTTTTCTTCTGGAAAGAAAAATCCTACTTGGATGACCTAAAGTACTTTTTTTTTCTTTTCTTGCGGTATTAGGATGGAACTCAGAGACACTAGCACTGAGCTATATCCTTAGTTTTTATTTTTGAGAAAAGGTCACACTAAATTGGCCAGATCGACCTCAAACCTGCCATCCTGCTGCCTTAGCCTGCCGAGTAGCTGGAATTACATACAGTCCTGGGCCATCGCACCCAGCTACATACTATCAAATATTAAGTGGAGGGCAGGGTCCTGCAGCCAGAGGAAGGTGCTCTTTGGGAGATAGGACCTGATGTGACTTGGCGACACAGCTGCATAGGGTCACAGGTCTGGAAGAGGAGTCTTAAAAAGCAAGGAGAACTACAACAGGCTTTCATTTCATCTTTTTTTTTTTTTTTTTTTTTTTTTTTTACTGAGCCATAGACTCTGTTGTCTGACCCAGGCCTGAGACAGGTTCACAGCAACCTAACTGTATCTTCTCCAAACCACTTTGAGTAGGGCTGGAAGGTAATTTTTTTTTTTTTTTGTATCAGGGATTGAAGCCAGGGTTCAACCACTGAGTCACATCCTCAGCCCTTTAAATATTTTTATTTATTATCATTTTTTTATTTTGAGATAGTGTCTCACTAAGTTGCTTAAGGCCTCTCTGAGTTGCTGAGGCTGGCTTTGAACTCGTGATTCTCCTGCCTCAGCCTCCCAAGCCACTGTGATTACAGGCATGTGCCACCGTGCCCAGTATCCAAACCACTATGAAACAAGGCAAGTCACCATAACTGGGGAGGGAACATGGGAAGAATGGAGAAACTTTGGTCAAGGGGGAAGGAGGAGAGGGGAGGAGACATGGGGGCAGGAAAGATGGTGGAATGATATGGACATCATTGCCCTAGGTACATGTATGACTGCACACATGGTGTGACTCTACTTTGTGTACAACCAGAGAAATGAAAAGTTGTGCTCCATTTATGTACAATGAATCAAAATGCATTCTGTCATGTAAACCTAATTAGAATAAATGAATTTAAAAAAAAAAAAAGCAAGTCAGTCGGGTGCACCAGTGTATCTGTAGTCCTAGTTACTGAGGAGGCTGAGGCAGAAGTATCACCTGAGTCTAAGAGTTCAAGGTCAACTTGGACAACTTGGACAACTCCCCATCTCAAAACAAAACAAAAATATCTGTAAGTCTTTCAGATGGCTGTACTTCTCACCTCCTCACTCAGAATTATTTTTGCTAATGAGTCTCCGAGGAAACTGAGGTAAATGCCTGAGGTTTTTTGACATAGAAGGGTAATAGGATCACACACACCAGAATTGGATGATTTTATCTCCAGTTAAGAACTGAAGTTCTTAAATCCAATACTATAAAAATGGTATTATAAATCCTGCACCTTGGAGAAAAATGCAATTGCTCTTGAAGAGTGTATCAATTATTAAGTGTGGAGCCAATGCTATTTTGGTTGCATCTACAATGGGAAGATCATTTCCAGGAATGCCATACGCTTCCCTTCAGTGAATCCCAGCCCTAATCTTTCCTGAGACAGAAATAATAGCACTGGGCATGGGGGAGGAGGGCTGGATTGTGGGGCTGGAAACAGACTGGTAGAAGGACAGAAGGGTAAGAACAGCAGGTGTTTTTGGAAGCTGACTTCTAAACTAGTTAATTTTGGTTCATTTGTGTTGGTAAAGGCAGCTCTCCTCTTTGCCGAATGGATAGAACACAGCGGGGAACGTTCATTTTGAAAATGTCTTTGATTTTTTTCTGAGTAGAATGTTCTGTGTTTGCATATGCCCTGCCATGTGATAAGGGGCAGAGTGGGGGAATCCTTCTCTCCCTGCCAGGCTCTCCCACTTCCTTCTTGTCTGGGCTCAAGGGCTGCTTTGCTGGAAGGTGTCTCCCTTGACCTTGAGCATCCAGGCAGGCGGTGGGTCTCTGAGATGTCAATCTACTATGAAGGCAACAGCTTCATATATTTCCTTCTGTATTTTCTTGCTTTCCTCTCTGTATTTTTTATAGTTTCTGAGTTCTGCAGTTTCCATGGTTCATAACAAAGAACCTCTTAAATCCATATCCGATTTTTAGATAGATCATTTTTCCTTTTGTAATGTAGTAGCCTTATTGAAAGAAAACCCACAATTTGCCCATTTCTAGTGTTCAATTCAATGTTAGACTTTTCTTCTTCTTTGCACCCTCGGTCCCTTCTGCATCAACTCTTTCCTCCAGGAACAGTCTGGATGGGTGAGGGGCACCCAGAAATGACTGGAGCTGATCCCAACAACTTTTCTGACTACAGCATCTGCTAGGAAAGGAGTGACAGGGGAACACACAGACCCCTACTTAATGTGTAGGGCTTCTGCAGTGCTTTTAAACACCAGAAGCTGACAGATACCATAGATACAGGAGAAAGCAGTGCCAAGATCTCCACCAATGTGCCAAAATTGAAGTGGTTTTTGAAAAAAAGCCTGAATTTCCCCAGATGGTCAATTCCAGCCTCATTTTATACATACACGAATACTGTCAGTTCAGCACTCAGAACAGTATTGAGATCAATGGTAACAGTCATTTATTCCTTTACTCAACAAATAGTTATTGAGCTGGGGTAAGGAGCCAGACACTGTTCTAGAAGTTGGAGTGTGTGTGAACTGGCCCCAGGGTCCCAGCTTTCAAAGGAGGTGAGCAGTCTGGTCAGAAGACAGATGATAAACAGATAAAGGTGAATAAACAAGATGATTTTTAAAAGATTACCTTTATTTTTAAGAGCCATTTTAGGTTCACAGCAGAATTGAGAGGAAGGTACAGAAATATACTATATACTCTCTGTCCCCTATATGCATAGCCTACCCTATAATCAATATCCACAGCAGAGTGGTAATGGACACATCATAATCACTCCAAGTCCATAGTTTATATTAGGGTTCACTGTGGGTATTGGACATTCTATGGGTTTGGGCAAATTAGGTTTTCTTGTGGGCTTAAGGGAATTAAAGAAAAAAGAAAAAAGGATGATATGCTAGAATAGACCAGGAAAAGCTTCTCTGAGGAAGTAACATTTGAACTAGACTCGACTGATAAGAAGAAATCAGTCACATATGCTCTGGGACAGAATGTTCCAGGCAGAAGGAGTAGCAGGCGCCAAGGCCCCAGGTGTAACTGTGCAGAGGTAGATGCAAGATACAGGAAAAATTGGCCAGAGAAGGCTGGAGGTGTAGCTTAGAGGCAGGGCACTTCCTTAGCATGCTCAAGGCCCTGGGCGTGATCCCCAGCACTGCAAAAAGAAAACAGAAAAGAATGGGCCTGAGGGCAAAGGTAATCTGGAAAGAGGACCTTTGCTGAGAATTTTTTTTAAACATTTTAAAAAATTAAAAACATAATCCTTTCATGTTTTTAAAAAAAGGACAAAGGTTTACAATAACAAGTAGGTCTTACAGGAGACTAACATTCTCAGTCTCCTGACCAAGAAACAACTATGCATAAATTTATTTTATGAGTCCTTTCAGAAACCTCACCATTTGGGCTGGAGATGTGGCTTAATGGTAGAGCACTTGCTTAACATGCACAAAGCCCTGGGTTCAATCCCCAGCACCACAGAAAGGGAAATCTTACCATTCATCTATTGGTCTATTTATTTTTCATACAAAAAGGGAATAATTTAACCTACAGTTTAGGACCTAGGCTTTTTTGTTTAGTCATGTAGTTTAGAAACAGCTCTATATGGCCAGGCCTGGGGGCACATGCCTGTAATCCCAGCTACTCAGGAGGCTGAGGCAAGAGGATGGAAATTTTGAGGCCAGCCTGGGTAATTTAGCAAGACTTTGTCTCGAAATAAAAAATAAAAAGGGCTGGGCTGCAGATAAAGCTCAGAGCTAAAGCACTCCTGAGCTCAATCCCCAGTACCCTGCCTCCCAAATACACAAAACAGGAGAGATTAATATAATGAAACCCTCATCACCCAACTTCAACAATTCACTTGTGGCCAGTCTTGTTTCACCTGTATGTCTACCCACTTGCCCCATCCTTGATAATGATTATTATTTTGGTGGTGTTGTGGATTGAATCCAGGACACTGCACATACTAGGCAAGTGCTCTACTACTGAGCTATAACTGCAGTTCAGATTTTATTATTATTTTTTTAAAATTTTTTTTAGTTGTTTATGGATCTTTATTTTATTCATTTATTATTTATATGTGGTGCTGAGGATCGAACCCAGTGCCTCACGCATGCTAGGCAAGTGCTCTACCACTGAGCTACAGCCCCAGCCCTCAGGTTTTATTATTTTTCAGCAATATCAGATGCTATATAATCTCATCCTTAAAACATTTCAGGATGAAGTGACTTTTGCTTTCTTTGTTTTTTTTTGTTTGGTACAAGGGATTGAACTGAGGGGCACTTAATCACTGAGCTACATCCCCCAACCCTTTTTTTATGTTTTATTATTTATTTAAAAATATTTTTAGTTGTAGATGAACACAATACCTTTCTAAAAAATTTTTCTTTTTCTTTTTGGTACCAAGGATTGAACTCAGGGAAACTCGACCACTGAGCCACATCCCCAGCCCTATTTTGTGTTTTATGTAGAGACAGGGTCTCACTGAGTTGCTTAGCGCCTCGCCATTGCTGAGGCTGGCTTCAAATTTGCGATTCTCCTGTCTCAGCCTCCCTAAGTGCTGGGATTACAGGCTCGTGCCACCATGCCCGGCTTAAAATTTTTTAATTTTTTTTTTTTTGGTACCGGGGATTGAACTCAGGGGCACTCGACCACTGAGCCACATCCCCAGCCCTATTTTGTGTTTTATGTAGAGACAGGGTCTCACTGAGTTGCTTAGTGCCTTGCCGTTGCTGAGGCTGGCTTTGAACTCGCGATTCTCCTGTCTCAGCCTCCCTAAGTGCTGGGATTACAGGCTTGAGCCACCGTGCCCGGCTTAATTTTTTGTGTGTGTGTGGTGCTAGGGATTGAACCCAGGGCCTTGTGCATGCAAAGCAAGCACTCTACCAACTGAGCTATATCTCCAGACCCACAATACCTTTATTTTAATTTTTAAAATATTTTTTATTTGTTGTTGATGGACAACCTTTATTTATCTATATGCGGTGCTGAGAATCAAATCCACTGCCTCACATGTGCTAGACAAGTGCTCTACCACTGAGCCACAACCCCATCTCTTATGTTTTATTTTGGACATGGTTTTACTAAGTTGCTGAGGGCATTGCCAAATTGCTGAGGATGGCCTTAAACTTGCAATCCTCCTGCCTCAGCCTCGCAAGCTGCTGGGATTATAGACATGCACCACTATGCCTAGCTGAAAGTGATTTTTTTTTTTTTTTGGTACTGGGGATTGAACTCAGGGGTACTCAACCACTGAGCCACATCCCCAGCCCTATTTTGTGTTTTATGTAGAGACAGGGTCTCACTGAGTCGCTTAGCGCCTCGCCATTGCTGAGGTTGGCTTTGAACTTGCAATTCTCCTGTCTCAGCCTCCCTAAGTGCTGGGATTACAGGCTTGAGCCATCGCGCCTGTCTGATTTTTCTTAAGATTAGTTATCTTGAACACTATTCTAGATTTGTCTGATCACATCCTCTGGTATCACCTAACTTGTTCCTTCCTCCCCATCTGTGGTTTTTGTCTTTTGTTTTGTTTTTAAGATATTGGGAATTGAAATTAGAGGCACTTTACCACTGAGCTATATCCCCAGCTCTTTTTATTTTGAGACAGGGTCTGGCTAAGTTGCTGAGGCTGGGCTCTAACTTGAGATTCTCCTGCCTTAGCCTCCTGAGTAGCTGGGATTATAGGTGAGCATCATTGTGCTGGGCCCCAGAGGTGTTTGATGCTTGGCAGATAGGAGAGTAGGTGGTGAGTCAGCACAGGAAGCAAGAGAACCTGCCATCTTGGGGTTTCAAAACTGGGCTGCAGCACTTACTAGCTAGCTGTGGGACGTTGGGCAAGTCATCATGTGAAGATTGATCCCAGGGCCTTGCAAATGCCAGACAAGCTCTCTACCAATGAGCCACATTCCCAGCCCTTCCAGCAAGTCATCTAACCTTACCCGCTCATCTGTAAAATGAGGGTAACAGAGTATTTTTGTGGGAAGTTGAGTGCATGGTGTCACTTAAAAAGGCAAAACAAGGGACATGGAGTGGTGGTGGGAGAAGGGCTATTTTCAGTCCTACTCTGGAGGACTAGAGTGAGGTTTGGGGGAAGAATAAGAAAAGCAACTGTTTTGTAATGGCACCAAAAATGTTTTTGCTGTTAATGACTATACAGTAATGCTTTCAAAGCTGGATATTTAAGGCAGAGAGTACTCCTTTTGCTTGCATAAGGGTATAAAGTGTCCTGGAGCAGAGAAAAAGGCAAGAGCATTGGTGAGAGATGGAGGTGATATCTTTCTGATGGATTTTCACCTTTAAGAATGTGGGCCGGGTGCTGGGATGGTTCAGAAGGCAGTTAATGGAATGAAGCCACTGAACTAGGACAGCTTGGCTGGCAATGCATAATAGCCACTATGACTTATGTAGGGGATCAGAATATGCCATCCCAGAATACGCCACTTTGACCTAGGATTATTTTGAGCTGCAAATGAGAAGCAGACAGACAGACACACACACACACACAGACACTGCACACTTCCCTCTTTACCAGGAACGGCAGGAAGATGCAGTCACTGAGATACTCCAGACTCTCATCAGTCCGGAAATGGCACCAGAGGCGTCTCTGTGTCTCTGTGACATACCTTACTAAAATTCTTACCTTCTATTAGTTTCCTCCACATACTTACTTCTCCATAGTGTGCCACTCCTAAAGTCTAGCCCCTCTTTCCTTTGTTTCGTTACTTCTTTACAAATTTACTGTTCTTTGTTAATATGCTATAGGAGCCCAAAGTCCTAAGTACCCCTTTGATTTTCTCCTAAGATGAAGTGAATAAACTCTTGTTCTTTTGTTATCTGTTTGTGTTGTTTGTTTGAGATGGAGTCTCACTGTGTTGCCCAGGCTGGCCTCAAACATTTGATCCTCTTGCCCTTGCCTCACCAGTCTCTGGGATCACAAGTGTGTGCCACCACACCTGACCAAAGTTTCAAATATATGATAAAGTGTAGGCTCTATATTGTACAGTAGATCTCTAGGAGTTATTTTATCTTGCATAACTGAAACTTTGTGCTAATACCTCTGCAAATTAGAATTTTTTATTTTTTAATGAGGTCTTGCTAGGTTACCCCAGCTGGTCTTGAATTCCAGCCTCAGCTTCCTGAATAGCTAAGACTGGTGTTACCATGCCCAACTCAAATTAGAATTCTTGAAGAGAGTACTGTCTGAACTTTGTCCTTGAAAGTAACAGCTTTACCTTATATAGGGTAACTGTGCTTTGTGGGCTAGGCCATTAGAGTCTTTCTTTTTTTTTTTGGTACTAGAGATTGAACTCAGGGGCACTCAACCACCAAGCCACATCCCCAGCCCTATTTTGTGTTTTATGTAGAGACAGGGTCTCACTGAGTTGCTTAGAGCCTTGCCGTTGCTGAGGCTGGCTTTGAACTCACAATTCTCCTGTCTCAGCCTCCCTAAGTGCTGGGATTACAGGCTTGAGCCACCGCGCCCGGCTTTAGAGTCTTTCTTTTATATATAATTATAGAAGTATTAAGGTTACATTTCTATTCAAAGAACTGCTTTTTTTTTTTTAAATACATCAACTGATTCTGTAGAGGCTGAGAAATAAACTGATACAAACTCAAATACTTGGAAATATGAATTAACAACAGAGTAAGGGCTTTTTTTTTTTTTTCCTGGTACCGGGGATTGAACTCAGGGGTACTCAACCACTGAGCCACACCCCCAGCCCTATTTTGTGTTTTATGTAGAGACAGGGTCTCACTGAGTTGCTTAGCACCTTGTCGTTGCTGAGGCTGGCTTTGAATTCACGATTCTCCTGTCTCAGCTTCCCAAAGTGCTGGGATTACAGGCGTGCGCCACTGTGCCCACCTGGCCAGAGCAATGGCTTTTTAAAGCAGACAGACAGAGCTGATAAGTAAGATGCATGGAACCATAGTGCCCACAAGGAATATCAATTTCTAAAGCTTTGGGACAGGCAGGGTATTTGTTCTGCTGTGCAAAGTGATGGAGGAATTCATGTTTCACCCAGAGTTAGCAGTGTAAGGGCTCCAACTTTAATGAATTTTTTTTTTTTTTGGTACCAGGGATTGAACTCAGGGGTACTCGACCACTGAGCCACATCCCCAGCCGTATTTTGTGTTTTATGTAGAGACAGGGTCTCACTGAGTTGCTTAGCGCCTTGCCATTGCTGAGGCTGGCTTTGAACCCGCGATTCTCCTGTCTCAGCCTCCCTAAGTGCTGGGATTACAAGCGTGAGCCACCGCGCCCGTCTGCCAACTTTAATGAATTTTGATGTTTCATGTTACTTATTTGTGATTGGTCACATTTTTAGATGAATCAATTCACTCATCCAATTTGTACTTTTTAGAATCCAGGAGAGAAGTGAACATGGCTTGTTTGGCTAAAGCATACATGAAGTGAGATTCTCCCAGTGTTATGCCCTGAACTATATAGCAAGATATAGCTACAGACCTCACATCATCTCAGGCTTCATACCCTTGCTAAAGGTATCTTTATGAATGAGAGAACTGAGACTCAAAGAGGTTAAGGAGCTTACACTAAGGTCACTTAGTAAATAAACTGTGCAATCAGGTTTGAATCTAGGGAGAGCCCTAATAGCAAATTTGGACTTTATTGCATGGATATTTCATAATTCCGTAGATTGGTAGTCTTTTTATTTTACTTGTTAATTCCCTCCCTTGTCACCAGGTACGAGGGATTGAACCTAGGAGTGCTCTACTACTGAGCTACATCCTCAGACCTTTGTATTTTTTACCTCAAGGCAGGGTATCGCTAAGCTGCTGAGGCTGGTCTCAAACTTGAGATTCTCTTGCCTTAGCCTCCCAAGTCATTAGGATTACAGATCCTTTAGGTTTTGACCTGGGGAACACTTAGATGAAAATGGACAGAAGGAAGAACTGTCTGATGGCATTATTTAAGATTCACAGAGGTAGGAAAGAACTGGTGTGCAAAGAGGTGGTAGAAGGTTTTGACTGCAGTCCATATGCTGAAGGCAGAGTGACTAGTTTGAAACTAGAAGACCTGGTTCTTTTTTTTTTTTTTTTTTTTTGGTATCACAGATTGAACCCAAGGGCACTTAACCACTGAGCTACATACCAAGCCCTTTTTTAATTTTATATTTTGAGAGAGGGTCTCGCTAAACTGCCTAGGGCCTTGCTAAGTTGCTGAGGCTAACCTTGAACTTGCGATCTTCCTGCCTTAGCCTCTGAACTCAAACTCTGGATCCTTCTTCTTCAGTCTCCTCAGTTGCTGGGATTACAGGCATATGCCATGACACCTGGCAAGTATGCTTTCTAGCCAGGCGTGGTGGCGCATGCCTGTAATCCCAGTGGCTCTGGAGGCTGAGGCAGGAGGATGGAGAGTTCAAAGCTAGCCCCAGCAACTTAGCAACTCAGTGAGACCATGTCTTTAAATAAAATACAAAATAAGGTTGGGGATGTGGCTTAGTGCCCCTGAGTTCAGTCTCTGGTACCTGTCCCCCAAGCCCCCAAAAAGGATGCTTTCTAAACCAGATTATATTGAGACAAATCAATCATTTTTGCATCTTTCTGTATGCTTTGTTTAAGAAAATGATTAGGGTATTGATGCTGCTGCAGAGGTAGATGTTAAAATCCAACAAGAATATTACTTTTGGGACTGGGGTTGTGGCTCAGTGGTAGAGAGCCTGCCTAGCACATGTGAGGCACTGGGTTTGATCTTCAGCACCACATAAAAATAAATAAATAAAGGTATTGTGTTCATCTACAACTAAAAAAACATTTTTTCTTTTGTACCAGGGATTGAACTCAGGGGTACTAGACCACTGAGCCACATCCCCAGCCCTATTTTGTGTTTTATTTAGAGACAGGGTCTCACTGAGTTGCTTAGCACCTTGTTGCTGAGGCTGGCATTGAACTCGCGATTCTCCAGTCTCAGCCTCCCTAAGTGCTGGGATTACATGCATGCGCCACTGTGCCTGGTTTAATTTTTTTTTTTTAAAGAATATTACTTTTGAAACAAGTGAAATAATTTAAACCCATCTCTGTAAGAAATTTTATAAAAATATACTTAGGAGGCACAAACTGCACTGTCAAATTAATTTGTTTTCTGAGCTTCAATTTAATTTAAAATGAGATATTTCTTCAACTACTTCAATCCACAGACTGTCAAGGGATTTTTGGATAGAAAATACAGGAAATAAATACAGTAATGTTTGAGCAAATAACTAGCACAATAGTTATTCTGTCTTCTGTTGCTTGTGATGCTTCTGGAAAATATTTTTAACAATTTCCTCATGAATTGGCTATCGCTAGTGTGAAGCCAGGCTAATCTCTCCATGACACCTGCAAACTTTTCTCCATCCTCATGTCCTAAAACAAACCCATTAATAAACCCTGCTAAATCCTTGTTCTGCATTTCTTATTAACTGACCTTTCCATCTTTCCATCCCTGGGTTGTTGAATAGCCTTCTCTTCAGAATAGCCCACAGGGCAAAGGCCTCTTCCTGAAATAAAGCTTTCATCAAAGCTTTCATCATTTCTGTTATTAAAATTGGGGGGAATCCCATTGCTTACAGGATGTAGTCTTAATACTGCAGTTGAGCTCCCCATTGTTTCAGCCAGGCAAATGCATTCGCTTTCCTTAGACATTAATCCTCCACCTACTGAGATCCTGCTACTTGGAACCCTTCGCTGTTTCTCTCTGCCAATTTAGGGCCATCACCTCCTTCCATTCGGACTTGAGATTCACTTCCTTGAGTATGTTTTCCTTGTTTAGAAGCTATTTAGTAGATAAAAACAAAAACAAAAAATCTCTTGTTTTTGAGCTTTTAATCACATTAAGTGCTTTTAAGATAAATTATCCAAGTCTAGGGATAAATAACTTACAGAGCTTTCCATTCTTTAAGAACCACCCAGAGTGATTTTACTTTGTCAGAAACAGCACTCCAAATATTAGGCGTCTGCCTTTTCAGGAGGAATCCACACAAGAACCAGAGCAAAATGATTCTTTATGGTGACCTCTAGCGGGCACGGGACAATCCTACAAAATTGTGAAGAGTGCAGGGCAAAGTAAAAACCTTCCCAGTAACCAGCAGGGTTACTCCGTGGTCAGATGACCGCATCCATCCCCACCCTTATTTTTCCTTTCAGCATGTTTTGCATCCAACATAGCTTGCCTTAGGACTCACCTGTTTCGCCTTCGGCAGGTTGGGCTCCGGTGTCAGATGTCCAGTGAATTGCTAGTAGCGGTTCAGAATAATCCCTACTAAGTAGAATCCATTCCTTGGGTTTCCAGCAGACCTCAGGGTTTGTTCGCTCAGCGGAGCCTTAAGGGGCTCTTCAAGCTTCGGTGATGCAGCCGTATTCGGGGTGCACGAGGGAAATCGAGACATTATGGAAGGATGCCGACGAAGGCAACGAGAAATTCTGTTTTTGCCAGGGAATGCCCAGACTTTCACCCCACTCTACGCAAGGGGACACCAGAGGGTCCAGGCGCGCTACACGTTAGCGCCTTCCCAGGACAGGCGCTGGGGAAAGCGGAGGCTGGGGCCACTCTGCGGGCGGCATCGCGCGGGGGCTGAGGTGTGCTGCCGCCTTCGAGCACCCGGCACGTGGGTCGCCCTGCGCGGGGAGGGAAGCGCAAAGTCTGCAGGAAAAGCAGGGGCTGGTGTGCCTTCTCTGAGGAATCCTTTGGGGCGGTCTCAGAAGCTGGGACAGTCTCTGGAAAGAGCTCTCGCCAAACGCCCGTCTGTCCCTGCCCCTTAGACCCTGCACTCCAGACTTCACCTCTGCACCCCTCCTTACCCTCCTGGCTCCTCCCTTCAGGGGCTGTTAAATGAAGCCCTTGGGAGATGCCCAAGTCATCTAGATGGCCAGGAGTGGGACGTGGCAGCAGGCAACCTGACCGCTGGGCTTGGCTCCCCCTCCACCAGGGACTCCCCGCGCCTCGCATCCCCGCCCTGCGGACCCCTCCTGGCTACGGCAGGCGGGAGCGCAGCGGGAAGGTAGCGTCACGAGACAGGGAGCCCGAGGTCCAGGGCGGGGCGCCGGGGAATCCCAGCCCGAGCGCGCCCGGGAGGTGCGGGCGGACGCGGGCGGGCAGAGAAGGGCGGCGCGCGGAGGGAGGTGAGCGGCGCGGAGCCGGCAGGAGAGGAGGAGGCCGGCTAGGGAGGCCCCGCCCCCGCCTCTCCGAACCGGCTCCTCACCGCCGCCGAACCCGCTCACTTTGCCTCTTGCCTCTGGACGGCTGCGGGGCAGCTGCCCGAGCTGCGGCCGGCGGGAGCGCCTCCTGGGACCCGGAGCCTTTCGCACGGCGCCTCCCCTCGGCGCCCGCGCCCCTCAGGGAGGACGGCGCCGCCGCCTTGGAGAGGGCACCCCGGCATCGCAGGGGCATCCCCAGGCGCGAGGGGCGGCGGCGCCGACACAGCCTCGTTCCCGGCCAGTGGGGCTCAGCGCTGGCGCCGGAGGGGACTCCCCGGCCACCCTCAGGTACTGCCGCGCGGAAGGCGCTCTGCTAGCGGCGACGCTGGACTGCTGAGGAGGCTAAAGCCGAGGGGCCCCGGGCCGGTGCGGGGCAGAGAGTAGCCCCGAGGGAGAGCGGGCCCCGACGGCGCTCTCCCCGGTCTGCCTGAGGCAGGCAGGCCCCGCGCGGCGGCCGGGCGACCTTCGAGCTGAGGGTCCCCAGGGCAGCCAGCCATGACCTTCGGGCGCAGCGGGGCGGCCTCGGTGGTGCTGAACGTGGGCGGCGCCCGGTACTCGCTGTCTCGGGAGCTGCTTAAGGACTTCCCGCTACGCCGGGTGAGCCGGCTGCACGGCTGTCGCTCGGAACGCGACGTGCTCGAGGTGTGTGACGACTACGACCGTGAGCGCAACGAGTACTTCTTCGACCGGCACTCGGAGGCCTTCGGCTTCATCCTGCTCTACGTGCGCGGCCACGGCAAGTTGCGCTTCGCGCCGCGGATGTGCGAGCTCTCCTTCTACAATGAGATGATCTACTGGGGCCTGGAGGGCGCGCACCTCGAGTACTGCTGCCAGCGCCGCCTCGACGACCGCATGTCAGACACCTATACCTTCTACTCTGCGGACGAACCGGGCGTGCTGGGCCGCGATGAGGCGCGACCCGGCGGGGCCGAGGCGGCTCCCTCCAGGCGCTGGCTGGAGCGCATGCGGCGGACCTTCGAAGAGCCCACGTCGTCGCTGGCCGCTCAGATCCTGGCCAGCGTGTCCGTGGTGTTCGTTATTGTGTCCATGGTGGTGCTGTGCGCCAGCACGCTGCCCGACTGGCGCGCAGCGGCCGCTGACAACCGCAGCCTGGATGACCGGAGCAGGTACTCCGCCGTCCCTGGGAGGGAGCCCTCCGGGTAGGACGCACTGCTTCTCTGCACGTCGTCCTTGTAGCGTCTGTCCGTCCCGTCCGTTCGTCGCGTCTGCGTCCTGTCTGCCTGACAGCCGAGCCAGGCAGGGTTCAGGGCTCAGGGGGGCTCCACGCGAGCCAACTAAGGAAAGGGTTGGCCCCATCCTCACCCCTGTTTTGGGGGCCATGGCCGGATCTGGTACCTATGCTAGAGGCTCAGTTTGAGGGCGAGATCCCCAAGCCTGGGTAGGGGCAGATGGAGATGCACAAACCTCTTATCTTTGTAGTTTACTTCTGAGCAGATAGTGACCTGCTAATTAATTTTCTCTAAACTTTTGGTGCTGTTATGCAACCATTTAACCCTGAACATTTAATAGCAGTTTGAAGTATTTGCCAGTTTTTGGTGGTGTTTGAAAAGATGAAATCTTGTTCTGGCAAAATGTGTGCTGTGCTCTGCCCACACATGCTATACACCCTGCCCCCGGCGTAATGTGTGCTGTAATGGAATTGCCATATGATAAAGGAGGCTAATCTAACGACAGACTCTAAATGATGAATGTCTGTGCCCTTCTCTGCCTTCTTTCCCTACCAAGGATGAAGTCAGCAAAGCTCCTGTCCACTCTTTGGTACCAAAGATACATACTATAACTCTCAGAGGATCTTCAATATGGGGAGGGAAAGAACCATTGCCTTGGGAGAGGAGAAAAACTCAAACTGCCCTAAACCCAGAAACCGTATCTGAGTAGTTTGTTTTTTCCTTTCCACTTTACTAGATGAAAGGAGAATATTTTAATCTTTTCCTAAGATGGGGCTTACCTCTTAATGGTGATAACACTTTTCTGTTTTTAGTACAAGTGAGTTTATTTTGCATATTTAGTGGGAGGAATAAGCATACTAAAGTTGGACTTTCAAGGGAGACAGCCATTTTGGGCACAAAAACCAAGTTGTATATTCTGTTTTACCTTTGCTTGGTAACCGTTTTAAGATTCTCCCTCCATTCACTTTTTATTTTATTTTTTTTCCTAGTCATTTTTTAAATTCAAGCTTGGACCCCATGATCTTTTTTCCTGATAGGCCCGGGTATGTTAGGAATGGTGCTATGCTTCTTGATTTTGCAGTGGATTACTTCCACATAATATTCTTCCTGTGGGAAGCAAAGATTTCTATATAAATCTAAGTAAATAAAATTGTCTAGTATCATGGAGCCTATTACTGATATGTCATCTTGGCATGAAATCCAAGATACACGCTTTGAAAAGAAATAAATGAGGAAACTTACTTTATTGTATTAGGTTCTAACTGTTTTTAATTTACAGATAACAATTACTAGGTACTCCAACAGAACAATAAAATTAATTTATATATCTAAATACATAAGTGCCCTTGATTTTGATTTTTTTTTCCCCCAAAGAGGGTTGCAGGAAAATGAGCCATAAATGACCAGCCTTGGAATGATTCAGTAGTAACTAGAATTCTAAGATCAGTGAAGACTGGAGCTGTATTAGCAAAGGAAACAGGAGCATGAAGTTATTAGCACAGGTACTCAGGGAATAGACTACCCCAATATAGAAGCAAAAACAGTTGAAATACACGAATAATAATTTTTTCGAGGGAGGCAAGGAGTTTTGGGAGAAGGGAAAGGTAGGCTGCAGATCATTAACGTCCAGCATTTGGAAAGAAGTGAGAGAGATGAATGATAATTTCAGGGACAGAATGAGAAGAAACCAAAAGGGGAAGAGGTAGAGATGGAAAAGAGAGAGGCTGCAATAGAAGTGAAGGAAGAAGAGTAATGCTTAATTTGTATATATGTATTTCAGATATGTATGTAATTATTCAAGTCAGAACTGTTTCCTAGACACCAGATATTTCAGGCAAATGCATGTTTTTCTTGGCTTAATGGCCCAGTTTTAAGCTTCCCTTTAGGAGTGTAGGTATATCAAACCAATATATATAATCCCAAGCAGATGAACTGAAAGATGACTGACTGACTGAGGATGCCATACATTTCAAAGAAAGCCCCTCATACACTTCCTTTAACCAAGAAGTAGAGTCTTTCAAACCCTGTTTGCTTGTGGTTGCTGAAATTAGTTTTTTTTGGGGGGTAGGGGGGCAAGGGCGATACTGGGAATTGAACTCAGGGGCATTTGACCACTGAGCCACATCTCCATCCCTGTTTTGCATTTTATTTAGAGACAGGGTCTCACTGAGTTGCTTAGTGCCTCATTTTTTTCTGAGGCTGACTGAACTCAAGATCCTCCTGTCTCAGCCTCCAGAGCCACTGGGATTACAGCTGGGTGCACCTTGCCTGGCTGAAATTAGTCTTTCTAAAACATCATTCTGGCGGGGCGCAGTAGCTCAAGCCTGTAATCCCAGCACTTTGGGAGGCTGAGACAGGAGAGTAGCGAGTTCAAAGCCAGCCTCAGCAACGGCGAGGTGCTAAGCAACTCAGTGAGACCCTGTCTCTACATAAAACACAAAATAGGGCTGGGGATGTGGCTCAGTGGTCAAGTGCCCCCAAGTTCAATCCCCAGTACCAAAAATAAAATAAAATAAAATAAAACTTTAAAACATCATTCTGGTCATTTGACCATAACTGAGATTTATCAAATAAAGCTCCTTTCTTGGCCTTCAAGTCTCCTTACAATTTCATCACAACCTGCTACTCTTGATTTATCCCGTCATTACTTGCAAATATCTTTTCAATATGGGCTGTATTCAAGGCACTGTTTCAAGTATTATAACTTTTTTTTTTTTTTTTGGAACCGGGAATTGAACTCAGAGGCACTCGACCACTGAGCCACATCCCCAGCCCTATTTTGTGTTTTATGTAGAGACAGGGTCTCACTGAGTTGCTTAGCGCCTTGCCCTTGCTGAGGCTGGCTTTGAACTCGCGATTCTCCTGTCTCAGCCTCCCTAAGTGCTGGGATTACAGGCTTGAGCCACCGCGCCCGGCTCAAGTATTATAACTTTTTGTTGTAAAGAAAAGTTAGATGTGTAGGACTTAGAGACAATAGATTTCTCAAGATTGTTCTGAGAAGGAATTCAAGATCAGGAAGGATGGAAAAAAAGCCGTCATTGGAGCCGGGCGCGGTGGCTCAAGCCTGTAATCCCAGCACTTAGGGAGGCTGAGACAGGAGAATCCCAAGTTCAAAGCCAGCCTCAGCAACAGGGAGGCGCTAAGCGACTCAGTGAGACCCTGTCTCTACATAAAACACAAAATAGGGCTGGGGATGTGTCTCAGTGGTCGAGTGCCCCTGAGTTCAATCCTCAGTACCAAAAAAAAAAAAAAAAAAAAGCCGTCATTGGAAGGTTGCAGAGGTTTTGCAGTGTCCCACACTGGTAGGGTGTCATTTATATAAAAACTAGTTTATGTGGCCTGTACAACCATGTGCTGGTTGTGCTCCACCTGGGAAGAAAGTAAGGACACTTCCAGGTGAAAGGAACAGCATAGGCATGAGACTTGTATATTGTGCTCAGGAAGTGAGAATTCAGTGATGGCATGAGAGGTAGCTAGAGAGCAGGGAGAATACTTTTATTTTGTGGGCATTGGCTGCAATGGTGAGCCATCGGCTGGTTTGTAGGGTTTGTGGTGTGTGGGTTATGCATATAAAGTAATGAATGTATTTAGCTGCATTGGCCATGCCTCTAATCCCAGTGACATCAGAGGCTGAGGCTGGAGGATTGTGAGTTCAAGAGCTGCCGCAGCAATTTAGTGAGGCCCTAAGTAACTCAGTGCCTTGTCTCAAAATAAAAAATAAAAAGGACTAGGGATTTCACTTGGCGCAGTGGTAAAACATCCCTGAGTTCAACCCCTATTACCAAAACAATAAAATGAATGTGGTATGTACCATGAATTGGAGGCGGGTGGAGATTGTACCAGGTAAGATGAATTTGGAGATCTTTACAGAGGGAGGGAATGAGAACCTGATTGCTTTGTGGTGGTAAGAATGGAGAATACACGGCAGCTGTGGAACATTCTAAGAAGAATTAAAATTACTCCAGGATATTGGAATGATACAGGAATCGGGGGCTGATTCAGTGGATTTCCAGGTGCTTCAAGTACTCCCTGTGACTTGAGGTTCCATTTGTCCAACCTGGCCTGCTCTTGGGTCCCTAATGTCTCTTTACTGTGTAGTCTCTGGCCTCTAGAAATTGAATCATTCATCAAGCCCAACTTGGGTTGTTTCTCTTGAAGCCTTTACTGTGTATCCTGTGTAACTTCTCAAGAGATTCTTGTTTGTACTGCTTAATTGGCATCTATAATATACTTCTTAGCATGGCAGTAATTTTCTCATATTAATGTGTCCTCGCTGCTAAGCTTGATAGACAAAGAGCCCTAGAAGGCAGGTAAATTTTTCTTATGCTATTTCTTATCATGGCATTTTTTTTTTAGAAAAAAAATTACTTTTCAGGCACAATAAATATCTGTTGTTTATATTTCAAAATAAAACCTTTCAGAAAAATATTTTCTTTTTCTTTTGGTACCAGGGATTAAATCCAGGAGCACTTTACCACTGAGCTGTATCTCCAGCTCTTTTTTTATTTTTTATTTTGAGATAGGGTCTCGCTAATTGCTTAGGGCCTCACCAAGTGGCTGAGGCTGGTTTGAACTTGCAGTCCTCCTGCCTCAGTCTCTGGAGTCTTGCCACCATGCCTGGTCATATTATTTTTATTACTCTGTCAACCCCTATATTAGTTATATATGGTACTGGAGATTGCACCCAGGGCCTCACACATGCCAGGCAAGCGCTTTACCACTGAACTACATCCCCGGTCCCAGAAATACATTTTCTCTTGCATAGTTTGAAGAACCATTTGGGGTAAGGCAATGGACTTCAGGTGCCAGAACTCTTAGTTGAAGCAGATGGGATCCTCTGCTAGAGTAAGAAAAAGTCTATCAAATCAAGAAACAAGTATTTATCAAGTACTTATTGTACAAAAGGGATAAGGAACATGGTTTCTTTAAAAAAAATTTTTTTTTCCATGCTAAGAATAAAACTCAGGGCCTTGCACATGCTAGGGAATCCTTCTATCATGAAGCTACACCCTCAGCCCTTTTTAAAAGAGTTCATCTCACTAAATTGTCCAGGCTTCCCTAGAACTTGTGATCCTCTTGTCTGAGCCTCCTTGGTAACTGGGATTACTGGTGTGTGCCATCAGAAACTGCCTGATTCTTTTGTGCGGCTTCCTGGGTCCAATCTCCCCCTTCTCCAATTCATGTTACACACTGTTTTCTTTACTTTATAAGCTGTCCTGTAATTGCTGGACATTTGTGGTGTTTTCTTGTCGGTAGGCAGTGCTTTGGTGAATATACCATATATGCATATTATTATTATTTTTTTTTTGGTACTGGGGATTGAACTCAGGGGCACTCGACCACTGAGCCACATCCCCAGCCCTATTTTGTGTTTTATGTAGAGACAGGGTTTCACTGAGTTGCTTAGCGCCTCGCCGTTGCTGAGGCTGGCTTTGAACTCGCGATTCTCCTGTCTCAGCTTCCCTAAGTGCTGGGATTACAAGCGTGAGCCACCACGCCCGGCTATGCATATTATTTTGCTTGCTTTTTTTTCCCCCTGCAGCACTGGGGATTGAACCCAGGGGTGTTCTACCATTGAGCTACATCCTCAGCCCTTTTTGTTTCTCATTTTAAGACAGGGTTATTGAGGGTTTCACTAAATTGCTGAGTCTGGCCTTGAACTTGTGATCCTCTTGCCTCAGCCTTTTGAGTCCCGAGCATTACAGACAAGCACATCATGTTTGGCATGATTGTGTTCTGTTTGCAAGTATACCTTAGGATAAATTCTTGAAAGTTAAATCATTGAGTTAAAGGACATGTATACTTATAATTTTCATAGATCATTTCAAATTACTCCAAAAAGATGGTATCAATTTATACTCCCACCCACAATGTATGAGAGATCATGTTCATACTTTGAAGGTGAAGAATGATATCTAGCAGTTTAAGTTTGTTTTGTTTAATTTTGAATAAGATCATGCATCTTTACATGTTTTGAGAAGTCACTCATCTTAAGGGTTTTTTCTTTTTCTTTTCTTTTTTATGTGATGCTGGGGATTGAAACCAGGGCCTCACAAATACTAAGCATGTCTACCATTGAACAACACTCCCACCCCCAGTGAATTCCTGTTTGAAGTTTTTTTTTCATATTAAGAAATCTCTTTTTGATATGAGTTGCCAAACCTGGCCTTGACATTGCTATCCTCCTGCCTCAGCCTCCCGAGTCACTGGGATTATACATGTGAGCCACAGTGCCCGATAAGCTGGTGTATTTTTAAAACACCACTGACTACTGGGTAGAAAATGTACAGGAGGTGAACAGCAGATGCAGCAAGACCCAGCAGGCAAGAGATATAGGGAATGTAGCAGTGGAGATGGTGAGAAGCAATTGGATTCAGGTCTGTGGTGGATTTTTATAATGACTCATCCACCAGGACTAGGAAAGTGTGTGAGATGTTGTGGATTGAGTGAAGCAGCACCAGGGCTCACGGACGTTGGGGTCCCTCCGGTGTGACCACCTTGGCCCACATGTAGCTCTGTTGTACAGGGTCTGCTTCCCATTTTAGGGTATTGTGAGGATGAGGCTGTGGAAGAGGGATGCCCAGAGTGCTGCTGGTGGGAGACAGATCACAGATCCTCTTCCTTACTGCACCCTTGAAACCATCTCACTGAGGATTTTCTCACGAGCCAAATCTCTTTAGCGAACACATGCACAGCCTCCCTTGATACACAGTCCTAGTAACTAATTAATCTTAGAATGGTGATGCGCTTAATGTTTTATGTGATTGAGAAGATAAACTAGATTCTCCAGGCAGTTTGCCTTCTAGTAACATCTGAGTATTATTCTAACACTGATGAGATTAATGTTCTTTTTGGCCCTTTAACATATAGACAAATCATCCTTTCTTTAAATTTTTTTGTAAAAAAATTTTTTGGTACTGGGGATTGAACCCAGGGGCACTTAACCACTGAGCCACATCCCCAGCCCTTCTTTATTTTTTATTTTGAAACATGGTCTTGCTAAATTGCTTAGGGCCTTGCTAAATTGCCGAGGTTGGCCTTGAACTTGAGATCCTCTGGCCTCAGCCTCCCAAGCCTCTGGAATTACAAGTGAGTGACACTGCACTGAGCTCATCATTTAAAATTTCTAAGCATTGCTGCCTTTTTCATAAAAAGGTGCTTTTTGTTTGTTGCCTTTTAGAAGACCTCTGAAGGACAGGTCAGAAATAAAGCTGTCCCTTTCACTGGTCCTTTTTTCTTTTTTTAAAAATTTTGTACTGAGGATTGAACTCAGGGGCACTCGACCACTGAGCCACATCCTCAGCCCTATTTTGTGTTTTATGTAGAGACAGGGTCTCACTGAGTTGCTTAGCGCCTCGCCGTTGCTGAGGCTGGCTTTGAACTCGCGATTCTCCTGTCTCAGCCTCCCAAAGTGCTGGATTTACAGGCTTGAGCCACCATGCCTGGCTTATCTGGTCCCTTTTGCCTCTGGATTTTTGTCCCCTCAGACAGTCTCAGTAGAAGTTTTTTGAATTTTTAATCTCTAGCATGCAAAGTCTTGTGATCATTTTGATCTTTTCTTCAGAAATTCTTTCTAAAAGTTGCTTCATGTAGGAATTTTGATATTTAATTTATATTACTGTGTGTTGTGGTGTGATGAACATTTGAGGAGATTTTAAAATGTTTAAATTTTTTACAGTGTTATTTTAAGCCCAAGTTAAGGAAATTTAAATAATCAAAATGAAAAGCTGGGTGATGAAAATTTAAAAATCAATTGTATTATTTCCATTGCCTTTTCGTTCAATATTATAAAAGTCAAATAGGTTTTAAAGTATGTTAAAAGTAAAAAGCAGTATTTTAATCTGAATGTGAAAGTCTCAGTGCTTTTATTCTGCAGATAAGATGGTTATTTTCAGAAGTCAGTAATTAATAGATCTCTGATAAGATTGAACATAACCCAGAACCTTGGTTAAATCCTGCTCTTTCACGGTAGACTGTTTCTTTTAAATATGTATGGGGTTTTTCAATCTGCTGCCAATTTTAGAGTCCTGTGGAAACTTTGTTTTGTTAATATCTTCTAACCAAAGTGCTTTTGGTAAGCAAATCATTTTTTAAAAAAATATTTTTAGTTGTAGATGGACACAATACCTTTATTTTATCTATTTATTTTTATGTGGTGCTGAATATTGAACCCAGTGCCTCATATGTGCTAGGCAAATACTGTACCACCGAGCCACAATCACAGCCCAGCAAATCATTTTATCTTTTAGTTAAAACTTTGCTTGTTGGAAGAAAAGTGTTATGATGTGAAAAGTTAAGCCCCTCTCTACCCCGTTTAGCCACCCAATTTCTGGGTATTCCATGCACATACAAACAAATATGTATACATATTTGCATATATATATATAAATAGATGTGCATATGTATACATTTATATATATAAATATTTTCTTTTAAAATATATAATTTAAGCAAGATCATTCTATAATTACATTCAGCAATTCAGCTTTTTAATTTAACCATACATCTTGGAACACTTTCTGTATCAGTTCATATTTTTCTCATTCTTTTTAATACCTGTATAGTATTCCATTGTATAGATGGGCTGTCGTTCATTTAATAAGTATCTGTCCTGGAGATAATAGTAACGGTTGTAATAGTCATGTGTGTATATATATCTATACTTGTATAAACATACACACACGTGTGTGTGTGTGTATTTATTTTTAAGACAGTTTTGCTATGTTGGCCAGGCTAGCCTTGAACTCCTGGACTCAAGAAATCCTGCCTCACTCAGCCTCCTGAGTAGCTGAGGCTGTAGGCATATATCACTGTGCCTAACCATGATGCGTATTTATTGAATACTTAAATATATGCTAGTCACTTAAGTTTTTACATAATTATGTCATTTAAGTCTCATTACAGTCCTATGAGATAGTGCTGCTTTTCTCCCCATTTTGTGACCAAGATTTAGATAAATTAACTAATGTCCAGACTCACATGAGTGGATAAGAGTTGCCCTAGGTTCTGATTCCCACATCCCTGCTCCACTGTATTGAGAAATGATTAGTTTGCCTCAAGTTCTTAAAAAAAAAAAAATGGTGCAGAGCACATTATTTTTCACATCTCTTTGAAAACGACTGTGAGTCTATATGTAAGCTAAATTCCAAAGTAGAGAAATAGCTGAGTTAAAAGAACGATACATTAATATTTTTTGATAGAGGGGGCTGGGATGTAGCTCAGTAGTAGAGCATCCCTAGCATGCATGAGGCCCTGGATTTGATACCCAGCATCCTAAAAAAAATTAGGGGGTTGGGTAGATCTTATCAGATTTCCCCTTAAAGTATGAATAACAGTCAGTGCCATTCTTTTATTTGCTTATTTTTATTTTTGTAGACCTGAGGATTGAACCTAGGCTCTCATGCATGCTAAGCAAGTGCTCTATCACTGAGTTATATTCTCAGTCGCAAAATTCACCTTTAAAAAAAAAAAGTGCTGGGATTGAATCTAGGGCCTAGGACATGTGAGACAAGTGCTGTACCCCAAACTCGCCTTCAAAGTGCATAATTCAGTGGTTTTCAGTATATTCACCAAGTTGTGCAACCATTACCATCTGTACTGCTTTAACCATTGTGAGTTAGTAGTGTGTTTGGGGGAGCATAAAATTTGTTAGAAAGCTGGATCCCTGGAATGGCTAAGACGGGGACTCAGGCATTTTGGCTGAGCAGATGAATCAGAGAAAGCAACAGACAAAACATTTGTGTTTGAATAAATTAATTGATCAACTGGTGGGTTCTACTGGAGTGTTTGGAATACGATATACATCTAAATGACCCTCTTTGTGAGTAGTGAGGACTCTTTGGCTCTTAACTCTGCTGGCAAAGGGAAGTATGTAATTGAAGCAATCATTTGACTTTTTCAGACAACACATGTCAAAAGGGAAAAGCCTGTGGTGGAAAAAACCAGGGCTCAGAGTAAGGAGGGGTGTGTGTGTGTGTGTGAGACACGCAGACACAGAGACACACACTGCACAGTTAATTAGCTGCCCTCGTTTAGTAAATCGAGATATCTCACAGAAAGGGTGAATGAGAGAATAAAAATCAAACCCTCAACTAGAAGTTAATATCTTTCCATGTCTTAGGCCCTTTCTTCTTCTTCTTCTTCTTTTTTTTTTTTTTTTTTTTAAATATTTTGTTTAGTTGTAGATGAACACAATATCTTTATTTATTTTATGTGGTGCTGAGGATCGAACCCAGTGCCTCACGTATGCGAGGCAAGCGCTCAACCGCTGAGCCATAGCCCCAGCCCCTTCTTCTTCTTCTTTTAAAAAACATTTTAGCTGTAGATGGACACAATATCTTTATTATTGTATGTGGTGCTGAGAATCGAACCCACTGCCTCACACAAGCGAGGCAAGCGCTCTACCACTGGGCTGCAACCCCAGCCCTTCGCCCCATCTTGCTATTTAGCTTGTCTTGAGGTTGCTTGAATGTCGTAGGTTCCTTTTAGTCTGTTTTTGGAGAACAGAAATTCTGTGCTTCACACTTTGTCACACATTTGTGACACAAAGTGTCACAATTCTGACACTTTGCCACTGAGCTGCATCCCAAGCTCTTTTTATTTTTCATTTTGAGATAGGGTCTTATTGAGTTGCTTAGAGTCTCAGTAAGTTGCTGAGGCTGGCCTTGAACTTGGGATCCTCCTGTCTCAGCCTCCTGAGGTTCAAGGATTACAGGCATGCACCATTGTTCTGGCTTCACATTTTTTTTATTGGTGCATTATACATGTACATAATGATGGGATTTGTTGTTACATATTCATACACGCACACAATATAATTTGGCCAGTATCACTCCCCAGCACTTCCCCCTCCTTCCCTCCCTCCCACCCTTTGGTCCCTTTTCTCTACTGATGCAAGGGCTTAGTTTTTTTGTTTTTTTTTTAAAGGATTTAGTTTTGATTGTCTGTTTATTTTTGGTGCTGGGGATTGAACCCAGGACCTCATTCATGCTAAGCATGTGCTGTGCCACAGATCTATACCTCCAACCCCATTCTCTCTCTCTTGCCTGTTTTTATTTTATTTTATTTTACTTTATTTTATCGGGAACAGAACCCAGGGCTGCTTTACCACTGAGATATATCCCCAGCTCCACCTCCCCCCCTTTAAATTTTTTATGAGTCAACATCTTGCTAAATTGCTGAGATTGGCTTTGAACGTGTGATCTTCCTGCCTCAGCCTCCTGGCCCACTGGGATTACAGGTGTGTGCCATCACACCTGGTGCCAGCTCTTCCTTTTGAAAAGGGAAAATAGTAAAGTTTTGAGTGTATATCTGAATGTGGGTTTTGAGCAAAAGACTTAATTTGCTTCCTCTCCTTTTTGAGGTGGGGGGCATGAAGGAGGGGGAGGTCTCTGTTATCCAGATCTCCTTAAACTTGTAATCCGCCTGCATTAGCCTTTTTTTAAATATTTTTTTAGTTGTAGATGGACACAATGTCTTTATTTTATTGCTTTGTACTTGGTGCTGAGGATCAAACCCAGGGCCTCACGCATGCAAGGCAAGCGCTCTACCACTGAGCTACAATCCCAGCCCCTGCATTAGCCTTTTCATAGCTGTGTTTATAGGTGTTTGCTGCCATTCCCAGTTGGGCTTAATTTTGAAAGCCCACTCTAGGGGCTGGGGTTGTAGCTCAGTGGTAGAATGCTTGACTAACATATGTGAGGCCCTGGATCCTTAGTATCAAGGGGAGAAAAATACTCACTCTGGCCCAGGTGTGAGGATAGTTTGTAGGCTGTAACATGAGGCCAGGTAGGTCTGCTGTTAGCTGAGTGGTTTCCTTAGCTATCTCATAGAAGCTTTTAGAATCTGGTTTTACTTTGACACTCAAAGGACTGCCTTTGAGTCCTGTGTCCAGGCAGCTAAAGTCCTGGTGGTTTCCTTGTTCATTTTGTGGTAGGAGATATTGGAATCAGCTAAGTTTGGCTCTGCCATCATGGTGTGACCACAATCTCAACTGGTCCACTACCCTCTTAGTTGCTAGAGCAGTAGAATTCTGGAACCTGCCTGTGAAGTCAGCCCCACTGGCTTTGTTTTTATACAGATGCAAAGCTGAGAATAGTTATATTTTTATTTTATGTGTTTTTTTTTCTTTTTTGGTACTGGGGATTGAACCCAGGGTCACTTTGTTACTATGCTACATCCTCAGTCCTTTTTATTTTTTATTTTGGAATAAGCATCTTGCTAAGTTGCTGAAGATCTCACTGAATTGCTGAGGCTGGCCTTCAACCTTTGATCTTCCTTCCATAGCCTCCTGAATAATTGGGATTATAGGTGTGCAACACTGTACCCAGCATCTTTTTTTTTTTTTTTTTGGTACTGGCGATTTAAACCAGGGGTGCTTAATCACTGAGCCACATCGCCAATCCCTACTTTTTAAATTTTTTATTTAGAAATAGGGTCTCACTAAGTAGCTGAGATTGGCTTTGAACTTGCGATCCTCCTGCCTCAGCCTCCTGAGTGTCTGGGATTACAGGTGTATACCACTGTGCCCGGCTTTTTTTGTTTTGTTTTTCAGTTAAATTTTTTTTTTTTTTTTGGTACTGGGGATTGAACTCAGGGGCACTCGACCACTGAGCCACATCCCCAGCCCTATTTTGTGTTTTATGTAGAGACAGGGTCTCACTGAGTTGCTTAGCGCCTTGCCGTTGCTGAGGCTGGCTTTGAACTCGCGATTCTCCTGTCTCAGCCTCCCTAAGTGCTGGGATTACAAGCGTGAGCC
>CM053411.1:50603323-50695522 GCA_028644305.1 Xerus rutilus
TTTGGCACTGGGGATTGAACTCAGGGGCACTCGACCACTGAGCCACATCCCCAGCCCTATTTTGTGTTTTATGTAGAGACAGGGTCTCACTGAGTTGCTTAGCGCCTCGCCGTTGCTGAGGCTGGCTTTGAACTCGCGATTCTCCTGTCTCAGCCTCCCAAAGTGCTGGGATTACAAGCGTGAGCCACCACGCCCGGCCCCCCATCCCTTTTTTATTTTATTTTGAGACAAGGTCTCATTAAGTTGCCCAGGTTGGCCTGGAATGAAGCTGGTATACTCCTGCCTCAGCCTCCCAAGTAAGTGGACTTAGAGGTGTATGCCGCAAGATGTGTATTTTTGTTTTTTGTTTTTGTTTTTTTGGTACTAGAGATTGAACCTCAGGGGCCCTCTACCTCTGAGCTACACCCCCAGCCATTTTTAAATTTTTTTATTTTGAGACAGGGTCTTGTTAAGTAGCTGGGATTACAGGCATGCACCACTACACACGCTTAATTTTTAAAATATCATCAGCCTTGTGTGTTCATGGAGGTTGGTTCCAGGACCCCAGTGTATATCAAAATTTGTGGATGCTCAAGCACCTTATATAAAATGGTGTAGTATTTGCATTTAACCTATGCATAGTCTCTTGTATCCTTTAAATCATCTCTAGATTAATTATGTAATACCTAATACAATGTAAATGCTATGTAAATAGATGTTATACTCTATTGCTTAGGGAATAATGACAAGAAAAAAAAAGTCTGTAGTGTCCACGATAGATACAATGTTTTGTTTTCTGAATATTTTTGATCCATAGTTGGTTGAGTCCATGGATGTGGAACTCAGATTCGAGGGCCTGCTATACTCAGACTGTCTTCCAAAGTGGTTGTACCATTTTATATTCCCATCAGCAGTGTATGAGAGTTCCAACTGCTTCATATCCTCTCTGCACTAGATATTATCAGTCTCTTTAATTTTAGCTTATCTGGTGGGAGTGATACCTCATTGTCAGTATAATTTGCATTTTCCTGCTTAGTAGTGAAGTTGAGCATCTTTTCATATACTTTTTTGCCATGTGGATTCCCTTTTTGGGTTTTTTTTTTTTTTTTTTTTTTTTTGGTGCTGGGGTTAGAACCCAGAGGTGCTTTTACCATTGAACTAAACTCCAGCCCTTTTTTCTGTTTTACTTTGAGACAAGGTTTCACTAAATTGCTGAGGCTCTCACTCAATTGCTGAGGCTGGCCTTGAGTTTGCCATTCTTTTTGCCTCAGCCTCTCAGGTTACTGGCACTACAAGTGTGCCCAACTGTTCCCAGAACTTTTTGTTTTGTTTTGAGTTTTTTTTAGACAGGACCTCACTAAGTTGTTGAGACTAGCCTCAAACTTGTGATCCTCTTGTCTCAGCCTCCTGAGTTTCTGAGATCACAAACATGTGCCACCGTGCCTGGCTGGATTTCCTTTTTGTGAATTGTGTTTATAGCTTTTGATCATTTTTCTTTTCTTTTACTATCCCTCCCCTACCCTTCTTCAGTACTGGGATTGAACTCGGGGTGCTCTACCACTGAGCCCAATCTGTGTCCTTTTTTATTTTTCATTTTGAGACAGGGTCTCACCAAATTGCCCAGACTGACCTCATCCTTAGGATTCTCCTGCCAGAGGCACTGAGTTTGGTGGAACACCCGTGTACTCCACGGTGCCTGGTAACATTTTTCTTTTTCTTAATCGTTGTTTATCTACCCTGTATATGGCTTTGTCCATTATGTGTACTGAAATATCTTTTTTTCTGATTGTGGGTGGACTTTTCACTTTGTTTATGGTGCTTAGTGTATAAAAATCATATTTATTTACTTACTTATCTTTTGGTGTTGGGATGGGTCTGTGTATGTTAAGCATTGCTCTGTTACTTGCCTTTTCATGTAGAGAACCTCTGCCTGGCTCCTTCTCACCCTCGAGCCTGTCTGTGGGAGGTGCAGGTAGTGGCTGAATGTGTGCTGAGGGTCGTCTGCTGTGCCCTCAGGCGGGGGTGTGCTCCTGTGCTCCTAGCCAGGACTGTGCACCCCCACAGCCAGCTAGTCGCAGAGTCTTGTTGAAGTCCTCTGGCCTCTCTCCCCCATCACTTCATTTCATTTCATCCTGCTACCGTTATCTCCTTCCCGTTGGGTTCCATTTCTCTGACGTGTGTCATAGCCTCCTGACTCACTGCGCCCTCCAGCCATCCTGTACACTGCTGCCCCATGTGTATTCCCACAGCATATGTGGCCTCTTCCCACATGTAGGTCTGGTATGCATGACCGCGTGTGGAGATGCATATTGAGTGAATGAATCCACCCGGTTCCAAATCATCCATGGGTTCCATTTGCTTTTAGGGCTGTAACTTGACCTTCAAAACCCTTTGCTGGCAAGCTCCCAGGTCCACACTCAGCTGCCTTTCCCAGTCTCCTCCTCTTCCCACTGCACATATCACTATGCATCCAAGTGGGGCTATTTCCTGAGTGTGTTGGGACACAATGCTCTCTGCTTTTCTTGATTTTAGCCCCTCTGCTTATTTTCCACTAGCATTGCTTGGTTTGGGGCTTTTATTTTGTTTTTTTTAATATTGAAAGTTCCCTAACTAGGGCTGGGGTTGTGGCTCAGTGGTAGAACGCTTGCCTAGCACGTGTGAGGCACTGGGTTCGATTCTTAGCACCACATGTAAAAATAAAGGTTCATCAAAAACTAATAAAAATATCTAAAAAAAAATTCCCTAGTGGCTGGGATTGTGGCTCAGTGGTAGAGCGCTTGCCTCACATGTGGGAGGCACTGAGTTCGATCCTCAGCATCGCATATAAATAAATGAAGAAATAAAGGTCAATCAACAGCTAAAAAAAAAAAATTCCCTAATTAGACCTTTTTTTTTTCAATCTCTCCCCCAACAGAAATGTCCATGCTGTAGACCCAGCGCCCCAACTCTGTCAGTTCCTTAGGGCCTCACTGAGTTGCTGAGGCTGGCTTTGAACTTGAGTTCCTCCTGCCTCAGCCTCTTGAGCCGCTGGGATTACAGGTGTGTGCCACTGTCCAGCTTGTAGGTGTTTTCTTGTAGCCATGGTCAATGCGTACTTCCTCTTTTCCATTCCTCGCTTTACATTATTTTGTTTACTCATACCTGCTGTGTTGGTCGACTTTGGGTCACTGTAACAAATAACTGATAATCAACATATGGAGAAAAGGTTTCTTTTGTCTCAAAGTTTAGAGGTTTCCACCCTGGCTAGTTAGCCTCGTTGGTTTTGGGCCTGCAGCAAGGCAGCGCATCATGGCGGGGAGCTCATGGTGGAGCACAGCTGCCCACTTCATGGCCAGGAATTGAAAGAAACAAAGAAGAGGAAGGGTTGTAGTGCCATTATACCCTTCCAGGGCCTAGCCCCAATGCCCCAAAGATGCCCCACTAGGCCATACCTCTAAGGGGTCCAAGACTTTACCCCATGGGCCTATGGGAGACATTTCAGATCCAAACTACACACCTGTGTTTGGATGGCCATTTCTTTAGGGTGATGTGGCAGGGTAAGGGTAATGGTGAGCAGAAAGGCATCGGGGCTGGCTGTGGAGAACTGGGCTCCTCTCCCAGAGTTTTTTTTTTTTTTTTTTTTTTTACTCGGGATTGAACTCAGGGGCACTCGACCACTGAGCCACATCCCCAGCCCTATTTTGTGTTCTATGTAGAGACAGGGTCTCACTGAGTTGCTTAGCGCCTCGCCATTGCTAAGGCTGGCTTTGAACTCGCGATTCTCCTGTCTCAGCCTCCCTAAGTGCTGGGATTACAGGTTTGAGCCACCGCGCCTGGCTCTCTCCCAGAGTTTTTAAGGGGCTGCTATGACTGCTGGATCTCTGATCCCTTTAGCCACCTCCAACGGGCTGCCCTTGATTTTTTTCACTCTCCTCTTAGACAACAGAAACATGCTGCTCTCTCTTTATGCAAGGAAGCTGCCCTATCTCCCCTGTTGTCCTTCTGTCCCCCATTTTGGCAACATAGGCACCAGATCCACATTCTCTTGTTATGGGTAAACAGGGACCAGTGACACTCTATAAAGAACAACCAGTTCTTGATCGCACATCTAAAGACCACAACACCTGCTCTAAGGTGTCCACTGTCTGCTAAGACCAAGCCTACCTATCATGCATAGGTCTCCACCAAGATCAGAATGTTTCTATGAAAAATTATAGGCAATTAATACAAATAACTAGTATCTTCTCTGACTCCATTTAGTATAATCAATTTCATTTTCAACCCAAATACATGGCAAGTGCACTGTGATTCAGCCTGAGGTAGCATCTTGCTTGAAACTCTGTGTGGCTAGTGTGTCTTAGCAGAGACTCCAAAACCTCAGAAGGAAGCATTTTTTGTTTGTTTGCTACTCCCCAGTCCTTTTATTTATTTATTTATTTATTTATTTATTTATTTATTTATTTATTTAATTTTGAAACAGGGTCTTACTAAGTTGCTGAGGCTGGCCTTGAGCTTGTGATCCTCTTGCCTTAACCTCCCAAGTTGCAAGATTCCAGGCATGAGCCACCATGCTCGACAAGAAGTAGTTTTGATATGGTTAATGTGATAGGCTTTTTAAAAAAATAAGTAAATAAACTTCTGGGGTGGAGGATAAAGACTATTCAACATACAAAAGAAGGCAAGCAAGCACACTGGTGCACGCCTATAATCCCAGCTATTTAGGAGGCTGACGCAGAAGAGTTGCAAGTTTGAGTGCAGCCTGATCAATTTAGTGAGACCCTGTCTCAAACTAAAAGGGGTTGGGGATGTGGTTCATTGGTGGAGCACTCCTGGGTTAAATCCCCAGTACCCAGGAAGAAAAAAAACTGTGAGGTGTATATTGTTACCCTTCAGGGCCTATAACGGTGTCAACACTATTGTATCACACCTGCTACACAGATGAGGAAATAGGCTCTGGAGTTCAAAGCCAGCTTCAGCAACTCAGTGAGGTGCTAAGCAACTCAGTGAGACCCTGTCTCTGAATAAAACACAAAAAGGGCTGGGGATGTGGCTCAGTGGTTGAGTGCTCCTGAGTTTAATCCCCCATACCCTCCAAAAAAGTAAATAAAATACCTACATCCCAGATGGGATTCCATGTATGACATAGTCAGTGCATATTACTCAGCCCCCCATTAGCTGTGGTGCAAGAGCACATTGCTTCTCTTTGCCTCTTTTATAGGAGGGAGTAATAACAAAACCTGTCACATACAATGTTGTGAGAATGAAATAAATTAATACTTCTAAGTTTAGAGAAAGCATTCGACTAAGTGCTCAATGTATGTTTATCTTTATTCTCATCATTGGAGACTGGAAGATAAATAGATGAATGATAAAGTTCTTTTTTCCTTTAAAGTACTTAAGAAAAAAATCATGTTTAAAAAAAATTCTACCTTTTCCCCATGTAATTGATTGTTATGGAGAAAACTCTTATAAGGACATCAGAGAGACCCCAGGAAATATGGTAGACATTTATGTGCAGTTTGTTGAAAATTTTTATTATACCATGTATTATTACACTGTACTTGTCTGGTAGAAATGTGATTGGAAATACCATGCACATTTAAGTCTGAAAGCTTAGAGTAGGGGTGTGGATGGCTTTTCCTTTTGTGGTCCTTCTGGGGGTGTTCAGGTTGATTCAAGCTGCTGATAACTCCATCATGATGATTGCTCTTCTGGTTGGGCAGGATTTTTACTCTTTCTTTAAAAGTGTTTTTAAATTGGAACAGTAATATGTGTGTATGGTAAAGCATTTAAGAGCACAAAAGGGAATAAAATTAAAAAAGTGAGTTTCCATCTAGCATCAGGCTTGAGGTTCCCTCCCTGGAGGCAGCTGGTGTTAACGGTTTCTTGAGTATTTCTCATGTGTACATGTACAATTTTAGCACACTGTATGCACACAATTATAGATACTATATGTACTGTTTTGCACCTTGTTTAACCATGCATCTTGAAGAATGTTCCACACCAAAGCACAATGATGTACCACATTCCTTTTCATAGCATAAGATTGAATCATATAAAATAGTTGATTTTTTTTAAAAATCATAACAACAGTCTTTATTGGTTGCAATGGTAAATAGAAGAGAGAAAATGACTCTTGCTACTGGGGTGGCATCCAGACACTTGGACACTATCCTCCAAAATGCTGATCTATAACTGACAATTTTGTATGATTCAACCCAAAATAACGTTGAGAAATACATTTATATAATCAATCTTATATAATCCATTTCCTATTGACAGACATTTATATATTTTTATCATTGGGCATTATAAATCATGGATCTTGTCATACATGTTCTTGTTAATATATGGGTGCACATGTAGGATACATTTCTAGAGTGGATGGTTGGGGCTCCTGGGTAGTATTTAGCTTGATAGATTCTGTCAGTTGCTCTTGTAAGTGGTTTTAACAATTGGTGCTGTGGCCGGCAATGTGTAAAAATACATGCAGCATTCTTGAAAGAAGAAAGAATGAAGAGATGGAATATCCTTTCTTGCTTTCTGTCTTAGTCCGTTTCCTGTGGCTGTAACTGAATACCACAGATTAGGTAATTTATAATGAACAGAAATCTATTGGTTCACAGTTCTGGAGGCTGGGAAGTCTGAGATTGAGGGACCAGTATCTGGTAGGCACCTTCTTGCTGTCACATCCCATGGTGGAAGCATCACATGGAACGAAAGGAAAGAGAGGGAGAGAGATGCTCAAGAAGGAGCGAATCCACTCCCCTGATAACCAACCCAGTTCTGTGACTTGGCTTGAGCCCATCTGTGAGTGTGGAGCCCTCTTGACCTAAACACTTCTTAGAGCTCTCACCTCCCAGTATATCACAATGGCAATAAAATTTCAACGTGAGGTTTGGCGGGGGCAAATGTTTAAACCATGGCACCTTCTTTTTGTACTAAGAAAGGCATTGAACTTAATCTTCTTTGTGTAAGAATGACTATAAGCTCAGGGATAGTGATAATAATTGCAGTAATGCTATGATAATAATTATAATAATAGGGGCTGGGATTGTAGCTCAGCAGTAGAGCACTTGCCTTGCATGCGTGAGGCCCTGGGTTCGATCCTCAGCACCACATACAAAGCAATAAAATAAAGACATTGTGTCCATCTACAACTAAAATATATTTTAAAAAAATAATAATTATAATAATAATAATAATGACAGCAACAATTTAATGAGCACTTATGTGTCAGGCAATGTTGTAAGCCCCCCTACCTCCCTTTTACAGTGTGGTTGTGATTAAGTTGAATCCTGTTGTAATTTAAGGTTTGTGTATCTTTTTTTTTGTCAGTATTGGTGATTGAACCCAGGCCCTCGTACCTACAAGGCACACACTCTACTACTGAGCTACAGCCCAGACATTTTAAGATTTTATTTAGAAGCCAAGTGTGGTAGCACATACTCCTAACAGTGACACAGGAGGCTGACACAGGAGGATCTCAAGTTCAAGACCAGCTTCTGCAATTTAGTGAAATTCTGTCTCAAAAAAGAAGAAAGGGCTTGAGTATAGCTCAGTGGTTATGTGCCCCTGGGTTTAATCCCCAGTACAAAAAAAGGAAGGAAGGAGAGAAATTTATTTAGAGATAGGGTAAGGGTTCTTACTAAGTTGCCTGGGCTGTCCTCAAACTTGGATCCTCCTGCCTCAGCCTCCCAAGTAGCATGCGCCACCACACCCAGCTACATTCGGTTTTTAAAAGTCAGCTATTCAGTAAAAATACTTACCTTTTAGCTATTTCTATAAATTCTTTTTTTCTGTGCTGAGAATCATATCGAGGGACTTATACATGCTTGGCAAGTGCTCTACTGAGCCACATGCCCAACCCCTATAATAATTTTCTTAGTTGTCCTTGTAATATTGAATTTTATCAGATTCTACTTGGTGTTAATGATGAGAACAGTCATCTTACCTTTTTTTTTTTTTTTTTGAGGTAAGACAGAATATAAATTAATTAATGGCAAAATCAGCACCATTTTTATCCTTGACCTAGTGGTTAGTGTGGTTTGGCAGTCTGAAATGGCAGACTGAAGTTCCAGTCCCCTTGAAAATGTGGATTTGAATCTCATCACTGCCCTTTCCCCGCCCCCTGGTGGTACTAGGGATTGAACCCAGGGGTGCTGGGTTCAATTAATTTTGAGACTGGGTCTCACTAAGTTGCTGAGGGCCTCACTAAATTTCTGAGGCTGGCCTTGTGATCCTTCTGCCTTGGCTTCTTGAGCTGCTGGGATTGTAGGTGTGCACCACCAGTGGTGGTGGGATTTCCTAACTTTGAAAGGCCAAATAATATTTCATCATTTGTTTATACCACATTTTTTTTATTCATGCATCCATTAATTAACATTTGAGTTGCTTCCATATCTGGGCTATTGTAAATGTTTTGTTATGTATATGAGTGTACAGATATTCCTTCAAGATCTTGCTTTTCAATTGTTTATGTACCCAGAAGTGAGATTTCTGGATCATATAATATGTCTATTTTTAATTTTTTGAGACGCATCTGTGCCGGTTTGCATGATGGATGCACCATTTTACAGTCCCACCATGGCTGTGGAGTGACCCACATCACAGGCCTTTGTATTCTGTTGAAGTCATTCACGAGGTACTGGGCAAACATCTGCTGCATACTTGCTAAGTTAAGTGTTTGATGGATTTGGAAAGTGAAGTCAGGACATGTAATGATGAATCAGACAGAGAACTTTCTGGGTGGTGTGAATGTTCTATATTTTCATAGGTGTTTGGGTCACAGGTTATGTATTGTCAAAACTCTGTGAATGTACACTTAAAACTTGTACATTTCATTGTATATAAAATTTACATCAAGAGAAAAAGAACTAAACTATTGACCTCTAGTTAATGATTATGCACTCTGAAGTTTTAAAAGAAAGAGCACTGATGTCTGCAGTTTATTTTGAACTACATAAGAAAGAGATTAATGGACAGATAAAGAGAACAATTGGTGATAGGCAAGTACAGTATATTTAAAATATTAATGAATCTATTCTCTTTGAAAGTTTTCATAATAAAATGTTGGGGGTAGAAGATGAAAAGAGCACCTAGAGGGCCCTGATATTTACTTTACACAGCATATTAATGGTGTCTTAGCCTAGTCTTTTTGGAGGTAGTGGGAGAGCATAGAGACTGATAATGGTTAACCCGAAAGCATTTGCTCCCTATTGTAGCCTGTTTATAAACCTGAGTCATTCTCAGAAATGCCTTCTGTCTTGAGGGATTAGCCAGCAATTAGTAAAGGCCAATGATTGCAAGCAATGTTGAGGTCCTCCAGGACATGCAGAAAGGGACATTTTTTTGCATCATAACTGTCTTGGTCCATTTTCTGCTGCAATACCAGAATACCAGATGGGTAATTTATAAACGATTTACTTGGCTCATAGATTCTGAGTGTGGGAAGTCCAAGGGCATAGCCCAGCAGCTGGCACAACCTTAATGCTGTGTCATGGCGTGGCAAAAGGGGCAGCAAACACATGAGAGGCAGAAAACTAGGACAACTTTTCCCCCAGTGCTGGGAATTGAAACTAGGGTCTTGCACATGCTAGGCAAGTGCTCTGCTACTGAGCTACAACCTCAATCCAAATGAAGTTGAATTTATCCCTTTTTTTTTTCTTTTTTTTAATTGCTACTGGGGATCAAACCCAGGGAGGTTTAGAGACTCACTGACATCCTGAGGCTAGCCTTGAACTTGCAATCCTCCTGCCTCAACCTCCCGAGTTGCTGGGATTGCAGGTGTGCATCACTGTGCCCAGTGAATTTATCCCTATTTCAAGGAGCTCACTCCCAAGATAATTAACCCATTTTCTCAGTGGATTGAGCAGCATTGATCCCTTTGTGAGATCAGAGCCCTCATCTCCTGATCACCTCTGAAAGCTGTCACTTCTGAGTTCTGTTAGAAAGGCAATTAAATTTAAACATGAATATTTGGAGGGGACACTCAAACCATAGTAATAAACTAGAACACAGTTACCCATGACTGAAGTGAAGCTTTTATAAAACTGTGCTTTCATGTGCCCTGATATTTTCTTTTTTCTTTTTTCTTTTTTTTTTTTTTGCAGCACTGGGGATCAAACCCAGGGTCTCACGCGTGCTAGGCAAGCGCTCTACCTCTCAGCTTTTCTAATATTTTCTGTTCTATTTTTGAAAAAGAAGTTTTTGACCTACTAATAGGTTAAGAATCTGTATTCTGGGGCTGGGATTGTAGCTCAGCGGTAGAGCGCTTGCCTCGCATGCGTGAGGCCCTGGGTTCGATCCTCAGCACCACGTACAAAGCAATAAAATAAAGACATTGTGTCCATCTACAACTAAAAAAAATATTTTAAAAATAAAAGAATCTGTATTCTGAAAAATGCTGTTCTAACGTAAACCCTGGAGACCAAGAGATCAACATATACCATTTGCCATTACAAGTGGTATAAATGGACACCACTATGAAAACTATTAGTGTTTCCAAATGTTCCCGATAGCTCTCAAGTCCTGTAGGTCTGGGTTTCATTACCTGTGTCATTGCAGTTTCTTAGTTGTACGATACTGAAAAAGATGGTTAACCTGTCAGTCTCAGTTTTGTCATCTGTAGTATGGAGATTAGGGGAATATACACTTTATAGAATTCTTTCCTTTTCTTCTTCTTCTTCTTTTTTTTTTTGGCATTGGAGATTGAACCCAAGGATGCTTTTTAACACTGAGCTACATTCCCAGCCCCCTTTTATTTTTTATTTGGGGACAGAGTCTTGCGGAGTTGCTGAGGCTGGCCTTGAACTTGAGATCCTCCTGCCTTGGCCTCCCGAGTTGCTGGGATGACAGGTGTGTGCCATTGTATCTGGCTCGTAGAATTCTTGAAAAGGATTAATGTAATGATGTCTGTACAGTGCTTAGCCTAGTGCCCAACTGAAAGGTTGCAGTCAGTTGTCAACATTTATATTAGTCATGCATTCGGGAACTTCTGTATGTTTGGACTGCAAAAGCAAGAAGAATGGGCTTCCAAGGAATATGGTGTTCCTTGTTATCTTCTGTTTTTTTGTTTTTCGTTTTTTCTTTCCTGTTGGTGTTCTATAGAAGTAACCTTCAAGAGTGCCCCATTATTTCTGCAGTACTCAATAAACAGTACTTACTTTTAGCAGTTGTTGGTGGCACTGGCAAGAGAGCCATTTGGAAACATGGGGAGTTTGGCAGGCTTAGTGAGGTTTGTTTTTGGAGACTGCCTTGGCATAATCCTAGGTGGAAGTGATGCCTGGGGTTTCTCACTGATTCATCCCTTTGGTGTGAATTCTGGAGAAACTGCATCTGACTTGAGGTGTGGGCAGGAGGAACCCCTAGGACCTCATTACAGATGTGCTTCTTTGAAATTTCCTTATTGAGAGATTATTCCACATCATTTGAATTTTCTCCTTTTTAATCTGAACAACTTTGGCTGCTGGTGGAAATAATTAGAAACTGTTCTGGTATTTTTGGCACAATTAAAAAATTTTACTCTTCTATAATTAATAGAATCTTAGGATTTTAGGTAGGACCCTTGGAAGATCCACACAACTCTGCCACTTGATGGGTAAAGCTCATCTGTTAGAGGGGAAAGAACATGGAGCCTCTTGATATCAAGACCAGCACCCTTCCTTGCTCATGTCAGCTAGAGAAGACTGTGTTAGCCAGAGAGCTGATACATTTTATCACAAGATAGTCTAAGAGAGCTATTATTATTATTATCATCATTATCATCATCATCATTATTATTATAGGTTGACTATTTATCTGAAATGCTTTGGACCAGAAGTGTTTCAGATTTAATTTTTGGAATATTGGCAGACACATAATAAGATCTCTTGGGAATGAAATCCAAGAACTGAAAAACACAATTCATTTATGTTTCATATACACCTCATACACAAAACCTGAAGGTTATTTGATGCAATATTTGTAGTGTGCCTGTTTTTTGACTGTTGCATGACATTAGGTATGGAATTTTCCACTTACATTGTCATGTCAATCAATGCTCGGAAAGTTTTGGATTTTGGAACATTTTAAATTTTGGATTTGCAGATTGGGAATGATCTTTTTGCACTACGGTGTGCTTCTGTAGTCCCTTCCAATTTACAATTTACTGTTCTCTATATTTACCCGTTTATCACCTAGGGTAGCAAGCAATTTAGGAGTCTCCGTGGCTTAACACAACAAAGATTTGCCTTTGGCTCACATATTGTGTCCAATCTGGGTTGGGTGGAAAGTGTCTTTGCTTTGCTCTGCACAGCCACTCATGGACTCAGCTGATAGGGTCCCCATCATCTGAACAGCATGCCATTTAGCATATGTGCCTTCCAGGTTGCCAGGGAAAGACAAAGAACTCACACCCACTCTTCTATGCATCTGCCCAGAAATGTCATTTTGCTCACTGCCCATTGATCAGAACTGGTCACATGACCCTGCTGGATTGCAAGGGATATGGAAATGTGAGTAATACGTGGAATATTCTAGCTTTACCAGGGAGATGTGAGGCAAGGTATTAACTCGTATTAAAACTGTAGTTTGGCCTGGCACATCAGCGCACACCTATAATCCCAGTGGCTGGGGAGGCTGAGATAGGAGGATCCCAAGTTCATAGCCAGCCTCAGCAATGGTGAGGCACTAAGCAATTCAGTGAGACCCTGTCTCTAAATAAAATACAAAAATAGGACTGGGGATGTGGCTCAGTGGTCGAATGCCCCTGAGTTCAACCTGGTATCAAACAAACAAACAAAAAACTGTAGTTGGGAAAATTGTAGCTTTCCATTTTCTAGGTCTTCCAAGTTTTATGACTCTGTCAGTTTTCTAAGGCTCCAGATTTATGATGGCCATTGTGGCAACAGCTTTTCTTCATAGCCTGGTGAGGACAGGGAAGCTGCTGCCAACCCCAGGGTCCATGAACAGAGCAACACACAATAGACCACAATAGAGGAATTGTGGGGTCGGCTGTGACTTCATCTGCTGATCCCTTCCCTTATCAGGAAGGAGGTTAGATTATTTGGACTGTGGCATGCATCCTCCTGGTTACTTTGTGTGGTAAGCTGCCTCTCACCCAGAAAAAGATAAGAAGGAACTAATTCCCCGTAACTGGTAAGTGTTACTTTATATAGCAAAAGGAATTTTATAGAGATGTGATTAGTGGGGTTATCCTGGATTGTACTGATAGGTACTAGTGCCATCATAGCTTGTATCCTTAAGAGGAAGAGACAGAGAAGAAGAGGAAGGGACAGTGGGGCCATGGGGACAAAGAGTGGAGTGATGTGGCCTGGAGCCAAGGGATGCCTGCAGCCACCAGAAGCTAGAAGGGGCAAGGAGTGAATTTTCAGAACTTCCAAAGGGGTATGGCCTAGGTGCCGTCTTGCTTTTGGCCCAGTGATACTGATTTTGTATTTCTGTAAGAAAGTAAATTTCTGTTGTTTTAAACTACCAAGTTTGCGGGGCTTTTTTAAAAAGATTTAATGATGAGAACAGTCATCTTACCTTTTTTTTTTTGGTACTGGAGATTGAATTCAGGAGTACTCGACCACTGAGCCACATCCCCAGCCCTGTTTTGTGTTTTATGTAGAGACAGGGTCTCACTGAGTTGCTTAGCGCCTCGCCGTTGCTGAGGCTGGCTTTGAACTCGCGATTCTCCTGTCTCAGCCTCCCTAAGTGCTGGGATTACAGGCTTGAGCCACCGCGCCTGGCTAAAGATTTTTTTAATATTTATTTTTTGGTTGTAGGTGGACAGACTATCTTTATTTTTATGTGGTGCTGAGGATCAAACCCAGTGCCTCACGTGTGCTAGGCGAGCACGCTACCACTGCGCCATAACCCCAGCCCCAGTATTTTTTTCTTTCCAATAGCAGATACAGAGAACTAATCCACTTTGGTACATAAAATAGCATTTTTCATCTACAAGAGTAGCAGAGATCATCAAATTCAATAATACCTTACATTGGTAAGGCTGTGGGAAATAAAGACTGACCTGTATTGCCGGTAGGAGGGCAGTTTAGTATATATTATATATGGGGGTAGTTTGGCAAGGTCTATCAAAATTATCTCCTTTGACCCAGTATATTATTGAAACTCTGGAATTTATCCTGATTATATTTGGACATGTATAAAATGATGTGGAAACAAGAATACTCATTGTTGCATTGTTTTGGTAGCCAGAGATCAGAAACTACCTAAATGTTCATCAAGTGAGCTGATTAAATAAATCACAACACAAACATTCAGTAGAGTACTGTCACCATATCCAAGAAATGAGGAAACTCTTTATTCAATACTTATATGAAATGACCTCCCCACTCTCCACACACCATTTTATTGTAATGCTGGAAGAATTCTTTTTTCTTTAAATTTCTTTTAGTTGTAGATGGACACAGCACCATTTATTTATTTGTTTGTTTGTTTATTTTTGTGTGGTGCTGAGGATCAAATCCAGTGTCTTACACATGCTAGGCAAGTGCTCTACCACTGAACTACAACCCCAGCTCCTGGAAGAATTGTTAAGAAACTGAAATGTGTGTCTCCACAGATGAATGTGAATATCTGTTCAAAAAACAAATACAAGTTAATAAAATAAATGAAGTTAAGTTTTATGGCACTGCAAAGCCCTGCAATAAGGAAACCTGGTTAGTTGTGTTTACTCATTTCCATGAGTACCGTCCAGTGCAGTTTGGGTTCTGTAGAATGCACTAGAGGAATTCTTTTCAGTGTATTGCCATACCTCCTCTCATCCTACTTATTCTGATTTTTTTTTTCCTCTCTTCACTGGACTTCTGATGTTTAAGACTAGGTAAGAAAGAGCTATGTGGAAAAAAATGAATGATGGTACGCTAATAATAATTTAATTTCCAGTTAAAAATTTTAATTAATTTACAATTTCCCCTGAATTACCTCTGTTTGTGCCAGGGCTTCCTAATTGGCATGCTGAAATTTGATTTCCTCAGGCTTAGAGCATACAGGGTCAGGGTCAGGGTGGCCAGAGCCCTCAGGATAGTGGTTTCTGCTTAAAGAATTCCACCCTTTGGCTCCAGTAGGCTGTGTAAATATTAATTATTTTCAGTGTGTGCAGTGATGTGGAAAGGTTGGTAAATATGGCTCTAGGCAAAATGTGGACTTATATTTTTAAAATATATGCTACATAAAAATAATTTAGGAAAAAACAAAATAGTTGTGGTCTTTGGGGAAATCCTGGTGGTGGTTTGCCCCAGTGTGGGAATCCTCAGCCTTTTCCCACTGAGCTGGGATGAGGACAGTGGGCAGGCTCTCCCCTGCTAAGGGCACAAGACTATTGGAGGGAGAGGAAGAGGGATAGTTTAGGAAATGATCTTGCACTTGCTCTAATCTATCAGGACAGAAATGATCAAAAGGCAGTGGGCGTGTCTGCTGTGGGTAAGAACATCATCCTGACCCACCTCATAACTGATACTACAGTTAAGAACCACTATCCCCAAAGAACATCTGAAATTTCACACTGTGGCCAGCTCAGTTTAAGTTAATTTCAAACCACCAAACGAGAGGTTTTTTAGGGTATTAAAGGCAAGTAAAAAAACCATCATTTAAAGGCAATATTACGTACAGCATTAATATAAGTAAGAACTTTGTCCAGTTAGTTCTGGTGAGAACTGTGCCATTTGTCCTGTTGCGTCCTGGTGGGTCTCATGATGTTGGTGATGCTGTCTGTTCTTCATGTTTTCTGGAAAAGTAACTGAATTAGTATGTCAGTGTAGTACTATCTGAAGAAATCCAAGAGCTATTAAAATGCTTAAAAATAAAATGATCAATTCTTCCTTTGTTCTCTCGACAGGATAATTGAAGCTATCTGCATAGGATGGTTCACTGCAGAGTGCATCGTGAGGTTCATCGTCTCCAGAAACAAGTGTGAGTTTGTCAAGAGACCCCTGAACATCATTGATTTACTGGCAATCACACCATATTACATCTCCGTGCTAATGACAGTATTTACAGGGGAGAACTCTCAACTGCAGAGGGCTGGAGTCACCTTGAGGGTGCTCAGAATGATGAGGATTTTTTGGGTGATTAAGCTTGCCCGTCACTTCATTGGTCTTCAGACACTTGGTTTGACTCTCAAGCGATGTTACCGAGAGATGGTTATGTTACTTGTCTTCATTTGCGTTGCCATGGCAATCTTTAGTGCACTTTCTCAGCTTCTTGAACACGGGTTGGACCTGGAAACATCCAACAAGGACTTTGCCAGCATCCCTGCTGCCTGCTGGTGGGTGATTATCTCTATGACTACAGTTGGCTATGGAGATATGTATCCTATCACAGTGCCTGGAAGAATTCTTGGAGGAGTCTGTGTTGTCAGTGGGATTGTTCTGTTGGCATTACCTATCACTTTCATCTACCATAGCTTTGTGCAGTGTTATCATGAGCTCAAGTTTAGATCAGCTAGATATAGTAGGAGCCTCTCCGCTGAGTTCTTGAATTAATGCATTGCAAATCAATTCTTGCATACACTTGGTTTGATAGAAAGAATTGACACTGCTTCGTATTCATGTGTTTCTTGCTGGGTGAGCACTGCAGTGGCACTGTCATCATCTTGGTAGGATAAAAATTATCCTTCCCAGCTGAAGGGATAAAACAGTTTACTTATTACGGAGTAAATAGGATTGAGACTGCGAAGGAAGAGCAAAGACTCCTAGAGCAAACTTTAGGACTTTGTTTAGATTTGTCTCTTCCTTGCCTTGAACAATTACATAGCTCTGTTGTTGTTTTTTTTTTAAAGTACATGATTTGGACACTTTAAAACAGGAAGGTACTATTTTTCAAATGTTTTTCCATCTTAACAAATTCTGAAGAAGCTTGGAACTTGTAGTGTTATTTTTTGAGAGTAACATTTTCATTTCTAAATGTTTTATGATTTCTTGTATCAATGTCAGAAGTATCCTGGAAACATATGTCACATGCAGGAACTGTTTAACAAATACTTAAAAAATTTGGCCAAAATTTAAACTGTATGATGGAGCTAGATACAAGTGTGAATATTATTTGAAAACTTTTTCCATATTTATCTATCCTCTGCTTTTTTTTAATGCCTATTATTTACCTTATCGTACAGCTTCATGGAAGCTTGAGTATGTTTGTCCTTTTCTATTTTGGGTTTCTTTATCTCTTTACTGAAATGACTTCAAAAAAGCATTTAAGAATGAAGACAGCTTGTATTGTTTAGTGTTTTGTTGGATAATATTAGAATTCATTGCTGTTACTAGGTGATAATCTTTCTAACATTCAGATGTCCAAACAAGAATATTTCCATCATAAAAATGATAATAGGAATAGTTGATATTATCAATATTACAACCCATATTCGTCGTTGTCTGCTCTTAACTTTTCCCCCAGACATCATAAGTTTAATGAGACTTTCCAGATGAAAGTATATTTATGTAGCCTTTTGATACCAAAGTCATACTTATGTGTTATCACTAGTTATCATTAAAAAAGGAACATTATTGTACTCTTAGTTGCTGAGGAGCTAAATCAGTTTTAAGCTAACTAGAAGCAATGAATACATAATTATTTGACCTGTTCTTCACCATTATAAATCAGTTACAGTAAAACTCTTTTTGTAAGACTATTGAGTAATATACCATATTTATCTGGCTAGATTATTAGTATTAGAGAAGGTGCAAGATTATCATTTAGTGCTAAATTTTAACAATATGAACTAGAATTTTGCCTTTTCAACCAATTGATAAAAAGAAGTCATTTAGAAACAAAAAATTAAAAGTCATAGATTTACAAATAATTTATTCTGCACACTATAATTATTGAGAGTGGAGGAGAGAGGTTGGGAGGTGATGAATAGGACAGAGAACCTTAGTGTATTTATCAAAAAAAGGGAGGGTTACCAGGAGTGGTCATTAAAAGGATATTAGCCATCATTTCATTCAGACTTTTGACTATTATGGGTAGAAACCCAGGGCAGGAGAGGATGCGATTGTGAGGGAGTTGCATCTAAAACCTGGATCTCCAGAACCGAAACCTAGTTTTGTTTATTTGTTTGTTTGATTTTTCTGTACTGGAGACTGAACCTGGGAGCCCTCTGCCCATGGCTACAACCCAGCGCTTTTTTGTTTTTTATTTTGAGACAATGTCTCACTGAGTTGTTGGGCTGGCCCGGAACTTGCCATCCTGCCTCAGTCTCCTGAGTTGCTGGGATTTCAGGCATGCCACTGTACTTGGCTGGGGTTTTGACACCCATTGGGTTCTGACAGAAGCCTTGAGAAACCACATTTTTTTGTCATTGTCATGACTGATGTAATAATAGCAAAGTTGTTTTCTGTTCCTTAATTTTCTTTCCTGAGTTGAGGTGATATTTCGGCCATTCAAAATCTCACTCTAGGGGCTGGGATTGTGGCTCAGTGGTAGAGTGCCTGCCTCGCGTGCGTGAAGCACTGGGTTCGATCCTCATAAAAATAAATAAAATACAGATATCGTGTCCATCTACAACTAAAAAAAAAAAAATTAAAAAAAAAATCTTACTCTAGGGCTGGAAATGTAGCTTAATGGTAGAGGGAGCTTGCCTACTGTGTGCAAGGACCTGGGTTCAATCCCCAGTACCGGGAGAAAATAATCTCATTCCATCTTTCTACTTCTCTCTTAAATGCTTTTTTCCTCCTCATATATATGCTGCTTTTTTTTTTTTTTTGGTACCGGGGATTGAACTTGGGGGCACTCAACCAGAGAACCACCTCCTCAGCCTTATTTTGTATTTTATTTAGAGACAGAATTTCATTGAGTTGCTTAGTGCCTCACTGTTGCTGAGGCTGGCTTTGAACCTGAGATCCTCCTGTCTCAGCCTCCTAAACCACTGGGATTACAGACATGCGCCACAGCACCTGGCTATGTGCTGCTTTTTTACATTTTTAGTACATTCTGTTATTTATTGTATATTCATTGTATTTTTTATTTTTTAGTTACAGATGGACACAATACCTTTATTTTACTTATTTATCTTTATGTGATGCTGAGGATAGAACCCAGAGCCTCCTCACATGTGCTAGGCAAGCACTCAACTACTGAGCTACAACCCCAGCCCTATTCATTGTATTTCAACATAACTGAAATATGTGGCATGAATTTTTAAATTCATTTTTACCAGTTTGGACTAAGCCTTTGTGATTCAAACAATATGCAAATTATAGCACCTTCATATTACTAATAAAAATATAATAACCTTCCATTCACTAGTACTGGGAACTCCTCATGTGAATATACATTATCTCTTCAAGTAAATTATAACTTTCTTGAGAGCTGGGACCCTCTTTCACACACCTCCATTTCCCCTCAGTGTCCAGACTTGGGCACAAACTGATGTGGGGGTAGAAACTTCTGCCTAAAGAAGGAAGGGTACACATGTGCTTGTACACATACACATACAGCCACATACAGACACACATGTACACACAGAGACTTCAAGTTGCCCTTAACAAGTCACAAGTCTCTTGTTGATGATGCCAGACTTTGCATAGGACTGTTTCCAGAAAGAAGCATGTGGGCTAAATGCTGATGGCAATTACACTGTCCATTTATAAAGGAGGGTCTTTTTTTTTTTTAAACTGGGGATTGAACCCAGGGGTGCTTTACCACTGAGATACATCCTTAGTCCTTTAAAAAAATTTTTTTTTTTTAAATTTTGAGCCAGGGTCTTGCTGTGCTCCTGAGGGTCTTGCTGAGTTGCTGAGGCTGGCCTCAAACTGGTGATCCTCCTGTCTCAGCCTTCCAAATTGCAGGGATTCTAGGCATGCACCACCATACCCGGCTCAGAGTTTTATTTTCATGGATGTTGTAGCTTTTTAGAAGCAGAGACATTTTCTTGCAGCTTTTTGTGAATGTTACTGCTTTAGGTTTTGTTTTTGCTTATTTTTGCAGTGTTGGGGAATCAAACCTAGCACGTCATGCATGCTAGGCAAGCACTGTACCAATAAGTTACACCCAGCCCTGAATTTTACTGCTTTTAAAAATGATTAAGTAAGCCGGGCACGGTGGCACATGCTTGTAATCCCAGCACTTAGGGAGGCTGAGGCAGGAGAATCAAGAGTTCAAAGCCAGCCTCAGCAACAGCGAGACGCTAAGTAACTCAGTGAAACCCTGTTTCTACAAAAAACACATAATAGGGCTGGGGGTGTGGCTGAGTGGTTGAGTACCCCGGAGTTCAATCCCCAGTACCAAAAAAAAAAAAAAAAAAAAAAGATTAAGTAGCATCTCTTTCTTACTTGTATTTTTAGACATTTCTCATAATTCCATCTTCATGGTAGAGTTTTTTCATTAGGATTTACATCAGTACTAGCAAGTCAGATATTATCCTAAATTAGAATAGCTGAAGAAAAAAGAGGAAACCCAAATCTTTATTTTGATTTCACCACAGCTGAGCACACAAGACTTGATCTTTTCTTGTATGTATGTTGTATTTGGGATGAAACACAGGGGTGCTGTACCACTGAGCTACTTCACAGCCCTTTTTATTTTTTGTTTTTGAGACAGAGTCCTGCTCAGTTTTGAGGTTGGCCTCAAACTTGTGCTCCTCCTGTCTCAGCCTCCTGAGTTGCTGGGATTACAGACATATACTATCATACACAGCTATGGCTTGATCTTATAACTTGATTTGTATTCTCTAAAATGGGATTTTTTGAGATTAGGAGAACAAAGGAAATATAGGTGAAGTGAAATATTATCATAAATATTAAACCTTAGAAAAATAAGGTTTTGGAAATTTTATCATATTTCACTTTGACACGTATACGGTGTTTTCTCTTTCTTTCTTCTTCCTCTTCTTATTTTTTTATTTATTTTTTGGTACCAGGGTTTGAACCCAGGGCCGCTTAACCACTGAGCCACATCCTCAGCCCTTTGTATTTTTTTTTTTTTTAATTTTGAGGCAGGGTCTTGCTAAATTGTTGAGGCTAGCTTTGAACTTGTGATCTTCCTGCCTCAGCCTCCCGAGCTGCTAGGATTATAGGCACGGACAACTGTGCTTGGCTACTGTGTTTTCATTGTAGGTTGCTGGTTGAATTGGTTGCATTTGTTTTTGGGGTTGATCGTTGCTTCTACCACACATTTGTAAATTCTTAAGTGTGTTAAAATATTATTTCACTGTATGTAAGTTTTGCCAGTAAGACAAAATAATATTTCCTCTTTTAAACTTCTATGAGATGCTTTTCCTCTCTTGTTATCTGGCAGAAGTAGAGATGGATTAAGTTGAATGTTGATGCTGGGAGAATTTTCTTTGTTGGCTTGATATTTTCTAGAAGCGGCTTATTTTTCTTTTCTATAGAAATGAAAAAACTCTGAAAACTCTTAGTTCGGATTGACTCTTAAACTTCGTAATGTCAAACTTAATGCAGAGCTTCACAGAATGCTTCCAGAGCCCTCTGACCCTATATAAATGGGTGTCTTTTATAGCATGTAATAATCCAATCAGACCTGGTTTAAATATGTTATGGGGTCATAGGAAGTTGGAACTAAAGGGATATTGGAGACCTGCTGGCCTACCTTGCCCCAGTAGTGTGCCCTGTGCCCCATGCAGATCATAGGAACCAAGGAGGTGGCTTTCATTGGGTTGTGATTTAGGCATGGTCACATGAGTGTTGGATTAAGCCCCAGAAACCTGATTTCCAGACTTTTGTTTCAGTACTCTTTGGATATACTTCTCTTTAAAAATAACATCAGAGGGAATGAAGGATTTCTTTTAAAAACATTTCCTGTGAAGCTTGAGAGCCACCTCCCCACACACTTTAGTTCTAATTAAAAAATATGTTGTTTTTTTGTTTTTGTCTTTGCAGTGCTAGGGATGGAATCCAGGGCTTTATGCATGCTAGGCAAGCATTCTACCATTGAGCTATGTCCCAGTCCTCAAATATTGTTTGTAGAAACCTTAGATGTCAGGAATGACAATTCAGATACCAGTGCAGTGTGTGGGGAACTCAGATTTCCAATAGAATTTTCCCTTTTTCTCGATGCCCCTGTGTTCTTTCCTCCCTTTTGCAGTGCTGGGTGTTGACCCAGGGCCTCATGCATGTTAAGCAAATGCCTTACCAATGAGCCACATCCCCAGCCCTCAACAGGATTTTAAATTGCAAAACCTCAGCTTGCATACCCATTCATGTATATAAAAATAAGTATAGGCATTTCACAGTTACTGCATTATTTAGAAGAGCCAGGCTGAGAAATATTCTAGCTGAGTAGGAAGTAACATGGGTAGAAGCTCTAATGGAATGTTCTGGAAAAGTTCCAGTTTGGTCCAGGAAGGTTGTTGCATACACTTCTCTGTTTGTTCAGCATGCATTCATATGGTGTTTTGCTTCCTGCCTATCCAGAACCCATCTGTACTCATAGGAAGGGGCATATCAGTTCTGCCTCTGAAAAAAAAAAACCAAAAAAAACCTAATGATTTACTGCTCTGTTTGTTGTGGAACCTTCCAAAGACATGTGAAATGTCATCTGTCAACATGATTATATTGCCCCATTCTGTGATTAACTTATGCCTAAACTTTCAGATTTTCCACCTTTTCCAGGCATTACCAATAAGCACTTAAATTTTAGCCATTAGTGTGAGCTTAATACCATTTAGGGAACTGAATTTGATAATCTGTATTTATGCAATAATTTCAACAGATTTAATTTTAAGTAGCTTTAGAGGAAATTCTATGATTTATATTTTAAACTATTAAGAACACTTAACCAAATATAGTCAAAGCTTAAGTGATATTCAGTGGGTAAAAGCCAGAGGGAATATTTGGCTTTTACCTGCCAGGATTAAGTGATGCCATGTCATTAGTGCTCTGGTGTACTTATTTATGCAGCATTGTATTAAAATTGAAACTTAAATTTCCATAATTTTGTATGAGGTAGCTCTCCCACCTCCACTAGATTTCAGTTATTTCTGCTGTTTTAAAATTAATTCTAGAGGCTGGGGCTGTAGCTCAGTGGTAGAGTGCTTGCCTAGCATGCGTGAGGCACTGGGTTCAATCCTCAGCACCACATATAAATAATAAATGAATAAAGTAAAGATCCATCAACAATTAAAAAATATTTTTAAAATAATAATAAAATTAATTCTAGGGGTTGGAGTTGTGGCTCAGTGGTAGAGCACTTGCCTAGCATGTGTGAGGCACTGGGTTCAGTTCTCAGCACCACATATAAATAAATGAATAAAATAAAGATCCATCAACACCTAAAAAAAAAATTTAAAAAAATTAATTCTATAATTCTGCCAGTGACAGAGTAGAGGCCATTTGTAAGATGGATTGTTAAAATTTTTGTTTGCTTGCTTTAAGAAGCATAAATAATGACAGGTGGCTTTTGCTGTATTCATGTACAATGATTTGTTGAACATATATATTGCTTTTTTGTCAGTATCTTCCGAACTTGATATTGTACCTCTGAAAGAATTTCATGCTTGGGGCTAGGGATGTTGCTCAGTGGTAGAGTGCTTGCCTAGCATGTGCAAGGCCCTGGCCTCAAGGCCCTGGCCTCAATCCCCAGTTACCTAAACACAAACAAACAAACAAATTCCATGCTTTCCTATTCTATAATACAGATGACAGGAGAATTTCTCTTCCTTGGTAGAAAGTAATATTTGTAGTTATAGATCCTGAGCTTTGATATAAGTAAAATGTTTATCCTGTGGTCATTACAATATACATTTCTATATTTTATTTTTTAACAACCATAACCACTTTTTCATATGAAATACTTGGAAGTCAAATTCAAAATCATAAAGCCAATGTAAGACTTAATTTTTATATCCATGTGAAAACTTTATTTTTGTTCCCATGACAGAAATGGAAAGTTTAAATTTTTTGCTTTGAGATAAATTGCTTAACATCTTATCCATGTTTTTCAATGCAGTAATTTTTATCACTCTGAGGGCTTGTTTAAAAATGAATAATACAGCTGGGTGTGGTGGCACATGCCTATAATCCCAGCTATTTGAAGACTGAAGCAGAAGGATTGCAAGTTTGAGGCCAGCCTGGCCAACTTAGTGACAACCTGTCTCAAAAAGTTTTAAAAAGGGATGGGGATGAAGCTCAATGGTAGAGAACCCCTGGGTTAATCCCCAGTATATACATACATACACACATGCATGTGTACACAAAATAACTCACATAAATATTCTGGTTTTAAAATTAGAATGGTAGGTTACAGCCATTTTATAAGACTTGGTTTTGCAGTCATTTAAGGAAGGCCACCTTTTATCAGTTGAGTATAGATTTGTATTTTTTTTTTTTTTTTTTTGGTACTGGGGATTGAACTCAGGGGTACTCGACCACTGAGCTACACCCCCAGCCCTATTTTGTGTTTTATTTAGAGACAGAGTCTCACTGAGTTGCTTAGTGCCTCGCCCTCACTGAGGCTGGCTTTAAACTCGCAATTCTCCTGTCACAGCCTCCCAAAGTGCTGGGATTATAGGTGTGTGCCACCACACCTGGCCAGATTTGTATTTTTGACTCAGTTCTTTCCAGTGATCTCTATCTTTTCTTAAGCCAGCACTACACAGAAGGCTAGCTTTGTAGTAAGTTTGGACATCAACAAGTGTGAGTCTCTCTTCACTTTCACTACTGTTTGGCCTATTCTTCTTTTCTTTCATTTCCATGTGAATTTTAGAATTGGCACATACTTTTCTCTTAATAAAAAGTAGGTGAAATTCTCAAAATTTGTTGACCATTTAGGAGAGTTTTACCATCTTAACAATGTTAAATCTATCAGTCCATGAATATGGGATGTCTTTCCATTTACTTTGCTCTTCCTTAATTTTTTTCATCTATGAGAACATAGACGAAACTATAAACTATAAAAATAGTTTTCAGTGGTAAATCTTGCATTTCTTTGGTTTAATTTATTCCACCACTGAATTGAACCCAGTGGTGCTCTACCACTGACCTACAGTCCTTTTTATTTTTTTGAGATAAGGTCTTGCTAAGTTGCCCAGGCTGGTCTGGAAATTGGAATTCCTAGCCTCCTGAGTTGCTCAGATTGCAGGCATGTGTTGCCACATCTGTCAAATACAACTGGTATTTTAAAATAAATCTGTATCTAACTTATTAGCTCTAATAGTTATATAAGGATTCTTTAGGGTATCATATATGTATATAAAATCATATCATCTGCAATGAAATAGTTTTACTTTTTTCTTTCCAATCTGTATACCTTTTATTTATGTCTCTTGTTTAATTGCCCCAGTTTGTACTTCCAATACAGTATCAAATAGAAGTGGTGAGAGTGGACATCCTAGTTTTATTCGTTATCTTAGGGGGAAAGCTCTCTGTCCTTCATCATTAAGTATGGTGTTAGCCTGGGTTTTCCCGTAGATACCCTTTGTCATGTTGGTTTCCTTCTAATTCTCCTTTGTGGAGTGCTTTTTTTTTTTTTTTTTTTTTTTTGGTACTGGGGATTGAACTCAGGGGTACTTGACCACTGAGCCACATCCCCAGCCCTATTTGGTGTTTTTTATGTAGAGCCAGGGTCTCACTGAGTTGCTTACTACCTCGCCATTGCTGAGGCTGGCTTTGAACTCGCAATTCTCCTGTCTCAGCCTCCCTAAATGCTGGGATTATAGGCTTGAGCCACCGCGCCCGGCTTGGAGTGCTTTTATCATAACAGTGTGGTTTTTGTTTTTGGATTGAACTCAGGTGCTTTACCAGTAAGCTACATCCCCACCCCCCTCACACCCTCTTTTTTTTTTGAGAGTCTCACAAGTTGCTGAGACTGGCCTTAAACTTGCAGTCCTCCTGCCTCAGCCTCTGGAAACACTGGGATTACAGGTGTGAGCCACCACGCCCAGCTAACATTGTGTTTTAATGAACAGATGGAAAGCTTTGTTGTGACTTTGAGTTGTTATCTTATCCATGTCGGAAAATACATTTTGTTCAAGTGAATTTCTAAATCACTAGAAGGTACTAATCTAGTTGAAGCCGTAAAAGTGCTTCTTGATAGTTTTTGGACAGCTCAATTGATATACATTTAATGGTTTCTAAGTCTATTAAGCTGATTCTCTTCATTAACCTGATTTAATTTGAGTTTGTGTTCACTTGCCTAAAGATACAGAGACACAGAGATACAGGAGACATAAGATGCTTTGTTACTGTTGGTTGGTTTATTTTATTGCTACTTTATTACCTGACCTTGGGTTTCTCCAGCACACATTCCTGGAGTACAAGGAGCATACCAGAGAGTGTGGAGCTAGGGTGCCTGTCTCTGCTGGAGGTGAGCGTTAGAGCTTTTTCTGTGCTTTCCCTCTGCCATTCTTGGGGTGCCCCGGTAGAAAAGCTTGAGAAGCAGGGAGCCTGTCAGAGCTTCCTGGAATTGGGCTTCCTGGTAGTGTTGAAGTCTGCATCTTTCCACAGTATTCATATGAAAGGCACACGTCACTGAATTGCTACTGTGGAAAGGAAGGTCTCAAAAGCAGGACTTGGTAGTTTACCTGCAGCATTGCCCTAGAAAACAATTTAAAGAAAAATCTTTTTTGTGCACATAGCAAGAGCCTTGTCAAACAAATGTCGCTGTTGTGCTGGGCTCTAGCGGGTACATAGGGATGACCATCAGCAGGCTTCACACTGGCCAATACCCTCCGAGAGATTCTTGTGTGTGGAAAACTCCTCCTGTGCTCAAGACCAGTTCTTTGTTTTAACCTAAGGCTCCTTTATGCAAAAACTGAGCCCGGATTTTTTAAATATAATTCATATCATGAATATGATCATTTTGAAATTTCTTTAGGAAGTTATGACAATAGAATAAGCTCAGTGTTATCTATAAGTAACATCCCCACATGGCTGGAAGATCTCTTGCCAGTTTTCCAGTTTGGCTAACTTCTGATGGATACAGCCCCACTGGCATTTTTGAGTAATTTTGTGAATAATATTGCTAATGTAGTATTTGACTGAATACTTACAATTTTCTAATTTTGTACATATACCCCAAGGGCCTTTCGTTAATGGCTACATTTTTAATAAATCATATGAATGCTAGGCAAATATTAATGATCTTCAATGCAAATGTGGGTAGCAAACCTAATGAAGTTATGAACCAAGACTTGGAACTTACTAACATTGATAATGTTACATATGTATTAAAAATGTTTAGGGCTGGGGTTGTGGCTTTGGTGGTGGAGGCTTGCCTGGCATGTGTAAGGCCCTGGGTTGGATCCTCAGCACCACATATAAATACATAATATAAAGGCCCATCTACAACTAAAAAATATTTTTAAAAATGTTTAGGGAAAAAAGATTTTAAAGAGGTATTTTTACCATAACTGTAAAATAAATGTTATTTGATACTTTTCATAAAAAATTGTTCTTAGGGGGCTGGGGTTATGGTGCAGTGGTGGCGTGCTCGCCTAGCATGAGTGAGGCACTGGGTTCGATCCTCAGCACCACATAAAAAAATAGAAATAAAGATATTCTGTCCACCTACAACTAAAAAATAAATGTAAAAAAAAAAAATTGTTCTTAGGAATAGCAGGATCCCCACTTGCTAGTCATTGTATCCTTGAATAATGGCTACAATTCCTAAAATTTATAGAGTAATGAAAGTGATAGAAGCTCTTTAAATAAAAGTAGTATATTAATGTTTTATAATTTTTTATTTTTGCTTAATACTTATAAACATTCTGAAAATAAATATCTGGTCTTAGTTGATCATCCTAATAAAATTTGCTTAGAGGAAAAAAAAATCATAGCTAACAGTCTCTCAAAAATGTGTCTTTCGACTGAACACAGTGGCACACACCTGTAATCCCAGCAGCTTGGGAGACTGAGGCAGGAGGATCTCGAGTTCAAAGGTAGCTTCAGCAATTTAGTGAGGTGCTAAGCAATTCAGTGAAACCCTGTCTCTAAATAAAATACAAAAGAGGACTGGGGATGGGACTCAGTGGTTGAGTGTCCCTGAGTTCAATCCCTGGTACAAAAAAAAAAAAAAAGTGTCTTTCCCTGGGGGTGTAGCTCAGTGGTAGTGCACTTGCCTAGTACGCATTGAGGCTCTGGGTTGAATCCCCAGCACTGCAAACAAAACAAAGCAAAAACCTTTCTCCTTGTATTATAGTCTATCCTTCCAGGGAGGTGCAGAGGTCACCACAGGTAATAGAGTGTTTATTGTAAGGACACAGCAGCAGCTGCCTGCTTGAGTTTGTTGGTTCTGATATCGCCTCTCCTGTCTCCAGGGTTGGCATCCAGATTGGCATCGCTCTGACTTGTGTGGCACTCTGCTTCTCTTCCAGAGTCTTCTCCTCTCTAGGTCCATTGTTGCATTCTCTTTCCACTTTCCCTGTTCAGATTCCAGAGTGGCATTAGCAAACCTGACCATCTCCTGGGTGGGGAGAGGCTTCCAGGGTAATGGGGAGATTGCTATTGGCAGGGCAGTTTCCCTGAGGAGGAGGCTTTGGAAGTGCCATCATGGAGCCAGAGACATTGAGCAGAGCAGCACTGTGGCCCACCATGAGACATTGTGCTGATTGGACCCAATGAGCATGAAGTAGCAAGAACTTAGCCATCACAGTGATTGGCCTACTTGATTTATTCAAGAGTAGACAATGGGTTTTACTCAAAACTCTAATTGTTCTTGTTATATAGTTATAACAGGAGTGAGTCGTTCTGTAAGCAGAAGCTGTGGCTGATTTGCAGCTCTATCTAGAAGTATGAGTGAAGTCAGTGGCCTGTTTCACAAAGTTCTAAATAAGCAGATTTCTAGATCTCTTCAATTAAGGGAACACTTGGCATTTACACTTGGAGCTCCTTACACAACTCCCCATTCCCAAACATTAGAACATTTTTGCAATGGAGTAGCTCTGTGAGATTGGTACCAGTGAATACTCGAGTGTGCTTTTTATCTATCTGTTCTTGTAGAACTCAGCAGGAGACTTCACAGCCATATGGTACCTGACGTCACTGTGGAAGTGAGATTTGGGTTACTGATCTTTCTGGTTACTCAGTATGTGGCTGTTTTGTTTTTTTGGTACTGGGGATTGAACTCAGGGGTACTCGACCACTGAGCCACATCCCCAGCCCTATTTTGTGTTTTATTTAAAGACAGGGTCTCACTGAGTTGCTTAGTGCCTCAACATTGCTGAGGCTGGCTTTGAACTCACGATTCTGCAGTCCCAGCCTCCCAAAGTGCTGGGATTATAAGTGTGTGTCACTGCGCCTAGCTGTGGCTGTTTTAATGTTTATTGTTTTTGTTGTTATTTATTCAGATTGGCAATCTAACTTTTTGAATCCCATTTTGTTTTTCTTATTTTGATCTAATTTGGAAATTTAATAAGCAGTTCCTGCCAAACTTCCCCTTAGAATAACATTTTTTTAGAGTGCTTAATTAAATTATTAGGTGAAAATAATTGGGTTTCCCCCCCTCTTAATGCCATGGAGAGTTTGGTAGAGGAAATGAGTGCTGTAATTGTCAAACTTAAAAAAAATAAACAATCTATCTTGTCGTTGGTTTATCTTTGTATTCGGGCTTAATGAATACTATTTTCATTTTAAGGAAAACAGTTTGAACTTGAGTACAATTAGTATTCAGATTTTTTTCACTGGATATACTGCATTAAACTATTCAATTATTAAAAGTACATAGACTCTATAAGCCTTTGGGCTAGAACAGCATATTTTTTTCCACCTATGTAAGATAATCATTTTTTCATTTTTAGGGCCCCAAACTGATGACTTACATATTAACACACCAAATAGCCTGCAATTTAGATTTGTATCACCCTTTGTTTTAGAAAGCCATCTACTATAAATCTCCAAAGATAAGTTGTTAGGCCATTTCTAACTCAAAAACAAAGAATAGATTTACTTTTGTGAAAATCACACAATGTAGATTTTAAAAACAAGTTATGAATACCATGTCATGGATTATATTCTGTTTAAATTATTTATGTAAAGTTATGTCTATTTTGCACTAAGAAGTGTCTTATATATCCAACCACTTTTCTATCATGATAATTCAGTTTTATGTTGAAAAATCATAGGAAACATTTTTATTTTTGCTTTAATTTTGATCTTGTCTTAAGTTTACTTTTGATCAGTAAGCTAATCACCTTACCATCCCTCATAATACCAAGGCCTCTCTTTAGTACAGAATAGCTTGAATTTTGGTGCACATTTTTGTTACTTTCAGAAATTGTCAAAATAGCCTTATATTAAAGGTAGCCTTATGTGGAGAACCTTATTGCAAAGATATCAGAATATTTAATTTCTAGTATTTTTTCTAGAATTCAGAATCTTGGGTATTTGGGGGCATATAAGAACTTTGAGAAGAGTTCTGTATTTAGTTATGGCTAAGGTATGTTATGTACACTGCGGATATCTTTATACTTTCTGACATTTGTATTTATGTTGAGGAAAGTTATACCTCGGTTTCTTGTTTGGCACAATAAAGCTCATCAACAGATAAAGTTCTCTGTGTGTATGTGTTAAAAGATTCTTGCCTTAAAATAGAGTACTTGTGTGGCCAAATGGTCTTCTGGTAATTCATCTTTCTGTGTGTCTGTTCAGTGTAGGCCTGATAAAGTCCATGGGACTACGAAAGAAGATGAAATATCTTTTCATTGTTATTAATCTGAACCTGGATTAAAAGTATATTTGGCATGTAAAGATTTTGTGGAAAAAGTAATATATGGGTGTTTGGCTTTTACCACTTAAGATGGCAAGTGGTTGAACAGATAAAATATATTTTGTTTTTATCCATTATGTTTATTGACTCTGTTCTAAAAGAAAGTAGTTATTGAAAGTGTGTATGTGGTCAGTTTTACTACTCCTCTGTGCACACATTGCTGTTGCTACTGCTACCCATCATCACTAATGGCCACTGCACATGTCACGGAGAGATCAGATGTGCTGCATCAACCGATGGACATGGTAATGTGGATAGGTAAAGACTGTATTACAGTTTGGGTTTTAAGGTCATAATTTTATTGTCTGATAGCTCTTGTAGGAATGATGGTTTATGGACATAGCTTGTATCTTCTAATATAGATTCCTAAAATCAGCTCAATTTATGTGATGTAATTTTGTTTCCTACTTTGATGCAGGATTAGTAAAGTGTGCAGTCATTTGGGTCATGGCTTTTCTTACCTGGCTGTGTTACGTATTTATGTCAGATCTTCTATAGTACCTATAAATGTACATCAAATATTTAATTCATGGTTGAAAGTTTTTAGCATCTTTAGTCCTTGAAGAAGTACTATTTTATAAAAAATTAACTTCATTATGATATAAATATATTGTATGCACACCTGAAAAAAAATCTGTACAGCTTGAACATTTGAAGAGTTAATAAATCTTGCCTTTGAGAACTACTCTGGAGCTGGTACTAAATACTGTTATCTGTTGAATCGACTCCATTAATTGGTGTAGTTTGTTTTTTTTTTCTTTTTTAATTTGTTCTTATTTGTTATACATGACAGTAGAAAGTATTTTGACAGATTATATATATATGGAATATAACTTCTCATTCTTCTGGTTGTACGTGATGTGGAATTACATTGGTTGTGTAATCATATATGCACATAGGAAAGTAATGTCTGATTCATGTAGTTTGTTCTTGATGGACTCATTTCCCTTCTGTTCTGAACCAAAACTTCACTTTGCAATAAACAACTGGTGGATGAAGCACAAAAGGTATCTCCTGGCTGCGACAGTGCCTCTGTGGATTGGGTGGCTGCGAATCCATCATTTGATCCTCCTCTGGCCTACATTCATATTTTCTTCTTTTGTAACTACTCCTCTTCTCTGTGGTAAGAACATAATTAATCTACGTGAGGTGAGTTTCCAGGGGATGGTAATGGGTACCCAGCAGCATAGAAAATATATAGTTAAGTGAGAAATCTTGGAAATTGCTGCTTGTTTACAGTGTGTTCTCAGTGACAGAAATGCCTGCCAGACCCTTTCAGTTCTAATGACTCTCCCCTTCCTGCCCACTCTGTCTGCACCATCCCTGTCCACAACCCACCCTTGACCCTATGGTGTTTCGTCCCCAGTGCCCCATGTGTATGGCAGACTCATCCCCAGGAAGCAGGCCAGCAACACCAGACAGCACTTTCCCTAGGACAGAGGCCCTGGTTGCCTTGACTGTCTCAGCAGTCCCTGGTAATGGGCTTAATTGTGAAAGTCACCCCTGCGGGAGATGCAAGGACCTCTTAGGGCAGAGAAGTAGTTTCCTTCCTGGAAAGCTATTGTGGGGGGGCGCCCAGCATTATCTCCAGGGTCTCTCTGACCAAGGTGTGAAATGCGCCTCCCCCCCCCCAACTATACTATAGAGAGGTTTCCTTTGATTTATTGCTGTTAAAGTTTTTGCTTCAAGAGCTGGGCACAAATTCTACAAACAGTGGGGAATCACAAGAAATTTGTGATAATTGCATTTAAGATAGGAGCCCATTCGTCAGGTAACACTTACGTGCTGTTAATCAGAGTGATGATTTCCAAGCCACAGCGTTTGCTTCTCATCTGAGCTTTTCTTCATATTTTATTTTTGGAACTAATCAAGTTTTTGTTTTCTTCTAGGCAAGCATAATAGCAAATGTCAAACTGAACATTATATGATTGGGTTATTTTTCACAAATTTAAAAAAAGCACAAGCCAGTGTTCATGGTTGAAATTTTGGATACCTGAGAAGATCATGAACGTTTTGATAAAAACAGGTGGTAAGAATCTTCAGAGGTCACCCTCCTGCCCATCTTTCATTGATGTCTCAAGTTGACAAGAATGACAGAAGTTCCATCACCCCTGCCCTCTGTGCATCTTAGGCAGGGTCTGTCCAGGTAACTCTTCTTTTGTGTTCAGCCTGTGAATACAGTGAAGCCTGATGAATATTTGACAAAAATGGGTTTTGGCACTCAGCTGTAAGAGCGGTGTAACCTTTTCAAAGCCAAGGAAATTTTTGTGCGTGGGTGGTCCTTCTGTCTGCTGGAAACAGAAGAAAGTCTTTCTTTCTACCTTGCCAAGTCCTGAGTAATTTGTGGAGCTTGAGGTGGGGATCTTGAGGACCCCAAGGAGTCTGGGGAGAGAGGAACTTGAGGTTGACTTGACTTAGGCAGCTAGTTCTTTTCTTGGAGCTAGCTAGGAGAGATTGGACTCATCTTAAAAACAAATTGATTTTTTTAAATATAAAAATAGTGTAGTCTAAATACTAGACGATATAGAAAACAGGAAGAAAGAAAATAAGCACATACTTCCCAATTATTTAAAAAATGACTGTCGTCACGTATTTTCTTCCTCTCCCCTCATTTCCCTCTGTGCTTGGCTCTCCCCACACAGTGAAAGACCCAGTCTCTGTGGCCAAGGAGCTCCTGGTGGGGAAAGAGACAAGTGAAAAAACATGAAAGAGGCTGAGGGGTAGGAGAAAGGTTATGAATTGGCCTCTGTGAGGGCCCAGGGGATAGCCGGATGGCTCAGGAGTCAAGAAAGGCTTCCTGGAGGAGTGATTTAAAATTCAGTGAGGGAGGGCTGGGGTTATGGCGCAGTGGTAGCGTGCTCGCCTAGCACGCGTGAGGCACTAGGTTCGATCCTCAGCACCACATAAAAATAAAATAAAGATATTCTGTCCACCTATGATTAAAAAATAAGTATTTAAAAAAAATAAAAATAAATAAAATTCAGTGAGGGAGACAGACCCTGAGGGATTCATACAGTTGTAGGGCTCAGCATGTACTAGTGCAAGAGGAAGGAGCTTCCTCTTTGGCACTCGCTCTTGGCTGGGTAAGTGCACAGAGGGGTGGGTGTGAGGGGCGCTGTTGGTGAGCAGAGGTCACATTAGGAAAGGATTCATATGCCAGCCAAGGAAGCAGGTATGAACCTGCAGGCAGAGAGCCATTGAGGGTGGTTAAGTCAGGGAAATGACTTGACAGTGTTTGTACTTAAGGAGGGTTTCTAGCAGCTGCGTCAAGGATGGAGCGAGATGGGTGACAATTTAGGGAAACTGTTGTTACCATCCAGGTAGGAGGAAGTGATAAGAGTGGACCTAGTAGCAGTGACGAGAGAGACTGAGAGTGAGTGAGCAGAATTTTTTGGGAAAGAGTTCCATTTCAGACTTAAAGATTTGAGGAGCCTGGGTAGAATCCAAATGGAAATATCCTGCAGGCTGGTGGCTGTATGCCTGCAGCCCTGGGGAGAGGTCCCATCCAAATAATCAGGATTTGGGAATCTTCGGATGTAAATGGCAGTAGAAGCTAGTTTGGAAAAGGATACGAAAAATGACTTAGAGAGAGTATTTGGGAAATAGAGAAGGAAACCTAGGCTTGGTCCTTGGAGACCCCAAATGGGACCAGCAGAAGAAAGGGTGTCAAGGGGCCCAGGTGCGGGGAGGTGTCGCTGTTAAATGCTTCCTCACAATCAAGGGAGCTTTAGAACTGAAAGTGTCCGTTGAATTCAGCAACAAGGAGCTGATAAGGGCTTTGGAGGAAGCCATTCTGGTGGCCTGGGGGTAAGGATGCAAGTTAGGGGTTCTTCATGGACATGGGTTATGAATAGAGTGGGCATAAACATCAACACCAAACTGTCAGATTTTCCTCTTACTGCAGAGTCTCCGTAGCCATTGCTCTTAAATATCCATTCCTTAGGATAAGACTCATAGAGATATTCCAAAGAATCTTACCATTTTTATGGCTTTGGAGCTATGCTGTCACATGATACTCAGATTGGGGCATTCTGATTGACAGCATCATCAGTAATGTCTGATATTATTAGTTTTACCATATTCTCACCAGCATAGGATTTTACCTCACTAACTCATCTTTCTAATGCAACTGAAGAATGATGAATTCTCACAGTATAGAATTGCAGTGATATCTTGGGGACCAATGGACATGTCTTATAGTCATTTTTAGCTTCTGGACAACCAGATCGAAAACCATATATTGGACTGGAAGTTTTAAAATTGAAATGGAAAGCTAGCTTGTCAAACCATCTGACCATTACTGTGGGACTGACTGCTCTTGCACTGTCATCCTGGATAAAATGCTTAATTAATCTCTCTGGGTCTGTTTCTTGACTAAGAGAATTTGCTGGTGTTTCCTAAAGTTCTTTCCGGTATTAAGATTTTGAGCTATTCAGCTTTTTTCTCAGCATCTTCCAGCCCACAGCCAGCCCCAGGTAAACACTAGGAAATTGACAGATCAGAAAATGTATTTTGCCTCGGAGTAGGAAGATATTACCTACAGAACAATAAGGACTCTAAGTATTGTGTTCATTAATAAAAATAAATAGCAGATAGAAGAAAGTCATACCGGGTGAGATGGCACATGCCTATAATCCCAGCAGCTCAGGAGGGAGGCTGAGGCAAGAAGATCACAAGTTAAAGGCCAGCCTGAGCAATTAGAAAGGCCCTAAGCAACTTAGTGAGATCCTGTCTCAAAATAAAAAATAAAAAGGGCAGAGGGTGTGATTCAGTGGTAGAGTGCTACTGGGTTCAATCCCTAGTACCAAAAAAAATAATAATAATAAAATAAAAAGAATAAATTCAAGGTCATCTTACTGTAATAATAATCCTACTCTCCTATCCTGCTCTTTAGCTACTGCCTCCTTATCAGGTTTTAGTTTAAATGTTTCTTTCTCAGGGGACTTGACCCTATAATAAATTAGATTTATTAGATGTTCTCTCATCACATTGGTCCTCCATCATTTATTATCACTTCTAAGTTATGGATGTTTAACCAGAACAATGACTTTCTATGTGTAATTAATTACGGTATCCCCAACACTCAGCCTAGAAGCCAGAACATCATTCTTCAATAAATGTCGAATGAACACATAAACTCAGACAATCATTTTTAACATTTTGGCACTTTTCCTTTTGGCTTTTTTCTCTGTGATATGTTTACATATCAAGATTTTGTTTTTTTCCAGCTGGACACGATGGCACATGCCTCTAATCTCAGCCAGTTGGGAGGCTAAGACTGGAGGATCACAAGGTCCAAGCCAGCTTCAGCAACTTAGTGAGACCCTGTCTCAAAATAAAAACCAAAAGAAGCTGGGAATGTAGCTCAGTGGTAGACTGTCTCTGAGTTCAATACTCAGTACCTCCCACCAAAAGACATTGTTTCCTTCTAAGAATGAGATCAGTTTATATTACTGTTTCATTATTTGTTTTTTGTTCCTATTGAATTGTTTTTCTGTGGTTGATCCATTCTCACTCAAAAGAGCCCCTTGAGCAAGGGCTAGTCTAGTTTAGAAATATAGCCCGGGATGTAGGAGACTTATGGGATGGATCAGTTCAGTTTTTAAAAAATGGTCAAACTAGCTGGATGCAGTGGTACCCTGTAACCCGATTACTTGGAAGGCTGAGGCAGGAGGATGACAGGTTTGAGATTAGCCTGGGCAATTTAACAAGACCCTATCTGAAAAAACAAATAAATAAATAAATAAAATAGGACTGGGGATGTGGCTCAATGGCAAAGTGCCTGGGGTTCAATCCCTAGCACCGCAAGAATAAAAACAAACAATAAAGGTCAAACTGTCTAAACCAATCTGATGTTGGAGAGCATGATTTATCACTGTGGGCAGTGGCCCCGAGGGTATCTGGATAGAGTGACTAGGGAGTTGAGGAAGGACGCTGGTGGCCAGCCTCTTACATGCTCTTACACACATGATGTTGCTTAGTCTTCCCAGCAATCCTGTAAAGTAGGTGTTATTAACCCCTCTTGCAGATATCTCAGTGTAGTGAAATAGCACCCCAAACATTCTAGCTATTTGTGGCTCGGCTAAATTCAAACCTAGGTCTCCTGACACTGGATCTTCATTTTAGGTAGACTACCCCATGGAAGCGCTGGAGAGACTTCACAGGTAGACCACAATGCTGGTTCTCTTGCTGGTAGAGCTGGCTTTGATGGGGTTGAATCCCAGTGCACACAGCCAACTGGGTTTTTCCTGACTGCTGCTATTTGTCAGCTGTGGGTAGTTACTTTATTCGGTTGAAGCTACATTAAGCAAGCCCAGAACAAGAAATCAATGAATGATCTTACTTTTTAAATCAGGAGGCTGAAAGTTCAAGTTGTATTGAGTAGCTGAGGGCCAAGGCCAGGCCTTCCAGCTCTAATTTAGCAAACCTTTGATTCAAAGTTTCCATTTCCTTGGGTCTGGCCTTTTACAAAGATATTAAGAAGTACCATTTGAACTTTATTCTGACCACCTGGGAAATAGCAGCATAGAACTCCCAGAGGCCTCTCGGGAACAATGTGACACAGCTTGAATAGCTAAAAATCAGAGTCGCATTTTCGGTTAAAAACCAAGAGCAGCCAGACAGAGTAGTATTTATTATACTACAAATGACGTAGCTGAAATTGAGTATATTCTTAATCACATTTAGACTCAGAATGGGCCAGTATGATAAGCTTCAGCTTTATTTGAAAGGGACTGTTATTACTAATAATCATTAATGATTGTGAGCCATAAAATCTGATACAGTAGAGTAGGAGAAGTAAAGAACGAGAAAAATGAGTATCATGTTCAAGAGTCTCATTTAATCACATACAGCTTCCTGTGATGTGATTTTAATTTTTTAACAACTGTTCTTCATTTATGGAGATTCTGTGGCTGACTGACTACCAGTGGAGCCACCCGAACTTTTCCTAATAATTTAAAAATATACATTTGCATGCATATTTAAAAATGATTAAGATGGGAAAGTTTATGATATGTGTTTTTAACTTTTAACCACAATTTGAAAAAGCCTACACATTCGTGGTGATTCATTATCTCTCTTCTGTATTTACTTCTGATCAAAAGGAAGTATTTATTTTTAAAAATCTTTATTAGTTTTTAAAATTGCATATAATTGTTACAATTAAAATAATACAGAAATTTACAAAATGAGAAAAACTTTTTTTCACTCCTAATTGAACTCAACAGGCACCTGCTGGTAGTACTTTGTTTTGTGATTTTTTTAATGATAGCACATATTTGGCTATTTATAGATTGAAAAAGCACAGTGATAATGGCAAAATGTGGAAACAACCCAAATGTGGTATAGACATGAAATGGAATATTACTCAGTCTTAAAATGGAATGAAATTAGAATACATGGTTGAACCTTGAAAACATCATGCTAAGTGAAATAAGCCAGGTGTAAACAAGGCAAATATTGTATGAATCCACTTATGTTGAGTGGGATGGGGATTTGTTGTATAATGGGTATAGAATTTCTAATTGGAATGATGAAAAAGTTCTGGAAATGAATACTGGTGATGCTTACACAACATTGTGAATATACCCAATGTCATTGGTTTGTTCATTTAAAATGGTTAAAATGGTAAATTTCATGTTATGTATATTTTATCTCAATAAAAAAAGGACAAATGGGCATGGTGGTGCGCACCTGTAATCCCAGCAACTCCGGGGGCTGAGGCAGGAGGATCACAAGTTCAAAGCCAGCCTCAGCAATTTAGTGAGGCCCTAAGCAATTTAGCAGGACCTGGTCTCAAAAAATAGAAAAAAAGGGCTGGAGATGTGGCTCAGTGGTTAAGCACAATTGAGTTCAACCCTTGGTACCAAAAACAATACCACCACCACAGTGGGTATATAATTTTTTTCTTTTTGGTACTAGGAATTGAACTCAAATATGCTTTACTACTGAACTGCATCCCCAGCCCTTTTTATTTTTATTTTGAGACAGGGGATTGCTAAGTTGCTGAGGCTGACCTTGAATTTGTTATCCTCTTGCCTCAGCCTTCTAAGTCACTGGGATTACCAGTGTCCACCACCACACTCATCTATAATTCTCTATCTTACTCTAAACACTTAGAAATAGTAGCTAATTTCTCTATCTTACTCTAAACACTTAGAAATAGTAGCTGATGGGCTGAGGGTATAGCTCAGTGGTAGAGCTCTTGTCTAGCCTGGGTTCATTTCCCAGACAGCACTATAAACATGAAAAGGAATGAGAGAGAGAGAGAGAGGAATGATAAATAATATATGATACAAAGTATCTTAAATGTTGTTGTACTGATAGCTTGAAGTTTATGTTAGTGACTTTGGGCTGTTATACATCAGTAACTAACAACCTCCAAATATTTTTTTTTAAATAATGTTTTGTATTTTTTATACCTTTATTTTATTTGTTTGTATTTACATGGTACTGAGGATCAAACCCAGTGCCTCACACATGCTAGACAAGTGCTCTGCCACTGAGCTACAACCCAGGCCACTGGGTTCCAAATCTTTAGGCCTCACAACCACAGAAGTCTGTTTCTTGCTGATGTTACACGTCTTTCACAGGTTGCCTACAAGTCTATGTCACATCCTTTTCATTTTGGGATCCAGGATGAAGGAACTGTCTTTATCTGTAGTGTTGCTATTCTTGTGTCAGAGCAAAAAGAGAAGACAGTGAAAACATGAGACTCGAAGTTTCCGCTTGGTAAGTGTCACACTTTATTTTTGTTTACATTTTATTGACAAAACTAGTCAAGTGATCCAGCCTGACATTATTAGGTTGAGAACATATAATCCTCCCATGGGAGTGATAATACAATTACTATAGGGCTGTAACTAGACATAGGATGCTTGTCTGTGATCATGAAGGAAGGGAAGCATTTATACATATGAAACCTCTCCAAGAGCTAGTTCAGGATCTGGCCTTATACTATCTGTATGGAGCTAGAGTCTTAAGCTCCAGTGTGAAGCCTTCTTTAGATCCCTGTAAGCACAAATTACAAAGTATTTGGGAAAGTGTAGGTCTAGGAAAAAGAATTTACAAATCTAAAAAAATGAGAATTTGTGCCAGGAAACAGGAGTAATAGGCTAATCCAGAAGACTTCATGATAAAAAGTATATTTAAATGTTTAAAGATATAACAGAGGACTGGTATCAGTGAGCTGAGATCAGGAGGCAATGAAAAAAGAACAGGTAGATGTGAAGCCTAGCACAGTGGCACATGCCTGTAATCCCAGCAACATGGGAGGCAGTTTAGCAAGACACTGTTTTAATGGCTGATGTAGCTCAGTGATAAGAGTGTTTGTTTAGCATGCATGAGGTCCTGGGATCCGTCCTTACTACCACAAAAAAACAAAAACAAAAAATAAAAAACAACCTTGAACCAGTCAGGATTCAGGTCAGAAACCCAAAACCACTCCAAGTGCTTTCACAGCAGAAAGGAGTACAGGGAATTAGCTGCTTCCAAAATCACTATCAGGCCTGATAGTCTAATTATCCAGATAGAATTTTTAAAATTGCTTCTAACAGTTTTTGGCAGATTAATGTATGTTATATGAGTCTTTATTAGATCAAAATTTAAAAGATAGGTCGAGCGCTGTTGTGTGATTAATGATTTCAATCCTACCATCACAGCCATAATTCAGATGTCAAGAAGCCAGCATTGCCGCTGCCAATACAATTTCCTCAGGTCCATAAAGGTGGTGACCATATGCTGGAATATTGAGACTAAATACTTTGTATTTGGTTCTTGGCTGCCACCACAGCAGCAGGATGGAGTTTCCTCCTCATTTCCATCCTTCTGCTCCTGTACCTATGCATGTAATTGGTCAGAGGTAAATCCTCCAGAACTCTGTCATGTACTCTGGGAAATGTGATTTTTTTTTTTTTGCTTTTCAGCCCCTGTAATTCAGAGAACAGAGAATCATGTGAGAATGAATGTCAAGTGCCAATCAATAACAAGTACAAGTAGCTAAGAATCAGCTTAATAAGAAATGTACAAAGACTCTTATGAAGAAAACTAAACTACTGCTTAAGGGCACCAGAGGAGACCTGAACAAATGGAAAAACATACCATGGTTTTGGATCAGCAGACTCAGCATTAGCTCGCTCTCTCTGGTTGCCATGTCCTAAGCTGCTTTCTTCCACCACACCTTTCCATCATGATGTTCAGCCTCATCTCTGACCCAGAGCAATGAAGTCAGCTGATCATGGACTGAACCTCTGAAACTGTGAGCCAAAATAAACTTTTCCTTCTAGATTACTCAGCATCATAAAGAGGCCATTTCTCGGGCTGGGATTGTGGCTCAGTGGTAGAGTCTTTGCTTCGCATATGTGAGGCACTGGGTTTGATCCTCAGCACCACATAAAAGTAAACAAAATAAAGATATTGTGTCCATCTACAACTAAACAAAAAAATTCAAAAAAAAAAAGAGGCCATTTATCAGCCAGGCTCGGTGGCACACGCCTGTAATCCCAGCATTTAGGGAGGCTGAGACTAGAGAATCGTGAGTTCAAAGCCAGCCTCAGCAACGGCGAGGCACTAAGCAATTCAGTGAGACCCTGTCTCTAAATAAAATACAAAATAGGGCTGGGGATGTGGCTCAGTGGTCGAGTACCCTGAGTTCAATCCCTGGTACCAAACAAACAAACAAAAAAGAGGTCATTTCTCTAAGTTAATTTATAAATAAATAATAAATAAGCAATAAAAATGCCAATTGGTTTATAAGTAGATAGGCTGATTCTAATATTCATATGGAAAAATAAATGAGAATGGTAAGGAGAGTTGAGTAAATAAATCATGAAGTGGAACTAGCACTAACCAAATCTGAAAGCACACAAACTCAAAAATGAAAACATTGGAGTACTGGAGAATGAACAGATACAAATCAATAAAAAATATTAAACTACATAAGAAAATATTTGTATATGTTAAAAGAGCTATCTCAAATCAGTGTCAATAAAAAGCATTCAATAAATTGTATTGAGACCACGCTGAGGTTTTAGCTCAGTGGTAGAGCTCTTGCCTGGCACGTGTAAGGCACTGGGTTCGATCCTCAGCACCACATAAAAAATAAATTAATTAAGCAAAGGTATTATGTCTATTTACAACAAGAACAACAAATTTTTTTTTTTTAAATGTTTATTTTTTAGTTGTAGGTGACAGAATATCTTTATTTTATTTTTATGTGGTGCTGAGGATCGAACCCAGTGCCTTATGCATGCTAGGCGAGCACGCTACCACTGTGCCATAATCCCAGCCCCAAGAACAACAAATTTAAAAAAGAATTGCATTGAGACAATCAGGAATCCATCTGGAAGAAAATTGGCTCTCTGCCCTAAAGCATACACCAGAAAAACTCCCAAGTGGGTTAAGGGTTCTAGATGAAGGTAAAACATAAAACTGTAAAAGTACTCACAGGGAACAGGAGAAATTCTTTCTAAATGTGGAATAAAGAGGCTTTTATAACTTTGATAACAAAGTTATGAATAGCAGAAAGAAAGCACCATAAGCAAAGTCAAAAGACAAGGAAAGGATGCAGCTTACATCCCAATGAACCATTCCCCCTAATACATTAAGAGGTCATAATCAATAACTAATAGAGAAGAATCAACAGCCAAATATAAGAATGAGAAAAGATTTGAACAGACAGTTCACATAGAAAACATTAATTCCCTTAAATACATGAAAATATGCTCAACATCATTCAGAATAAGAGAAATGCAAATTAAATGTAGACTGAGATACCATTTTTCATCTATCAAATTGTCAAAAATTGAAAAGTTTAATAATATACTCTGTAGGTGAAGCTTTGGGGGAAACAGTGGGTGGGAGTATAAATTGGTTCAACCTCTGTAGAATTCAGTTTGTAAATTTTTTGTCAAAATTAAAAATGCACGTATCATTATTAAAAATGCATGAAACATCATTTCTGAGAGTTTATCCCACAGACACACTCTCACATATAAACTGATGTATATGTAAGGTTACTTGTTGTTCGCTATATAGAATAAAAAATATTGTGAACAATACAGTTGCCACCAAAATGTGACCATGTAAAATAACTTATGAAACATCTAACAATGGGAATACTAGGTATTTAATTCACTACATTAAAAAAGAATGAGAAAGCTCTTGTCCCAATATGACAAGATCTAAGAAGTATCATTGATACTATACCATCTATACCATCTTTCTGAGAAGAGGGTGAAAGAATAAGTACAGATTCATATTTAATTGTGTAGAAATGTCAAATAAAAGTTCTAAGTTTGTTCCAAGAATTTAAGGTATGAGTTATGTGATCACATTATGGCAAGCTCAATGAAATGGCTTCAGTAAGTGTGCACATCTGGCCAGTTTGGGGACCTGGAGGTTCAGAACCAATTGCTAATTATGATATACCCAAAAATGTATTGTTGGGGGACATAGTGCTGATGGATTTTATTGCATTTGCAGACAGACAGTGAATGAATAAGAATTTAAGGATAGAAGTTACCTGGGGTTGAACTGCACTTGGTAGGTGGAAGACAGATGGGAGCAAGCCTGTCCATTGTGTATTCCCCTCCCTCCCTCCCTCCCTCCCTCCCTCCCTCCCTCCCTCCCTTCCTTCCTTCCTTCCTTCCTTCCTTCCTTCCTTCCTTCCTTCCTTCCTTCCTTCCTTCCTTCCTTCCTTTTTTGAGATAGGATCTCGTTATGTTGCCCAGGCTATCCTCAAACTTGGAAGCCTCCTGCCTCAGCTTCCCTCCTGGCTCACCGTGTAATTTAAAAAAAAATTTTGAACCATATGACTGTATTTAAAGTATGAAAAAGTTTTTAATTAAAAAAAGGTTAAGCTGGGCGCGGTGGCTCAAGCCTGTAATCCCAGCACTTAGGGAGGCTGAGACAGGAGAATCGCGAGTTCAAAGCCAGCCTCAGCAATGGCGAGGCGCTAAGCGACTCAGTGAGACCCTGTCTCTACATAAAACACAAAATAGGGCTGGGGATGTGGCTCAGTGGTCGAGTGCCCCTGAGTTCAATCCCCAGCACCACAAAAAAAATAAATAGATAAATAAAAAATAAAAAAAGGTTAGAGCTGGGTGCAGTGGCGCATGCCTGTAATCCCAGCACGTAGGGAGGCTGAGACAGGAGAATTGAGAGTTCAAAGCCAGCCTTAGCAATGGCGAGGTGCTAAGCAACTCAGTGAGACCTTGTCTCTAAATAAAACACAAAAATAGGGTTGAGGATATGGTTCAGTGGTCGAGTACTCCCGAGTTCAATCCCCTGTACCAAAAAAAAAAAAGGAAAGAAAAAAGGTTTAAACATACTGAGGGTGTAAATCAGTGGTAGAGCGCTTACTTAGCATACAAGAGACCTTGGGTTTGATCCCCATCATCACGAAAATAAATATATAAAATAAAGAGGAGAGAGAGAGAGGAAAGAAGTATTACCAACAATTCTGTGTCAAGAACTTTGAAACCAGGTGCGGTAGCACATGCCCATAATCTCAGAGATTCAGGAGGCTGAGCCAAGAGGATCACAAGTTCAAAGCCAGACTCAGCAAATTAGAACCTGTCTCAAAAAGTAAATACATGAGATAAAATAAAATAAATTTGAATAGTTAGGAGAATGCATAACTTCCTAGAACATAAATGACTCAAATGGACCCAACAAACACTGATAACCAGAAAAGACTATAATAGTAAAATTCAGTGAATAGATAGTCAAAACTCTTCCCACTCCCCACACAAAAGCTACTGGACCTAGACCATTTTATGAGCCAAATTTCCAAGAAAAAGCTCTCATGCTATGCAAGTTGTTCCAGAGAAAAGAAAAATAGAAACGGTTACTCAACTCATTTAGCAAAGACGGAATAACCTTAGTGCTGAGATTGGATGAGAAGAGGGCAACAAAAAAACCTAAAATCAATCTTTAATTAGACATAAATGCAGAAATTCTAATTAAATCACAATATTAACACATTAAGTCCAGCATTGTATTTTTAAAAATCATCATGACCATGCAGGGTTTATTTCAGGATAACATTAGGAAATATATTAATTTAATTAATTCACTACATTAACAGATTGGAGGAAAAACACCATATGACATAAATAGATCTAGAAATAGCATTTAGCAAGATTCAACACCCATTCATGATAAAAATTTCTTGGCAAATTAGAAATCAAAAGCCTTCTTCTCTTGATAAAGGATATCTACCAAAAGCCCACAGAGAACATCATTCTCAATGATTAAACTTGGGAAGCATTTTCACTAAAGTCAGGAATGTAACAAGGATGCCTATGGTTATTACTAATGTCCAACACTGTGCCAGTATACCTAGTCACAGTGTTGTAAGAAGCCCAAGAGACCAGCAAAGTAGTAGAACTAATAACGATGTTGGCAAGGTGGCTGGAGTCAAACTCCTCATACAGATAGTGGCATTTTTTTTTTTTTGGTACTGGGGATTGAACCCAGGGGACGCTTACCCACTAAGTCACATCTCCAGCCTTTTTTAAATATTTTGTTTAGAGACAGGGTCTCACTGAGTTGCTGAGGGTCTTGCTAAATTGCTGAGGCTGGCTTTGAACTTGTGATCCTCTTGCCTCAGCTTCCCAAGCCACTTAGATTACAGGCGTCCACCACTGCGCCTGGCTAGTATTTCTTTATATGAGAAATAACCAATTAGAATATAAACGAACTGGGTGCAGTGGCGCACACCTGTAATCCCAGTGGCTTGGGAAGCTGAGGCAAGAGGATCATAAGTTCAAAGCCAGCCTCAGCAATGGTGAGGCACTAAGCAACTCAGTGAGATCTTGTCTCTAAATAAAAAACCAAGAATACAAAATAGGACTGTGCAAAAAATAAATAAATAAATATATATATATATGAAATATATATATATGAAAGGAGAGACATAAAGAAGAATGAGAGCATTCACATTAGCAAGACATGATACTTTGAAAGAAAAGGCAATCTTATATTTAAAAAGTATAAAAATGGGCCGAGGAAGTAGCTCTGTAGTAGAGTGCTTGCCTAGCATGTGCCAAGCCCAGCGTTCCACCACAGCACTACAAAAAAACCAAACTAAACAGGATGCCAAAAAGCTGTAAAAGTGTATCTCAGAGCACATAAGAACTGAATAAACCATGTTTATGGAAGAGAACACTCAATAATCTCAAAGTGGTAATTCTGCCCAAATTGAGCTCTAAATTAAAATGTGACCCTAACAAAGTTAACAATAGATTTTTGTAGCCCTTTGACAAACATGTTTAAAATTCATGTGGAAGATCAATGGTTATAATCTAAACCCAATTCTGAAAAAGAAAAAGTGTCAGAAATTAAGGCATTGTTAAGTCTGGAGTAATTAAAATTGTGGATATTGATGCAGAACAAACAGATCAATGGAACAGAACAAAGCGTCCATAAACAGTTCAAAGATTAGATGATTTGGGGATGTGATAGGCATGGCCTCACAAACCAGCAGGAAAGGATGGATGTTTAATAAATGTGAGTAGGAAAATTGTTTTTCTGTGAGAAGATTAAAAAGAAAAATCCCTATCCTACGCCACACACGAGGTAAATCTTGATGAATTAAAGATGTGAGCATGAAAAATAGGACTTAAAAATGATTAAAAGGAAAATAGTAGGGTTCTCTGGAAAAAATAGAACAAATACGACATATATATTGATTTATTATGAGAATTGGCTCATGTCTTGACAGAGGCCTACAGTTTCAGATCTGTTGTCTGTAAACTGGAAAACCAGGAAATGTAATTTTTAATTTTTTGAATATGTAAACCCCAATCCCAGGGTTGGAACAATATTTTATGTGTATGTGCATGTAAGCTTCAGTCTCTTTCCTCTTCCACCCCACCCTCACCCCATAAACAATCATCTGTATTTGTCTGCGATTTGTCTTTCCAAGTCTTATATATTAGTGTTTCCCCTTCCTTCCCACATGAACAGTAACACATACTGTGCCTTGCCTTTTCCTCCCCCAGTACTTCCTCAAAACTATCTGCGATGGTCACTCTTTGTTGTCAGTGTCACTGGATTGAGAGCTGTCTAGACAACTGGTGAAACATTTCTTTTTTTTTTTTTTAATATTTTTTTAGCTGTAGATGGACATAATGTCTTTATTTTTATTGCTTTGTATGTGGTGCTGAGGATCGAACCCAGGGCCTCACGCATGCGAGGCAAGCGCTCTACCGCTGAGCTACAATCCCAGCCCTGAAACATTTCTTGATGTGTCTGTGAGGGTGGTTCCAGAGATGACTGGCATGTGGATCAGCAAATGGGGGAAGGTCTACCCCAAATATGGGTAGCACTTGTCGATCAGGCGGGCGAAGGGATGGAACAAAAAGCAGGGAAAGCCAGGTGCGGTGGCACACGCCTGTAATCCCAGCACTTAGGGAGGCTGAGATAGGAGAATCACGAGTTCAAAGCCAGCCTCAGCAATGGTAAGGCACTATGCAACTCAGCGAGACCCTGTCTCTAAATAAAATACAAAATAGGGCTGGGGATGTGGCTCAGTGGTTGAGTACCCCTGAGTTCAAATCCCCGGTACCAAAAAAAAAAAAAAAAAAAAAAAGTGGAGCAGGTCTGTATGCATTCGCAATTAATTTGAACAAGTGGAGGTAATGTTTATTTTTTTTTTTTATTTTTTTTTTTTTAAATATTTATTTTTTAGTTGTAGGTGAAAAGAATGTCTTTATTTTATTTTTATGTGGTGCTGAGGATCGAACCCAGTGCCTCACGCATGCTAGGCGAGCACGCTACCACTGCGCCATAACCCCAGCCCCGGTAATGTTTATTTGTTTATTTCATTTTTTGGTACTACCATTGCCTGCGGACACCAGACTTCAGATTCTCTGGCCTTGGAACAGGACTTGGCACCAATGATTCTCCTGGGAGCTTCCAGGCCTTCTGTGGATTGGGGCTTCATCATTGGTCCCTCTTGTTCCGAAGCTTTTAGTTTCTTGGACTGAGCAGCTCCTGGTTTCTCCAGCTCTCCAGCCTGCAGGTGGCCATTGTGGGAATATCCAGACTCTCTGTAAACCAGTTTGATAAATCCCCTCTTTTAAGTATATATACATTCTGTTGGTTCTGTTCCTCTGGAGAATGCTGACTAGTACACTATCCTGTGTCAGTGATTAATTTCCTCCCTGCTGTTTATGCCCAGTACACCATTGTGTGCTGTATTTTAGTTTGTTCACCTAGTTCTCTAAACAATAGATATGTAGGTTCTTTTAAAAAAAAATTTTTTTTGGTGTGTGTGAGGGGGAGGTACTGGTGATTCCCAGGGGTGCTCTACCACTGAGCTACATTTTCAGCCCTTTTAAATTTTTAATTTTGCAATAAGTTCTCACTAAGTTGCCCAGGCTGGCCTCAAACTTGTGAGTCCGAGTTTCTGGGATTGCAGGAGTGCCGCTTTTTTTTTTTTTTTTTTGTAACCATCCCCAGCCTTTCTTTTTATTTTATTAGAGACAAGGTCTCACTGAGTTGCTTAGTACCTCACTTAGTTGCTGAGGCTGGCTTTGAACTTGTGATCCTCTTGCCTCAACCTCCTGGGATGTCAGGCATGTGCCACAGTGCCCCGCTCTCAGATAGGTTCTTAACAATCTTTCCACCAATCCTCCGGCTCTACCTCCCCGGCTGTTGCTCTGCTGCACCTGTTGCTCATAGTCCTGAGCCCTTGCGGTGCCTGTCGAAGGAGTGCTGTTTGTTTTTTCCTACCTACCATTCCACTTTCTTGGAACTACTTAAATCACTGGTCACTTCTCCATCTGCTTTCAGTTTCCAGTTTCGTTACTGCTGTCTCCTCTGCCATTCTCTTTGTCTTTCTGGGCATGTATTCTTTACAGATCTCTTTACTGGTGATTTAGAGTGTGGAGAGGGATCAGGACTAAATACATGTATGTAATCCACCAGATTGATCCATTCTTTGATTTAGAAAAATGCTTGGATTGGGCTGATGAATATTTGAGTTGAGAAAGATTTGCTGCAGCCATTGCAGGGCCCTGGCATCCAGACACAGGTGAGGCAGTGCCAAGGAGAAGTGGAACTGCCCAGCACTACACTGGGGACCACGGGAAGATGTGCGAGGGGTACAGTTGTGACAAGGGCCTAGAGAGGTCAGAGCTAAAGTGACACAGGGAGCTTAGGGCACGATGGTCGCTGGAGGAAACTTCCCTGATGTCCACCTGCAAGCCGTTTTCTGTGCTGTGGTGTCACAGCAGACGTGTCTCTCCCTGAGTCTGCTTTCCCCTTCCTTCTTAGTGGTTTTTCACTGGGCACATTATCCCAGGATAAACAGCCCATTTGCCAGCTTCCCTTGCAGCAAATCATGGTCATATGGCTCATATCTGGTTAATGAGATATAGCAGAAATGTGATCAAGTGCTAGACAATAAATGTGAGCAGAAATGTTAGGTCAGAATCCCAGGAAGGCCAATTAAAGGTGGTTTACTCTGTCTGTCAAGATAACCTCTTTTTTCCCCCCCTGTCTGCCTTTGCTCCTTCCAGACTGCAATTTGGATGCAATGACCAGAGCTCCAAAATTTATTGTGTGTTATGGGGTGTTCATGAGGAAGGAGGAGAAATCTGGGTTCAAGACTGTGAAGCTAGCATTACCAGTACAAGAGCGCTTATCTCTGGACTTTAAAAAACATTTTTTTAGACATTGATGGACCTTCATTTTTTTCATTTATTTATATGCAGTGCTGAGAATTGAACCCAGTGTCTCACACATGCTAGGCAAGTGCTCTACCACTGAACCCCAACCCCAACCCCTGTGGCCTTTTTTTTAATGTAAGAGATAAATTAATTTTTTCTGTTTTATTATAATACTTATCCCATGCCAAGTACTGCTTTAAATGCTTGGTACATATTCTTAATCTTTTAGCCCTATGAGTAGGTACTAATATTATCTCTGCTTTACAGATGAGAAATGAGGCACAAAGAGATGAACTAACTTGCCTAAAGTTAATCCATCTGAGTTTAATACTGATGGCTTGTAAGCACTACTATCTCAACCTAATAAACACAGCCCCCACCCACTTCTACCTGACATGCCTGTGCAGTACCACCCCAGAATCTGCTCCAACACAATCTCATATCAGAAGGACCAAGCAGCCAGGCGGGCGCCGTGGCTCAACCCTGTAATCCCAGCAGCTCGGGAGGCTGAGGCAGGAGGATCGCGAGTTCAAAGCCAGCCTCAGCAAAAGCGAGGTACTAAGTAACTCAGTGAGACCTCGTCTCTAAATAAAATACAAAATAGGGCTGAGGATGTGGCTCAGTGGTCAAGTGCCCCTGAGTTCAGTCCCCAATACCCCCTTAAAAAAGAAGGACCAGGCAGTAAGCATAGCCTTCTCCTCTGATGCCCAAGACGTGAAGGGAGGAGAAGCAGAGAACAGAGGAAAGAACCAGGTGAGCTAGAAGAGCAGGGAGAGCACAGACCAAGGGCAGATGAGAGACAAACCCTTTCCCCCAAATAGAGTAGGGGAGGGTGGTGCAGAGTCTCTTCGAGTTCCCATCTGTAGAGCATTTGCAGCATTTAGCGTCAATTTCTTGGGTGTGGGCTTTGGTCCATTTTGACTTCATTTGAATTGAACTGATGAAAGAACACTTCAGCCAATTTCAGATGCCATAATTGTTATGAATATAGAGATCTCCATAGATTCTGCCTTATCTATGGTAGGGAAAACTAGGGGCCAACTTTTAAGATGCTAAGAAAAGCACTTGGCACCATATTTATTGATTGGATTAATCAAAGGCAAGAGATACAAAGTGTTAAAAAGAGACAGTGTGTGCTAGACAGCCCTTCTCTTGATTAATGAGGAAGCTGGGAAGAACAGATTTCTCAGGGGGCTGTAGAGAGATATTTGGGTTATTCCTATTGCCACCTTTTCTCGTAAGTTTCAATCCTTGGTCCCCAAGCTGATTGCAAATAAGCCAATTTTAAGGATACTGTTGCAAGCTCAAGGTGCAAGAAGCAGAATGTGAGGTCACACTAATTAGCTGTGAGTTATGGGTGCTATCCAGGTGATTCAGTTTTGCCCTGTATCCTTAGGCAGCTCTTAGGGGCTTGTCTCCTGGTCACAGAAGTGATGAGAGTGTGTGGGTCTTCATGAGGAGGCCGTGGCCTGCCTGGGGGAAGCCGTCATCTCAGAGACGTGCCTCTGCTCTGATTTCCCTCTTATTCTTAATAAAGACACAATACATAATGAGGCAAATGGGCCACGTATTTGGAATGCAAATCTGCCTGCAGAGCCACATTCTGGCTGAGCTGCCTGGGAGGAAAACAGTCCTAGTAGCAATCACCAGAAGAGTCCTTCTGGAAGATTTCCCCCGGAGAACCTGTGAGCCTGCCGGCAACACTTTCCCTCAGAATGAGGGGGTTGGTGATGGCCCTGGGGAAATCCTAAGCCAAAGCTGAACTGCCCAGAGAAACAAATAGGTGTCCCCAAGGAACCTTGCTGAAGAGTCCAAATTGGACTCTCAGAGAAAATGAAAATATAAGTGAATCACTCATGGTTTGGACAGATTTGGAAGTTGGAAGATAACTCAGCCTCCAAATACTGGTTGGAGGATTGCTGTAATAGCTTACCAAGTCTTTGGTAAGTTTTCGAGTCCCCTAAGAGAAATGGGCCTTCCTAAGGAAAGAACAAAGGCTTCTAATCCAACAGTTCTGAGGAAGGCAAGGAGCTGCTCTGCCAGATCAAAACGTCCTTATCCAGAGGAGGATGATAAACAACCCGGCAGCCCTTTCTTCCTGGCTTTTATTTTCTTCCTTCTGATCATTCATGTATTTCATGATTTCTCATTCCTTCATTCACTTTTGCCCCTGGGGATAGGGTCATGGAGCAATCAGGGATACATCCAGGAACAGAATATTAAAGGCGCCATCCTTGTTCCACATTAGAGAGAGAACATTATAAAACCACGGAAAATGAAGCAAATCATTCACGGAGGGCAGCTCAGAATAGATCACTCCCTGGCTCTGCATCCGCCATTCATAAATGAATCCGGAGCTCTTCTGAAGAAGCTTAAAAGATTTTATTCCTAATCCTTTTTTTCCCCTAGAGCTTGGGAAATATGGCTGTATAATTTAATGATTACAGGAGATGAGCAAAAGAATGAACTAAATAAGATAACATCAGCTTGCTTTGTAATGAAGGGCCAAATTTTCCAAATATAGAGCAAAATCCAATTGTGGTGCTGTTGTTTATAAATGTTCCCTGCATGACATTCACATGAGAGAGCCAGTGGAACACGTGTGTCCTTTCACACATAAAGACCTTTCACCGTGGCTCTTTGCAAAGTTGGAGGAGGTATACTACAAGTCAGTTTCCCTAAGTCACCCTCCCTGCCATCACAACAATAAACTGCTGGTATAACAAGTATGAGCCAGAATAAGTCAACCCCCAAAACAATGAACAGTAACCACGAGTTAGCATGAGAGACTAGAAGCCTCCCAAATACCAGGGGCTTTCCAGTGGTTGAAAAAGATAAAAATTATAAAGTGCCAGGTGCAGTGGCACATTCCTACAATCTGAGTGGCTCAGGAGTCTGAGGCAGGAGGATCTCGAGTTCAAAGCCAGCCTCAGAAAAAACGAGGTGCTAAGCAACTCAGTGAGATCTTGTCTCTAAATAAAAAATATAAAATAGGGCTGGGGATGTATGTGGCTCACTGGTCTAGTGCCCTTGAGTTCAATCCCTGGTACCCTTCACCCACACAAAAAAAAATTAAAGTGATGCCACATACAATACAGTGAAGTGTCCTGAATTGGATCCTGAAACCATAAAAGGACCTTCATGGAAAAAAAAACCTGGTAAAATAATAAAGCTAGCAGTTTAGTTAATGGTAATGTACCAGTGTTAATTTCTTAGTTTTGACAAATGCATATTAGGCAGGTTATATATCATTATTGAGATAAACTAGGTGAAGTATGTATGAAAACTCTGTTCTATCACTGCGACTTTCCCATAGATAAAATTTATTCCAAAATAATAAGTTCATTTTTTAAAAAATTGAGGCTGGGTATGGTGGTGCACACCTGTAATCCCAGAAGTTCAGAAAGCTGAGGCCAGAGGATCAGAAGTTCCAGACCAGCCTGGGTATCCTGGCAAGACCCTGTCTTAACATAAAAATTTTTAAAAAATAAAAGGGACTAGGGATGTAGCTCAGTAATAGAATGCCCCGGGGTTCAATCCCTAGCACTTCAATCGATCAATCAATCAATCAAATTTTGAAAAGCAAGAAGCCAGACTGGGTGGTGTGCGCTTGTAGTTCCAGCTATTTAGGAGAGGCTGAGGTGGAAGAATTGCAAATTCGAGGACAGCTCAGCAACTTAGCAGGACCCTGTCTCAAAATAAAACACAGGCTGAGGATATAGCTCAGCCCTTATTTAATTTAGGTAGAGTACCCTTGGGTTTGATCGCCAGTACTGCAAACAAAAGAAAACAAAAATGAGGCCACATTGCCTTTTGTTGCTGGTGGGAGAATAAAAGGACATACTGACACTACTCATCAGAAACCAGAAGTGGGCATGCCCCTTGACCCATGATTTCATTTCCAAGAATTTGTATTAACAAAACAAGGTGTTCATCTCAGCATTCTCAAATATGGGGAAAGTTGGCAACAAACCACAAGGTCAGAATTAGGTATCATAGAAACAGTGGTATAGCCAAGCCAAGGAATTTACAGTTATTAAAGTGATGTTGGAGAAGTGAATTTTTTTTTTCAGTGCTGGGGATCGATCTCCAGCCTCACCCATGCTAGGCAGGTGCCCTACCACTGAGCTACATGACCCAGCCCTGGAGAAATTTTATACACACACACACACACACACACACACACACACACACACACACATATATATATATTTAGTTCTGGGAATTGAACCCAGGGGTGCTTAACCACTGAGCCACATACCCAGCCCTTTTTATTTTTATTTTTTATTAGATACAGGATCTTGCTAAGTTGCTTAGGGCCTTGTTAAATTGCTGAGGCTGGCCTCAAACTTGAGATACTTCTGCCTCAGCCTCCCAAGCTGCTAGGATTACAGGCATGGGCCACCGTGCCTGGTTGGAGAAATAAATTTGATGATGTGGAAAACTATCAACATGTTGCTGAGTAAAAAAATCAGGTGACAAAGTGATCTGTGTAGTATGACTTCATTTTTACAAAAATCTATGTGCTTAGAAAAATGGCAGAAGACATACGGTATAAATAGTAATTTTCTCCAGGTGGGTGAGATTGTTGGGTTCCATGGACCAAAAAAACATGCCCTCAAATTCATGTCTGAGTCCCTAACTCCTAGTGTGACTATATTTGGCAGAAGGCAGCTGTCTGAGAGCCAGGAAGACAGCCCTCACCAGAACCCCGGGCTGACTGGCACCTTGAGCGTGGACTTAGTCTCCAGGACTGTGAGAACATAAATTTCTGTTGTTTAAGCCACCCTGTCTGTGGTATTTTGTTATGACAGCCCAAGCTAGGACAGTATTCTAAATGTTCTTGTTTTTGGTCTCTCGTTTTTGGTCTTGTTTTTCTATAGTGAGTATGTGAAAATTTTGTTCTTAGGGCTTTACCGTATTGACAGAAAAAAGCACAGCTCTCTGAGTCTCCTTCAGGTATAGTCTTTGAGTGGGATTTGTAAAGTCATCCAAAGAGTCTTACTTATGGGGTCAACTCGCTGTCAGCCTCAGGCCCATGACACTCGGGAATCCTGTTATGGTTTGGATGTGAGGTGTCCCCCAAAAGCTCACATGTGAGACAATGCAAGAAGGTTCACGGGAGAAATGATTGGGTTGTAAGAGTCTTAACCCAATCAGTGAGTTAATCCCCTAATAGGGATTAACTGAGTGGTAACTGAAGTGGTAGTGTGTGGCTGGAGGAGGTGGGAACTGGGGCGTGGCTTTGGGTATATATTCCTATCAGGCAAGCCGAGTCTCTCTGCTTGCTGATCATGACGTGAGCTGCTTTCCTCTACCACGATGTTCTGCCTCATCTTGAGCCCCCAGGAATGGAGCCTGCTGTCTATGGACTGAGACCTCTGAAACCTGGAGCCTTCAAATAGACTCTTCCTCCTCTATAGTTGTGCTGGTTGGATCTTTTAGTCACAGCAGCAAAAAAGCTGACTAAAACAGAGAGGTTGGAACCCATTATCCCTGGCATCACCAGTAATTTATAGTCAGTTTCCACCATGATTTTTAGTTTAAAACATGTACCTGTAGACATTAACTTAGTTGACTGCCATAGCAGCAAGCTAGGCAGGTACTATTCCTCCTTAAGGGGCAGATTTGGGAAGGTGAGGGACTTGCCCAATGTGATATGGCCAGTGATAATAAAACCAGGGCCAGAAACCAGGCCCCTTGACTTCAAGACCAGTGCCTGACTTTGCTGTCATTACTGCTTGTCTGGCTCTTTTTTCCCTGTTAGTCCTGGGCCATCTTGTGAGTAGGATTCAGAGAGCTGACTCAGTCCTCTGGAGTCCCACCCCAGGCAAATTCTGGTCCTCATAAATTTCGTATTGGAAATAGAAATATGTTACATTCTCCCACTTCCATGCCAACCATGAGCTATTCCTGGGCCATGTGTTTTCTGGAACCCCAAAGGCTGTGCAGGCTTAGACAGTCTTCAGCAGCCAGTCTTGATTTATTCCTGTGCAGAGCCAGCAGGCTGCAAGGCACAGCCTGGACCTTGGGCCCCAGAAAGAGGCAGTGAGTCTGGAAATGGCTCTGCTGGAGTTGCAAAAGCCAGGATCTGACAGTGTTGGGATCCAGCTTCAGACCTATGTATTTATGTATTTGTTCTGCATTGGCGAGTCTGAGCTTGGATAAACATCTTTAAATCCTCTTTGGGATTTTGCAGTTTTTGCATTAGTGAATGAGAACAGTTGCAGACATTGGCACTGTTTGCTAGATTTCTGAATGTTCAGGAAGTTAAAAATTAAGGTGACTGAAGGGAAGAACCATGAAGGGTTTGTATTGGCATGGGAATTGCTATTGCTCTCTTTATGGAACTTGGAAAATAATGCACTTACTTATAAAGTAGGGCAATAAAAATAATATTGTTTTATATGTGCATTCAACAGATGTATATCAGTGCTTGAAATGTGCAAGGCATCAGGCCAAATTCGAGGACAAGCAATGCTGAATACAGATATATCTGCTGTCAAGGCGAGGACAGTCCACTAGGGGAGACAGTCCTGTGCTCATGGTACCATCATCCCAGACAATCAGGTGGTAGAAATGTGAGGTGGATTATTTTAATTGTCTTAATCACTAGAAGCCATCTCTGGCACTTGACCAGTGGGAGAGAGACTGGCCTGGTGTCACACAGTGAGCCAGTGTGATCAGAGTCAAGACTAACCCAAGGTGCAAATTCTCAGCCCAGCTTCTCTGAACTCTCCCTCAGAAGCGAGAGAGCTGGAGGCTCCTCCTACTTCAGCTCTCACACCTGCAATTCAGAAAGTAGAGGAGGGGGCTTCCGAGAGAGGAAGCAAGAGTGAGTGGATGGAAGCTAAGCTAAACTGCTAACCTCCACTTGCTGCCCATTAAGGGAGTCAAGTGCGGACTGTTCAGCACGGCCACCACGGCCCTCCACAAGGAGGGCTCAACCTGAGACACAGTCATCTCTCCGAGCTTCTGTCTGCCTTTCCTGCTCCCTTTCCTTTGCAAAGATCAGAATATGTGTCCCCAAAGTAGGAATGATTTTTGAGTTGAAGATAACTAAGAAGAAGCAGATGCAGGAGAGCTCTCTGACTTCCTCCATTTGCCTAAAGGCAGGATGTAAACAAAAGACAAAAGTATCCTGTCCAATCTCCACAATGGAGAACAAAGGTTAGCCACTGAAGATGGCTTCTAAGTCTTGTCTTCCTGGAAGTGGTACCAGAAGAATTTACATTAGGAATAAGAAAGACAGTAGAATGAATCTGACACAACTTTCCTTTGCTCATCTATGAATACATGTCCAATGTAACTCCACATCATGTACAGCCACAAGACTGGGATCCTAATTGGAATGGGTTATACTCTATGTATGTATAATATGTCAAAATACACTTTACTGTCATGTGTATTTAAAAACAACAACAAAAAGAATCTACATTAACAAACCTTACTAACTTGCCTTTACTTGCCTTCCCCCAAGTTTCCACCTGTAGTCACTCAAAAGTCTTCTTCCTAAGTCTTGTGACTTCTCTAAAAATGTGCAGTTCTTTGTTGAAGATGCTGTATAAGCTGGAATTCAAAGCTACCCCTTAAGGGAATGTTCATTCCCAGGGGATTTTCCATGTACATGTGAGATATACATGTTAACAAATAAACTTCTGTTCGTTTTTTTCTTGTTGATCTGTTGTTACAAGGGTTCTTTCCAACTAAGAACGATGGGAATTGATAGGTAGCAGGCAGACATAAATGATGGGAACATGAGGTTAAGGGAATAATTCTATAGTCTGGGCCTACTGTGCTGACCCCTTTATGCATTCTTTTAAAAAGCAGTTTACCTGCTAGGCATGGTGGCTCAGGCCTATAATTTCAACCACTTGGGAGATTGAGGCAAGAGGATTTAAAGTGTGAGATCAGCCCCAGCAATTTAGCAAGACGTTGCCTCAAAATAAAAAATTAAAAGGGCTGGAGAGGGCTGGGACTGTGGCTCAGTGGTAGAGCACTTGCCTCGCATGCGTGAGGCACTGGGTTCAATCTTCAGCACCACATAAAAATAAATAAATAAAGATATTGCATCCATCTACAACCAAAAAATATTAAAAAGGGGGGGGGGCTGGAGATATGGCTCAGTGGTAAAGTGACCCTGGGTTCAATAGTATCACATGCACACACACAAACACACATATACACACACAAAAAGCAATTGACCTGAGACCACTCTGGCTCTGCCTGGCTTAAGTCAGTAGCATATGCTGCATTCCTCAGCAAACGACCTGTCATCTGCAGGAGAAATGTAGGCCCAAAGGCTCCTGCCTGCCCATAAGAACACAAGTCACACTGAAGGGGGACTTTTGTGACCTTTACACAGATCAGATTCCAGGATTTGGGGAGACAGGATAATTAGAAGCAAAGCTCTCAACCTGTAAGAACAAGTCCCAATTAGGTGACCCAGAGTTGCCTTGGCTCTTTGGTACATCATTAAAATGGTAAAATCTGCCCTCCATGAGGTAAAACCATGTGCAGGGGGGACTTGAAAGTCTGATGTAATCCTGCTGTCTGTCAAAAGTCAAGAGGTGACCTGGCCAGGACTTTCTGGAAACTTCCCTGAGGCCAGCAGTAAGATAGGAGGGTAGAGCTGGGCGCGGTGGCTCAAGCCTGTAATCCCAGCACTTAGGGAGGCTGAGACAGGAGAATTGTGAGTTCAAAGCCAGCCTCAGCAACGGCGAGATGCTAACCAACTCAGTGAGACCCTATCTCTACATAAAACACAAAATAGGGCTGGGGATGTGGCTCAGTGGTCGAGTGCCCATGAGTTCAATCTCCAGTACCAAAAAAAAAAGATAGGAGGGTAGGAGAGGCAAGCCATCCTTCTCCTCTGAGAGGACCCCCTCTCTCTCTCTTTCTCCTTTGAGAGTGTTTCCTTTTTCCCTCTTTCTGTCTGTTCTAATAAACTCATGCCTGCTACTCTAAGTAACTCATTGGAAATCTTTGCAGTGTGATCACAAAGAACCCATGCATGACCAAGGACCTTCATGGATGGCCTTGCTCTGCAATTATTCTTCCTGAAATTGAAATTCTGCACTTTGCTGGTACTGGGACTAGAGCATCGTGTTCCCATCCCACTTTCTTGTCCCTGCTGCAATCCTGTGCCTCTCAGTCCCACTCAGACACCTCAGCCTCTATCTTTCCACAGTTCCTGCCTTTGGCAGGGCCCCCCCTTTGCCTCCTAGTACTTGGCTGGGCCTTGTATCGCAGCAGGTGGGTGATGACCTCTCATTAGTGTTAGTGGCTGTATGTTCCTTGAGGGTAAGGACATGGTCTTCTGTCAGCATCTCAAAGGCAGAGCTTGTGCCAATCATTTTGGCATCCTCAGGGCCAACTTCACATCTTGGTGATAATGAATACTTTTTTACTGGAATTAAATTTTCTCTCTCTTGCTGTTTGATGCTTTAGTAACTGGTCAACAAACCTTTGTTGAATTGATTTGAGGAAGGCATGAGGTAAGACTAGCATGGGGTAGACATTTGTTCCCCAATTATTTACAAGAAATAGCACAGGGCCTGAAGTCAGAAATGACAACTGGCAGTTCAGCTAATTGCCCGTATGTCCCAGCTTCCTGGGAGTGGCAGCATGGACTTTATTAAAGACCACATTACAGAAACTGGCCAGGCTGGCACCCTGCAGAGCTGGGGGGAGGCAGGTGGGTAGAGGGGAAAGGGAAATTTGGAGAGGCACCTGGCTGCTACATTTTGGGAAGGGAAGAGAGCTTTTTAGTTTAAATGATAGAACATACTGTTCTGCCAACATTTCCTCTTGTAAAGCTAGTGAGAATCATTAATGGTGTTTTTACATTTCGACAGTACCTTTCACCTGAGCAATTGTGAGGTTTAATGACCAATAAACTGATGGCTCAGGAGATTGCTCTAATAATTTTTTTTTTTTTTTTTTTTTTTTTTTTTTTTTGCAAACCAAAGAACAGGGCCCCCAAGGAACTAGGTGGTTTTCTGACAACTGTGAAGTGGGTTCAGAATTAAAACAGGGCTGGAGATCCAACTGATTCCCAGTTAACCTGCACACTGCTCCAGGCTGGTGCTCTAAAAGCTGGTTTCCATGTACTCGAGAGCTAGGAAGTGCTATGCTGTGCCACCTTCTTGGGACTTGAGGCTGTCTGCAGAGGGTCCCTGAGGAGGAAGGGGTTAGGCAGGCAGCATTTGGGCCTGTGGTGGAGCTCCCTGTGGGGCCTGTAGATCCAGGTGTCAGGCCCGCAAATACTTTTGGGTAACTTTTCTAGCTGTTTCGAAGCATCGGTCCATTCACAGCGCTTTATTGATTGCCTCCTTATGTCACCAACATGGCCAGCCAGGATTCTGTGTTTATGAAGTCAAGGACAGCCAACTGAGGCTTAGTGGTTTCAGGCTATTTATCTGTCCCTTTGGTGCCACACTGGTGGTAGAACAGGCTTAGGCCATCAGAAACTGCTTATGTCACCAAGAACCAACCAGAGATGAAGAAGGGGCTTGAAGCCAAGGAGGAAACTTTGATGGCGGGAGGAGTGACTTCCAGTCGTCCATCTCTAAGGATAGGCACAATTGCCATGACAGGCTTATCCAAGTTGGCTTTTAAATACCACCACTTTATTTCCAGGCTAACTATGCTCTTCCCCTTGAACGACAGCTGTTTAGCTGAAGTCTGTTGGGAAAAGTAATTTGTTCTTAAAAAAATAATAATAATTTCTTAAAGACTGCAGTGCATCCCACCGCCCAGGGTGTGTAGCATGGAGCAGACGCGAGTCTGACATCCTTTCTGTTCTGTTTCAGGCCATTAACTTAATGACTCTGGTTCTTGGAAGCTCTGCTGAGGACAAGACTTACCCTATTACATAAACATATTCATCTGCCTGAAAAATGTGTATTATTGTCTTCTGAGTAATGGTCACTTAAAGTAATGTGTGTGTGTTTTCCTTTCTGATGATTGTGAATATTATTTAGGCCCTTTGGAAAAATGATAACAGTTCCAAGTAGTTCCAAGAACAGCAGAATTTGCTTTCCTCCCAATCAGATTGGGTATTATGATCATTTTGCACAAGTTAAGGACTGGTACTGTGCTGTCACTGCTGAGAAGATAATTAGGAGATAATGTTAGTGGCAGAGAAAGTTGTCAGAGCAGAGTGGTCTCCAGCAGCCCTCAGAGTGCTCACAGTGTGGATATGGGGGAGCTGAGTCCTTAGTGGAGATCTGTGGAGAAAGAGCCGACTATTTCTTTGCCACTAAGGAGATGAGCATCTTACATGCAGCAATATTCTACCAGTGGTGTAGCCTGCCAAGTGCCAACCTCGCTCTTTCCAACCCCCCTCACCTGGAGACCAGGCAGAGGGGGCAACCCTGATTAGAAACACAGCCAGGACAATGAGGCAGCTAACTGAATTTAATTCACTGAGGTGGAACCAGTTTTATGCCAAAGCTAGTAAATCTTTTGCACTCTATGCTCATCCCCTGAAAATGGAATGCCAATTATCTTGGCAAGACAGATTGTGCAGTTGAAGGACAGAATGGTGGATAGTCAGAGAACAGCTGTCAAGGACCCCAGGCTCGAGCCGCCCACTTTAGTGGGTTACCCAGTTCTCCTTGCTGTCAGGACCTTCTGTGTGACAGGGCCCAGGGTCTGTGAGGCAAGCCTTGTGATGAGACTCTAGCTACAAATTTAGATTTGCCAAAGTAAACAGAAATGCAACCTCTCTTCCCCACTCTGTGACAGGCCAGCAGAGCCTTCTGGGGTAGGAGTGTGTGTGATGCTTATTTATGGAAACACTGTGTTCCTTAAGGTTTCAGATAGAACGAGATACCATGTATTTCCAAACTGTCAGTCACTGCTACTCTGCCAGCCAGCAGCTCACTGGTGACCCTGAGTTTCTCTCAGGTGAGATCGTTTACTTCTTCTCTTTTCTATGTTTCCTCCTCACTCCCACTTGTTCCGTTTTGGAGCTGACCAGATAGCCTCCCAGGCATTATACACGTTATTCCTCCTGGGAAGAATAATTCACATTTAATCTTTCCTTGGGCACTGAGCACAATGTCTAGCCCATAGCAGATGACAACAAGAATGGATTGATTGATTGATCAACTGATGCAGTACTGGGCATTAAGTCCTCTACCCCTGAACTATATCACCAGCTCTCTTTATTTATTTATTATGGCACCAGGGATTGAACTTGGGAGTGCTTAACCACTGAGCCACATCCCCAGCCCTTTTTTATATTTTATTAGAATCAGAGTCTTGCTGAGTTGCATTGGACCTCGCTAAGTTGCTGAGGGTGGGTTTGAACTTGAGATCCTCCTGTCTTAGCTTCCCAAGTCGCTGGGATTACAGGTGTGTACCACGGTGCCCAGCTCCCAGCCCTTTTTAAAATTTTATTTTGAGACAGGATCTTGTTTCATTGCCCAAGTTGGCCTGGAACTTGCAATCTTCCTGCCTCAGCCTCCTGAGTAGCTGGGGTTACAGATGTGTGCCTGTGCACAAGAATTTATGGGATTAATGAGTGAAAGAAATATTTGCTTATTCTTTCATTTTCTCTTCAAGAAACTAGACAGAAGGGGTGACTTCAGTGCCTCTGAGTTGCAATCTTTCTGCTTTGATTTATGAATCTTTACCATCAAAACTGGGGTGGGAGCCCTCAGGGCAACAGTGGCAAGGACTGGCTGGCCCCAAGGGGTGGAGTGCTGCTGCCCTGGGCCCTGGCAGTTCACTTGCTTTCTTTGTGCTCAGAAGAGTCTTGTCACATGTGACAGCTAGTTTGATGGCCTTTTTCTTTAGGCCCCAACTCAAGAACAAAGGAGCGAAGGAAGATGCTCTCATAGGCACCTCCTGGTGTGGGTATCCGTTGTGTGAATACAATAAGATAAAAAGAAATTAATTATAACAAGAAGATAAACCAAAATAAATAAATAAACAAAACGGTTCACCCTAACAGAATGATCTTGGTGAATTTATAATGACTGAGACTTATTTTCTTTTAAGAAGAGACCATTAATTATCAAAGATGGACTCTGTTGAACTGTGACTAAAGACTGATAACTGCTTGTGACAAGTGAGTGAGTGGGAAGAAGAGAATTGTAGTTAACCAGAGTCAGAAGTGCTAGTGGGGTGTTTTCAGTGCAGCCCTTTTTAAAATGTTATTTATTTATTATGGCCAGGATAATCGAGGCGGCAGCTGTCGTGGGGGCTGAGAGGTAGTCATTCTTGAGGGGGCCAACCACAGCATAGGACTTTGAGGATTGCCATGTAAATACTTCCTACTGTTATCTATGTTTTCTACAAAATAAAAATATTCTTCCATTTGGTAAACTTTGAAAATATTATAAAAGTAAATGAAGGTATACCTCACTGCGATCCCACCTCTTAGTAATAACCACATTGAGCAGATAATGTGGGTGTTCTGTCATATTCCCTGGGGTCCCCTGCTTTGGTCACCTGTAAACAGGTGTCATAACCAGAGCAATAATGGTCTCTGTTATCCCTCTGTCTCAGACAATTCTGAGGCCCCAGGAGGCGGAGCCTCAGGAGCCCAGAGCCCCTCCAGCAGGCTCTTCCCAGTTTCATTGCTTCTTTAGCTTCAGGAACACCTCCCAAATGAAGCTCTTGCACCCAAATCCTTGCTGTGAGGTGTGCTTGGGGAGCCTTGCCACACTCATAACCACCCCCTTCACATACACCCAGGGAGGTCATGGTTGGCGGCTGCTGCCCTCTGCCTCAAGCCCATCTGCGCAAGGTGCTCCTTTTGCTGCTCAGTTCTGTCCAGGCCCCAGCTCCCTTCCCTCCAAGTTCACGTTCGCACGCAACACATCTTTTCTTGTTTACTTATGAAATATAGATACATTGTGAGAGGAATAACCTAATTTACCATTTCATATTTATTCAATCGTCATTTTCTCAAGTACTTCTGTATGTCAATCACAAGGAAGGCTGAGCATTGCTCTTGTTTCTGTCCTCAAAGCCAGGGAGTGGGACAGAGAGTTGTAAAATAGCTGCATTATTATATGACAAGTGCCATTATATAGATTGAGGGAGAAATTTGGGGTTGGTGTTCATAATGCAGAATGTGTCTTGCAGTAGAAGCAATGTAGTGTATGATTGGAACCAGAAGGGTACAGCAAGCTGAATGATGGTTTCGCCAAAGATGTTCCCCATCCTGATCCCCAGAATCTATAACTGTGTTACTTCACATGGTAAAAGGGACTTTGTAGATATAAACAAGTTAAGGACTATGAGATGGGGACATTATCCTGGATTATCTAGGTGGGCCTAATATAATCATAGGGGTCCTCATAAGAAGAAGGCAAGAATGGCAGAGTGAGAGAGACAGATTTGAAGATGCTACAATGCAAGCTTGGGAAATGGGGAGAAGAGGCCACAAGTCAAGGAATGCAGACATCCTCTAGAGTCGGGAAAGGATGAGGAGTGGGATTCTCCGTAGAGCCTCCAGAAGGAACCAGCTTGGCAATCAACAGGACCTAACTATACTGAAACTGATTTTGGACTTTTGGCTTACACTGTTTTAAACCACTGAATCTGTGGTGATTCGTTACACTAGCAAAAAAGGAAACTGATAAAACAGGTTAAGTTAATAAAGAATCTGATAATCCTAGCAATTTGAGACACTGTGGCAAGGGGAAGGTAAATTTGAGACCAGCCTTGGCAACTTAGCAAGGCCTTGTTTCAAAATAAAAATGAAAGGTTTGGGATGTAGCTCTGTGGTAGAGCTCCTCTGGGTTCAATCCCCAGTACTGAGGGGGAAAAAAAGTTTCTCAATTAAATTTGAATTTCAGATAATAAATAAATTTTAAACAAAGAAATTTTTTGTATAAGTATATCCCATGCACTATTTGGAACACACTTATGCTGAAAAATTATTTGCTATTTATCTGAACTTCAGGTTTAACATTTGCTATCTGCTAAGCCTGGTAACCCTATTGGTAGCTGAATTGGGGGATGGCCCTATGAAGGGCAGGCCTAATGCACAGGCCTCTTGAGATCCTCCCAATCCCTGGGAAACTAAATCTGACTGTCACTGTTTCAAGCATCCTGGCCCTAAGCCCAGCCTCAGGATGGTCCTGAGGTGAAACAGGGGCAGTCTGTATAGTAGGCAAGGCCTCCTGGAGGCACCACTGTGGCAAGTACAAGTCCTTTCTGGGTTAGCCTATGACAGATGGCTCAGGCCTGCACTAGGAGGCTCTTCAGAGCACTGTGGCAAGATTGCCATGGTGGCCAAATGAATGACATGTCCGTAGGAAGTCAGCAATACTCTTAGGAGAAGTTGCCATAATCATTTAGTAATTGAAAAAATGCAAATTAAAACAACACCACAATTTAATTTTTGCCTCTCAGATTAGCTAAAATTTGAGTGACGATGATGGCAGCTGACTCTGTGGCCTGCTTGCTGCATCCCAACCACTGTGGCAATGTCTTTGAGGTGGATTCTCCTAGGACTACTCACAGCAACCTTTGGTGTAGGCTCCTCATTCCTGACTGGGAAACAGGGCTTAGTGAGGCTGGGCAGGTGGAATAGCCCAGGGGGACTGGGGACCAGGGCTCTTCACTGTGGCCTGTGGCCTTTCCATACACTCCCAAGTCCCTGGGATTATGGCTGTGTGTCACTGCACTGAACTTGATCTACTTCATATGTTTGATGAAAAGGGAGGACAAAGGATTAGAATTGCAGATATTTTGCTTTTGTTTTTGTATTTTTCTGCATTTTTCAATATTTCTATAACATGTACATTTTGTAAAAAGAATATATATTTTTTGGTACTGGGAATAAACCCAGGGGTGCTCTATTGCTGAGCTACATCCTCCATCCTGCTTGTTTGTTTGTTTATTTATTTATTGTTTGGAGACAATCTTGCTAAGTTCCCAAGACTGGTCTTGAATTTGTGATCCTCCTGCCTCAGCCTCCCCAGTGGCTGGGATTAAAAGTACGTGCCACCATGCCTGGCAAAAAGAAAAATATTTTTAAAAAATGACCTTGAAGGACTGAGATTGTAGTTCAGTGGTGGAGTGCTTTCTTAGCATGTATGAGGCACTGGGTTCATTCCTCGGCACCACATATGAGTGAATGAATAAATAAATTATTGTGTCCATCTACAACTAAAAAATTTTTAAAATGACCTTGAAGCTGGACACCGTGGCACACACCTATAATCCCAGTGTCTCAGCAAGCTGAGGCAAGAAGATTGCAAGTTCTAGGCCAACCTCAGCAACTTAGTGAGGTCCTCCACAATTTAGCAAAATCCTATCTCAAAATAAAAATACAGGCTGATGTTGTGGCTCAGTGGCAGAGTGCTTGCCTCGCACATGTGAAGCACTGGGTTCAATCCTCAGTACCACATAGAATAAATAAATAAACAAACAAACAAAATAAAGATTATATATACACATACATGTGTATGTATATACACACATACATATGTATATATACGTATATATATGTATATATATGTATACGTATATATACATATGTATGTGTGTATATATATATGGATTGAGGATGTAGCTCAGTGGTAAATCATCCCTGGGTTTAATCCCTAGTACCAAAGAGAAAAAAAAAAAAAAAACGATCTTGGCAACATTTGCAAGTTTGTTTAACTTTATAAGTTAATAAGGCACCGCACACACATATAATCCCAGTGGCTTCAAAGGCTAAAGCAGGAGGATAGTGAGTTCAAAGCCAGCCTCAGCAATTTAGTAAGGCCCTCAGCAACTCATTGAGACCCTGTCTCTAAATACAATATGAAAAAGGGCTGGGGCCCCTGAGGTTGTGGCTCAGCGGTTGAGTGCTTGCCTCGCATGTTTGAGGCACTGGGTTCGATCCTCAGCACCACATAAACTGAATAAGGATATTATGTTCATCTACAACTAAAAAAAATATTTAAAAAAAAAAGGGCCTGGGGATGTGGCTCAGTGGTTAAGCACCCCTGGGTTCAATCTCCAGTACCAAAGGAAAAAAAAAGTTAATAGATCCCAGGAAAAAAAGTCAATAGATCCCATCACAGACCAGGTGATGCAGTCCATAAGTATTTGAACCCAAACCTGTCTACTGCCTGATCACTTCCTCTTTGATAAAGTGTGGCAGAAATACTTGATGATGGCTCCATCTCTCTGTGCAGAAACGGGAGCACCTACCCAGGTCAGCTAGAGGGACAGGCCACAGAAATGTGAAATGTCCACCTGCTTTCCAGATGCTTACAGTCTTATTGAGGCTCAAACAAAATGCGGTGGGAGGACTGCAGAAGCTTAACAGAAATGTGACAGCGTGCGTGTGGATGTACTTCAGAGACAAGATTATCTAGAGCCTGCGACAGTTCAGAATCTCCTGGAGGACCGGGGGTGAGATGGATGGATTAGGAACTGATCTTGAAGGATAAGGAGAAATGAATGGGGATATTGGAAGAAGGGGGTCAGGCATCGCTGAGCCTCTGGGATGGCGTGATTGAAAGTCCTGAGGTGAAATGAGTCAGGGTTGGGCTGGCAGGACATGAGGCAGAAGTTCAGGGACACTCAAATAGTTCTTAGGAAATATCTTAACTTTTTAAAAAATCTTGACTTCAAAAGTAATATATATTCACCAAAGAACATGTACAGAAAAGCACAAACAGATATAAAAATCACCATTTAGAGATTATCACTGCTATACTTTTTGGTATGTATGCTACTGGACGTGCTGTCTCGCTGTCTGCTATGGAAAGGTTATTCAGTACCCCCATATCTACTCTCCCTGAATCCTTTAGTACTTACTGAAGCACCAGGATCTCCCTGGGCATAGGATCCATTTTCCTTGTCTCCCATGCAGTGAGGTAGAGCTGTGTGATTGGTTTCTGGCTAATGGATGTGAGCAGAAGGGATGTATGCAAATTCTGGCTCATGTCCTTAAAAAATGGGAGCCTGCCCTTTGTGTCTACTTCTCCCTTTCCACCACAGCTGTGATGCCAGGAGCTGAGGCAGTCATTGTAGGACATGAGGTAGGTGAGGTCAATGACAGAGTTTTAAATTTTTAAAATTATTTTTGAGGATGACAAAGTGACAATAAAGAAGGAATCTGGGTCTCTGACCCTGCAGACTTCTGTTATGGTTTAGAAGAGGTGTCTCCTAAAAGCTTACATGTGAGAAAATGCAAATAGTATTAGAGGTGAAATGATTAGGTTATGAGAGTCTTAACTTAATCATCGTGTTGGTCCATTTGAATGAATTAGCTGGGTGGTATCTGTAGGCAGTAGGGTATGACTGGAGGAGGTAGGTCACTGGGGCATGGCTTTGGGGTATATATTTTGTTCCTGGTGACAAGAACTCTCTCTCTCTGCTTCCTGGTGGCCATGTCTTGAGCTATTTTCCTCTACCACACTCTTGACTTGATGCTCTACCTCACCTCAGGCCCAGAGCAATGGAGTTGGCTGTCTATGGATGAGACCTCTGAAACTGTGAGCACCAAATAAACTATTCTTCCTCTAAAATGGTTCTAGTCAAGTCTTTTGGTCACGACGACTAAAACAACCCTTTATTGGCCCTAGACTCCATTAACTTCTATCTTGTTTAAGTCACTAGTATTTTGACCTTTGTTTTAGTACCTGAAATTGTATTTTCATTAATATTCCTGCTTTGAAAAAATTAACACTGTTAATAACATATTGTAGTATGCAGAATTCTACAGCATGATTTGGTAATGAATTCAAAGCATTTAATTTTGCATATGCATCATGATTTATACGATTGCTTTTTGTTGGGCTGGGGTTTTGGCTCAGTGGTAGAGCACTTGCCTCACACGTGTAGGGTACTGGACTTGTTATCCTCAGCACCACATAAAATAAATAAAGATATTGTGTTCATCTACAATTAAAAAAAATACTTAAAAAAAACCCACATTTGCTTTTTGTTTTGTTTTGGCAGTTCTGGGGATCTAACCCCTGGTCTTGGGTGTACCATCCAAGTGCCTTACCACTGACCTATATAGCTCCAGCCCTACAATTGCTTGTTTTTGATCAGATAGTTTATTTCCGCTTTTCCACCATGATGCATATCCTTGAAGATATATCTTTGGATATAATTATGGTTATTTCTTAGAACAAATGCAAAGAAGTGGAATTTCTGAGTCAAAGAAGTGACACATTTTTAAGGCTTCTATTTGCAGAGGGGCTGAACCACCAGAACTATGAATGACTACAGATTCCTCTGGGCCCTTGATACCTATGGGTGTAAGAATTAACATAAAACCCTATGGGCCTACAGGTTTTTGAGAACTTAGGAAATTAGGCAGAAAAATCTAGATTTGATAGGGATAGGGGTTCAGGTTCCTGACTGGGGATGATATGGTAAAATAGGACCAGAAGAGAGTTTGGGGATAAACTGGTAAGGAAGAGACTGAAGTCTCGGCTTGCTGGGGGAGCCTAGGGCTGAGAGCCAGCAGTGAGGAGAGGAAGGAGGTCAGGAGAGAGATTTCCATGAGAAAACTAAGTGGAACCTGCCTGAAGACAGAGGGGAGCGGTGGAAGCCAGCCTGCATCTGTGGAGGAGAGACTGAGGCCTTCAAGCAGCAGTACAACCATTTGTTCAACAAATATTTACTGAGCTCCTGCTCTGTGCCAGGAAGAGAGACAAAGTCCCTCCTTTCATGAGCTCATGGTCCAAAGCGGGAGAAGGACACCTAAAAGCCAAGCAAATAAACAGTTGCAGATCATGGTGGCATAAGAAAAGTAAGGAGGTGGCTGGCGGGGGGTGGGTGCATACTAGAGTTGGAGTAGTAGGGGGAAGAGGAGCAAGGCTGGGAGCCTCTGCAGAGGGACAAGTTAGTGACCTTTCGCAGTCGTCATCTGGTCCCTGAGGTGCCTGGGACCAGGCCTGGAGCCTCTTATGGGAGGACATGGTGGGAAGGTGGCATAGGTCCACTCCTGGCAAAGGCTTGTTCTAGGAGTGCAGTGGGAGGCCAGGCCTCTCCCTCCCACCAGAAACAAAAATTTAGGAGCCTTTGGGCTGATCCACAACAGTGGTTTTACCAGCTTTCTCAAAAACAGCTCCTCTTTACTGTTCAGTTTCGTTGTTCGTGGCCTCTCTCCAGTTTTGAATCCACAGTCACCTTCGGGCACCCTCAGGATCAGCCTGTAGAGCCCCTGCATTACCAGCTGTGCTCCTTCCTTTCAGCGGTTCTCACACCCAGACCCAAGAAATTTCTGCCATGTTCTCCCCTTTGCATCTGCTATCAGTCAACTCCTGGGAACATGAAAGGATGATCAGCCTCGCTCCTCATCAGGGCAAAACAAGTCAAGACCACAAAGGGACATCATTTCACAGCCCCCAGGATGGCTATTGTAAAATGAACAGAAAAAGACAAGTGTTGGTACCGGTCCTTGCACATTGCTTATAGGAATGTAAAATGGTAGAGTAGCTATGCAAAATGAAATGGGGACTCCTCACAAAATTAAACAGAATTAATTATGACCCAGGAATTCTACTCACAGGAAACTCAGATATGGGTGCACTTGTGTTTATAGCCACATTGTTCATAATAGCTAAGAGGTGGAAACAACCCATGTGTCTATGGACAGATGAGTGGAAAGTCAAAATATGTCCGTACCTATGATGGAATATTATTCCTTTAAAAGGAAGAATGTTTTGACACACACATGAAGCTCCAAGACATTATATAAAGTCAAATAAGCCTGTAACAAAGGACAAAATATTGTATAATTCCTCTTAGATGAAGTTTGCAGGGCTGAAAAATTCATAGGTACAGAGAGCAGAGTGGAGGGTGAAAGGGGAGTTAGTGTTTAATGGGTACAGGGTTTCAGTTAGGGAAGTTAAAAAAGTTCTGGAGGTGGATGAACACGATGGTTGTACAGTAAACAGTGAATATGTTTATTGTCACTGAGTCAGAAAATTAAAATAATTAAATGGTAAATTGTGTTATATATTTATTTATTTATTTTGCAGTATTAGGAATTGAACTCAAGCATGCTTAACCTCTGAGCTATATCCCTACTTATTTTTTTATTTTAGGACAGGGTCTCATTAAGTTGCTGAGGCTCTCCTTGAATTTGCAATCCTCCTGCCTCAGCCTCCGAAGTCACTGGGATTATAGGTGTGCACTGTTGCACTTGGCTGCTATGTATATTTTAACACACATACACACAGCCTTCTAAAGTCAAGGGTGGTGTTCTGTCCCACAAAGAATTGCAGTGATAAATCCTACCACTTTTAAGTCTTTAGTATTTGCTGGGTATCTAAACAAGCAATACATATGCTTTGTTTTATTCTATTTTTTCTCTCAAGAACCCTGAACCTTTTATCTGCATCATACAAAGCAGGAAACAGAGTCACAAAGAGGTGAAGTGAGATGTTCAAAGTTTCCAACTAATAGGTGACATCAGGACTGCAACCCAGGTGGTTGGCATCAAAGTCTAATCTGTAACCCTCTTCCTGCATCCTCTTTCTAGAAAAAGACAAATCCATTGGCCAAGCAGGTAACAACTTTTGGTAAGGGGTTGCTATAGGTTGGATCTGAAGTGGTTTCCAATGGCCCATGTGTTCAAGGCTTGGTTGCCAGTCTGTGGAGCTATTGGGAGGTGGTGCCTAGTAGAAGGAAGTAAGGTTACTGGGGATGTGCCCTTGAAGAGGATATTGGGATCCTAGCTCCCTCCTCTTTCTCTTTCACTTCTTATCATGAAAAGAGCAGCCTCTTCTTCCATGTGCTCCCGCCATAATGTACTGTGCTGCCACAGGCCCAAAGCTACAGGGTTAAGGGGCCATGGACTGAAACCTCTGAACCATAAGCCAATATAAACCTTTCCTATTTTTAAGTTGTTTATCTCAGGTATTTGTCACAGTGACAGAAAGCTGACTAATGCAGATACTGAAAAAGTATCTGCAAGACCTGCACAGTCTTGCATTCATGGGACCTGGGTAAGTCCCATGTGTTTTGCCCAGTTCTGGGCTCCCGTTCCTTCCACAGGGATATTTTGGGCAGGGATGATGGTGGTTCCTGGTACTTTCCACAGCACACTCTAACACACTGTACTTCTCCCCTGCGGCTGCACTCCCTTCTCTTAGGACCCACTGCCTTTTTGACATGAAAAATGTACTATAACGAGTCTACTGGCTAATTAATTAAAATGAAAAAAAATCCCAATATTCAAATCTGAAATGATTAATTACATAAGCATTAATGCCTCTGCACACTCAGAACGGCACGTCTTCAATTTAAACTTTTCTAGCACATTATTTTCTGCTGATGTGTGTGTTTTCTGTCCATACAAGGCCAATTGCTCATACACCTCAGTCCATTTCACAGCAAATGGCCCCAAATGGTGTTTATCCTGCTCATTAGGAGTCTTTATCAATTAGGCAGGCCTGGCTGAGCGGCCAGTCCAGCTTGTGTGGCCTGGTCTGGTGTGTCCTCTCAGCATCCTTGAGCTGCCTGGGCTACCCCAGCTATCCCCACCCCCTCCCCACTCCTTAAGGGCCACTACTACAGGGCTAGTCCTTGGCACTTTTTACCAGATTGGGACAAAGCCCTCACATCAGAGAAGACTGTTGTCTGGTGCTTGTACTTTATGGATTTGTAAATGCTTCTCGTTTGGCTCAGACCTGTGGCTCCCAGCTGCCACCTTGCTGCATCTTTCAGTTTGTTTTTAACCTGAAGAGCCTAGAGCCCTGTCCTGTTCCCCCGCTTCCCAGCACTTGGCCTGCTGCCTCCAACCTATGCCCTGTGTGAAACCTCTGTGTTCCCTTCACTGCTCCTTCCTTGGCCTGACCTTTGCTCCTTGCAAGGGGTGAGGTCAGGGCCTCAGAGCCTACTCTGTAGGGATTGCTGGGGGCTTGGGCTTTGGATGGGCAGCAGGAAAGGCCTGTGTGCTGCCCCTTCTCTGGTGCCTGCTATCTGTGTGCAGAAGCCACTTTTTTCTTGGGGATATTGCTAGGTTCAGGGTGGTTCTCAGACCTGCTGATGTGAGCTGGTTGCTGAACAGCCAGAGAAAGAAAAGGGCCATTTCAGAAACAGAAATGTTGATATGCAGTGAACTACTGGGTGGAGTCGTTGTCCAAATCAGGGTGGGAAACCCAAGATGTCACGAGCAATAGAAGAATGCATTGATGCCTCTAGCTGTAAAAATCATAACTGAGGGTAGAAGCCCACAGAGGCAGAGCCCTGCATGGCTGGAAGATGGAGATATTAATGGTGGGCACATGGTGAGAATAACACTTCCATTTTCCAGAATCATTAAATGATATTTTTCTCACTCAGATTGTGAAAAAGAGAAGTATTTATGCTTCAACATTTAGACAGAAATTAAAGCACTTTTCAATACAAATTGAAATTATTTTTTATTCCTGCAGCCTGAATTCATTAGCAAATGAGTGGATTGCCCTCTTTCAGGACTCAACGGGGAGGTTGCTCTTAGGAGAAAGATCTGCTTTCTCCTTTCCACCTTTATCCCCTTAAGCCCGTGCACTGCATGCCACAGACCCTGGTTCTCCGGGACAATGGCCACTCTATTGGTCAGCCCAGGCATAGGACATTGCTGTCATCACAGAGATTTCTATTGGACAGTCTGCCAACCTACCTTTATTATGGAAGTTAACTGTGCATTTTTTGACCATATTTATTGAATAGTATATTGTATACTATACTATAAGAATTTTGAATAACAGACCACACCACCAATACTCTCACTGCACAACTACAGGAAGTTGTTTCTTCTTTTTATGACCCTTTATCAAAATGAAAAGTTCACCATGATTTTCTAAACCCAAAGTGTACAAGCCCAGGAGAGGGCATAATTGTCCCATGGTAGCAGACCAGCATCTGGCCCTCCCTCTACTAACTGCCTTTCTGTTCCAGGGCCACTACTGCTGTCCCTTGTGGTCCATTCACTCCACCTTCTTCTCAGCCTGACTCTACGCATTTTCCATGGAGATCATCTCTATTGGCCGGACAATGTCAAAGTGGCTAAAATTTGTCCTGAGCAGCTTGCAGAGGCCAGAGGCCCTGCCCACTCCAGACATAATTACAAACCTCCATTTGTGCCTTGAGGTGCTGCTGAACACTTGCAGTGTCCAGTGTCTGTCAACTCGGGTTACATGTGGCTTCATCAAGAGAATATAATGGAAAGAAATTCTTTCGCTGCAGTATTTGCAATCAATATAAAAATAGGTTTGGCCTTTTTTGCTTTGTTTTTAATTCTGAGGCACAAAATTCTCACCAAGAGTTGTTCTTCCTGCATCATTTAACTTAAAATTCTACTGAGCTGCTCACCCTGAAGCTTGCTGGATAAATGGCACTTTTACAACCCACCGGAAATTAAGTGCCAAATGATTGACAGCATTACTGCTCCCTTGGAAGAGTGTGGCCACTACTCTTAGTTCTCTAATTGGATCCTCAGCTCCTGGAGTGCACATAGCTAGGGACCGATAGCCCTGGGCAGCAGTTCCAGATCCTGAAGAAAGTAAGCCTGGTGGCCTGGTTTGCAATGTTCGTGTTGACTTTGTCCTGGCCACTGAATATTAGCTGAACAGGTTTTGCGATCAAAAGTCAAAGCACTTGGGGCTGGGGTTATGGCGCAGTGGTAGCGTGCTCGCCTAGCACGCGGGAGGCACTGGGTTCAATCCTCAGCATCACATAAAAATAAAATAAAGATATTGTGTCCACCTACAACTAAAAAATAAATATTAAAAAAAAAAAAGTCAAAGCACTTATGTGGTGGCTTGCAAAGTCCTCCTGGGGAGACCATGATCGACAGACTTGTAGACCTACAAGTCTGTCGATCATGGCTTCCCAGGACCAGCCCCAGCCTTGCTGGCAAGGTTTCCCTGGTATCCATTTGTTTTGTGGATAAATCTGAGAGGCCATCCTGTGGGTGAAAGCCCTGGTTAGATGCAGCCTCATTCACCTACTGAAAAGCACTAATTCTGGACGCCATTGTTCTGAAAGACCCCTTGGCAATTAGAGCAGGCAGAGGAGAAATGGTTACAGAATTAAGTTATTAGATCTGTTCCATGGAACATTTCTTTAAAAACTCAGCTCATTTTTACTGAGAGAAATTTTAATGCAATCTTTCCCTCTTTTAAAGTACCTGATACCATCCTGCTCAGCCTCCAGCAGCAAGCTGGATGCCAAAAACAGGAGGACATTGCAGGGATATGTGACAGAGAACATGGCCAGGGCAGGTGCCAAGCTGGACAATGCTGAGGAGCCAAAAACAGTGGGAGAGAAAACAATAAAGTGAGCCCCGCCCAGAAGGCAAACAGCAGAGCTCCACACGAACCCAAGGGAGTGACTGGGCAGGCCAGGAGATGGATGGAATCTGTGGGGTCCCGGAAGCCTGGGGTACTAACTAAAGCCATTATAGCCATGATAAATCCTCAAGAGCCACCATTTGTCGGTGCCTGCTCTGCAACAAGGTTAGGGTGTAGGGAAGAAGAGGATTAACAGGATTTGACAAAACCCTATTCCATTTGGTCTGCCCAGTCACTGATGATTAGTAACAACTGCAAATGCTCCAGTTCAGTGAGTGCTTAATACATCCTAGGCACACACATGATTACTCAAGCCTCACAAAGTAGAAGTCTTTTCCATTTTATAGATGGAGAAATTGAGGCTCAGTGTAGTGAAAAATCTTGTGGCAGAGACAGAAGCCACTAATTCAACACTGTGTCACAGGAACTTTCAATTCACTGAGTAAACAAGGTCTGCCTTGCACAATAGTGGAAAAAGGAAAGTGATTTTTATGACTTGCAGCATTTGTTATGAGTTTTCTAAACAATACACAGTGTTCAAATTCAATTGTTACCTGTATTATTCATATTACTAAATCATTTATTTTGACTGAATAAATGGAATTGGTTTCGAGAGACACTTAACGTAACCCATTCTTTAAATTTGCGAAGATTTTCTTAACGCTCTTAATGTTTCTTTTTAGTAGGTGTGAGAGAGCTGGGGACAGGCAGGAAGGTGGGATGTTAACAGGCAAACATAGAAAGGATTCTTCATAAAAAAAGAAAACACGTCTAGAAATGATTGCTCCATAAACAAAACATGAGTGCACACAGCAATTTCATGTTCTTGTTCCACCCACTCGGTTGTTCTTAATGATTCAAGAACAGAACTGCCTGGGCAGATGTACAGGCTCAGCATTCCTGACACCTGTGCCGAAACAAGGCTGTGTTCACAGAGCGCCTGCTTCTGCTCGGGGCGGGGGATACAAACACCTTGGGTCGATTTTATCTTTACCATGATTTAAATTAAGATAGATGCAGTTATTCTCCAATATGCATCTGCCATCTATTAGGAGACAGGAGTGGTGCCAGGCAAGAGAACAGGGTAGGTTTGAAGTTTGCCGGTTTGAGTGAGATGGAGGTTCACACAATAAACACCGCCGTGTCTTCCTTCAGGTCTTCCTATTGTCAGAAAGCCAAGTTTTGTCCTAAGTCTTTGGCTGGAGCCTTTGGGTTGTTTGGAATTACGCCTTAGCAATTGCTCTCCTGGGTCAAGTACTGATGAGTGGTCAGTGAAGGCTGCAACCATGCTCAGGGCAGAGGTGTGGCTGGGAGTTCAAGTGCAGGGCCAATGTCCCTAGACTTGGGCTTTCCAAGTCTCTCAGCTGTGGTTTGGGGAATATTATACTTCCTCCAATTTCTTTTCTTTTTTCCTTCCTTTCTTTTTTTTTTAAAGACAGCGATATTTTATAACTTTATTTATTTTTTATATGGTGCTGAGGATCGAACCCAGTGCCTCACACATGCTAGGCAAGTGCTCCACCACTGAGCCACAACCTCAGCAAGTTCCTTTTTTTTTTTTGAGGGGGAGATGTGCCTTCCATTAGAGACTTTTCTGCAGGTTTCTAAGTTTCTCTTATCCTGTTTTCCATGGCTTTTGTTTCCCAGACCTTGAGGCTGTCCATTTCTATGAAGACCCAAGCTGACTTTTCAGCCCTCCTCCCTATAGTAGCCAAATATTTTGGAATTACCCAGCAGGCAGCACCAGGCACAGGTGGACACAGGCAGGCAGGAGTTTACTACCTGATAATACACGAGGACTCTGTGATTTAGAACCTTTACTTTACTTCTGAGATTCAGAGCAGGGAAAGGACTTATCCAAGGTAACTGAACTGGCCAGTAGGAAGAGCTGGGACTCAAAACTAGGTTGGAGCCGGTGCATGTCTGTAATCCCAGCACTTTGGGAGGCTGAGACAGGAGAATCCCGAGTTCAAAGCCAGCCTCAGCAATGGTGAGGCGCTAAGCAACTCAGTGAGACCCTGTCTCTACATAAAGCACAAAATAGGGCTGGGGATGTGGCTCAGTGGTCGAGTGCCCCTAAGTTCAATCCCTGGTATCAAAAAAAAAAACAAAACAAAAAAACAACTAAGTTGGTCATAGACTGCTTAGGTGCCTGCGACCCTCCTTAGTGAAGATCTTAGAATCATGGCTTTGGGTTTCCATTGTAGCCAACACATATCAAATCTCTTCCATTTTAGAATCTGAGGAGAAAGGGGAGGCTAGTAGATCTATAGATCTGGCATTTGAAAACGATCTGAATTTTAATTTTAATGTCAATACTGAAAGGTTGGCTCTGATTTCAGTGGGACACTCTACTCCTTTCTTTGGCCTTCAACCTCTATCTAAACAGAGATTCCATGTTTTTGGTGGCTGTTTTTATATTGGGATCTACTGGATAGCCCTGGTCTGGGTTGTCCTATGGTCTTTTTTTTTTTTTTCTTTGGTGCTGAGGATTGAACTCAGGGGCACTTAAACACTGAGCCACATCCCCAGCCCTTTTAAAAAATATTTTATTAGAGACAAGGTCTTGCTGAGTTGCCTAGGGCCTCACTAAGTTGCTGAGGCTTACTTTGGACTTGCAATCCTCCTGCCTCAGCCTCCTGAGTCACTGGGATCACAGGTGCACCACTGTGTCTGTATGTCCCATGGTCTGAATGAAAATTTATTACTTTTGGGAAAAGGAGAAAGGAAGAGAGAAGAGCACAAGGAAGCAAAAGGAACTGAGGAAATGGAGATTTTTAGGTTACAATATCTTTGCTGTTATTGTATTGGGGATTGAACTTGGGGAGATTTACCACTGAGTTACATCCCCAGCCCTATTTAGTGATTTGTCTATGTGTTTATTTATTTATTTATATTTTGAGATAAGGTCTTGCTAAATTTCCCAAGCTGGCCTTGAACTTGTGATCCTCCTGCCTCAGTCTCTTGAATTGCTGGAATTAGAGGTATGCACCACCAGGCCTGGCTTAGGTTACATTTTTATTATAACCAGCTAACTACATAAACACAAACTCCAATAGACTGAAAATTCTAATGCTTTACATCATAATAAATTAATTTTGGCTTATATCAGTGACTTCAGATCTAGTTTTTTTATTTTTATGCAAAATTATTTCCCATATGCACATCCATGTATTTACATATTTTCTTTAAGGTTTTCCAGCACATTTCATCTTATTTAATCCTTCTCAATCAATTTGTTAAATTGAAATTTTTATTCTGTGAAAGGCTAAGGAGTTGGTCATGGTTGGTCATGGTGGCACACTAGGGAGGCTGAGGCATGAGGATTCCTAGTTCAAGGCCAGCCTCAGCAACTTGGTGAGATCATAAGCAACTTAGGGACAACCTATCTCAAAATAAAAAGGGCTATGGGGCTGAAGTTGTGGCTCAGTGGCAGAGTGCTTGCCTCTCACGTGTGAGACACTGGGCTCGATCCTCAGCACCACATAAAAATAAGTAAACAAAATAAAGACACTGTGTCCATGTATAACTAAAAAAATATTTTTTTTAAAAAAAGGGCTGTGGATGTAGCTCAGTGGTAGAGTGCCCTTAGGTTCAATCCCCTGTAACAAAAAAAAAAAAAAAAGAAAGAAAGAAAGAAAAGAAAAAAAAAGAAAAAAGAGAGGTTAAGAAACTACTTAAGGTCATAAATTTAATGGATTTTGAATGCATAGGAATCTGGACCCACTGACTTTCAGTGGTTACAGAGCTACAGAATATCCCATGTTTTCATATTGGATATGTCCAGGTAGATTTATTTCCTAAAATCAGAAAGTTATGCTACTGCAGAAGACAATTTTTTTTTTCAGTATGGGAGATTGAACCCAGGGCCTCCTGCAGGTTAAGAGGTTAACGAAGCACTCTTTACCAGCTGCAACCCAGCCCAAGTACAAGGTTTTTAATATCCTTTCTGCTTGATTACCACTTCCCATAGTCATCAGGGTACTTAGGAAATAACTACCCAGATGGGTTGTTCATTCTTACAGAAATGTATGGAGGTAATGTTCATTCATTTGCTCACTCTTGTTTGTTTTCATTCATTCATTCATTTCTCAAATAGTCCTGTGAAAAGCTATCATAGTGTCAACCCTAATGGGCAGAATGGTCCTTGACTCACCTTCCTTGTGGCCTGTCACTTGGCATGTCACTTAATAGTTCTTCACATTTACTCAGGGGTGATTAAAGAATATCCTAAATTAACTGGTGGTTTGAGGTGTAAGTACATGGGAACATCTTTAAAATTCTAAATTTTATGCCTTTTAAAGGATTTTGTGATATTTGCATGAGTATATTCAGGCTTACAAAAGTCATATATACTCATTGTAAAATAATTCAACATTTCTGACATATATGATGCAGAGAGTGACATTTCTCAGGGACTAGGAACCACTTCTTCCCCCAAAACTAGGGAAGGTCATTGCTTTCCTTTTATTATATCTACAGAACAACAATTACATCTACTGTATTTTTATAGATGTTAATGTAAAGTAGCATGAATCTTGTTCTGGATTTCTATGCATAATTAAGTGTATTTAAGATGATTTAAAATAAGTTGTGAGTCATACCTCAGCCTTTCTTTACCAGTGAAATGAAATGCAATGTGTCAAAATTGACTTAAATCCATAATCGCTGTGGATGTGCTTTTGACTTGCATATAATGAAGAGCAGGCAGACAAGAGTGAGGCAGCTTCACGCACTGTATTGACATTCAACAATGAGAAGGTCAGAGTAGGGAGCTGATGTCAATATGTTCATCCTGAACTGCAATAAAGCTGTCCCTGCAACTGCAGTCCCAGCTGCCATCTCCTCTCCTTTGGGTAAGAAATGTACCATTCAGACCCTCCACTCCTTTGCTTATGAAAATACCATGCTTTAACAAAGGTTTGTTTTTCAATATCGATATAATCCTAGATTTCAGGTTTCAAAGACAAAATTTCCACACCAGATAGGACTTTGACAAAAAGACTAGAGATGACAGCTGAGATTTCTGCTACATGAAAATTATGAATAATTGCATGGCAGGTTGTCATCTTCTAAGTATCATAAAGTGAGTTTAGCTCTCCATTTTGCTTTTTACTGGAGATGCTTTTATTGGGGGGGTATCACTAAGTGTAGGAAAAATGTATTCTCTCTATCTCCTTTTTTTCTTTTCTTTTCTTTTTTTCTGGTTAGAGAGGGTAGACACAAGCCATCATAAAAAACACAACACTTCACTGTAACACCGTACTGGATATATCCCACTTTCCATCAGTGAGAATGCCTTAGAATGGGAAAAATTTTTTTTTTTTTTAAATGTTTATTTTTTAGTTGTAGGTGACAGAATATCTTTATTTTATTTTTATGTGGTGCTGAGGATCGAACCCAGTGCCTTATGTGTGCTAGGCGAGCACGCTACCACTGCGCCATAATCCCAGCCCCAGAATGGGAAAAATTTATGTGCACACATCTTTTCCCAGGTTAGGAAGGTTCTTCTTTTTGCAGATTTGGCAGCACACGAACAAAATGAGGGAAAGCAGGGCTTTGGGGGGCTTCTGCCCTGAAGGTTGCTTCCCGTGGTAAAACCCCCCAAACAAATGCTTAGGACTCATATTTCTGCTCCCAACAGGTGACACCAAAGCCAGGAGATACATGAGCCCTCCTGAATACAGGGAAGGGTAGAAGGAGTCAGAAAGAAGGGTCCATACTCAGCTCAACTACTATAGGGCCTACATGTTCTAACACTGCACACCTACCAAGTGTTGTTTTTTTAAAACCCAATTCTGGGAAAATTAGAGAATTAAACAAATTAAGAATTATTTCATATGGCAGTTCCCATTCATATTCAGTATAACCCAGTTTAAAATTTCTATTGGTTTTCCATCCATTCCTCAAGTGCTCTCACAGAGCAACCTGCCAGAGGCCATTAGTGCCGCAGCCTCACAAATGGAGAAGCAGTGGAGTTCTGATTCACCAGCCGTCATTCTGACTTGCACTCACTCGGTTCACTTGGCGATTGGCAAGCTTCTCTGCACTCTGAGTCGTGGTCACTTTCTCTCAGAATAGGATCTGGGGAACAACCTGAAGGGATCATGATAAGAAAGAAAGATCATGTCTTTGATATTGGGTGGGATGTGCAAATACAAATGAGAATAGGGTGCCTCAGTACAGTCAGTGTGCTGCATTTTATTTGGGAAATGAGACAAAAATCTTCCCTTGATCATCCACTCCATGTGACATCCCAACCCACACTCTGCTACTGACATTTTATCTCCCACTGAACAGCCCGGCTGTTGTAACATTTTCAGGATTCTTAATTTATGTCTTGCAGGATCTAAAATCAGATGGCAGGGACTTTAAGAAAATAACCAGTGTTGACAGGCACCTTTATACTTCAAGAAGCTGCTACACCTTAATGCTGCTAAGAACTGGGGAAACAGTCTCTCCTTCTTTTTCCAAAATATGGCCAGAAGACAGTGGGATGGAGATAAGGAGCTGTCCTAAATCATTTAATTTCCCCTTTCCACCTAAACTCTAGGAAATACTTTTCTTTCTACCCAGTATTCGCTAGAAAGCTCATTCTTTTGTCTTTGCATGTGGGATTCCAGCATTTACTTAATTTATTTTATTTAAATTTTTTTATTTGTTCTTTTCAGTTACACATGATAGTAGAATGTATTTTGACACATCATACCTACATGGAGTATAACTTCCCATTTTTGTGTTTGTACATGATGTGGAGTTACACTGGTCATGCATTCATATATGAAATAGGAAAGTTATGTCATATTCATTCTACTGTCTGTCCCATTCTCATTTCTCCTCCCCTCCCCTGACTCCACCCTGTCCAATCTGGTACCCCTTCTCCATTGTGAGTCAACATCATCCACATATCATAGAGAATATTTGGCCTTTGGTTTTTTGGGATTGACTTATTTCACTTAGCATGATAGTCTCCAGCTCCACCCATTTACAAGCAAAGGCCATAATTTTATTCTTCTTTATGGCTAAGTAATATTCCCTTGTGTATATGTACCACATTTTCTTTATCCATTTGTCTGTTGAAGGGCACCTAGGTTGGTTCCATAGCTTAGCTATTGTGAATTGAGCTGCTATAAATATTGATGTGGCCACAACACTATAGTATGCTGATTTTAAGTCCTCTGAGTATATGCTGAGGAGTAGGATAACTGGGTCAAATGGTGGTTCCATTCAAAATTTTCTGAGGAATGTCCATACTGCTTTTCAGAGTGGTTGCACCAATTTGCAGTCCCACCAGCAATGTATGAGTGTACCTTTGCCCCATATCCTTGCCAACATTTATTGTTACTTGCAGCATTTACTTAATTTAAATTAGACTGACCAAGAAAAGTTTATGGTAACTAAGATTCTTATATATAGCTGAGAACTATGGAAAAGCGAAAGGACCCAAAGGTAAACATTGGCAACTTATTTTAAGCTTTGTAAATTCCTGAACTGTTGATTCTTAGAGCATTAGAAGAGTGAAGAAGAAGAAGATGATGATGATAATGATGATTCCTACTCTATAGTACAGGCAAATGAGTTTCTAAAAATGGAAGTGATTAGTCTTAAATCATTCAGCCATGGAGAAAATAGGGCTCAAACTCAAATAGCATGTTCTCTCCATTATATGATGGTCTTATAAAAGCAGCAACTTTGCATTGTCTTATATAATGAATCTGCTGAAATCTTGCTCTCTAGGGTATTAGTAGTGCTGAATACTTGAGAATTTGGGGCTTAGACCTGCCAAAGTGGGATGCTGGTGTATACCCTAGCTCTGGAGTGCTCAGCCTTGATACTCCCCCATTTTTAGAATGCATTTATATCTATTTACCTATAATGTTATGTTTAAGAATACAGAATTTTGAGTCTGATGACTAACTCTGCCACTAACTAATTGCTGACCTGGGACAGTTGCTGTGTTTCTCTCAGCTTCCTTTTCCTGTACTGTAAAATGGAGATGATAATAGCATCCACCTCCTCCGGAGGTTATGAAGATTAAATGAGTTTATGGAAAATTCTATATCAATGTTAATATTATTCATCAGTTTGATACATGCTTTCATAAATGCACTATAAATGCATTTATAATGTGCCTTTCTAATCAGAAGCTTAGTGAAGAAAACTCTTGCTTCATTCCTAGAGAGTAGGGAACTAGTGTACTCCTTCTATGCAATAACTTGCCTATATAGTGGAAGCTTAAAAACACCTCTACATCGAAATGTACTGAATGAGTTGGTCCACATCTTTCTGGTTTAAGGTCCAGATTTCACAAATGTTTTTAGGCAGCTTCTCTTTAGCTTATTTATCTCAGTGAGCACAGGCTGGGAAAAGAATGAACAACCAATTCCCATAAAACTCAAATGAAAATCAAAACCAGTGTGAAGAACTGCAAAATTTACATTTTGTCGACTGAAGTTTTAGGTCACTATGTGTATGGCCTCTGCACAAAGCTCAGGAGATTATTTGTATAGTATTGGGGAGAAACCCCTAACAGCCCTAGGTACTAAACAGCCTAAGAGCAGGTGCTTCCAGATGTTCTTAGGCGCTGCCCCTTCCAGGTTGTCAGGTTAAGCCTGGCCAACGGGTCTCTACTCCTAGGAAAAGAGCGGGGCGCTTCACTAGGTGATCTAGGTTGGGAGGAAAGAAAGAAGACTAACAGCAAGTAAAATTTGGTACAGAAGAGAAAGCTTCAACTCGACGAACAGGTGGAAGCCCACAGCCTCAGCTCTTCCCTCCATCCCGCCCCGCCCCGCTCTCGGTCCCGCCCATTCAGTTCCAGACCCCGCCCAGGTCCCTCCCCGCCTGATCCCGGGGGTACCTCTGCCGCGGGACTCGGTCCTCGAGGCGCTTGCGCATTTCTTAAGGCGTCTTGGCATTGCCTTAATCAATAGAGGAAAGAGGAAACCTTGTACTTCCCACGAGCTCTGACATAGAAGCCACAATTCTTTTTTAAAGTTGGATTTGCCTTTCATGGTTCTAAGAATTCGGCTTCTGTTCCCCTAATGTCGCTTAAGAAAATATGTTTTAAGTTAGGCGTTCTCCAGGCAGCCCGCCTCTAGGAGCAGGGTCCTTCCCTTTGAGCCATGGGACCGCAAGAAGGGAGGCGGGGTCCTTTTCTGGGGCGGTCGCGCGGGCAGCGGCTGCGGGAAGCCGGACACCGAGCAGCATGTATTACAAATTTAGTGGGTTCACGCAGAAATTAACTGGAGCATGGGCTTCGGAAGCCTACAGCCCGCAGGTAGGGGTCGCAGAGCACCGACTCAGGAGAAATGGCTGCTCAAGTCCCCAGGCAGGGAGTCGCCAGGAGAGGCTTCTGCCCACGGGTCGGTTCGGTTCAGTTCAGTTCATTTGCACATCCTAGCACCTCTCCACGCTAACTTGCAGTGGTCATCGAGGTTCTTCTTCCTTCAGGCGGGCTTGGCCCTGCCTCGGTGTGGCACACTACAGGGGTCAAGGTGACCCCCGGGGTCGTTGCTTGTTTAAGATGGATGACTTGGGAAGCCAATAGGGCTAGAATGTGTAACCCTCTTGAATTCGAGGTTCGGCCCTTTTCCTCTTTTGAAGAAGTCTGGCTTTCGGCCTTCCCGACCTGTTACCCTTTGCCACAGCCCAGAAGCGGACCTCAGGCCAGCACGAGATTGGAAAATGAGGAAGACTGCACCCGGGAAAGCCATGGGGCGGGAGGACTCAGGATTCGGGTGATTGGGAGACAGCCGGTTCCTTCAAATGTTTGTGTAGCATGGGAATTTGCACGCAACGAAGTTACACTTTCTCAACTCTGAAGTGGTTGATGGTGCACTATTTGGGTAGCTTGAAAAGTATTCCAAATTACCGATTTCTCAGATTCTGCAGGTTGAGGTGAAGTATTTTAGAGTCCCGTACACATTTGGACTCAAGCTCTTAATTTTACTGCGTTAGTTGTGTGACCTTGACCGAGTTGCTTAATTTATTTTGAGCTAAGTTTTATCCCGCTGTAGTGCAGATTAAATGAAGTATGTCGAGTGACTGGCGGTTTTGGCAGATAGTTGGTTCTCAGAAGCCGAATCTGAGATAACATCACATTCATTTCTCATAGAGTAGTGTGAGAAGGGTTGATAAGACATGCAGTTAGAAAGTTTGATTGGAATAATAAGGGGCACAGATGGGGTGTAACGAAATTTTTATTCTGCTTTTTCTTTTCTTTCTTCCTTTTTTTTTTTTTTTTTTTTTTTTTTGGTGTGGTACTGCAACTTGCCCAAGGGAAGGATGTTTTAAGTCGAGTGCGTTGGCACACGCCTGTAATCCCAGCGGCTCAAGAGGCTGAGTCGGGACAATCACAAGTTCAAAGGCAGCCTCAGCAAGGGCAAGGCCTTAAGCAACTCAGTGAGACCCTTAGAGACACGGGTCTCTAAGTAAACATACAATACTTAGAGATGGGAGTCTCTAAGTAAAAATACAAAATAAGGCTGGGACATGGCTCAGTGCTGGAGTGCCCCTGAGTTCAATCCCTGGTACCAAAAACAACAACAGCAACAACAAACGAATAATTCCAATCTGGGCTGGGATTGTAGTTCAGTGGTAGAGCACTTGCCTAGCAAGTGTGAGGCACTGGGTTTGATTCTCAGTGCTGTATATAAATAAGTAAAATAAAGGCCCATTGATAACTTAAAAAAAAAGAATGATTTCAATCTAAGATTAGATGTGCTATTAGGGTAAGGAGGGCAAGAAGAAGGCAGAGTTTATTTTCTTAGGGAAAGGGAATGAGGAGGAAGAGTTTAGGGTTTATAAGTGTTGGGCTTGTGATGATATTTCATGTCTGACAGCAGCTGGATTCATGAATATGGTGTTTAATAAGAGAAAACTGAGAGTCTTCAGCCAATAGGTGGTAGTAGATTTTGTGGTGGAGAGGTCAGCCAGGAAGTACATAGGGAGGAAAGGTGGGACCATGATTTGATTATTGAAATATGAAGGGAGAGGAGGAAAATTTATTCAAAGAATAGTTCAGGATTAGAAGGGGAGTCAGTGTGGTGTCACCAAAACTTAGTTGGTAATGAGCTATAAAGAAGGAATTGTTAATAGTGTTATAGCGAATAATTTTACAAAGTACATCGGAAAACGGTCATTTCTATCATATCTGCTTCTATAAAGTTTGTTAGTTCACAGTTCTTAAATATTAGTTTGAAAAGTGTGTAATCAATCCTTACAAAGTTACCTCATACTCTTCCTATCAATCCCTGTCCACCTTCCTATTCTGACTTTCATCATTGTAGATAGTTTTGTCTATTTTTGAGCCTTATGTAAATGGAACCACACAGTATGTACTCTTCTATGTAAGTCTTACTTTAAAAACATTTTTTGAGGTATCCCGTAATATCCTGAAAACCTGTAATAGTATTTCATTGTATGGCTATATCACAGCTTATCCATTCTGATGGTTGTAGTTTTTTTTGTCGGCGGGGGGGGCTACTGGGGATTGAACCCAGGGTGCTTTGCCACTGAGCTACATCTTCAGCCATTTTTATTTTTTTTTATTTTGGGACAGGATCTTGCCAGGTTGCCCAGGCTGGTCTTTTTCTTCCTCTTGGCTCAGCCTCCTGATACTGAGTAGCTGGGGTTACAGGTATGTGCCACTGCACCTGGTTTAGATGTTTTTGTTTTGTTTTCTGGTACTGTGGATTGAACCAAGGGGTACCCTACCACTGTGCCACATCTCCAGCCCTTTTTATTTTTAATTTTGAGACAGGGTCTCACTAAGTTGCTCAGGGACTCACTCACTAAATTTCTGAGGCTGGCCTCAAACTTGTAATCCTCTTGCCTCTGTCTCTGGAGTTGCTGGGATTACAGGTGTGCATCACCATGCCTGGCTCACAAGTTCTTTTAATAGAACTATCTCTATTAAATCTAAGTGTTAGCTCTATTAAACCTAAATTTTGTTGCCTAGTAAGGAAAAAGTAAAATTTCTGGCTAAAACTGAAACATTGAAAGAAACTGGCACAGCAGAGATTACCTTAAGATACATTTGGTATAGATGAGGCTTTCAGATTTATGGTGCCTCTTGAATTGTGCTTCACTTGAGAATTTGAACTTCTTTCATTACTTAAAGATTTTTTTCTTTCTTTCTTTTTTTTTTTGGTACCAGGGATTGAACTCAGGGGTACTCGACCACTGAGCCACATCCCAGCCCTGTTTTGTGTTTTTTGTGGAGACAGGGTCTCACTGAGTTGCTTAGCGCCTCACCATTGCTGAGGCTGGCTTTGAACTCGCGATTCTCCTGTCTCAGCCTCCCAAAGTGCTGGGATTACAGGTGTGCGCCACCACGCCTGGCAAGATTTCTTAAGCTGTATTGAAAGAAAGGAGCAATATTATGTACACTTTATGAATTGTAGATTTCAGAGTGATTGACAGGTGCTGTCCTGTTTTTGTGTGTGTGTTATGTGTGTGTGTGTCCTGGCAAATAGGTGCTCTGATGTTGCTAATTAGGAGTACTTCAACTTCTTTCTTGGAAACACTAGCACACTTGAAGATACTTGTAATGTTGTATTATGTAAAGTGAATAACCTAACATGCATTAAGTAATCTAATATGGAAAAGATGGTTCTGTAACAGTAGCACCAAGTAAGTCAACTTGATGGCAAGTAGTTGTTAGGAGGGTATTTTCCAATGGTTGGTTGAAAAATGTTTTCCTTACCGTTCTGTGTCCTTTGCCAAAAATAAATTAAGACCAATAAGCATGTGAACAGAGTCTTAACATCATTAGTCATGAGGAACAAGCAACACTACAATGAAATACCACTCCACGTCTGTCAGAATATCTATAATCAGAAAGGCAGACAGTAGCAAGAAGTATTGGTGAGGACGTAGAGAAACTGGAACCCTATGACACTGCTAGTGAGAATGCAAAATGGTGCAGCCATTTTGGAACACAGTTTGGCAGTTTCTAAAAGGGCAACATAATTTTACTATATGACCCAGTAATTATTTTCCTAGTTAAGGATGGCAGAACGATATTCTAGGTAAAGAGAACTGTGAAAGGGAAGAGGTGGAAGAGAATCATTGAGTAGGTAAGCTTGGCTATGGAGGATAGAGGTAATCATGAAAGGGCTAGGATGATAGGACTTAATTTTGTGAGAAATGAGTAGGGACTTAGCAACTTAATGCAGAAAGTTACAGTAGTTTGGGGGCTGGGGTTGTGGTTCAGTGGTAATAGCACTTGCCTAGCATGTGTGAGGCACTGGGTTCAATTCTCAGCACCGCATATATATAAATGAAAAAAGTAAGGGTTCATCAACAACTAAAAAAATATTAAAAAAGAAAGAAAGTTACAGTAAGTTTGTCCTTGTTGATGAGAGAGATGTTGGGGATGGGGAAAGAGGACTCCAAGACCACAGGGGCATGGGAGGATGATGGTGCTTTCAAAAGACAGGGAGCCCTTGAGTGGGCTTCTCAGTGAATTTTGGACATACTGAGTGTGGTGTCAGAGCGACATGAAGGCAATGATGTCCAGATTGCAGTTAGAAATGAATTGAATTGGACTGGGGAATGTAGCACAAGGCCCTGGGTTCAATATCCAGCACTATGAAAAGGAAAAAGAAAGTGAGGCATTGTAGACTGAAACTAGTTTCTAGTTCTAAATCAGAGTGAAAGGTTCATAGGTTTCTAACATTTAAAAATTTTGGATAATTCTTTTATTTCTCTACCTTCCCCAAACCTAAAAAAAAGTTGGTTCATCAACTTTTGGGGAAAAAATGTTTACCTTTGCCTTTAAAAATTTGGAGCAATTAGGGACTAGGGTAGCTCACTGGTAGAATGCTTGCTTAGCATGTTGGAGGTCCTGGGTTCAATCTCCAGCACCTCCCCCCTACAATTTTATTTTTCCTCTTTTGGAGCAGACAAATAGACAATGAAGAACTCAGTTACTACGCATGATTAGGGTTGAATGGCCCTTGATCAATTTTGGAGGTAGGGATTATGTAAAAAGCTGAGAGATTTGGTGTTAAAAAGTCTGTGATTTCTATTTGATTTATGGTCCACTTACTTTAAGAACAGCTTTCAGTTGTTTTTTCCTTGCTGTGGGAGGTGTGGAGGCTCTGCCAAGTGCTGATGAACATGACTTTGGTTTATTTAAGTCTGGTAAAGCTATAACCTTCCTTAGCTGACTTATACATTCAACATATATTTACTGGCTGTGCTCTCGTGCCAGTTGCTTTTCTAAGCCTTGAGAAATAGAAGCAATGAACAACACATGCCAGAATCTTGGGCTTTCATTGTAATAGGGGGAGACACAGTAAACAAAGAACTTAAGAGGGCCAGACACCTTGGCACATGCCTATAATCCCAGCAGCTCAGCTCAGGAGGCTGAGACAGGAGAATCCTGAGCCAGCCTCAGCAATGGCGAGGCACTAAGCAACTCATTGAGACCCTGTCTCTAAATAAAACACAAAATAGGGCTGGGGATGTGGCTCAGTGGTCGAATACCCCTGAGTTCAATCCTTGGTACTAAAAAAAAAAACCGATTGGGGAGAATATACAATAATTGATAGGATAAGATGAGATTATAGGTAACTTTAAAATTCTGTGTTCTGAACTTTTCTAATATTATAAATGGAAATATTGAATTAAAACTGTTAATATGGTTGATACTCCTGTTTTCAAATGGTACTATTCAAAAACTTTGTTGTGGTTTTGAGTCACTGGATGGGTGAACAAACACAAAGTTAGGGATAATTCCTTCTAAAAATGCTCTCACGAGTCCTGTCAAAACGTGAATTTGCTTTTTGGAGATACTTGGTAGAAAGTACTTTTAAATTTCTACATTCAAGGTGGAATAATCATTAGGAGACAATACAGTGAGCTCACAGAATGATAGGAGGATCTAATATTCTCTAGTTCAAATAATGCCTTGTTATCACAGTAGTAGGGCCTGTTTTTTCCTCTAATTCCTTCTGAGTCCCCGTCTTCCACTTGAGTGTTACACACTAAATGTAGGGCCACACCTTATAGACCAAAGTGGATTGTGGTTTTTAAGCAATGATTGATGGAACTGTGGGGGATGAGTAGTGGAATGCTAAAAAGCCAGGGCTCTGGAATTTTTTTGTGTGACCTCAGGCAAGGTACCTTCTCTGATCTGGTTTTCTCCTCTGTTAAGTGGGAATAGGGTTGCTGACAGGATTGAGTAAGGTAGTGCTTGTGAAGTGTGGAACATAACAAAGGCCAGATTGATAATTAGCTGCTATTATTACATAACATTAATGTCCATTACTAACACACTATGTTGGTACATTAGCTTACCCACAGGAGAGAAGGGGCAGTGAGGTCCCTTATGAAATCTAACCAAAAGTTCATAAAGATTATAAATATTTTACTGTATGTATTTCTGGAAGCTCAGATTGGGTCTTTGTTGTCTTTCCTACCTTACTGGTAGGGAGTTCTTGACAGAGTTTGCTCTGGGAAAGCAGCTTAAGGTGTTTTGTCCAAAGTTTGAGGACCAACTAAAGACCTATTAATGCAGGGTTGGAGAGACCCCTTTTCTGTCCCTCGAGTGTGGGTGAATGGCTGCTCCAGATGGCATGCTCCTTGAAAGTTTTTTTTCAGATGCCCAAACATACTTTCATCTTACTGTTTTCCTCTTTTTGTCTGCAGGGATTAAGGCCTGTGGTTTCTACAGAAGCACCACCTATCATATTTGCCACACCGACTAAACTGACCTCTAGTCCCACTGGTTATGATTATGCTGGGAAGAACAAAGTTCCAGAGCTACAGAAATTTTTCCAGGTGAGGGACGACACTGAGGAACAGAGAAACCTATGAAATAAACAGGCTTAAAAATTCCTTCTGAAACTGAGTCTTAGTCTAGCTTACTACCCAACCTCCTCTTTCTTTAAATAGAATTCCGTTGCTTTTAGTTTGAGTCAGAAACTAATAGAAGTTTATATAGGTAGATGCGTATAACAAAGGGGAAAGTGGTTACTGTCCTCATCAGCATTTAAACATACTCAGGCTTTCCAACTGGATAGATAGTAGCATGGCTCTTGGTCATCCATTGCATAAAAAAAGCAGTAGCATGTGTATTTGTGTTTGTGACACATGCAGTGACTTTTTTTTTTTTTTTTAAATATTTTTTAGTTGTTGATAGACCTTTATTTTATTTATTTATGTGTATGTGGTGCTGAGGATCGAACCCAGGGCCTCGCACATGCAAGGCAAGTGCTCTGCCACTGAGCCACAACCCCAGCCCACATGCAGTGACTTTTTTTTAAATATTTTTTTTAGTTGTAGATGGACACAAAATATTTTATTTATTTTTATGTAGTGCTGAGGATCGAACCCAGTGCCTCACGCATGTGAGGCAAGTGCTCTACCACTGAGCCATAATTCCAGCCCACATGCAGTGACTTTTGGCAACAAGTTTTAGTTCTTTTTTGCTTGCTTGATAATAAAATTCAGTGAGCTGTTAGTAGAAGTAGAGGAGTTCCTCTTGGGTTTGCTGATGAACAGAGAGAAGCCAGAATTGAAATTTCAGATATTCTTTTCTTTTTTTTAAATGTTTTTAGTTGCAGATGGACACAATATCTTTATTTTATTTATTTTTATGTGGTGCTGAGGATCGAACCCAGTGCCCCATGCATGCAAGGCAAGCCCTTTACCGTGAGCCACAATCCCAACCCCGAAATTTCAGATATTCTTAATCTACTTACAGATAATTGAGAACTGACTATATCACAGATGCCATGGGAGTGACAGAACCTGCTATTGCTCTTGCTTTTCCCCTCTCAAAAATATGTCCAGATTTAGGCCATCTTAGAGTACTTTGGAGCAGTTCAATCCCTTTTTCTGGTAAATAAGATTTAAGGGGGCATTTGGAATCTTGAGATCAGTGGGGAAGAGGAGGAATGTTAGAGGCTGCAAAAGAGTGAATTAAACATCTTGTGGAGTCTAATTATTCAATGGGGCCTTAACTGTTTGAATACAGTTAAATACAAAATTGGCTGGAACCTATAAATTGAACTAGTGTGCTCTGACTTGGTTCCTTCATGATCAGAAGCCAACTATAAACATAGGATTACTTGGAGAGTGTTTCCAGTGCTTGCACTTTTTGTTTCACTTTTACTGCCTTCACTTTTTAAAAGCTCCCCGGTGCTCCTTTCCTGGTTAAGTAATATGTGATCAATGCCTTAGAAATTTGGGATATGTTGTGTGCTGTTGCTTCAGACTCCATTTTGGAGAATAACTTCAGATTTATAAGCTTTATCTACATTTTAAAGAACATAATGGTGTTTTAGTCAGTGTTCTCATGCATTAGGGCTTTTCCATTGCTTTGTGTATGGATCGTTTCACAGTAGACAGATTTGTTCTTTATTAGCCTAAAATTGTAATATCTTTTTCTTATCAACCATGTCTTTGTTAATTTTTGCTTTTAAGAAATCTGATGGTGTGCCCATCCACCTGAAACGAGGCCTTCCTGACCAAATGCTTTACCGGACCACCATGGCGCTGACTGTGGGAGGGACCATCTACTGCCTGATCGCCCTCTACATGGCTTCACAGCCCAAAAACAAATAAGTTAGGCTGCAGAGGACTGGTTTGTTTTTTGGCATGAACCCTTTGAATTTTCATTG
>CM053411.1:50696022-50768783 GCA_028644305.1 Xerus rutilus
TTTGGTACTGGGGATTGAACTCAGGGGCACTCCACCACTGAGCCACATCCCCAGCCCTATTTTGTGTTTTATGTAGAGACAGGGTCTCACTGAGTTGCTTAGTGCCTCGCCGTTGCTGAGGCTGGCTTTGAACTCGCGATTCTCCTGTCTCAGCCTCCCTAAGTGCTGGGATTACAAGCGTGAGCCACCGCGCCCGGCTACACCCAGCCCTATTTTGTGTTTTATGTAGAGATAGGGTCTCACTGAGTTGCTTAGTGCCTCGCCATTGCTGAGGCTGGCTTTGAACTCACTATTCTCCTGTCGCAGCCTCCCTAAGTGCTGGGATTACAGGCTTGCGCTACCGCGCCCGGCTTTATTTATTTATTTATTTGTTTGTTTGTTTATTTATTTATTGTACCAGGGATTGAACTCAGGGGTAGTACTCGACCACTGAGCCACATCCTCAGCCCTATTTTGTTTTTTTATTTAGAGATGGAGTCTCACTGAGTTGGTTTAGTTCCTTGCTGTTGCTGAGGCTGGCTTTGAACTTGCGATTCTCCTGTATCAGCCTCCTAAAGTGCTGGGATTACAGGTGTGCACACTGTCCCCAGCTCTTACTGCAATTAAATTTAGGAAAATTTTTAGATGGTAAGTTTAAATAGGCAAATGGGGCCAGGCTTAGTGGTGATATCTGTAATCCCAGCTATTTGGGATGATGATACAGGAGCATTGCAAGTTTGAAGCCAGCCTCAGCAACTTAGCGAGACTCTGTCTCAAAAAAAGAAGAAAACAAAAACGAGGCTGAGGATGTATTTCAGTGGTAGAGTGCTTTCCACATGCTTTAACCCCTCAGTTTAATCCTCAGAACTGCCCTCCCCCCCAAAAAAGGCAAAAAGTTATAAATACACATTTTCAAAAAATTTTTTAGTACACACAAGAATAAGAAATGCAGATAGAAGGTGGGCGTGGTAACACATGCCTGTAATCCTTTGCCTGTTTAAGCTTGCCATCTAAACGTTTTCCTGTTTAAACAATTGTAATAAGTATAATTTCTAGAACCGGGCATAGTGGCACACACCTGTAATTCTAGAGGCCTGGGAGGCTGAGGGAATAGGATTGCGAGTTCAAAGCCAGCCTCAGCAACTTAGTGAAGCCCTAAGCAACTTGGTGAGACCCTGTCTCTAAATATTAAGAAAGGGCTGGGGATGTGGCTTAGTGGTTAAGCCCCTGTGGATTCAATCCCCGGGAGAAAAAATTAAAAATACAAAAAATAGATAGGGCTGGGGTTGTAGCTTAGTGGTAGAGTGCTTGCCTAGCATTTGTGAGTCACTGGGTGTGATCCTTGGCACCATATATAAATAAATAAAATAAAGGTATTGTGTCCATCTACACCTGAAAATATTTTTAAAAAATAGATAGAAAATAGCTACTTTACAGTTGTTTAAGAAGTACCCACTTACCCCTGTTATCTGTCAGCCTGACTTCTTTCAGATTCTAATTAGCCTTCCCTCTCCTTGCCTCATCCTTTGTGACTTTGGTATGAAGCTTTCAATGCATGGCTTTGAAGTGGCTTTTAGGACACTGGCCAACCTTTTATTTTTTTACTTTTGTGTGTGTGTGGCTTGGGTAGGCTTTCCCGGTGTGTCTGATGTTGAGGTTTGTAACCCTCAAGGTGTCTTTCTGATTTTTTGTATGGTGGGAAGCTTTCCAGACCTCTTACTTTCTGGCCTATTGATCGGCAATAGCTAGAGATACCTTTGGCATTAATAATTGTGCGAATTTCTGACGTCTGATCCTGGTAAATGATAAATTTATTTGGTATTTTGACTGATTCATTCTAGGTGGGATCATTGATCAGGTGTCACAGACTGCCCATGTCAGGGGTTGGTTGAGAAGTGGAGTTCTAGCCGGGCGCGGTGGCACAAGCCTGTAATCCCAGCACTTAGGGAGGCTGAGACAGGAGAATTGCGAGTTCAAAGCCAGCCTCAGCAATGGTGAGGCGCTAAGCAACTCAGTGAGACCCTGTCTCTGCATAAAACACAAAATAGGGCTGGGGATGTGGCTCAGTGGTCGAGTGCCCCTGAGTTTAATCCCCAGTACCAAAAAAGAAAAAAGAGAAGTGGAGTCCTGCCCTTAGTCCTCTGTCATGGTTCATTGATTGTCATCCTTGTTTCTCCTCCCAGACCTTTCACATGCTTGGGCCTTGAAAATTAATAACAGCCTTGCCTTTGATAAGTTAACCTGGAGATTGTATTCCAGGAAACTCCTTTAAAAAGTTTTTTCAGAGTCCTTTAGATGGCACCTCTAAGTTGCAGGGTTGTATGGAGGAGCTCTGTAGCCAATCCTCACCTGTTCCTGTGTGAGTGCCTGAGACTGGTAGGATTTGCTTGCTTTAGAGCAGGCTGTCCCTGGGTGGAACAAAGCTCACGTCACACTAGCCACCTCATTATTTAGGAGGGGAGTGGACAGATCATTTGTAGTTGCATAAGCTTGAACCTAAACTTGAACCTGGCCTTTGTGTGGCTCCCAAGTTGCTGGAGTATGGTGCTGCTGCAGGCTGTTGGGATTGGGACCAGATGCTGCTTGCTCAGGTCTGGAGTCTGTGAGAGCTGATTTCCAAGGGAACTGCTTGCAAAATACTAATGGAGAACGGGCTGAGCAGAATGGCTAGAAATAGCATTCTTTAGATAATATTTTTTCCCCTTGTGTTCTGACACAGTCTGCCTGGGACATCTTGCATTCTCCTGCCCTGACTTTGTCCATGGTCACTGACATTTGTTGTGGTCACATGGCTTTACTTCAGGGCCAAAGCACAGGTCCTTCATGCTGTCCAATGTTTCCTAGCCAGATTGGAATCTTTGCTGACTCTAAATATCACTTTATGATAGAAGCCAGCTGAAGCAGCCTCCGGCTGTAAAAAAAAAAAGGATGGCCTTGTCTCCCAGTTAGTGGGGAAAAGTTTTAGGAAGATGACAGGTACTCAGTGCAGTAAGGCCTTGGCACAGCTCCAAGGAAAAACAGATCAAGTTAGGGGCCCGGGTTTTCCAAGGCAGAAAAGTGGCGGTTGAGGCTATGTAGGAGTGTACGTGGTGCCAGGGTGAAGTGCCAGGAAGTAGGTGCAGAAATTGGGGTGTTCCTGAGAGCATCTCACCAGGCTCTTCACACATTTCACCAGTCCTAGAAGGAGAGGGGGGCAAGTGGGGAAAGGGCAGTTAGGCAAGGATAGAGTGAAGGGGCAGGGTCCAGGGTCTGCTCCAAGGTCTGGCTCTGCTGTCTTAAGTCATTGTGAGTGTGGAACCCTGAGCTAAGAGGGATGCAGCCTGGTTGCTCAGCAAAGTCCCAGCCCCCGCAGGTTATGGCAGTGCCTTGCCACTGGAGGCATGATGTTCCAGAATCCATTAATACCTCACAGGCTCCAAGCCCATCTTCTTCCCCTCTCCCCACTGCTTGCCTCCATGCTACACAGCACATTAATTTGAAAATTGACTTGCAGCTGAATGAGTTGATGTTGATTTCAAAGTTCATTGATGTTTAATTAGAACCATCTCGAGACTAAACCTGCTCTCAGGAAATTATTCTGACCAAATAATTAAAGAGAATAAAGGTTAGATTGGAGTTTCTGGCCAACTCTGTGTTGCATTCAACATCTCTAAAACATGAATTCCATTAACCTTTCATGAACCAACATTAAATTGCTTTCAATTAGTTGTCATTCTAATTAAAGCACAATCATACAGAGATGCCTTTGTTTATACTTGGCTGTTCCCTTTTCTCTGAAATGATATCCTCTTGAAGTGGTCATTTGGAAAATCATTTCTCTAACTTTATGTGTGCCCACCTACCACTGCTCCCTCAGTTGGGACCATTCATTGAACACTGGGAGAGAATAGAGCCAGAGAAGTAGCCACACATGCCACAGGAGGGGCAGTAAGTCATCATAGTTGGTGGGTGGATCGAGGTATGTTGTTTGGAACAGTGTGCTCTGTGGCAGGGATGAGAAACTTCAAGAATAGGCAGGGTAACCCAGGTGAGTTTGGACTGCCTTGAGGAAGCTTTGGGTCTTGAGATGAGGAGGCATGGGTTCTGGCAAGCCTTGGGCAGGTCAGGAGGGGTGTGTGATGTAGTTCATTCCGTCCTTTGTACCCTGTTGTGTGAGTGGCCTTGCTCCTGCCAAGTGATGGATGTGAGTCCTCATCTGGATTTGTCTGCAATATCAGTGCCCCAAGAGCAAGCAAGCCCAGGCTCCTGTCCAGTGGCCACAGCAAAAGTGGGAAGAGAAGGACTATGACATAGTAAGTAAGGAATTACTGTGTCCCTGCTGAAGGACTGACTTGTTCCTGGTCATCGAACGTTGTTTTTTGTGTTTCTTTTTCTGATCAGTTATGGATGTGAATTCCTGAAGATGGAATTTCAGGCCCTAGAACCCAGGAGGCCAGAGGTGAGATCTGCTTTCTTGACAAGGTCAGAAATACTGTATGACCATACTATTACAAATGTATTTTGGGAAGGCAAATGTGTGGTGGGGACATTTGCTGGCTTTGTAGCACTCTGGGCCTAGAGGATCTTCAGTGTGGTCTAGAATCTGGGTGGATGGTGACAGCCATTTGGAAGGGGCAGCCTGACTCCATTTGAGAAGACAGTCATGCCTCTAGCCTCACACTTGGGCAACTTGGCCTATGGTTTCCTAGTGCCACCAGCTGACCTGGCCCCTTGCAAGCTGTGTCTTGAAGTCTTGCTGGGCTCTTGTTGTTCCTGATTCCTCAGCTCTCTGGGCTGTCACTGGTTCCCCACAGGATTTTTTGTTTCCTTCTCTTACGGGGTCATCATCAGGTATCCTGTTTGTTCTTTCCTGCAGAGCTTTTCCATGAGCAGGTCCAGGGTTCAGACTGGGGTCTTGTCCCATCTTCCTCATCAGTAACCTTCAGAGCACAAGCCAGTTGTTCTCATTCGCTGTACACCAGATTCTGTGTGAGGCAGGGGAGAACAGAGAAGGGTGACTCTTCTCCTGGCCTTCAGGGTGCATGGAATGATGAGCACAACCAGAGTGTACCAGAACTGTCCAGAAGCAGGACCAGGACCCAGGAAGGCAAGAGGAGTGGTGGCAGGGATGTGCCCAAGGGGATACTGTTTAGACTGCATGTGGCCTGAGTTGGTGGGGAAGGCCATTTGGCCTGTGGCAAGAGGACATGGCTGACATGTGAGTGCATCTTGGGTGTGCCTGTGAGGTAGGAAGGAGAGAGGAAATGTAGGATCCGTGACAGGGAGGGATGTTTGGGCCTGCTCATGAAGACCCTTCCTGGGGCCCTCCCCAAAGAGAACTTGGACTCTTGTTGGTAAGCAGCAAGTGTATGTGTTGCAGGCAGCCACTGAATCCATTGTGTTCTTGGTTTCTTTGAACCTGTTCTGCCAGTGTGGGGGACAGATTGGAGGGAAGAGGCTCCTCAAGGCACCCAAGAGTTAGGATTTATGACGGGAGATAACAAGGGCCTGGGAGCAATGGCAGTGAGTGTGGAGGAATGAGTCCAGGATGTTATGAAGGCCTGAGGAACATAAGCTGGCGATTGGACAGCAGAGCAAGCGGGGAGGAGGGGAGGCTCCAGGATGACAGCCTGGATAACAGCCTGGCTTCTGGGGGATTGGAGGTATGGAGACAGGACCAACAAGTCAAGGAATGTTTTGTTAGGAAAGCTCCATTGTTGTGAGGCCCCCAGGCAGGCAATCTAGTAGTCAGTGGCTGTGGAGTTGAGGCCCAAGGACTGGGCTGGAGGTACACATTTGAAAGTTAGGTAGGTGTGACATTGGTCAGGGAATAGAAAGAGGAGATACAGATACCTCAGACTTCAGGGGTGGGTAGTGAGGAGAAGACTCTGTCATGACTTATGGGAGTGTCAGAACAGAAGGCTGCCAGGCATGAAGAGCAAGCTGACTTCATTCACATGAAGTCAAAGCCAGGCAGATGTAATCTACGGTGAGAGAGGTCAGAAATAGAGGTCATCCTGAGGGAGTACTGACAGGATTGGATGGTGGCAAGGCCCACTTCTGAGTGCAGGGAATGTTCTGTGTCCTCTGGGGGGCAGTTACGTGGACATACACATCGTATGTATACAAACATGCCACATTTGTGAACCTTATTGTAAGTTATGCTTTGGGAAAACATTTTTAAGAAAGAAGGGAAGAAGAAAAGGAGGTTAGGAGGGAAAGAGGCCAGGGAAAAGAAGGAAACGTGGAGCAAGTGGAGCCAGGAAAGGGTAGTGTTGAAGGAAGAGCAGGATGACCAGTGTCACTTAGGAGCTGAGGTGAAAGCAGTTGCGCTGGCTCGGTAGAGTGCCATGGATATGGCCTGGGCCTTGGAGGCCACCATGCCAGTCAGTCCTCTCGTTTACCGCTAGTGTGTCCCTGGTGCTGTTGAATGAGTGACATAGGACAGGCCCTAACATTGAGAACATGGAGGAGTGAAGAGACATTGCTAAGATCCTTAGGGCAAGGACATACCTGAGAAATCTCATGCTTTCTCTAGCTCCCTGCGCTGCAAATGGCCACGTCTTTGGTTTCCTGAGTGTCCTTTCAGACAAACCCATGTTTAAATTTGATAATGTTTAATAAAAAATGTAATTGACTACTATGATTTAATTAAAAAGGCCTGCCTTCTATTTTAGTGTGAGAATTTCCTGTAGAAACCGCTTCAGCTTTGGTGGCTGTGAATGGCAGTGTTATTAATGGAGCCACCTGCAGGCTTTCCTTGTTTCCCTACAGTTTGTCATGGTGCTCATGGCTTCCAGTGCAAGCACTTTATTGTGAGGGAGCCCCACCCAGCAATTTGGGGGGATAGTCATCCCTGCACACAATGCATGGACAGCTAGTCTCTTTCTCTCATGCTCTAGAACGCTGGGCCTTCACAGAGCAGGTGAGGGCACAGCCTGTGAGCTTGCCAGGGTGGCTCTGTCCATTGGATTCTTTGGATTGGGCGCTCTAGGTGAGCAGGCCCTGTTTTTTTTCCCAGTTTGGGATTGGGGAAGTGGCGCCTTGGGGCAGCATGGATAGTACCCAACCCCTCCACCCACCCTGGGAAACACCTTCCTGGGAACCAAGTAATTACCCTCACTTTAAACTGTTCATTGTGGCATTTTTCATTATAGCCAGCACAGTCTTGAATCGCTTAGTGATGGGGATTCATTCTGAAAAACATGTTGTGAGTTGGTAGTTATGTAAGTCACAGGACATACTTAAACTGAGGTAGTTAAGATGTCACTAGGTGATATAACCTATGGGACCACAAGTATGACATGACTGTAGTAAGTCTTTGCTGTCAGTTTGTTCCCTAGCTCCCAGAATAGGCTGCTCTATTAGGTGGGGATGGAGTTGGATCACACCAAGGCTCCAGGGTCCTGTGAGGACTCAAGTCCTAACAAAGGAATTCTTGGCTCAGCTCAGAATTAATTCATCCTCTAAATGGAAATGTCAAAGCCTGGCAAATATTCTTGCTAATGATTCTGGTGATGGAGCCGTGCAGGGGCAGCAAACAGCAGGCCACATGAAAATGGATTCTGCCGATACAGCAGGGGCTATGGCTCTTGGGAGAGAAGTCTGATGACCTAATCTCAACATTGCAATGGTCTCTGGTCCTTGATAAAGAAAGTGAGATTCTAATTTTCCTTTTCATTTTATTCTGTATAAGGGAAGGTGACTCAGTCCAAGCACCTGAGGGAAGGCAGGGACTGGGTGACTATGGGAGAAGATTTCCAAAAAAGGTAGAGAGAGCAGAAGTGACCCTCAGATCAGCCAGGTGCAACATGAGCAAGTCCAAAATGCCATGGCAACTGAGAAGAAACGTCAAGGCTGGCTCCGTCCATCTGTGGCACAGGTGAGTTGAGTGTGTGTTAAATGCAGGCTGAGCATCCCTAATCTTGAAAACCCAAAGTGCTCTAGAATCTGAATTTCTTTAAGTGCCAGGATGATGCCACAAGTGGACAAGTACACACCTGACCTTGTGATGGGTCACAGTCAAAATGTAGGCACACTAAAAATAAGGTCGTGTGCCTAAGGTATATTTAAATGTATCAATTTCATGCTTAAACCTGGACCCCATGCCCAAGATATTCACCCCCCCCACTCGTTCTCCCCCCGCAACACTCAAATATTTCAAAATCAAAAAACAAACACCAAAGCAAAATGAAAAACAAAACAAAACACCAAAAACCCAAATCTGAAGTACTGCTGGTCCCAAACATTTTAGATAAGGGATTCTCAGCTTGTACCAACCACCTGTCACTGACGGGGTGGATCAGAAGAACTGTCAGTGTGCTCAGGTAGTCTCTTGTCCCTATTGCTCCAGGTGCTGCGCTTTCAGACCTCAGACCAACACCTCCCTTACCTGGTCCTTTGTGCACGTCAGAATTAGGAATCCTCCCAGACATCTGTGACAGCACCCAGTTTCACGTGTTTACTTGACCTGTAGGTAGAGCACCTCAAATACACAAGGGCAGAAATAGCATAAAAAGGCTTCATTTAGTAAGTCCCCTTCTCTCTCCATGTTCCTTTCACGAGCACAAAGGGAAGGTTTCTATATCACTGTTTTTAAAGTTTTTTATTTTGAAACGATAGACTCAGGAAACTTCAAAAATAGTAAGAGTCCTGTGAACTCTTCCCACAGCTTCCCACAGTGGCTTGAATGATATGAACATCAGGAAATTGACATTGGTACAAATACAGTAATCTATAGTCCTCATCCAGTTTCTACCAGGTCTTTATATACTGTGTGTGTTTGTGTGTGCAGTTCTGTGACGTTTAATCCCATGTACATATTCATGCAGCGTCCATCCTGTGCAGGATGTAGACCTAAAAACCACACAGGAGGAGCTCGTGGAACCACATCCTCTTCACCATCCCTGCTCCCTGGCAATCACTAATCTTCTGTTTCTAAAGGGAATTTGCAGTTTGTACACTTTTTTTTTTTTTTTTTTTTTTAAAGAATATTTATTTTTTAGTTGTAGGCAGACAGAATATCTTTATTTTATTTTTATGTGGTGCTGAGGATCGAACCCAGTGCCTCACGCGTGCTAGGCGAGCACGCTACCACTGCACCATAACCCCAGCCCCCAGTTTGTACACTGAGATGGGTTTTTTTAGGTCACACGTAATGCACTTGAGAGTCATCCAAGTTTGCATGTATCAGTTGTTCGTTCCTTCTTATTGCTAAGTAGTATTCCTCTCTATGGGTTCTACATCATTATTTTTGTTTGTTTTGAGATAGGGTCTAGATTGCTGCAGCTGGGCTCTAACTTGTGATTCTCTTTACTTTTTTATTAATTTATTTATTTTACAATAGAATGCATTTTGACACCTGGTACACAAATGGAGTACAACTTCTCATTCCTCTGGCTGTATGTGGTTCAGAGTTACTCCAGTAGTGTAATCATACATGTATATAGGGTAATAATGTCTGTCTCTTTCTACCGTCCTTCCCATCCCCACAGCCCCAACCCTCCCCTCACTCCCCTCTTGTGATTCTCTTGTCTTGGCCTCCTGAGAAGTGGGATTACAGGTGCGTGCCACCATGTCCAGCGACATCATTTTTTTTGTTGTTGTTGGTACCAGGGATTGAATTCAGGAGCACTCGACCACTGAGCCACATCCCCAGCCCTATTTTGTGTTTTATGTAGAGACAGGGTCTCACTGAGTTGCTTAGCGCCTCACCATTGCTGAGGCTGGCTTTGAACTTGCAATTCTCCTGTCTCAGCCTCCCTAAGTGCTGGGATTACAGGCTTGAGCCACCGCGCCCGGCTGACATCATTATTTTTTAAATATCAAAATTTGATCTTGTGGAAGTTAATTCTAGAAGTTAAGCGATGGATAGGTGGTTTCAATAGATGACTAATTCAGGATTCATTAGTAGGAATAACTTTCTTTGTTCATTTCAAATCATACATTATAACATAGATAGAAAATTCTAACTTTCTAATATACCAATTCTAAAAGGCACAAGGGCTTGATTTTTGATAATTTTTCTAGATTACATGCTCCATGAGGACAAGAGCTACATCTTTTTCATCTCTGGATCCCCTGCTGAGCCCAGCACAGTTTCTTGCACTAGGCAGATTTTTTGTTTGTGTTCTTTGGGCGCTAAAAATGGAGTTTTTAGGTGCTGAGCATGTGCTCTACCACTGAGCTGTGTCCCCCCACCACAGGCAGGTTCCTAATATGCATCTGAGGAATGCATGGATGCTATTGGATCTTCAGTCCTAAGCATACTCCCTAGGAATCAAACTGGCTGCCACCTTAAAGGTGCTGGCAGCAAACTACATTTTTCTTGTTGAAAGATTTAAATTTAGAGAAGAGCAGCTGCCTTATTAGGACATAACAATTTATAGTTATGTTAATTAAACAGAACTCTACTGTTGACAAAGGGGCAAGAATGCCAGCTTCTAACCAGGTTAACAAGTCACCCAACCCAGTGAATGGTGGCGCGAGTGAATCTCTGCGGAAGGTGGGTGCCAAAGAATCCTGTGACCTTCCCCAGGATGTGTGCTAGCTTGGTGGCTGTGAGTTCAGTCAAAAGGTCTCAGGACTTTGCATTTTAAAAGTTGTTTTTCCTCCTCGAGGCTATTCCTTTTCTTTTCTTTTTTTTTAAATATTTATTTTTTAGTTGTAGGTGGACAGAATATCTTTATTTTTATTTTTTTATGTGGTGCTGAGGATCGAACCCAGTGCCTCCTGCGTGCTAGGCAAGCACGCTACCACTGCGCCATAACCCCAGCCTTCAAGGCTATTTCTTACAGCACCCAGTTTATCTTGCACGCCTTTAGCGCAGTCTTGTGAAAGTACACACCGTCAGGAGTTCCGATTGGCCTGTTTTGCTTAATCCTGCAGATATTTAGTCACTGGCACCAGCAGTTATCCATTTTCATCTCTCTCAATGGATGGCTCCCTAGGAAAATCTGTTTTCAGGGTTACATGATAACATTGCTAAAAGGGGAGGGAGATAGAAGATCAAAGCCCTGTGGCCGGGCTGGGGCTGTAGCTCAGTGGTAGAGCGCTTGCCTAGCATGCGTGAGGCACTGGGTTTGATCCTCAGCACCACATATAAATAATAAATGAATAAAATAAAGATCCATCAACAAGTAAAAAAAATTAAAAAAAACTAAAAAAAAAAAAAGCCCTGTGGCCAAGCACAGGGCTGGCACAGACCCAGGCTGGTTGTGGGGAAGTGTGGCACGGGAAGTGTGAATAGCACTCGGTAAATTCAGGGAAGTGGAGATTGCCCAAAGCCTGGAAAATGAGGGTGCAGTGTCTTTACTTCAATAGGGTAAAATGCATGCTCAAGACTAATGACTTCTGTGCCTATAATCTAAGGTGGCAGGAGAGCAGGAAGTTGGTGACAGGTACTGCAGTATAGTGAAAGCTTGGGAGTACCTCCACTCGCTTCCCTACAACCAGAGGTACCCTATCCATGTTGGGACCCTGTTCAGAGAGTCCAGCTTGCCTTTTTTAAAGCCTGATCACTTCTCACTTTGACCTTCTGCTGGTCATATAGCCTTTCTGCCAGAAGTTTAACCCACTCCTTGGATTCTTCCTCAGGAAAAAAATCACTCATTCTACAGTGTGCATACCCTAAGGCTGGAGGAGACACGGTGGCTAGCCACATGGTCTCTGGAGGCAGGGGCTCCTGGTTTCAAATCAGGGCTCAGACACTTGCTAGTATCTGGGAAGTACTTGGCTTTTCCGTTCCTCAAGTTTCCTTATCTGTAAAATGGCAATAATGGAATTTAGGATTGTTGTAAGGATTGACTGAGTTAATACATGTTAAACACATTATTAGGTGTTAGCTACTGCCACTGGATAATGTCTAGTCATATGGCCATTCATATTTTAAACATTGAGCACCTAGTTTCATTTCAGCCCATTCATGTTTTTGTCATTTGAGAAACATACATGGTATCAAGTTTTTCTGTTGGATTTCTGGATTGTTATTATTATTACTTTATATGGGGATTAAACCAAGGGATGTTCTACCAGTGAGCTACTTCCCCAGCCCTTTTGATTTTGTGACAGGGCCTAAGTTGACGAGGCTGGCCTGAAACTTGTGACCCTCCAGCCTCTGCCTCCTGGGTTGTTGGGATTACAGGTGTACCACGCCTGGCTGGATTGCTAAATTTAAAAAAAAAAAAGGTGTTCAGTTCAGTAAGCCGAGGACATAACCCACAAAGGGACAGTGGATACACAAATCAAACAGGTGGATGTTTCAGAGAAGACATGAAAATTTAGTCCATTAAGGATTATTTGCTCTTCTCCCTGTTGCTTGGCTACTAAGTTTGTTCTGCATATCAAAACTTTGAAGGTTACAGGTTGTGTTACTGAAGGAAGAGTAGAAATTCAAGTCCTTTTTGGAAAAGGTGAACCTGTCAGCACAAACTGAGTCATATTATTATCCAAGGCTCTGTCTTTTTTTTTTGGAAAACACCTAGACTTATCTATGGTCCCTGAGGACATCAGTTGTGGGAATCCTGAAGAAGAGGGCTTCTCCAGCAGTGAATGACACATATGTGCAGCATCACTGTGGACTCATGCACTCCTGGGCAGGCTGAGACTGACACTGGTCCTCTCCTTAGTTTCTCTTACTTCCTTTCCAAAATCTCTACCCTCATCCTTTCCTTCTGTCCCCTATTTTTGTTTTTAAAAAATTCTTCCAATTGCTTAATTTTCTCCTATTTTTCATTGGTGCATTATAGTTGTATACAGTGATGGGATGTATTTTTTTGTGCCTGCATGCAATGTAACAATCTGTTTTGGCCAATATCACTCCCCAGCACTCTCCACCCCTTCCTCCCATCTCCTGCTCTTTTCTCTTTGATTTTCATGAGATCCCTACACCCTCTTCCTGACATTTCCTTTTCCTTCTCCAGCTTCCACATGTGAGAGAAAACATACGACCCTTGACTTTCTGAGTTTGGCTTATTTTGCTCAATGTAATTGTCCCTAGTTCCATCCATTTTCCTGCGAATGACATAACTTCATTTTTCTTCATGGCTGAATAAAACTCCTTTGTGTCTATAAACCACATTTTCTTTCCCCATTCATCCATTGATGGACACCTAGGCTGGTTCCATATTTTGGCTATTGTGAATTGTGCAGCTATAAACATGCACATATTACTGTAGTATGATGACTTCAGTTCTTCAGGATAAATACTGAGGAGCAGCACAGCGGGGTCATAAGGCCTAGTCTTTTGAGGAGCCTCCATACTGATTTCCATAGTGGTTGTACTAATTTGCAATCTCAAACAGCGGAGAAGTGTTCTTTTTTTTCTCCATTTCCTCTCCAGCATTTATTAAGTTTTTTTTTTTTTTTTTTTTTTCGTACCAGGGATGGAACCCAGGGGCACTTAACCACTGAGCCACATCCCTAGCCCTTTTGATTTTTCGAGATAGGGTCTCATGAAGTTGCTTTGGGCTGAGGCTGGTCTTGTACTTGTGATCCTCTGCTTCAGTCTGAGCCACTGGCCTGGTCTTTGTGTTCTTGATAACTACCATTCTGACTGGAATGAGATGAAATCTCAGTATAGTTTTGATTTGCATTTTCCTAATTGCTCATGATGTTTAACATGTTTTCATGTATTTGTTGGACATTTGTATTTCTTTTGAGAAATGTCTAATTCAGCCGGGCGCGGTGGCTCAAGCCTGTAATCCCAGCACTTAGGGAGGCTGAGACAGGAGAATCGCGGGTTCAAAGCCAGCCTCAGCAATGGCGAGGCTGCTAAGCAACTCAGTGAGACCCTGTCTCTACATAAAACACAAAATAGGGCTGGGGATGTGGCTCAGTGGTCGAGTGCCCCTGAATTCAATCCCTGGTACCAAAAAAAAAAAAAAAAAAAAAAAGAAATGTCTAATTCATTTGCCCATTTATTAACTGGGTTCTTTGGCGTTAAGCTTTTTGAGTTCTTTACATATTCTAGATATTAATCCTATCAGAAGAGTAGCCAGCAATGATTTTCTCCCATTCTGTAGGTTCTCATCACCTTCCTAATTGTTTCCTTTGCTGTGAAGAAGATTTTTAATCTGATGCCACCCCATTTATTAATTCCTGGCATTATTTCCTGAGCTTTAGGGGTTCTCTTTCTCCTATTTTAAATTTGTCTTCTTCCTAGTCTGGTGGAAGTAGTTATGGCGTATGAAGTGTTGGCATAGCGGTTACCTAGTTACTTGAACACGGGCTGCTCACTCAGTCCCCCTACTTCCTTTCCTCAATGGCAATGGCAACCTCCTCGCAGCATCATGGGCTGGAAGTCAGGGGCTTAGGCATATTTGGCCTGAAGCAGGTGCTCTTCCATGGCCACTTACTTGATTCATGTCCTACATGGATCTGAGGATACTCTTCAGTCTGTCTTCTTGGTCTCCAAAACATGTCTTACTCCCTTCGTTTCATTTCCAGCTTTATGCTGGAAACCTAGCTCTTCTAGAAGTTACACTTACATAACATCCTGATGTGCTCAAAATCTAAGTCACTATTATTTCCCCACTGACTAGTTCCTTTTCTGAATTTCCTCTAAGTGTTCCTTTCCCCACACATCCTGTCCAGCATTTATTAAATTTGTATTCTTATTTTACTTACTTATTGTAGTGCTAGCCAAATACTCCACTGAGCCACATCCCCAGGACCTTTTTTAGGGGGGCTGGGGCCAGGGACTAAACCGAGGGGCACCTTAACCATTGAGCCAGATCCCCTGCCCTTTTTATTTTTGGAGACAGGGCCTTGCTAAGTTGCAGAGGCTGGCTTTGAACTTTTGATCCTCCTGCCTCGGCCTCCCAAGTTGCTGGGAGGCCTCCCAAGTTGTTATAGGTGTGTGCCACTGCCTGGCCCCCTTGTTTCTTATTAAGAAAAAAAATCACATTGCTTACTGGGTTTGTTCAAGTCCTATATCGACCACTCAGAATTGATGAGAAAGTAATTCCTACCCCAGGACAGCCTCTCATGGGTTAGTCTATATAAACAGCTCTGAATTTACAATCATCAGAGGAATAAGGTGATTGTAAAAACCCCATCATTTCTGGAATTGTATAACTGGAAAATGTTTGGAATACTCTAAACCTATTAATTCTTCACAAAAATCAGTAGCAACCAGTTAATGGCTGAGTACACAGGAGAGAAGGGGGGAAGCAAGGAGTGCCATGGTCTACTGAGTATCAAGTTCTTCATAAAGGCCAACACTGGAAAGCAGCCAGGTCAGGCAGGTAACCAGGATCACCAGGATTATCCGGTGTTAAATATTAGAGAAAGTGTAGATGTGAATTAAATTAAAGGTAAGCTGTTCCCCTATTACATGGGAGCATAAGTCAGAAGTAATTTCCTGTAATGTTATGGGGTTTGTTACTACAAGGATGATCTTATCCATAGCAGCAGCAGTCAACTGATAAATGTTTCCTTCTAATTGCCCTGTCTTCTCATAATTGGTTACTTATGGAAACTAGCAGTATAAATGAAGAGTTAAAACATTTAGAGAGACAAAGGAAACATTTTGATTATTTTATTTTTTAATCTTCAAAATTTTCTGCCATGACACAGGAATGCATGATAGAAATGGCTCAACATCTTCACATGAAACACTTGGATTCATTTTCATTCACAAGTTTTTCTAAAAACATCTACAATTTCCTAATTCCCACCCACTTCCAACCATTATCACAGATTTAACTGACCATTAAACAGTAGTTGCCAGCATTAGATAGCTGGAACGCTTTCTGCGCATTAGTAGTGTCTTTGGAAACTACCACCCAAGAGTATCACGATTATAAATTTCATTGTACATGGCAACCCCAAAGGTGACTGATGTCCCCAAATAAACTCCCTGCTTATCATGGAGAAGTATATCCCCCAGGTACTTAAAGAAATGCACTTTGTTCTCCTAGAGTTCCTTGTTCATTTCCTAGTATTGTTCTTGCAGGGAACAGCACATGCTGACCTGACGATGCAGTTATCATTGCCAACAGGTGGTGATGCTTACAGGTGCTCTCTGGTAACTATGTACAGAACATACTGAAAAAAGTCAGGTTGCTTGGAATCTATAGCTCTTGTTTTAAAGAGAACTACTTTGAGGTTTTAAAAAAAAACAGTTGTAAACAAAAGGAAAGAGATACACACAGACATATATCTATACACAGAGAGACCTACACTGAGTATTTGTGATGTGGTGCACATCTTATGTAGAGATACAGGCTAACAGAGTGTCTCTACTCGCCCCTTCACACACCCACACCCTTCCATACAGCGTGTGAATATAAACGTCAGTGTCCTTGGGAGTTCACTGGAGTTTTCATATTACCAAATGATGACAAAATACCTGATATGTATTACTCCTGAGAAGATACTAGAAGGGAATGACAGTTCTGATGCACTTTGGAATGGCACAATCACGTAAACGCTTGCATACTTAAGACTTTTGAACTCATCCAAAGTTTCTAAACACAATCCGACCAAAAAACAAAACAAGAAAATATCAAAACAACATAGCAAGTTAAAAAATAAAACAAAAAAATATTTGTAATCAAAGTATAAACAAACATATAGGAAATGCATATCTGTCAGTAATTATTTGGAAGTAGGAGACGTACTTAAGAAAAACAGTTGCTGACAAAACTAGAACAAAAAAAACCAAAAAACAAAAACTCAATGCATAATACATGCATTGCCCCAAATAGAAGATAGCCACATTTGATTTGCAAAGGTTATAGCAACTCCATCAGAAAAAAATCACCACATACAGCAAATCTGTTAAGTATGCAATTTATAAAAAAATCACTGTGACTGTTATTCACACTTCTGTAAAAAAGAATTTTCAATTTGTTGAATATCTTATCCCTCAGTATAATTAATTTACATAAAAATTACTACTAACCAATAAATTTCAAGCACCAATTCAATCACTTAAACTTACTGTGTTTGTATTTTTCCTGTTGAGGGAACAAATGATGAAGGCTAAGCTAAAAATTAGCCAGGTAATTATTACAGTTTCGTTTTAAAGGCATGTGGTTTTTCTTCTTCCATTCACTCGAATGGCAAATGTTAGAGAATGTTTAGGCCAGTAAAAGACTCCTTGGAAGAATCCACCATTTCTAAGCATCAGTGGTTTAATATACATTAAAAGCTCTTCAACAAACTAATGCTTTCTCAGTTCTAGCATAAAATAGGTTTGCACACAAGAAATGAAGGACTGTTCCTTGTTATAACTTAGAAAAGGCAGCACCTATATAGTAGACTAACAAGCACATCTGGACATCTATTGGTAGTGTAAGAGGAGGCATTATTATTCAAGAAGGCAACACTATTGCACTTGGCAATACTGAAGTTTTTCTTAATTAAAACATTTCCATTCGACATTTGGGGTGGGAGGATATCTCAATAAGAGCACATTGTTTTTCCCCAGTTTCCGTTTCTACATCAGGGAAAAAAGTGGCAATCTAAGCCAGCAGATGAGTAACAGTGTTTGTGATGCCTCTAGTTGTTCCTGAAGAAAACACGTTCAGATAACAAGCGAGTTTATTTTCAATCAATGCAACTGTTGTTTTCTGTTTCCAGTATTTACATCCTATCACATACACAGTGATTTCAGAGACATGATTAATGTTTCAGTCTTTATACTATTAAGTTTGGTTAATTTTAAATGCATACCAAACTGAACCTTTAGGCTGACTGCATTTGAGAGACTGAAATATAAGACTACTGAAGAAAACAGATTATGTGGAAAACACAATCTTGATCAACAGCGATTCTCCATCCTGTTATCTGAACTTTGTCACAAAATCACATGCAGCTGAAAGAGGAAAGAGCTGCACTGAGGCCAGGATCTCAGGACAGGGAGGGAGCATCTTGCTGCTCCTCAGGAAGGGTAGCTCCACTCTGCTTTTTGCTCACCTCGATGGCTGGCTCTTCGTAAATAGGCTCACCGAGGTCCTCGCTGCCCCCCTCGCTCTGTTCCTCGCTGTGGTCTTCGCTTGGCTCCACCGTTTGTTCCAGGCTATTCTCCAAGAGTGTAGGGGAACTGCTTATTCTACTTTCTTCTTCAGCAGTCTCATGTAAGGGCTGGGAGGGAGGCGGTGTAGGAGTATTAGACTGGATGATATTTTCAATGGAAGAGATGGGGGCCTTCGTTATAGTAGTATCTGCTGTAATCTCATTCTGAGGCAAAGGTAACTTTTCCACAAGTTTCCACTGAATGATGCTCATGTCTTTTCCACCAGTTGATATCAGATGACTGTCATTATGAGTAAAACTGACATTGGTGACATGGCTGCTGTGGGCGCTGTACTTGTGACTGGGAGCCTAAATGAAAGAAATTAAGAAAGGAAAATTAAAACTTACTCCTGTTCACATGCAATGGAGGTGACTGGGTAAGGGAAGTAACTCAGCTTGTTACAGGAGATTCAAATCAAAGCTACCAAGTCATCAAATATGAGGAATATGGCTAACAATAATTGCTTTTAAATACCTCTTTATATAAAAGGAGAAACAAAACAATTGATGACTACTTCTGTGAGATGGGTGGGGGAGAGTGACTAGGTTGGCAGGATCATAAGTGATTCAGGAAATAAGATGAATTTAAAAGTGCCAAAATCAAAATAAACTTGACAATAAATGAAAAGGGACAAAACACCACCAGCTGCACAGCCGTCTTCTTGTCCTTCATGTGGAAGGAAGAGGAGATAAGCAGTGTCTGCGCTCGCAGATGACCCTGTTCTCCCTCTGTGCATCACTGAATCATAAAAAGGAATAATTAACCCTGAAGATATTTTCTTGTCAGTGATACAGAATTATCCCCCAAAAGAGGTCCTACCATACTGGTCTGTTAAGTTGAGGTTACCTTTGCTTTGGAGCAGGGATACTGAAACAGATGGACTTTACAAAAGTCATCTGCAACAGCTATCACCTTTCTATTGTGGGATCGCACCAGTGCATTGATGTCTGTCCCATCCGATCCTTCTGGCCAGACACCTTTGATATGTAAACAACAAAAGTACAGAAAAATTAGACTCAAAAATTGAGCTGTAATGCTGCACATGTTAAATCCAAATAGCCTCAAGATGGAAAACTTAGACTAAGAAAGTAGTTCTTAACAGTAGCCAGCAGGTGGGGCTAATATATTAATTTCAGCTTGACTCACCTTAACAATAAGCTCTTCCTTTTTAAAAAGCTTCTAGCAAGAGGAAAAGTTAGCAGTTTTTTGCATAGCAAGGTCAAGAACAGAGTCATAGCACTATGTCTTCAAAGTGGACTCTAAGTTCCTTTCAGGCAGGTGACTCCAATAACCTCAGAGACCTTCTATCTTACGGAGATGCACTGAGCAGATGTCTGCTGGTCTAGCATGCTATGCCACAGAATTTTCACAGAAACATTATTTATGTCCAGAGATCAGGCATACCAAATGAAACATACCAAATGCAATTTTTCTGAATCACTACAAGACACTGGTAATGGTGTTCAGCACAAACTTCCATTAGGTTACATTAAAACTATGGAACATTTAAGGTTGGCCTCCTGTTGGCTGAATGTTGCTCTAGAGAATAGACATGGCTTTGGTAAACTTGCTAAACAAGTAAAAACACTTTTAATTGTTATCTTGTAACAAGTAAATTACTGTTTTATTACCAGCTGCTGGCTAATGTTTGAGTTCCACCCAGAATAATTAAATCATTTATGGACAAGTCAGGATTATTTTGTTTTAAATTTCTTCCTTGCCTTTTAGGTTTCTGTAGCCTAATAACATCTGTGTTTACAAAAATCATCTAATGGATTTGTTTTCTAATGTACACAGCATAAAGAGATATTCAGATATGTGATCAGGTTGGAGGCGAGAGCCCAATTTTCAGAAAGTAGTGATGTACTATTAGAGGGAAAGTATAATATTTTGGGTATTGGAGCCACATTCATATCCAGTATTTTAAATATTAAGCATAACATCTCTTTAATTCCTTAAAAACAAGGCTTTATAATTTTAACTTTTCCATGTATCTTTTAACTCTTTTAGAAGGATATGTAAAGATGGCTTAGGAAACTGTTAACAAAGGACAGATTTCTAGAAATGTCCAAAAATCAGATTAGAAATGATCTCCAAATTTTATCTTTAAATAATGTCTACTAAAAATGCTTTGGTATTTGGACAAACTGTGCAGAGATGGCTTAACGTCCACATGCAAAAGAATAATGTTTGAATAATGCATTTTGGCAAGGACACAGAGAAACTGAAACTCCCATACACTGCTGGTGAGACTGTAAATGATGCAGGCACTTCGGAAAACAGTCTTGTGAATTCCTCAAAAGGTAAAACACACAGCGTTTTAGCCAGCAATTCCACTCATCAGTGTACATCCAAGAGAAACAAAAACATGTCTATAAAAAAATGTGCTCGATTGTTCATAGAAGCATTATTTATAATGGCTGGTAAGTGGAAACAAACTAAGTGTCCAACAACCAAGGAAAGGATTAACAAAATGTAGTAAATATCCATACAGAAGGCTGTTATTCATAAAAAGAATGAAGTACTGAAATGTGCTACAACATGGATGACCCTTAAAAAAATTATGCTAAATGAAAGAAGCCGTCTCAGTGGACCATATATTGTATGCTTCCACTTATGTGAAAAGTGATACAGAAAGTAGATTAGTGGTTGCCAGGGTTGGGGGAGAGGGTAAGGAAGGGAGAGAGAGAGATGGAGTGTGATGCTAATGGGTACAGAGTTTCTTCCTGGGGTGATGAAAATGTCCTAAAATTAGGTCATGATAATTCCACAACTCTGTAAATATATGAAAACCACCTCAGGAGAACTGAATAGTATGTGAGTGAGAGCTCAGAAAAGCTGCCATGCTGCCATTTTAAAAAATGACTTTACCAATTTAAAAGCTTCAATTTTCATTTGGAAAGGGGGAAGAAAAAAGAAGGAAAGACAGTCTGCACTACTATGTAAATTCCTTTCCTTTTAACTGTCTCATATTTACTGGGGACTAAAAGTACTGGGTTCTGCAGAGAACAAATCCTATATTGGTTCAATACTAACACATGTTTAATTTTTCTGACAATAACATTAATAGTGATAACACTAAAGAATGTACATAGAATATACTTCATTTATCAATTTAAGCAAGTAAGCATAAATAAAAACCTCATAGATCACTTGTGTGATCACATCAGGTGTCACGTTCTTACCAAAGACTTGAAAGCCTAGCACACAGGTATATGTTGTCCAATCAATGTCCTTACAATCCGAGCGATTCCTGATTAGTTTGCAGCCATTTTCAATGTCCCCTTTAAATTTAGAAACAGGAAGTATAACCACACTGTGTACAAATGTATTTGAAAGTACATCTTAGTTCAAACTAGCCACATTTATTTGTATTTATAATCCATACACTGAAAAACATTAAGGCACATTTAGAAAGGGAAAGAAAGTGTTTACTTAACAGGGTTTTATAGAACTACAAATTGTTTCACATGGAAGTGTTTTGTTTTTGTTTTCCCCTAAAATGCATAAATGCCCCATCCATTATACATCTCTCTGCCTCCAGAAAAAGTTGTTAAATGAAAAAACATTAAGAGCAGCATCAATCTCACTGAGAAATTTCCTACTACTACATGTGCCTTCAGTTCTACACCATTAAATTAATTCATTACTTTTCTGGAGAAGTAAACCACGTTTGCAATTCTGATCACTTAGCTCAGAGTAGTAACATATGCTTGACAAAGTTAGAAGCCAGCATGCATTCTCTGTACAATTCACATTCTGGGTAGTCTGTTCATTAGTGCCCCTTACAGTCACATCTGAGCCCATATATGATTATTCACACTTACAGTACAATATCTCATAGTCTCCCGAGTTAGACATTATATGCTTGTTGTCTGGTGACCAGTCAAGGTGTGTGATGTAGCTGGAATGTCCCTAGGGAAAAACAGATCAATTGTTAGGAAGCATTTAGAGTTTTGAATGATAAATAGTTTGTTAGTCAATACTGTTTCTGAATAGTCATTTGTCAGAATTCCTAAAGGATAGCAGTATCACAGCCTCTAGAGCTGAACAGGGCCCACAACAGGTCCCTAATTCTTTTTCACTCTGTTGTGGGAAGCTAAAGACACAGATATGTAAAGATCCAGTGATACATGAAGAGTTCTGGAACAAAAGAGATCTCACTACTATGGAAACATGAAGCACTTGGAACCTGGGAGAATTCTGCTGGCCTCACCTGGATACCAGCAACAAGCACTACAACCTCTGCTAGAGCATTCTGAGAATGATGGTTTCTTAAACCCATACCTTAGGGGACACTGCAACAGATAACACACCCTTCGGCCTTATTTCAAGCCACTGGTGTCCTAGTCACTCCATTTTTAAGAATGAAATATTATTGTTTATAAGTAACAAAGTACAGTTTTTGCAGACCGTATGTGGCACCAGGTATAGTCAGAATGGAGGTCCTGAAAAATAGCTGGACCCAATATACACCCGACTCCTGTAAAGTTTCCTTAAACAGGACAACAGTAATCTTTTGCTGGTTAGTTTTGATTAACACTGTGGGAAGGAAAACAAAAGAAACTAAAAGCTGAGTTTTGTTCACATGTAAGCATCTTGTGATTTCCAATAAATTATTTCAGATAAGTTACACAGATCTTATGGTTTACCAAAGTTGATAGACTCAAATTCACTTTTATTTCTGAGTCTAATTTTATACTTTTTAAATTACAAGCTTCCTGCTCACATGATTTTATTTTGATAAAAGGTCTTGCTGTGTTGCTGAAGCTGGCCTCAAACTCATGATCCTACTCACTCGGCCTCCTGAGAACCTGGGATTACAGACGTGCTATCACTTTGGGATGATTTTATTAAGTTAAATTCAATGTGCCCCAGGCATAGTCTTTGTTTTCTTCTTCTTTTTTTTTTTTTTGAGAGACAAAGTCTGTTAAGGTTGCTGAGGCTGACCTCAAGCTTGCCATCCTCTTACCTCAGCATCTTGAGTTGCTGGGATTATAGGAATGCTTCACTGTGCCTGGCTTAGGTACAGTTTTGAATGATTTACATAAAGTTTTCTATTTCACTAGTCTTCTGAAGCCTAAGGATGTGTCCGTAGATCACTGTGGACCTATGATCCCCATCACAGTGCTATCTATCTATCTATCTATCTATCTATCTATCTATCTATCTATCTATCTATCTTTGGGTATATATTAGAAAATAGGTTGGGAATCACAAGGGGCCTACCAATTTAGGAAGAAATTGAATTTTTTTTTTTTCAATGTGCTGAGGACCAAACCAGGGCCTTGAGCAGGCTAACCACACTTTCTGCCACTGAGCTATATGTCCCCAGCCCCAATAAGAAATCAATTTTTAAAGTCAGAAAGACATGTGGTTACTGGATACTTTCTGAGTATGGCAGGAAGACAGGGTTCACACAATCTTTTATGTAGTACACATGAATCTGATGCCTGGCTCTGGTGTCTCAGGAAGCCATGCTTCTAAAACAGAAAACTAGCCTGTAATCCCAGTGACTTGGAGGCTAAGGCAGAAGAGTCCAAGTTTGAGGCCAGCCTCAGCAACTTGAGACTGTTTTAAAAAAAAAAGGGTGAGGGTTTGGGGTGTGGCTCAGTGGTAGAGGGCCTCTGGGTTCAATTCCTAGTACCACACACACACAAAAAAAGAAAACAAAACAAAGCAAACAAACCACCACAACAAATCAAAACCAACAGCAAAAATCTGTTGTTACATGAACAATTATAAGTACAGTCCTCCAAGAAGTACACTACTAATGTACAAGTGTTATCTGCTTCTATGTGAAAAGCCTTTCACAGTATTACTTAGAAGAGCACTAAAACAAACTTTATGCATACATAATATTCATATAACTCATATCAATGCTGGATACAATGTGTCCAGAAAGTAAGTCAATGTAAAATATTCTCAAAAAGAATTCTTGAACAACAAAATCCCCAAATTTAAAAGAGGACAGCCCTGGCGAAATAATCAACTCATGCTGGAAAACAGTGAATATGTTTTCCCTGGTACTAATGCCAACAAATAGATTAAATGCAACTGCTGGGTCTACAATATCATCTCTCTACACACACTTCACAGTATCCTTACTCTGAAGTAAGGATACTACTTCACCCTACTCCTAGGCTCACAGAAAGTACATGTTGAACCTTAATCTGAAAAACCTGACACTTTCTGAGTGCTGACATGGTATAAAAGATTTTGGATTTTGGAGCATTTCAGATTTTTGGATTAGGGATGCTAACCAGGTAAAGCCTATGAAAATTTTCTTGAATCCAAAAAAACTCCAAAGTCTGAACTGTTTCTGGTTCCAAGTCTTTCATATAAGAGATAACCAAATGTATATGCACAGCCTGGGGGAAAAACAGCCTGAAACTCCATCTCCACCAGGCACTAGTTGGTAGCAAAATCTGGTATTTCAACAAAATATCCTAAGCTGGCACTTTCATTACAGCCCTTAAGTAGCTGAACAATGTAACCACAAAATAATTACAAGTAAAGGAGCCAAAGAACAGTATCCTGGAGGAAAAAATTCAGAAATACTTAAAGTTAAGTTTTGTCAGCTGTATGGAGGATCACCATCTAAATCAGTGGTTTGCAAGTGATTTAAACTAACCTGGAGAGATAAAAATCACCAACACTCCTCCCCTAAAACAACAAGGCCTAGATTTAGTTATCTAACTCCTCTCCTGAGTAAGCCTCTCGGTGTCTCCTTGCCAATGGAATCTCTGCAGTGATGACATTCTCTGTGTGGTCCAGTGCAGGAGCAACTAGTTACCTGTGGTTCTGAAATGTGGCTAGTGCTTCCGGGAACTGGATGGCACTTAATGTGATGAACATGAAGTTGTGGTTGGTAACTGCCATATTGGATAATGCAAGTAAAAAACAGTCCATTTTTTCTCTGCATGATCTGAAATGCCTTTTTTATTATTTAGTAAATTTGGAGGGAAAAAATAGGTCTTTTTTTTAATACCTTAATGTTATTTATTTATTTTTATGTGGTGCTGAGGGTCAAACCCAGTGCTTCACACGTGCTAGACAAGTGCTCTATCACTGAGCCACAATCCCAGCCCCTAGGTCTGTTTTTTGAACATTTCTGTTGCATTAGTCTGTCCTATTCTTAATCAAATGTCATAGTTTTGTAGCATGTGGAAAATTTCAGATGAACTTTGGAACTATTTTATCAGGCTCATAAATATCATGTTGAAAATATAAATAAGATTGCATCACACTTGGAGAACAGTTTGCAGAGAACAAATCTTTATCAAACGTTTTCATCTAGAAACATGCTATGTATCTGTCCTTTCAGTTCTTAGTTTGTCTATTAGCAATGTTTCACATAGCTTCCTGTGCTTTTGTGGCTAGGTTTCTTCTCAGAGCTTCTATAGTTTTTGCTGCTATTGTGAGTGAAATTTTTCCATTGCATTTTAAAATATACTTTTGCTGGTTTGAGGGAAAACAGACCTTCATCTAGTGGTAGGTAGACTGATAGTTGCCTATCCAAAACATTCCTTTCCTTGGATGCCCAGCTAAAACACGATTTCCCAACCTCTTCTGCAGTTATGGGTGGCAGAACATCATTTTAGTATGGCTTCCAGAAAACTTTAGGAGAACTGAGCTACAAAATGTAGCTGAAGAGTGTTCAGCTTTCGGTCCTTGCTCTTAACATTTCTACTTGGAACTATGCTGTGGTGGCTGGAGTTCTGACAGTACTTTATGATGTTGCAGATAAAAGCAACATACTAAAGAGGTAAAGTAGAAGGAAAGAAGGATTCCGAGTTCCTCTTTTCTTCCTTTTTTATGTGGTGATGTGGATCCAACCTAGGGCCTTGCACATGCTAGGCAAGTGCTCTATCAATGAGCTATAGCCCTAGCCCCTGATGACTTCTTTTAAACGAGACCATAACCCTGATTTAAGCCACTAGGTGCCGTGTAAAACTCCTGTTACAGTAATACTGAATTCTGCTACCTTGTTAACATCCTGTATTCGTTTTATGGTTTATTTTCTTGGAGATTTCTACATAGACGGTTACAAGGTCTTAACTTTTTTTTTTTTTTTTGAAACATATTTCCAGTTACCAAAATCCTGACCAAAAAATCTCTCACTTTTATTAGCACTTCTTGTAATGTTTCTTAGTGTATAACTGCAACTTCATATACTTTATCTTCTGGGCTAAGGTCTTTGAGTAACAGTGTTAAAAGGTACATAGGAGCCAAGTGCAGTGGTGCACACCTGTAATCCTAGCAGCTCAGGAGGCTGAGACAGGAGGATCATGAGTTCAAAGCCAGCCTCAGCTTTCATCTCCCAGGTCTCTTGGCTCTATCTCAACTCTGACAGTGCAATTTCTCTTCGCTATGCTGTTGCTTGGAAACTCTCAAATTCAGCTGGGCCAGTTTTAGGACATTTCTCATTTGTTTCCTTTCTTTCAAGGATTATTGTCCTTCATTGGTTAATATCTAGTGGTCCACTGTTGATAAAACTGATGTTTTTATGTATTTTGTGTGCTCAATAATTAATAATTTTGTTACTAATATTAGGGTAGATCTGGTCCCTGCTTAAAAATTTTTTAAATCCAGGCATAAAATACAGTGAATGTCTAAAGTGAGTAGATCACTACATTTTCACATATGGGGGCTGGGGTTGTGGCTCAGTGGTACAGCGCTTGCATCGCACACGTGAGGCACTGGGTTTGATTCTCAGCACCACATACAAAATATATAAATAAATAAAGGCTTAAAAAATCTTAGAAAAAAAAAATTTTCACATATGTACACACTTATATTACTACCACTGAGATCTAAGACAGAGAAACTTAGCCAGGTGCGGTGGTATACATCTGTAATTGCAGCAACTTGGGAGGCTGAGGCAGGAGGATCACAATTACAGCTTTAGCAATTTAGTGAGGCCCTAAGCAACTTAGTGAGACCATGTCTCAAAATAAAAAGGCTGGAGTTGTGGCTCAGTGGTTAAATATCCTTGGGTTCAATCCCTGGTACCTTCCCTCCCCACCCTTAAAAAAAAGAGAGAGAGAAGCCGGGCGCGGTGGTGCACACCTGTAATCCCAGCACTTAGGGAGGCTGAGACAGGAGAATCGCGAGTCCAAAGCCAGCCTCAGCAATGGTGAGGTGCTAAGCCACTCAGTGAGACCCTGTCTCTACATAAAACACAAAATAGGGCTGAGGATGTGGCTCAGTGGTCGAGTGCCCCTGAGTTCAATCCACAGTACCTTCCCCCCCCCCCCAAAAGGTACATAGGAACATAGGAATCAAACGAAACTATTTTGTTAGTATTCAGGTACAGAATAAGTCTTTATTTTGTATTTATTTATTTTGGGTACTCAGGGTTGAACCAAGGGGCGCTTAACCATTGAACTACACCCCTAGTCTCTCTTTAAATTTTTTTTATTTTAAAAAAAGTTGCTGAGGCTGCCTTTGAACTTATGATCCTCTTGCCTCAGCCTTGTAAATTATATGATAAACTTTTGATTACAGGCATAAACCACCATGCCTGGCTAGAATAAATCTTAATTTTGTAAATAGAATAGAAACTTTAAGTTAATCAGGACACACAATCTTTCAAAAAAAATTCAACTAACCATAATTATGAGACCAATTCTGAACTTCAATAATGTTAAATGCTGAAAAACTCCCCTAGGTACAATGTAGGGCTTGTCTACTTATTGAAAAAAAAATGCTAAAAGGCTAAGTGCTGTGGCTCACACCTGTAATCCCAATCACTCAGGAGGCTGAGACAGGAGGATAACAAGTTTGAGGCCACACTCAGCACAAAGGGGCTGGGAGTTGAAGCTGTAGCTCAGTGGTAGAGCACCCCTGGGTTCAACACCTTGTATTTACTGAGTACATATATTATCACATCTAAATCTCCCAGCAACCTTAATATGGATGTTCACCCAGCAGATATAGTTTAGGAGGCACAGAGAAATTAAGTAAATTTTTTGAAGTCACATAACCAAGAATAGGTAAGGCCAGGGTTCAAAGCCAAGTAGGAGGATTCTGTGGCAAAATAAGCATGGCATTTCAGCCTTTTACTCATTTCTGTAACACTGAAGACAAAGTAATGTAAAAGTGCCATTTTTTTAAATTTTTTTTTTAGCTGCAATACAGTTTTTTGTATTGCATCCTGTAGATGGATGCAATATCTTTATTTTATTTATTTTTATGTGGTGCTGAGGATTGAACCCGGTGACTCACGCATGCAAGGCAAGTGCTCCACCATTGAGCTACAGCCCCAGCCCGTAAAAGTGCCATATTAAGAAAAGGAGTTCATAAGTAAGATATCCCTTTTCATACATTTTCAAAATAGTACAAGAAAAGCCAAAGTAAAGAAATACATTGTGAGCCAGGCACAGTGGCCCACGCCTATAATGCCAGAGGCTCTGGGGGCTGAGGCAGGTGGATCATGAATTCAAAGCCAGCCTCAGCAACTTAGTGAGACCCTGTCTCTAAATAAAATTTGAAAAAGGGATGGGGATGTGGCTCAATAATTGAGTGCCCATGGGTTCAATTCCCAGTACCAAAGGGGGAAAAAGTACATTGTGTTGAAATAAGAGCAAGAAAACATCCTAACATTGGTACTGGAAGGGCTCTGAGATAATCTACCAGTAGTCTTTAAGTTCTTTTTAGCTATAAAACTCTTCTGTAATATTAAATCTCACCTGAGAAGCGCAATATTATGTAAAACAAATAAAATCAGAACCATTCTAGCTCAATCCACCCTACTCAAATCCTGAATCCAAAGCTTTTTTATAGCAGCAATTATAAAATCATACTGCTTCCAAAGTATCCAATATGATTATGAATCTATGAATCCCAGTCTATAATCAAACTGCTTTTCCTAAAATTTCCTAAACACCAAAAATATGAGAAGCAACAGAAAGTAGAAAGGTTGGAGTCAGGCCTGGTAGCGCACACTTCTAATCCCAGTGACTCAGGAAGCTGAAGCAGAAGGACTTGCAGGATCAAGTCTTGGGCATCTAGGCTAGACTCTGTCTCAAAATAAAATTAAAAGGACTAGGGATGTGGCTTAGTGTGGTAGAGCACTTGCCTAGCATGCATGAGGTCCTGGATTTGATCCTCAGCACCGCAAAATAAATAAATAGAATATAAAAGTTGGACTTGAGTTCTCAATTAGATGACTGAATTGAGAAGCAAGAAATGTTTCAGACTAGGTCAAGCAGGCCTGGCATGCATATTGGAGGGGACCTAGAGAGCCTAAGGGCATCAGGAAGATGAATGCTACCAGGCAGACGGGCCCCAGAAGGGTAAACGAAAGGTGAGGTGGCCACAGATCATCAGAGCAGATGACTCCTCCCTACCTCTCTTTCCCTCATCCCCTCAGCTCACCTGGAGTGATGTGGTTCAGGAAGAGCCAGTTTTTTCCTGGGGGGTCACTGGGGCTGAGATGGGCCAGGACAGGGGTGATTTGTAGTAAATTTGAGTTTCTGAAGCAGCATCTTTTGGCACCTAATAGCAAGTACTAAGGAGTCTTAGCAAAAAAATAGGCTCATTCACTCTTCATTTTTTGTTATTTTCTATTTTTAAAATTTCATTCACTTCTCAATATAGGTGACTGAGGCTGGCACATGTGAGAACTAATCTATGAGGAGTAAATGCTGAGCAGTACTCATCGTCTTGCTTTACTGCTTTCATAGCTAATGAGATTTATTGCTGTTTTATAAGCAGTGCTTTAAAGCTGTGCTCCAGTCACACAGTGACTGGTTAGTCTGAACAATATAGGCTGACACACAAGGCTAGGTAATGTCTAGGGCAGAGAAGTCAGTCCTCTGGTTGGCAGGCTGGGCATTTGCATAAATAAAAGGCAAAAAAGTCTTACTTTCCCTCTGTACTACTTCAAAATTAGGAATTCTTTTGAGAGCATATTATTCTTTTGTATTATACATATTTTTGCTTTGTTTCTGAAATGATAAAGATTGTGCATCATTTAAAACTAAATGCAAGGGCTAGAAATAGGAGAGAAAAGAGAAATGACAGGGTATGTGAAAAAGAGTAAGCCAGAAGTGCTCTTGGTCAGGTTCTTCTGGCATATGCCAAGGTTTTCCAGGGCTCTAAGGTTTGATGAGAGATAGTCTAAATTTTAACCCAGTCTTAATCCCTTTGTGAGACTAGTTTATCAATGTACTTACACTGTGAGGATCGAGATTGGCTTGATCAGAGGGCGTAGAAAACAAAGGACTGTGAAATGTGAACTTTTGGTTCAGTTGCCTCACTCTTCTTATTCATCAAATGAGGAAGATGACCAGATAATGCTCTCTGCACCTTATATGATAAACTTTTGATTCTAAATATGCATATTATTTCAGACATCTGAGATCAGACTTAACATTTTAATTTTTTTGTGATGACAGAGATTGAACTCAGGGGTGCTCTACCACTGAACTACATCCCCAGCCCCTTTCATTTTTTATTCTAAGCCAGGGTCTTGCTAACTTGCCTAAGTTAGGTCACAAACTTGCAATCCTCCTGCCTCAGCTTCCTGAATTGCTGGGATTTGTGTTCTATCATGAATTTATAGTTTATACATTTTTTAAACACTGAAATTTAAGCTGATAAGGATGAACTTCAGAGAGATAATTAAAGATATTTGGAGTCAGTAGAATAATGGAAATCAGGGCCGGGGATATAGCTCAGTGGCAAATCAGTGGCAAAGCAGTTACCTAGCATGCGCAAGGCCCTGAGTTCAATTCCCAATGCTGGAGGGGGAAGTGGGGAAGGGAGGAGATTGGTTTCAGTGAATAGAAGAGTGACATTTTTTGATTTTATGGAAACTACAGTGGATGTCTCCCAGGAGCCTCTGAGAGTTAAAACTTCAGAATTGAGATAAAGCAGAAAGAGACAAAGTAGTATGGATCATAATGGTTCCAAGGTTGGCAAGCCTAGAGTATAAGTTAACTATAGGTATGAATCTATCCAAAGGAAGTGTTACCCAGATGGCACTGGCAGGAGGGTGGTAAGCAAAGATAAAGGAGTCACAGAGGCATATGTGGGTAGTGCCCACCTATGTCCAGGATCAAGAGGTGCAAACAAATCAAGACCAGTTCCAGTGGCAGCAATCACTCTACCATGGATGTAGGTACTAGATTTGCTCACTCCATTATACTCCAGTTGTACAGATACATTTCCATAGAAGGAATGTACTGGCTGAAGGATGCTCATGTTCTGTCCCATTGGCATTTATGTATTTTACTTTATATGAATAAATTAGCATTCTGATTATAAGCTTGTTTCCTGAAGCTTGCTTACAGAGAGAGAACTTAGTTGGCCAGAGGAAACAAGAATTTGGTGATGTTTTATCAATCAACTTTGGAGAAAATGATTGATCTAAGTCTATCTCTCTAAAATGAATCTTGTTTTTGAACTTAAGTTTGAGAGCCAGCCCCTGGCCTGTACTGATGTGATCATTCACTAGAGAACCATGCATCAGCCCTCTGCTTTCTACCAAGAAATGCTGCTTTGCATCCTTGCGTAACAGTCATCTCTACTGTCATTTTTGCAAAAAGTGATACTGTGAAGAGGTACAGATTCCAAATGCTTATAACCAATAATAATTTATTACAGGGACATTTCCTAAAATTCTAAGCCCAATATGCTTTTTCAGCTACAATAGTCACTTACACGTTAACTAGCAACAGGAAAATTATTGGAAATCAAATAAAGAAACAGCATTTGTATTTGGAATTCTGAGTGTAGTTCTAGTTATCACATTTTAGTAAAGACCCAATCTTCACAACAATGTTATAAAGTAGGAACTATGATAATCTTTAATTTTAAGATAACAGAATTAAGATGCAGAGAAGTTAATTAACTTGCCTAAGGTTAAAAACCAGTAAGTGGCAGAACCAGTGTCAATCCTGTTGTTTGTCCTACATAATAGCAGACAACAGAAGAGATGAGAGTAAAAGCAGTTAACAGAAGAAAAGACCAGTTGGTGGAAGCAGATAGCAAAGACAGTGACAGGTGGAAACAAAGGACAAAATAGAAAATAGAGGGTTGGGGGTGGGGCTCAGTGGTAGAGCCCTTGCCTAGGATGCACAAGGCCCTGGGTTTGTGCATCTGCAAAAAAATAAAGTGAGCTCATTATGTCATTAAAAAAAAAAAGATAACTGGAAAAACAGAATAGTTGAGCCTTTCATAATAGCCTGAAACAGTACCACAAACTAACAGCTCCCAAAGGTATCTCAACATACTTTCAAATACTCATTAAAGATAAAAGCTGTCTAAATAGAGCAGCAAAAATTGCATGCAATTGATCAGCTTGCCATTTCTTAACATTTCCAAGGTCATACTGATTATCCCATGTCACACATTGCTCCATTTCTTTTCTGGAGCAGTGTACTTTAATTGCACGTGCGTGTGTGTATAAACCAGATTATCATATACTGGAAATATAAATGGTTTATAAATGGGCTGGTTTTAGCACATGCTACAACATATACAAAACAAGTCTTTCTTCCTCAAATAGTAAAATGGCCTAGTCAGGTGGGATGACATAGGCCTGTAATCCCAGCTACTCAAGAGGCTGAGGTAGGTGAATCCTAAGTTCTAGGCCAACCTGGGCAAATTAGAGAGACCCTTGTTTCAAAGTACAAAATTAAAAGGGGTTGAGGATATAGCTCAGTACACTAAACCTGGGTTCAATCCTCAGTGCCACCAAAAACAAAAAACAAAAAAAAAACGAAGATAAAGTAAATGGCTTAGTTTTTATTTATACAGGTTAAGTACCCTTAATCTGAAATGCTCCAAAATCCAAAACTTGAATGTCCAGAGGATACCAAAAGTTCAAAATTCCATAACTGACTCCAAGTGACAGGTGGTTCAAAACGCAAGCACACTGAAAATACTGTAGAAAATTATAATCGGGCCATGTGTATATGTTATATATAAAACAGAAATGAATTTGGTGTCTTGACCTCAGTTCCATTCCCAAGATAATCTTCCTACAAATTGCAAATATTCCAAAATCCAGAAATCTCTGAAATCTGAAACATTTCTATTCCTAAGTATTTTAGACAAGGAATGCTCAATCCATACATGATAAGCAAACTAAATTTCAGACTCATACTGAAGTTTATTTTGCTTACTATAAGGTATCTTTATGAGGACCATAATTCTTTTATTTATTCCCCTAAGATGAATTGTTTTATGGTCAAGAATGTTTAAAGGATCTGTGCCAATAATCTACCCAGTATTTTGCTAATCCTAAAATTAATTTATAACATACATACCAAGCTACTTCATTTTCTACAAAAATATGGTTAGTATTTATTGGGCACTTAAATGCCAAACACTGTCCTCAGTACTTTATATACATTAACTACTTTTATCCTCACTTCATGAGTAAGAAAACTAAAGTAGAAGGTTCAAGAAGCTTGTTCAAGGTCATAATAGCTTGTGGTAAAGCAAGAATTCAAATCCAGGTAATCTGATCCAGTCTGTGTGCCTAACTACTACGCTATCCTGCCCATCTTTCTCATCTAGGGATTGAATCCAGGGTCTTGCACAAGATAGACAAGCGCTCTATTGCTGAGCTATACCCTAAGTTTCAGCCATACTTCTTGACGACAAAAATCTTGCACATATTCTCTAATTAGCAGAGCTCCAACCACACAGTACCTACTCAACCTGGCTTATAGAATTTAAATTTTTTCCCTGTAATAATAACTTAATCAAGTTAGAAATGGGCAACAAATCATAGGAAACATGCTTTTGTTAACTTTTTTTTGGCCCTAGGAGTTAATCCAGGGGAGCTTTATTAGAGACAGGGTCTTGCTAAATTGCTGAGGCTGGCCTCAAACTTTCAATCCCCTGCTCCAATCTCTCAAATCACTGGGATTACAGGCATGTGCCATTGTGCCCGGCTTATGTTAACTCTTAAATGCATATATTCCCACGTAAACTATTTTATTTTTAGTGGCAGAGAGGTGATACAGGACATTGCAGAGTATCAGGGACAGACAGGGACACAGGACACTGAGATGGTTTTTTATTTCTCACTCACTCTATTTTTAAAAGTGTTACTCTAGGAGCTTCTCATACAAATAGCTTTAAGAAACTGCATTAAAATTAGTTGGAGAAAGATAAATATTAAATTCCCATCAAAAGAAGTTGTCTTTTTAAAGTATATAGGGAACTATAATGCTTTGTCAGATAATCTCAAGTTTTCAAAAACAGAGATTCAAGTTTATAGCAGCTAACAACAGAAAACAGGTACATCAATGTTAATGTTTAATTCTCTTAACAGAAGCAAAAATTTCCCAATAATTTCCCAATTATTTCCCAATAATTTCACTACTTACAGTGCACTTTCCATATCTGCTATATTTTCTTCCATTTTCTGAGACTACATAGAGGTAAATAAAGTTGTCATGAGATCCTACAGCCAGGAAGGTACCATCTAGAATTAAACAGGAAAAAGTGCTGACTAGAGAAATAAGGTGATAGATAAATTGATCATTACTTTATTGGACTATACTACATGATACTTTATGTTGTTAAATCTCATCAATTTAACTATTATAGGCATCTGATGGACAAATCTTATCACTCAGCAAACTGGAAAAACAAATGGTAACCTACTCCAACACAGAATCCTTCCTTAGAGATGTTCACAGGCCATAGACTCTATCTTCCTTTCTTTTAGTTAGCTAAAAACTGGCCTCAGAGAGGTTACTCTGTCTTTATGGGTAGAAGTACACAGTGTTCATATGGCAAGCTGGGTGTATATTCTTAGTTCAGCTAGCACAAATGATCTAATTATAGGGTAGGATCTCTTGGGAAGGGACCATGTTCTTTTCTTTTATGGTCTCCCCTACTGTAACTACCATAGTGCTAGGCACAGAACAAACGGTCAATAAAATCCACTGATCTTTGGATCTGTGATTATTTGTTACTACAGCATTAAAAACAAACAAAAACAAAACATCTTGCTGCTTCAAGATGACTCTAGGTTTATAGCTTGGAACACATACTTTTCTTTGTGCAACTGAGAGAATAGTATTCTGTGCTTTTTTACAAACAACTGAGAACCAATTAAAAATATCTTGATCCAACAATAGAATATATTTTCAAGTATAAGAACATGTCAGGCTAACACTAGGGAAGAATGGTGTAAATCAAAACCATATCAATAAGGGGAAAGGGTAACTGGAACATTATTGTGGAAACAATTAATATTTGAATAAAGTACAAAGAATGACTCAAAGCTAAGCAAATTTATCAAACTCTTATAATGAACTGCTTAGTATTTTACCTAAACCAATCATGACCATGCAACCAATAACAACATAACTAGATTCTAAAGGACTTGACAGATTTATGCTTGTATATTTTAAATATTACTATAATTTCTTTTATACTCTCACATACAAAGATAAGGCTGCTAACTTGATGTAATACTCAGCCTAATACCTCTTCAAAATCCTAAGAATGAATAGCTACAAAACAAAAAAACATAAGGAATTTGATTATACTTCATTCTGTTTTCAATTGTAAGTGTAGTTGTAACAGTTCATTCTAATATGTTTGCTTGATGATTTAGAATGCTGTTTAACTTTAGCAGATCTTTAGCAGTTTCCAAAAGTGGAATTTAATCTGATGTTGGGGGAAACATATTCAATACTTAACAACTCTATGAAGTAGGGGGGAAAAAGGAGTCAGGTTTATCAGAAGTAAAAATATACAATTACAGTAAAATGCTGTGAATGCCAGGATGGAAATGGAATAAATTTACCTACCTATTGAGTAGCGCATCACAGACAGCTGTTCATTTCCATCAGTGTGGATAGAAACTAGATCTCTGGTTTCTGCATCCAGAACAAACCACCTGTTAAAAAGTAAACATAATTTTCTCTCTATATTACCATTTATAGAAAAAAATGGTTCCTGGCCTTTCTCTACTTTTAAGAAATTTCGATAAAAATCTTTACGTTTCTCTTACTGAAGAGTGAATTTACTTAGTGAAATGATGCTAGATACAGTATAAATAAATGTAAATGGGTCTAGTTATATTCTCACTGTTAGTAGATACTTCCTGAATGCCAACTGTGTCTGTGCTAGGCCCAGAAAAGAAGATAGGGTCTGTGTTCTTGAAGATAATACTAGAGTTGGGTAAAAGAAAATGAACCAATTGAAAAAAAGAAGGATTAAATACTAATCTCAGTTACGGCCACTGAGGAACTCAAAGAAGGAAAATGAATTGACAGCAGGCACAGAAAAACCTTCAGAGAAAATGGAAGATATAGGCTGAATTTAATAGTAGGAAGTACAAGCAATTTAGGTAGAAGGAGGGACCAGGGACACCATGAAGGTGGAAAGAAACAGCCAGTACTCCACCTCCCCAATACCTCCCACATCTGCACAAGGAAGCTCTAAATTCTTTGATAGCTTTTCATTAACATTTACAAGAAAAGTCAAAACGTAAATGTCTCTTCAGAGGCAACAATGACTTAAATGCAACCACATTATAAATGACTACCGTGAGACTTTAGAAGAACCTATCAAAACATAGGTATAAGGCAAAGATGGGAAGGAAAGACAACTAAGGTCAGATAAGTGAGAGGAGGGAAGATTACAGACAGCAGGCCTAGCTGGTTGGAATTTTAAGTCACAGCAGGCACTAAATATCTGCTGAATAAATGAACAAGTAAATTTAAAATAAGTCTTGAATGTGACAAAAGCCAAGTTTTGGCAAGAGGTATTTAACAGTAATGTAGTGTGAGGGGAGAAGTGGTTTGGGAAGAGAATGGGACAAGACTAGAAAAATAAAATAACCACCTTAATCTCATATAATTGAGGAGAACAAGAGTATCAAGTTCTTTTGGATTGGCCAAAGGGGACGGGGCACTGGGATAGGAAAGATGATGGAAAGAGATGGTCATTACTCTAGGTACATGTATGACTGCACAAATGGTATGGCCTTACTTCGTGTACAACCAGAGCTGTGAGAAATTGTGCTTCATTTGTGTACAATGAATCGAAGAGCATTCTGCTGTCATGTGTAATTGATTAGTATAAAAGAGTATCAAGTTGTTTTTAATTATTTAGAAGGAAAAAATTCCACCACTAAAATCAATAAAAAGAATCATAGTGACAGATTCTGAAGCATTATAACTAATATCTGAAAAAAATAATTTCTTCTTTATTTTTGCAGTTCTAGGGATATAACCCAGGGCCTTGCAAATACTAGACAAATGCTCTATCCCTGAGCTACATTCCCCCTTAAAGGAATTATTTAGAAGGAAAGGGCTTGAAATAATTAAAAGTGAACAGTTGGGCATGGTGACTCATGCCTGTAACAGTAATGGCTTGGGAAGTTGAGGCAGGAGGATCGTAAGTTCAAAGTCAGCCTTGGTGATTTAGTGAGAGCCTATTTCAAAATAAAGGACTGGGGATGTAGATCAGTGGTAAAATGCCTCTGGATTCAATCATTGGTTACAGAAAATTTTAAAAATGCAAATAAAAATCTAAAATACAAAAAAACACAAAAGCTTAGTGATATTGCTTAACATGATTTAGTGTATTCTAGGGAGAAGTTGAAAAACTACATTGTGGGGGACATATGCAAGGGCATGCCACAAAATGGCGCTGAGCTACCAGCTCAGGCCTGACCACGCTGCCCCGGGAGAGCCATCACCTCGCCCTTATTGGCTGACCTCTGCTTCCATGTTCGTGGACAAGACATGGACAATGAATACTCTCCTATCTAAGTGTCTCTGTACATCCCACTTCCGCATTCTTAGCTTAGTAACAGGACACCTACCCCCTCCTCTATATAAGCCTGTATCTCTCCTCAATAAATCAATTCCTGCTTAAGACAGAACTCTCTGGCTCAGGCGTGGTAATTGCGTGCCGGACGACTTTACCATTCTCAGCCGTCGTGTCGGGGACTCCCAGGGATCCACTCCTCCCCGCTGGCCGAGGGGGGAGACTGATACCTGGCTGGGAGGACCCCGACATACATGATCCCAATCTTTATTTTTTGGTACTGGGCATTGAACTCTGGGGCACTTTACCATTGTGCAACATCCCTAGTCCTTTGCTTTAAATTTTTTTGTTTTGACACAAAATCTAGCTAAGTTGCTTAGGGTCTTGCTAAATTCCTGACCTCAAACTTGTGATCTTAGCCTTCTGAGTCACTGAGATTACAGGTGTTGGGTGGCGCCATGCGCAGCATGATCCCAATTCTTTGCCTATCAATAAAATCCTCTTCAATTAAACACATTTGTGAACAAACTTTATTTTGTGAACTAAGGCTGGGCATGATGGCATCTAACCTGTAATCCCAAAGACTCAGAAGGGTGAGTAAGGAGGATTCCAAGTTCCATGCCTGCCTCAGCAATTGAGCAAGGCCTTGTCTCAAAATAAAAAAATAAAAAGGGCTGAGGATGTAACTCAATGGTAAAATGCCATTGGGTTCAATCCCTAGTACCCCCTAGCCCCCCCCAAAAAACTTGTGGGCTGGGGATGTGGCTCAGTGGTAGAACACTTGCCTAGCATGCCCTAGGCCCCGAGGTTCAATCCCCAGCAGCACATGCACACACGCATACACACATACACACAATTGTGACCTATGAACCAAAATAACTAGGTAGCTAACAATTCATAAATTCTGTATTCTATTCAGATAATAGAAATAGCTTCTATATGTGAATAGTTTAGGCCAATCAGCTGGAAATTGGCACTTTTAATTGATTTTTATGGTTACCACTAAGAAATTCCTTTGGGCCAAGCAATGTGAAAGTTGATGCCAAGTGAAGTGCCTTTTCTAAAAGGGCACTAAATGATATTCAAACAAAGAGTCAATAAATATACTTAAAGAAGCATAAGCTATAGATCCACTCTATATGTTCAAATTTTTGTTTGGGAGCAGCCCTGACTAATATTTAAGACTGTTTTAAGTCAGTTCAATCTTCCTGGGGAAACTGTATATAATTTTATCTTTTTGGAAACTCCCTTAGGAAGGCATAAAATCCCAGAATATCTGTTGTTATAACGCCTAGAAACCTAAAACTTAGTTACCCTGCCTTCTTTTCTATTTCTTTAGTTACATGAGAAATTAGTTCTACTTTTGGCAAATGGTTTTTAATATCAATTCAACAACCATTGTTTAAAGTTTACAAGTTCCATATGGAGCCCCAGCAATAGTTTTAGGAGTTCCTACCCTTTTCATTGCATAGACTCTGTTCTGCCTTCAGAAAAGACTTCTGGACTCGAGACAACTGTCCTCTAATTTAAAAAAAAAATGTAGCAAAGGGAATTTTCTTTCTTCCTTTCTTTCCTTTTCTCTCTCTCTCTCTCTCTCACTGTCTCTCTCATACTGGGAAGTGAACTCAGGGGTACTCTACCACTGAGCTACATCTCCAGCCCTTTTTATTTTTTGAGATAGGGTCTTGTCAAGTTGCTGAGGCTAGCCTTGAACTTTCAGTCCTCCTGCCTCAGATTCCTGAGTTGCTGGTATTAAAACGATTTTCTACAAATAAATGAGTTTATGTTTAATTGTATTCTTATCCTACAGTATATAAATTAGAATGAAGCTTTTGCTTTAGGATAATTTGCAATCACTTTAGGCTCTATATGGCCTAAAGGACCAATATGCTTTACCTTTTTTTTTTTTTAGTTGTAGATGAACACAATACCTTTATTTTTTGTGGTACTGAGGATCGAACCCAGTGCCTCACATACGCGAGGCAAGTGCTCAACTGCTGAGCCACAACCCCATCCCCTATGCTTTACCTTTCTAAATGTAATTGTGGAATATCAGAGATGGGAAATCTTTGGCTATATATTTATAATAATTTGATTTGTTAAGCCAAAAGGTAGTACCATCATTTATCCTTTTTTTTTTAAATACATACTGGGGATTGTACCCAGGGCATCATGCACGCTAGGCAAATTCTCTACCACTGGGCTTTTAACTCCAGCCCCTCTTGGTGACTTTTTTTTTTTTTTGGTACTGGAGATTGAACTCATGGGTACTCAAACACTGAGGCACATCTCCAGCCCTATTTTGTGTTTTATGTAGAGACAGGGTCTCACTGAGTTGCTTAGTGTCTCACCATTGCTGAGGCTGGCTTTGAACTCGTGATTCTCCTGTCTCAGCCTCCCAGAGTGCTGGGATTACAGGCTTGCGCCATCGTGCCCAGCTCCTCTTGATGACTTTTTAAAAATACTATATTGATTTCTTTAGTGGCAAAAAGTTGGAAAGTAAAAGTCCCTAAATGAATATATCTTTTTATAATGTGAAATGACAAAAATATATATCCATCACAATACTTTAAGTGTGTCTTCTGGGTGATAACTTTGTAATATTCCCCTCCTACTTAATGCTCTTCTACTTTTTTTTTTTAAATATTTTTTTAGTTGTAGTTGGATACAATATCTTTATTTATTTATTTTTATGTGGTGCTGGAGATCGAACTCAGTGCCTCACGCATGCAAGGCAAGCACTCTATCGCTGAGCTACAACCCCAGCCCAATGCTCTTCTACTTTAAAAAAATTTTTTTTTAGTTGGGCACAGTGGAATATCACACCTGTAATCTCAGCACTTTGGGAGGCTGAGACAGGAGAATCACGAGTTTAAAGCCAGCCTCAGCGACGGTGAGGCGCTAAGTAACTCAGTGAGACCCTGTCTCTAAATAAAACAAAAAATAAGGCTGGGGATGTGATTCAGTGGTCGAGTACCCCTGAGTTCAATCCCCAGTACCAAAAAAAAAAAAGTTAGTTGTCGATGGACACAATATCTTTATTTATTTATTTTTTTTGTGCTTGGTATTAAACCGAGTTGCTTGCCTCGCAATGTGCATGCGAGGCAAGCAACTCTATCAACTGAGCTGTATCCTCAGCCCTTATTTATTTTTATGTATTGCTGAGGACTGAACCCAGTGCCTCACATGTACTAGGCAAGCTCTCCATCATTGAGCTACAACACCAGCCTTGATCTTCCACTTTTAAAAGTAGGAATGGGGCTTTTATAATTGGACAATTATACAGTCAAAAGCAGTGGAAAAAAGCCAAACTCAAGCCTTTTATAATAAGAATACTGAGCCAGGGGCAATGGCACATGCATGTAATTCCACCAACTTGGGAGGTAAGAGGATCATAAGCTGGAGGTCAGCCTCAACAATTTAGCGAGATCTTGTCTTTAAAAAGAAAAAAACAAAAAACAAACAAAACCTGGGGATATAGCTCAGTGGAAAAGCACCCCTAAATTTAATCCCCAGTACTCAAAACAAAACAAACAATAACAAAAACTCATCAAAAAACTAAAATCCTGTGATATCAAAACACTTGACTAGTTATCAAGCACCTAGGTAGTGGCAGAACCAGGCTAATGCTTCTGGCCTTACTGTTTTCACACCAGGGAGGGAAGTAATCCTGTGGAAAAGGTTCTCTCTCTGTTTCTGAGACACACTAACATTGAGGGATCCTGAGAACAGAGATCAGCTACAGAGTATGGAGTTTATAACCTAATTGAGGAGACAGAATGAATTCTTAAAGTGGTAAGTAGTTCAAAGTAACATGGATAATAAGTAGTAAGGATAATGAAGTTTCAAAACAGGGGGTTATCACTGAGGATGTGGATGGGATGATTTTATCAAATGTGACAGGGCTAAATGGACAGAAATGAATGGATTAGAGTAGATAAGAAACTACAAAACAGGTTGGAATGACTATAAAGAGTCATTTAACCATTCTAGTTGAAGTGATGGGGAAAAGATCTTTAATGAGCTTTAAAGGTCAGACTATGCACTATTTCAGCTTGAAGATGCCTTTAAGGATGTTCTAGTCCCTGCAGTCTGTTTTGCTCAGAGTTTCCTACATTTTCTTAATCCATTCTTTCCGCTTGATAAGAGCTCCTCTTTTCCTTGTCTCTGCAGGATCCAGTCCTCCTTTAAGACCAGGCCCATTCCTATCTCTTCTGTGAAGCTTTCTCTGTCCACTCAGGCTGACAGTAATTTCTGGGTGTTTTTTTTTTTGGAGGGGGGGAGTGGGGATGGGAGGGATCCCTGGGATTGAACTCAGGGGTACTCGACCACTGAGCCCACATCCTCAGCCTTCTTTTGTGTTTTAGGTAGAGACAGGGTCTCACTGAGTTGCTTAGTGCCTCACCATTGCTGAGGCTGGCTTTGAACTCACGATTCTCCTGTCTCAGCCTCCCAAAGTGCTGGGATTACAGGTGTGCGCCACCGCGCCCAGCTTCACAGTAATTTCGGTTGCTCTCTCAGAGTTAGTGTCTGTCTATCCAAGTAAAAAGAAACTAATATGAACTGTGTCTTGTCTTTTTATGTAGTATTTAATTAGGTTATAATCTACTTAGGTTATGATCTACTTTGAGTAAGGACTATGTCTCATATTTCTTTGTGATACTCACTGAATCATCTACAGTGTTTTTCAAGGGCAGGCACCCCATAAACAGTTGAAAAGTGATTCAGAATTGTAGTCTGAACAAAGCAGAAAGAACTCAAAGAGATTCATACTAGTGGAGTTCAAAGATACTGTGCACCCTGGGAAATGAACTCAGGGTACACAGAAAAGGTAAAGTTACATCAAATTATATAGGGAAAACTATTTTCTTCTAATTAGTTTTCTCTTTCAATTATGTCAAAGAGAAGTCTTAGCTATTGCTAACATCTTTGATATCTCACTTTTGAACAGAAGGGACATTTCCTGGGCTCAGAACTTTCATAGTTGGGATTTGGTAACAGTAACTGCTTTGCCAAGGTTGCAGCTGCCACCAGCTGAGCTGAATCACTGAAGTATCTCCAGGAGTAGCATTCTATGATTCTACATTAAAGACGAAGTTAACTTCTTTATCTATCTACTTGCCAGGCTCATTTTCCTAGCTTGCTCTCTTGTCAAAGTTATCACTGCAGACCAGAAACTTTAGGGTCTTTGAAGTTACCTGTTTCTTTCAGTATGTCCACTCTTTTTTCTATCCTGGTGTTTCCATTCCTATATGTCATATATAGTATGTTCAACTAATTTTCAATTGGGTGCCAATATCAGAGTACTGTAACAACTGGATATCCACATACAAAAGTATAAAGTTGGACACTACCTCATACCATATCAAAGATTAACTCAAGCTGCAATCAGAGGCCTAAAGTAAGAGCTGAAATTACAAAATGTGTTAGAAGAATATATAGGAATAAACCTCTACAACCAAGAGATCAACTGGGCTACATCAAAATAAAAACTTTTAGGCTGCTAAGAACATCAATTAAGTGAAAAGACAATCCTAAGAATGAAAAAAATATTTGCAAATCATATATCTGATAAGGGGCTGTATTTAGAACATATAAATAACTTACAACTCAACAATTCTAAGATGGGTACAATATTTGAACATACGTTTCTCTAAAAATGATACACGAATGGCCAATAAGCATATGAAAAGATGCTGTTGCTCAGAAAAATACAAATGAAAACCATAATGAAAAACTACTTCACACTTAATTGGATGGCTATAATCAAATCACAGATAATGAGACACTGGTGGAGATGTGGAAAAACTGGAATGCTTATACAATACTGGTGGGATGACAAATTAGTATAGCTGCTGTGAAAAAATTTGGTAGTTCTTTAAAATGTTGAACATTAAGAATTACTGCATGATTCATTTACACAAAAATTGTATATTAATGTTTACAGCAGCTTTATTCATAGTAGCCACAAAGTGGAAACCCAAATGTCCATCAATTGATGAACTTGGTATATCCATAAAATGAATTATTTGGTCTTAAAAAGGAATGAAGTACTTATACATGCTATACATGAAAGGATCAGCATGGATGAACCTTGAAAACACTATGCTAATTTCAAGCAGTTAGTCACAACAGTCCACATGTTGTATGATTCCATTAGTATGAAATGTGCAGAATAAGCAAACTTATAGAAACAATGTAGATGAGTCAACTAGGACAGGGATGGGTGGGGTCAAGTTGAGTGACTGCTAATGGGTACAAGCTTTCTTTCTGGATTAATAAAAATGTTCTGAAATTAGACTACAAAACTCTATGAGCTAACTAAAAACTACTGAATTGTATTGTTAAGTTGGTAAATTTTATAGTATGAGAGTTATATCTCAATAAAGCTGTTAAGAATCCTTCCTATGTGGGCATTAGTATGTTAAGGAAGTACTATGGCCACCTAGGGAGGGCTACATATTTTATTCTTTTCCCTTAAAAATGACATAATACTTTCTCTTAGAAAGTAATGGTAATTATATTTATCACTGTGGCAATTTATTCACACTTGTGCCTACTTTTAGGTTACAAGAAGCAGAAGATACCTAGACATAAACATTTTTTTTTTTTTTTTTGGTACTGGGAATTGAACTCAGGGGTACTCGACCACTGAGCCACATCCCCAGCCCTATTTTGTGTTTTATGTAGAGACAGGGTCTCACTGAGTTGCTTAGCACCTCGCCATTGCTGAGGCTGGCTTTGAACTCACGATTCTCCTGTCTCAGCCTCCCTAAGTGCTGGGATTACAGGCTTGAGCCACCGCGCCCGGCTGATACAATATCTTTATTGATTTATTTTTTTATGTGGTGCTGAGGATCGAACCCAGTGCCTCAAGCATGCGAGGCAAGCGCTCTACCACTGAGCCACAATCCCAGCCCCCTTAGACATAAACATTTAAGACATCTTTAGATGTTTTACTAGTCACTCTTCCTGGATTATGCACAATTTGGACATATACTCTATTTTAAAAGTCTTACTTTTTTCAGGCTTAAAAGTTACTGATAGTATGGGCTGGGGTTATGGCGCAGTGGTAGCGTGCTCGCCTAGCACGCGGGAGGCACTGGGTTCGATCCTCAGCACCACATAAAAATAAAATAAAGCTATTGTGTCCACCTACAACTAAAAAATAAACATTTTAAAAAAAAAGTTACTGATAGTAATCTACATTAATGTATTTTCAGTTTTAGACAGGATAGATATTCACATACCAGGTCAACAACAAAAACAAATGAGAAAGCTCCCTATGAATCAAAAGAACATAACCAGATGTGAAACCAAACATAAGAGTTAGGTACAGAATGAACACTGATAACAACATCTCCCTCAGATTCTAAACAGTCCCCAACTCCACATGAGACAGAACAGACTAACTGCCAGCACTATTCATTTAGTTATTACATCTCTCTCATTTATAAAGTGCTTTCTACTCACAACTCCAAGAGGAAACAACTAGCTTAATTTTAGCCAAAGTCACTTAAATATTGTGACTTCATTTATATCTTGTCAATGATGATTTCACAGCTACATAAATGTTAGAAAATAATTTCACTGGGTTTAAATCAGACAAAATTTTTAAAATTGGGACTTTGTATATATGCATACTTGAACACACATCTCTTCATCCAATCAAGCAATTGTTTCATGAATTAATGCTCTAGTATTATACTGCTTATTATTTAATTCCCTTATATATGAATACTTTCAAAATATGTCAGTTCATCATTTAACCACCAAATATAAACTTTCCTTACAGTATTTCTAGATAGTGCTATAAACATGAATAAGAGGGCTGGGATTGTGGCTCAGTGGTAGAGCGCTTGCCTCCCATGTGGGAGGTACTGGGTTCGATCCTCAGCACTGCATATAAATGAAGAAATAAATGTCAATCAACAACTAAAAAAAAAAATTAAAAAAAAAAAAACATGAATAAGAACATCTCAAAGGGTACCGGTAGAGCAGAGACAAGCTATGAAACCACAAACAGCCTGTGTGCTGACCCCAGCTCAGTGGCAAATGAAACTCTCAGAGTCTTGGTTTCCTATCTATCCTCAATAGTAATGTTAATAAACACTCTGTCACACTTTGGGGAACATTAAAAGTAATATAGAAAAGAAGTTAGCACATGGTCTGACACTGAGCAAATGATTTTTTTTTTACTCTTATTTTGATGACTTTAGCATTTGTGGTATCTGTTCAGCCACTAAAAGTACAGATCTGAAGTGAACTCCTTTGTGGTTTTCTGAAAACCAGATAATTGCTATAGTTTAGATGGTTTCTAATGTGCTTAAGACCAAATTTTTGGTCAAAACAATTTTTTAAAATTAAATTCTGCAAAATAACCTATCGTATACCTATTTGGTTCAAGTCTAAATGCTTTAAAAGTGATAAAAGTCTATTACTGACATGAGTTTGGGGGGGAACTTGAGATAGGAAAGTATTATATACTTGCAAGTTATTACCAATTGCTATACCAAACAGCTTAATTCTGAAAGTCATAGATTTCAGAAACAATAACATATCCAAAATTACTTTTTCCATAATTCTAATAGTCTGCAGCACTATATTTGAGAAGGAATTTGAATGTTTTCACTTTCCAGGTGTTAATATGTATTCAAAAGTCAAATGGGAAAAGTTCTTATTAAAAACCTTATGGCTCAGCGGTTGAGCGCTTGCCTCGCATGCATGGGGCACTGGGTTCGATCCTCAGCACCACATAAAATAAATAAAGATATCGTGTTCATCTACAACTAAACAAAATATTTAAAAAAAAAAAAAACAACCTTTTAAGGGCTGGGATTGTAGCTCGGTACAGTGCTTGCCTTGTATGTGTGAGGCAGTGGGTTTGATCCTCAGCCCCACATAAAAATAAACAAATAAAATAAAGATATTGAGTCCATCGACAACTAAAAAAAATTTTAAAAAAACCCTTTTAAATGACTAAATTTATTCAGAAGTAAATTTACTTCAAATACTTAAGTCAAATAAAAAATAGCACTTATATGAATGTTTACAACAGCTTCATTCCATTAGAAATGAGCATTTTGCTTTTTTTTTTTTTTTTTTTTTTTTGGGGTACTGGAGATTGAACTCAGGGGCACTCGACCACTGAGCCACATCCCCAGTCCTATTTTGTGTTTTATAGAGACAGGGTCTCACTGAGTTGCTTAGTGCCTCGCCTTTACTGAGGCTGGCTTTGAACTCCTGATTCTCCTGTCTCCGCCTCCCTAAGTGCAGGGATTACAGGCTTGCGCCATCGCGCCCAGCAGCATTTTGCATTTTTAATGGTTTTTTTTTTTTTTAAATATCTTTATTTTATTGCTTTGTATGTGGTGCTGAGGATCGAACCCAGGGCCTCACGCATGTGAGGCAAGCGCTCTACCGCTGAGCTACAATCCCAGCCTTTAATGGGTTTTAACTTCTCTGAAAATTGACATTTATTTTTTCCTTTGCCTCTTTAAAAAAAGAAATTAAGTTTTATTTGTAATTCCTAACTGTAGGATTATCTACAAACATTAACAGTAAGGAGGATATTATTTAATAATCCTGGAAAGGCATACACAAGGTCTGCAAGACAGGCCATTAATGATTTCAGAAAATATACCTTCATTATGTATCTGTGTATAATTTAAAAAAGCAGGATGGCAAAAGCTACAGCACAAACAATATATAAAAATTCAACTCGGTTACAGTAGCTTCGAATCCCTTCTCTGCACAAAAGAAAATGAGGAGAGAAATTTCCTGATATTTCTAATTTTACAAAGGAGAGTAGAGTCTGCTACCATCTTCTCAACGAAGCCTATCCCTGGCCACCCTCCCTGTTCATCATTTTGCAACCCCACTCCTCATTCCTGTTAGTTTCCCTCCCGCTCCCATAGCTCTTAACATTTTCTAACATAATTAGTTATAATGTTAATTTTTATTTTGCTCCCACTCCTGACAAACATTAAAATGTGGGCTCTACAAAGGTAGGAAGTTTTGTTTTGCTCTTATCCTCAATGCCCACAATAGCACGTAACAAATGGTAGGTAGGTACTTAATAAAGATTGCTTGAATGTATATCCACGAGTTAAGATTGATGAGCATATTAGTGTGCCACTTAGGAGACATTCTCCAGATCAGATCAAGAACATTCCTGAATAACAGTTTAAACATCCCACCATTTCAGATTACTCAGCTCACTTAAAGACCCTACCTGCCTGAGTGCGTTCCTATGGCCACCACTGTGCCACTTGGATGAAAATCTGCACAGTGTCCTGGTTCCTAGAAGAGAGACAGACAGCTGTTGGGGAGTACATGAGAAGGTCTCCCTAGATCTATGACAGTGGAAAAAAAAAAATCTTTGAAAACTCATTTCATATAAACATGAAATTTTGATCAACTTTACTGTAGTCAATGTGAAATACCACATGGATATGAGAAGAAAAAAGAATTTCAAAGCATGAAGGATAAGATAAGCTGGCAGAATGGTAAGGGAAAAGGGCACCAGCTTGTGGCTAGGCAGTGGAACATAAGGAATAATAACAATATCTGTGCAGTTCTCTAGAGGCTGCAACTTGTATACACCTTTTAAACTAGAAAAGGTGGATATCTGGGTGGGGTAGGGAGAAAATACAGCCAAGAGACTACTCAAAAAGAAGATAGTAGAGTCCGTTAGTGAGCAGTACTGAATCCAACTGCAACACCACCAGAACATTCCATAATAATTTATGCTCCATAAATATGTAAAATCTTTGATAGTTACTACTGAAATAGAAAAACTGAGCTTCACTCTGCTAACTTGCTTCTTTAAAGGGGTTCATACATGTTACCTTAACACTGAACACTTCCCTCTTACCCCTGCCTTTACTAAACCATAATGCTTTGTCCTTTTTCCCTTTGCTGCTTCCAAATGCCAGTGTGAGGAGTTTCTTTGAGGAAACTATTAATCACATGTTGCTCCACTCACATCTACAAGCCTGGTCCATTCCAGCTTGTGTTCCACTGAGTTCCACATGCACACCTGCCTGTCCTGAGCACAGGTTAAGAGCAAATCTTTGAAGGGATGTGTAGCAAGACCCCAGAGTTCATCTGTATGACCCTGAAAATGAAAGACATCCATCATTATAAGCACCAAAAGGTATCATCAAAAATATTCAGTTAATCATTGACACCATAAACTTACCTGTACTTCTATTTGGAAGCCATCATTAAATGTTCCCCGTAAAATAAAGTTTCGTGATGTGCCTACTAAGAATTGATCTGCCTTTCCTTCTGCTACAGCTCTGATTGTGCCATACTGATCAGGAACCTAGAAAAAATAGATTTGTAAAGTTACCTTGTACACACTAACAAGCATTTGTTAATACCTGAACAACGGCTGAATTTATAGTTGTAAGCAATTATGGGATAATAAATGACAGAATTCCAAGTTTGAAGATAATATGGTAATTGCACACTATTAATTTATTTGTTTAAACAACTGCACTCTATTTTACACAGAAGTTATGATGCATTATCATCAATATTCTTTGCTTCAGTTATTTTTAAATTTATTTTATTCTTTTACAGGGTTGGGGATTGAACTTGGGCCAGGGTGGGGTAGATAGTAAAGGAAGTGGCATTTTCACTATGAACTTAAGGTTGTGATAAAGCAACTGTATTATCTTCTTATAAATGAAACCAAAGGAGTACTATCAGGATTTTCCTCCTCTTCTTTTTTTTTAATTTTTTTTATTTTTTGTGCTGGAACTGACCCACATCCCCAGCCCTTTTTATTTTGAGACACAGCCTCACTAAGCTGCTGAGGCGAGCCTCAAACTTGTGGTCCTCCAGACTCAGCTTCCTGAATTGCTGGGATTATAGGCATGCACCATCATGCCCAGTTCAGTATCCTCTTCTTTAGAGAATATTTTGAAAGCTAGTTATGTTTAGAAAAAACACTGAGCTTAAACTCAAACTTCCAATGAACAAAAAAATAGGAGCAATACTAATCTCAGAGATTTGCTCTTGCTTTAAGAACCATTGATCCAAAAATACTAGTCTTAACCATTTTACTTTCTGAGATTACAATTCAATTAGCAACGTTTCAATGAACACATGATACCTGTCAGGTTTTAGGGCTACACTTGTTCCATGGCTTGAAGCAGACACATCCACAGATAATTAGCAATTATTAAGCCCACTGTTTGCCCGATAATTTAAAAAATTCTAATTATTTTTTAATAACAAATTATTCCATACAATAACAAACTTCTCTACAGGGAAGGAATGAAATGATAAGAATATTTAAGTTATCTTAATATGGTACAAAATACATGAGTGTAAAGGCTTTGATATTTTTATATGTCTATGTCCCATTTCCATCCTTACCTCTATTTCTCTTTCAGCATTCAGATCATGATCCCACAGAATTACTTTTCTGTCTTTCCCTCCTCCAGTTAATAACATCCCATTTCTCATTTGACAAAGTGTGAACACACTGCCATCATGAGCTTTGATTTGTTTGCTGATCTGATATACACCTAATATGGTGGGGGAAAAATAAAAACACTAGTGATAACGCTTTTCATCAGACTTTGTGTCTTTCTGGAAAAAAGCTTTAGCAGAACTACAGAGTGAATATTCAAGGTTCATGATTCAATAACTGAAAACCTAGTTTCAGGAAATCTTCTGCAAAGCAGGTAGTGAAGCTAAAGACAACACATCTTTTGCATTTATGTCATTATTTACTCCAAACTTATTTAAAAATGTAAGCTAACGTAGTGATAACAATTCCACAAATAAGTTATAAGATATATCTTAGCCTCAAACTTCAACTGTAATCTCTTATAATTGTTTTGTATAGTAGTTACGGTGGAAATACTCTTTTCATTACTCCCTTTCTCTGCTGAGATGGGCACTAGGGAGCAAAGGTGGGTACTGGATACTCCTAGCATTAGCTGTTGAGCAACTAGCAGAAAATAATTTTAGTATTTAAGAAATTGGTCAGGCTAAGTGTGATTGCTAAATGATAGCTGGACTTTCTTGTATGCCCACAACACTTTACTAAGTACCCAGAGAGGGACAAATTAAGTACATAAAAAATATTTTAAGTAAAATCCATGTGTGATAACTGATTATACTTTGTCCTCCATTTTCTTCTAATCAGATGACCTTTATTAAGGGTCAGAATAAGCTTACAATACTCAATCCTTTTTCTTTGGTATTCATGATGCTTACTCAGTTCAGGGTCGGAGGCTGCTGGTAGTGCAAGAGGCAAGTTTTTAGAAGATGATGACTTACAGAATTAGGTTCAAAATAGGAAAGTAAGTACTTGCTTACACACAGCCAAAAGGAAAAGTGGAAAAAAAATTACAAGTCTAAAAATTGTTCATTTTCTAAATTTGTTCATCAGCTGATGAATGGGTACACAAAATGTGGTATGTACATACATTTTGTACATAAGAATATTATGGAAGAAAAAGGAGAGAACACGAATGGACCTTGAAAACATTATGTTAATTAAAAGCCAGTCACAAAAGGCCATATTCTGTGTAACTCTATATGAAATGTCCAGAACAGGCAAATCCACTGAGACCAAAAGTAGATCAGAGACTGCTAGAGGGCAAGGGAATGAGGGGAATGGGCATAACTGCTAGTGGGTACAGGGCTTCCTTTTTGTGGGATGATGAAAATGTTCTGAAGTCAGTGGTGATGGCTGTATAACTCTGAATATACCCAAAATTACTGAATTGGACAGTTCCAAAGGGTAAATTTTATGGTACGTGTACTATATCCCAATAAAACTAAAAATTGAGATTTTTCTTTTTAACTCATTTATTTGCACCATTATATTTTAAAAATTATCTAAAATTGTAGAGTTTTAATATCTGAAAAAATTGAGCTAGAGATGACACTAGCTAATTTTCAGAGAGTGCTAGTAGTGCAAGTACTTAATGGATAGGTGTAACTGGCAAGAGTTAGGAAGGGATTTATCTGATTTTAGAGGACAGCTTGCCTGATTAGCACAGCTGAGAGCAGAAAACTTCAATAAACTTGTTATTCAGGTCACTTGCCAGGCTCACATAATAATCATTACCTAAAAATACTGAGCTTTGAACAACACAATGTGTTCAGTAGGACAGTCACACACTATCTATTACTGCTCTGAGATGCCCAACAGAAAAAGAGAATCTAAGAGATGTAAATTTTCTGAGAGTAATGCTGGCTTTATTTGGGTATTTAAAAACAACAACAACAACAACAACAACTTTTAGCCTTACTCCCCACATAAGGTCAAATTCACAAGAGTAGTTTGAGAGTAGCATGTGAAAAATTACACAAAGCAGGTGTGGAGTTTTAGTTTTACATCAGATTGTAGAAAAATGGAATAAAGGTTTTCTGCTCTTAATTTAGCTTTCCATATTTCTAAACATGTCAATAATCTTGTTAAAAACTTAAGATCTACCTTGAATGATGGAATGTTAGAAAACACAAATTAAACCTGAAGAACAAATGCTTTACCAGGAATAAAAATACTTTATATAACCATCAACTTAGATTCCCACCATCCACTTCTCACCCCAGAAAAATTATCTCCTATGGAAGATCTAGAATTAATTTAGCTAAAAGAATTTAATGCTTTGAATTTAAATAAATTACCAAAAGTTTTCTTTACATAGTCTTTATCTATAAAACAAATATGTAGCTAAAGATTTCTTTCATATGGGCCTGTATTTCTGATGTTCCAGTTTAGGCCAAATAATGTTTTAAATACCTGCTAAGAAAAAGAATGATCTTTGAATTAAAAAAACCTACTTCACCTCCAGGCTTAATCAGATGGTCCTATCTACCCAAGCTTAATTGCAAATCTTTCCCTTTTTTTTCTTATCTAACAGAAACAGAATTTCCATAAAAAGCAAATGTACCTTGTCTTACAAATGAAGATGTTTGGATAGCTTTTATTAGTTGGGCAAGGTAAAATGGTGGTATTTCTCAATTCCTTAAAGGAACTTGACAAAAATTTAAGAATGATAAACATTTTAATGGTGATATGGATACTCTTAACTTCTGCTCCTCTACTTACGAAATGATTAATTACTTCACATAAGAATTTTAAACTTTTATACATATAGAAACTAAATAACAGGTAACCCTTTACTACTTAAGAAACAGAAAGTACTAATAACTTTGAAAATTTCTGTTGACTTACATAAATGTTATTGGCAAAGACAATATGCAATCTGAATCAATCTACTGAAATCTAGGGGCAAGAATTAAAAACAGGAACTTTGGGCATCTATTCTGGTCTACACTTGTACACTTATTTCACTGCTATCACCAACTCCTTCTCAGCCATACTTATAGAACTGAAAATCCCAAACACAAAGAAACAAAATTCTTAGCAACTTTGCCTAGAGTAAGGTGAGTCAGTTATATAGCAGGCTATAACACAGGCCATTTCATGTGCTTATTAACTTAAGATGGGGTTTCCTACTTCCTGTTTTTGCATTTGCAGATTTTCTCTGCACAGAGGATAAGTCACAAATTTCTCAGACAAAAATCAAAATAAAACCTCTGAACCCATCCCCACTTCCCTACCTAAACACAAACAGTAAGGCTAATAAAGGGTAAGTTTATACCCAAATTCTGCTCAGTGCTGAAGAATATGTCAACAATTTAAAGTTACTATTATGCTGTTCCTGGCATTTCTAAAACTGAACAAATGTGCCCAGGAAAAATAAAAGAGAAGTAAGTGGGAAAGGTAATCTAAAATGCTATTCTAATTCTCTTTTTTCTAGCAGCTCTCAAAACTCCCTGCCATCCTTCTTATATGTGAATTTTGAACCTAAAATAAAAGATGTTAAAAATGTATAGCCAATAATTAAGATGAAAATCAACAATAATATAACTTAAGAATGATTTTTTTAATGTTTGCATATATTTAATTCAATTCAACTGCCAGGCTTAGAAATTAAGGTGAATGGATATGGAAAACATTAATTAAAACAATCTATTATATAACTCCTGAAAAATACAGTATAAAAATCCATATAATAACAATGATGATGCTTAAATTTCACAGTTCAGTGAAAATAGTGCTTTTATCAATGGTACTCTTTACTCCTATACTGACACCCCAATGTAAGATTAAATTCATTTCTTTTCTAAAATGCTTGAAAAAAAATTTTCAAACTCCTAGTGCAAACTGCCAGACATTGTGCTAGTCTGGGGAAAGTTTATTGGAAAAGAAAGATATGCAAACTGGGTCTTTCTGAGCAGGAGAACAGGGATTTCATTCTTCACTTGTTTTCCTTCCAGTATTGGACACTGAACCCAGGGGTGCTTTCTTTACCACTGAGCTACATCTCCAGCTCCAATTTTTGTAATTTTGAGAGAGGGTCTCACTAAGTAGCCCAGGCTGGCCTTGAACTTATGATCCTCCCGCCTGGGCCTTCTGAGCTGCTGGGATTATAGGCACAGGATTTACCTTACTCTAAACTCAGGATGCTTTCCGTGGTCTAATGAAGGGACTCCAGGGAGACAGGTAAGGAGGTGGCTTGAGTGTGTTTAGGGTAAAAAGGATAAACAAACTGAATTGCTCTGCCAAACTGCAGGCCCATTCCACATCACCTCCTTTCTCTTTCTCTTTTTTTTGGGAGGGAGAAGGAGGTGGTGTAGATCCTCAAGGACTGACTAGCCAGCTAGTTCTATGTCTGCTGTTACCAGCTGGGCTGGTGATAAAGAATCTCTCTTTGTTCCTGACCCTATGATTTTAGAACCCATGTCTCTATTTTTTCTCTCATCTACTACTCTGAAGGACGTACATAGTATGCTGAACATTTTTTCCAAGTTTTATTGTTCTAAACAATTTGGAAAAATAAGGTTGAAAAGGGTTACTTTTTAATGCCCTTCCTCAAATTTTTTCATCTACCATAGAAAAGGGCAAAATTGACCTATAGATTTGGGTTCAAATGGACACTAAGAACAAACATCCTGCCAAGTGTGGAGGCACAGCTACCTGCACTACTTGGGAGGATGAGGCAAGAGGATCTGAAGTTCCAGCCAGCTTGGGCACCTTAGAGAGACCATCTCAAAATTATTGCCAAAAAAACAAAAACAAAAACAAAACAAAAAGTGTGTGTGCACGCGCTTGTGCTGGGGATGTAGTTCAGTGTTAGAGTATTTTCAGTTGTGCAATTGTGGCATAGGCATTGATCCTTCTGCCACAAAAGAAAAAGGACCAAGCTATATGTCCTATTTGTGAGGAAAACTGTTTTCAGGAAATGCAGAAAGACTGTTAAAGCTCAGTGCTAGGGCTGGGAAGAGAGGTTTTTTTCTTCCCTTTCCTATCTTATTGCATGGCCATGCATTCTGTCTACAGATACCCCAGCACCATCCCAGGGAAGAGTGAACCTTTATACTTTTTAAATGTATATGCATCTACATGTAATTATTTTGTATTAACATGCCAGAGGCTCAGTATGGTTAAATGAAGGTTATATGTGCTTAATAAATAACTAATAGTCTCATTGCAAAAGATTGTGAAGATCCTCAAAAACAAAAAGTATACTGATGACCCTCATGTTGTTCCATCGCAACGCCTTCTCTCCTATTCTGGGCAAGATTTGGGACTGCAACAGCACTATGTAAGTATTACACGGAATGAGTTTAATATGAGAACACCATACCTTTAGGTCCTTTTCCAGGAGTGGGCTCTACAGTAGTTTTGCTCCATATAAGCATGACTCCACCTGAGTCTCCGGTAAGAACATCTCCATTTCCCAAGAATGCTAAACACTGCACAAATTTTGGTTTTTCATATTTCTAAAATGAAATGAGAATTTTCAAGTTTTCCCTTTGGTATGATTTTATACTTACTCAACAATTTAAAAGATTTATATACCTAATGAAGTTAGAGCATTCTGATCCTTACCCCAAAAATTCCCTGTTTTCTTGTTAGTGAATTGCCACTCCATGTCCAGAAAAAAATATGAGATTTACCACATGTTATTATGGTATTTGCATCTGTTGGGTGGAACTCCACAGCCAAAACAACCTCATTTGTTGTCTGTTAAAAGAAAAATCAAGCTTCATCAAAATGAATATCCTTATTGCTATCAAGTACCAATTATAGCTCCTGACAAAGATGGGGAAATTTTGAGGCAATGCCTTTTCTTCCATAATCTGTTTTATTAAAAAATTTTTAAAAATTTTCTTTAGTTGTTGATTGACCTTTATTTATTCATTTTGTTTATATGTGGTGCTGAGGATTGAACCCAGTGCCTCCCACATGTGAGGCAAGCGCTCTACCACTGAGCCACAATCCCATCTCTAAAAATTTTTAATAATAATCCCTGGGAGTGGGGATTGAACCCAGGGGTACTTTATTACTAAGCTATATCTCCAGCCCTTTTTATTTACTTATTTTCAATTTTGAGACAGGGTCTTGCTAAGTTGCTGAGGCTGGCCTCAAACTTATGATCCTCTTGCCTCAGCATCCCAAGAACTGGGATTACAGGTATGTGTCACTACATTTGGCTTAAAAATAAATTTTAAGAATAAAGATTTAAATTTCATGACTTCAAACTTTTATATCACTATTTATTCAGAAAAATTTTGTACTTGGAAGACATTCATATGAGTTATAGCTTTAATTATTTTAATTTATCACATATTCAGGAAAAGCACATTAAAACTGCCACATACAAGAGCAATGTACATTGTCTTAAAGGTAGAAACAGAACAAAGCTAAAAACAGAACCTTACTAATATTCTAGAAACACCTTATGTCTTCTTCCCAGCTATCATCCTCTCTTTTTACTCAAGAAACCATTATCTTGATTTCCAGCAGGAGAGACCTTTGTCTGCTTCATTTAAATATAATCATAAACAATGTAATCTTTCATAAGACTGGCTTGTTTTCTGAACATGACACTTGTGAGATCTATTTGTGAAGATACATATAGTTGTAATTTGTTCATTCTAACTGCTACATACTATTCTTTTGTATAAAAAAGACCTCATTATTGTTTTATTCATTCTAGTGATTGGCATTAGGGTGGTTTAGATTTCTTTCGGCTATCATAAGTAGCTCTACTATTTGTCCTCCACCAAGAAATGGATATTTCCGTTGGGTTTCTACCTAGGAGAGAATGAGTTGGGTCGGCAGGGATACATATGTTCTGCTTTAGTAGATAATGCCAAAAAGTTTTCCAAGCTGGCTATACTAACTTACATGCCTAGCAGCAGTATATGAGAGTTCCAGTTACTCTACACCTTACCAACTAAGGTATTTTTGACCTTTTAATGTAAGCTACTTTCAGAGATACATAGTAATATCTCACTGTGGTTTTAATTTGAATTTTCTTGATAACTAATGAGGCTGAGCATCTTTTCACATGTTTATTAATCACCTTACTTTATGAAGTGCCTGTTGAAATCTTTTGCCAATCTACTGTCTTTCTTACTGAAACACAGAAGACCCTTATATATTATGAACATGAGTGTTCTAGTAGAAATATGTATTATATTTTCATATTCTTAATGTTGTCTTTTCACAAAGTTCTTAATTTATCACTTTCCCCCACTTATAATTAGTAATTTTATGTGTCATGTTTAAGAAATCTGCTTATGAAGGTATCCTCCTATATTTTCTTCTAAAAGCTTTGTTATCTTTCATACCCACATCCATAATCCACCTAAAACTGATTTGTGTGAATGCTGTGAGGTAAGGGTCAAGATTAACTTTTCCCCATATGGATATCCAGTTAATCCAGTACACCAAAAGCCTTAATCTTTGCCCACTGTATTGCTACCTTTGCCATAAATCAAGTTGATTTGTGTAGTTTATTTCTCTATTCATACACTGCTCTGTTCTTCTATCCTTGTACCACAATGATTCAATGACATAATAGATACTGACATGTCATGGTTAAAGTCCTTCGAGTTTATTCACAAATTTTAACTTGTGATATGAGAATTTCAAATAAAGATATCTAGCAGGCTTCTAGAAATAGGGATTCAGCTTGTGAAAGATCTGGACTGGAAATAATGGATGTGGAACTCAGGAGAAAGAGAGTGAAGTTTTAAGTGAAGGACTGGAATAGAACTCAGAGCAACAGAAACATTTAATGTCCTGAGCAGGAGATGGACAAATGGTTGGCAGGAGGAAAACCATGCACTTCATTTGGCAGACCTTACTACCAAGGACCAAAATTCACTCACTTTGGTGCGACTTATCTATATTTGTGTTACTGTAAATGATGATGGCTGGAAGATGATCTATGTTTTCATTAATGTTTTTTTAAAGTTTGAGGTTTCCTGACAGCTTGTAGTTGTTTCATTTTTAATCAATCAAATAGAAGAAGTTCTTTCTTCAAAAGATTCACTTACACATGAAAACATAACATCTATTTTGACCAATAAGCTGAAAGCTTAAAGCTCATGCAAAACAAAACTTCTAAGACAGGAATGAAAGAAAACTACATTATGTTTTAGGGTGAATCAAACATGTCATAGGCTTTTTAAAGACATTCTTACACTCTCTCTGAAAGCATGTCAGAGGGAGAAGGCTACTTCTGACCCACATAAACACAGCTACAATGCTAACCTGACAATCTTCTCTTAAAAGATATAGCTTGATTCACACAACAGATCAACACTATTCTACAACAATTATAAATGAGGGCTGGGGTTGTGGTGCAGTGGTAGCGTGCTAGCCTAGCACACGTGAGGCACTGGGTTCGATCCTCAGCACCACATAAAAATAAAATAAAGATATTCTGTCCACCTACAACTAAAAAATAAGTATTTAAAAAAAATTATAAATGATATAGCATTTTCTATAATAATCCTATAAACATAATTTAAACCAAAAAACTATTATATATGCCCTTCAGTTATGTCAGCCATATTCTTAAGGTTGAAATTTTCCTCTAGATTTCTAAAGCTTTAAATATTGAATAAAAATTACAAATTTGTTAAAGCAGCAGCAGTCAAGTAGAGCATTGTCTTAAGTTGTTGAGATTAGACATCCTTCTATCCATTGTGCTACTCTGACATTTCAATTATACAATGTCTGAAATACTGAAACTGCTTCAAGATGCTAGATTTTTATTTTGTATAACTGTAGTTAACACCACGAGAATGTTTATAAGTGAGTAAATCTGATGAATTTGGCTAGTGGGTTTACGCTTGCAACTTAAAGGTATGCACATCACAGTGGCTCCAAATATCTGCCAAACAAATCATGTACTCTGAAAGATGACACTCGATTAAAAATTGTTTTGATTTACCTTTATTTCTGCTCCTTTAGATTTTTTCTGCCAGTCCCATATAGTAAGCATATGCTCATTGGAGTCATCAATAACACATAAATGGACACCTGAATCCTAAAGAAAAATCAATTAAACGCATTTAAAAATTCCTAAATAAGGGTTTTTTTCTTTATTATTTTTTTTATTTTTTGATGTATGTGTGGTAGTCCTCGGGACTGAACCCAGGGTTGCTCTATCACTAGGCTTCATCCCTTGCCTTTTTTTTTATTTAAATATTTTTTTAGTTGTAGATGAATGCAATATCTTTATTTTTATTTATTTATTTGTATGTGGTGCTGAGGATCGAACCCAGTGACTCACGCATGCGAGGCAAGCGCTCTACCACTGAGCCACAGCCCCAGCCCCGCCTTTTTTTTTAAATTTTGAGACAATGTCTCACTTAGTTGCTGAGGCTGGCCTCAAACTTGCGATCCTCCTGCTTCAGTCTCCTGAGTCGCTGAAATTACAGGCACACACCACCGTGCCCAGTGATAGGGCTGACTTTCTAAGTAAGAAGTACCATTATTAAAACTGCCAACAGAGGGGCTAGGGATGTAGCTCAGTGGCAAAGAGCTTGCCTAGTATGCATGAGGACCTGGGTTTAATCCCAGTACCACAAAACAACAACAAAAAACACTAACTTACAAGAGTAAGATAATCCAAAATCTTTTAAACATAATGTTCTCTGTAACATAATGAATGTACTATTTACTAAAGCTGTATTTTCTTCAAAGATATAGATTCTTAATTTTTTTTTCTATTTTTAAATTGTCCCCATAGGTTGATTTCCATTTGCAATTTAGTCACTTCTATTAATCAGTGACAAAAATAATTCTTTTTTTTTTGGACACCATGGATCGAACACAGGGGCACTTAACCACACTCCCAGCCTTTTTTTTTTTTTTGAGACACGGCCTTGCTAAGTTGCTTAGGGCCTCGCTCCGTTGCTGAGGCTCACTTTGAACTCGCTATACTCCTGCCTCGGCCTCCCGAGCCACTAGGACAAATAATTCTTCCTGAAGATACTCTAATCCCTTTAGCATTTCATGCTTCCTCCTTGCTGTTGGAAAATATTCAAGGTATTTTCCCACGAAATACATGAGAAGAAATGCACATAGTTTTATAAATTTTCTATTGAGGAAATTCTGATACTTTGAGGGAATAACCTAAAATTAGTGACTATTTTAAAGTTTGCTAATTTCAAATTTTTGTGATTTGTGTTATATTCACATGAATAAATAAAACAGAAATAAATACTATTTTCCTGAAACCATTTTCATTCATATGATTTAAGTCTCTAGGTTTGTAACTATGGATGATATTGAACGATATTTTTTCTCGTAGCACTTGTGGTACGTACTTCATGTCATATCTAGAATAGAGAAATAATGTAATATCTCTAGAACAGAGAAACAATATAGTGACTGAAAAATGAGATACTAAAGAAGGACAAAGTTTAGTCTTCTCTTTATCTCAACTTGTACTAGAATTATTATATGAGTCAGAAAAGGAGTATGGAGCAATTCAAGACCACCTTAACACTGTAAAAATGCTACCAATAACATGACATGAGTTCCTACTATAGAGATTGGGGCGTGGGGGGAAGTAATGCTAATACTTCCTTTCTGTCCTCTTACTTTCTTTTCTAAATTACTTTTTTCTAATTCTGACTTGTTTGCCTCCTGCCATTCAATGCCTTCAAGATAGTAAAATTCCTAAATTCATTCAGATTTATTTTCTGCTCTAAAACTGTCCCTTCTTCCATGCCCCACAAAACTCCCATAACTTAGAATACAGCTGCTGACAACTGAGAACTAAAAAGATAATATGAATACATACATATATTCTGAAGTGTAAGACCCAATAAAATTCTAAGGGGTATTTATATTTGAAATTTAAAAATACAAAACCTAAGATGTAGATGGTATACTTTATAATCATCATTACATATTAATTCAAGAAAAAAGAAAATGCTTAAATTTGTTAACATCTTGTCTTATTTCCCCCCAGGCTTACATGAGATTGACAGACACAAAATGTTAAACCCATGTTACATTAATTCAGAACCAAGATATTTTATTATTTTAGGGAATACAAAGGTTTGATTATTTTCTTTGCTCGATTATGACACTAAGAAAAGCTGATGATTTTGCAGAACTGGCCAAGTTTGATGTCTGTGAATTTTTAAAAGACAGATCTCTCCTATGATTCAAACTGGAGTGAGGGCACATCCTACTGCTTATTTCAAAATGTTCTATAATATGAACACATTCCTCCAACCATTTCCTACAACTATATTAGAATCCTTTCTCAGGACAGAACAAAATTAAGTTCACTTAAGTGGAGCATATTGATCCTTTTTTCTATTTGTGGTACTGGCGATTGAACCCAGAGATCCTCTATCACTGAGCTACATGCCAGTCCTTTTTATTTTATTTTATTTTACTTTATAGTCTTACTAAATTGCTGAGGCTGGCCTCAAAACTTGTGATTCTCCTACCGGAGCCTCCCAAGTCCCCAAGATTACAGGTATTCTCTCTCTCTCTCTCTTTCTCTCTTTTTTTTTAACTTTTGGTAACTCAGGGGCCACTGAGCCACATCCCCAGCTATTTTGTATTTTATTCAGAGACAGGGTCTTACTAAGTTGCTTAGCACCTTGCTTTTGCTGAAGCTGGCTTTGAAATTGTGATCCTCCTGCCTCAACTTCCTGAGCCACTGGGATTACAGGTGTGTGCCATAGTACCCTACTTGCCTCCTATCTTGATCTATCCAAAGCAAATGTAGTACTGGGGTTAAAATGTTAGCCATTAATAAAGCAACAGCTAACATCTCATTTTTCAGAGGATATTAACAAAAAACTGATCTTCCATTCTACCTATTTTAGTTTGCTTATGTCTTTAAACCTTGTTACTTACTGCTTTTGAAAAATCCAGGCATCCTACTCCACGCTCGAAAGTTCCAAGTCCAATAATCTGCAGCGTAGAAAGACTAACTGAATCCCACACTCTGACATGAGGTTGCAGGGGCTGCAAAAATACAAAACAGGAGTACTAACTGGTGATGCAAATATATACCACTACCACACAGAACTAGCTGTCACCTTCATAAAGTAACAGGGATGAATAGACGTCTAATAAGAAAATAACTACCAGATTTAGACATGCCCCCCAAAGAATGAGTAGGTATTTCTTTCTCATACCATGAAACAAAGGAAACAAGAACAACAATAGTAGCACCAAATAATTTTGACTATTTACTGTTTCACATGTTCTCTACATGTCATTTGTATCAAAACATTTCATATTCATAAAAGTTACAAACTCTGATTATAATTATCATTTAAAAGATGAAGAAACTGATTTATAGAGATTTAAATAACTTGACAAAGTTATACAGCTACTGAAAGGTAAAATCAGAATTCTAATGCAGGCAAATTTGCTCTCGATTACTCTGGCCCCCTTCCCACCTTGAAACAGGATCTCACTGTATTTGCCCAGGTTAGTATAGAGACTTGTGAACTCAAGTGATCCTCCTGCCTCAGATGCCAGAGTAGCTGGAGATACAGGTAAGTGCCAGTTGGACGCTTAGCTTTTAGCACTGCCTTTATATCTGAGAAAATCAGTGTCCAATAAATTGCTAAGCAAATAGTCCTCAAAAAGAATATGGAACTGGAAGGGATCTTTCAAAACAACAACCCCATATAATCTCCCCTGACCCGACATTCCTTTTCTTTAAAGAAACTGAACCAATAAAATGGCATGAATATGGTCAAACATATGCTTATCAACCACTATCAATATTCATTACTGATCTTAGAAGAGATTTGTTATATAAGCCAATTTTAAAACAATGCAGAGTAACTGAAATTCTTTAAATGATATCAGTTCTCCTTATTCATGAAATCAAGAGGTCCCATCAATTAAGGATAATAGCAGAACCTTCTGACAAATAAGGATGTTATTCTATATAAACAAAAATCAGACATGAACATTAATCTTCCCATTTTTATATAATTTCCCTACAGAACAATTATTATAAAAACGAATTTAGCAGTTTGATTTTCTTTTGGTTTTTCAAATGTTCCTAGAGTCTTTAAGTTTTTTCCCCCATTTGTGCTAGAAATCCTTTAGTAGTTATATTTTTAAAAAACAAGTTGTAGTTAAATTATAATCAATTCCGTTCCAACAGCAATTATCACTAGATACAAAATGTGTACATCTGTGTTGCTTACCCTTCCATCTTTATCCACTCCAGCTATCTGTCCAGTTGCAATCCTAATTTTGTCAGGATGAATAGCGAGGCTAAAAAAGTAGCATTAACAATAATTTTAAATACAAAAGCCACGTGAACAAGCAGAAATGCACCTATTATATCAATGTGTTTTTTTGTCATAAAAATCTCACTTTGCTCTATTTTATTTTCTTTAGGAAATTAAGTAAACATCAATTATCTGAAGATTTTTAAGTTTTCATCTATTTTTTTGTTAAGCTTAACAAATTAATGGAACATTAAATTTGAAGAAAATTTTCACTACTTGGCATGGTAACAGACTAAATTGCTTTCATCTGTTCAAGTTTCTTTCTAGTCCATGTATAGAGACATACATATTCATATGGTTTTATTTAAAGATGTAATGTGTGGTGTAATATTAATCTAATAAAATAGAAGCATTTCTCAAATTTTCCACATAATCCTTACACATTATTACTGACTTAACAGTTCGTTCATCTTTTGGGCCATTTCTACTTTTCTACCAAGGGAAAAAATAAAACAACAGTTCATATCATAATGCCATCAACTTTTTAATTCATTCTTGATGTGACACTGCAAGTCAAAGTTGCAAGGCAAAAAATTTTTAAATAAAAATGGAAAATAGTGTACCAAATGTGCTCAAATTCATCATGGTATACATACAATTGATTATCAAAAAAATTTTTTTAAATGTGTTCATGTCCAAGTCTAGAATCTTTCTGTATCTTGCCACAAAAGGTACATGCAACTAAAAACACTATTGTTGTTTATTTCTTGGAATGTACTAATTATTTTCTGCAATAATAGTATCAATTCAAATTCTCATAAGAGAGAAAAACGTTGCAAAAGTTCTATAACTTTCTTATATTAATAAAAGGCTGGCAAGGTAGCTCAGTGGTAGAAGGACTTGCCTAGCATATGAAAGGCCCTGCACCGCAAAAAAGTGTATGTCTGTGTGTGTTTGAAAATGTTAATAATTTGGTATAAATGGTATGTTATTTACTTCAGTTACTAAGGAGATTAGAGCTTATCCATGTTTCTTTTATTTTGCCCTGTGGTACTGGTGATTGAACCCAGGGATACTTTACCATTGAGCTATCTCAACTTTTTTATTTTAAGGCAGGGTCTCGCTAAGCTGCCAAGACTAACCCTGAACTTGCCATCTTCCTGCCTCAGCCTCCCCAGTTGCTGGGATTACAGGTGTGTGTCACCATGCCCAGCTCAATGTTTAATTAATTCCACTTCTTCTTATTAATTATTAGAATATATTAGTATAATATGTATTAGTTTATATCCTGTATTGAGATCAACTACATTGAAAGTAACTAAAAATCTAAAATGTTGACATTTTACCATGTTTAATACAGATCTCTCCTTTCATATAAATTTTTAAAACTAAAATTTCTGATTTGGGAAATACATTTTTGCATATTTCAAATATTGAAAGCTATAAAAAAAAATACATTGAGAAAAGTCTCTTCCTCATCTGCCCTAACTGCTAAGGTCTCATCTATCTGGTTCCTATCCCTATCCTTGGAAGCCTCTAAATGTAATCACTTAGAATTAGTTTCTTTTTATGAATAATTCTAAGAATTTATAATTTTATATACATGGAAAATATTTATTTTCCACCTCTTTTTTTATACAAATGGCAGAATACATGCACATTCTCCTGCTCTTTAAAAGTATTCTTGGGAGTAGGGGTGGGGCGGTAGCTCAGTGGCAGAGCGCTTTGACTCCCATGTGTGAGGCACTGGGTTTGACTCAGCACCACATATAAATGAATGAATGAAGAAAGAAGGAAGGGAGGGAGGGAGAGAGAGAGGAAGGAAGGGAGGGAGGGAGGGAGGGAGAGAGGAAGGAAGGAAGATGTATCTATTTACAACTAAAAAAAATTTAAAAAAATATATACTTGGGAGTATATCTTAGGGATCCTTCCATATTAACATACAAAGTACCTCCTCTCACTCTCTACAGCTTCATGGTGGTCTATGGGTACACAACAATCTCACTAGTCCTCAACTGAAAGACAGGCTGTTTGTTTCTACCCTTTATGATCAAGATGTTGTAGTAATTTTGTACATATATCATTCTCCAAGTGTAAAAGGCAATATTTAAATTTTCTCTAAAAGTTCAGTAATATCTACATAATATCCTAACAGTCATATATTAATTTTAGTTTAGCTATAGTTACCAGAATAGCATAAGCAAAGCTTTCAAATTTCAGAAAGTAATGGCTTGAGCAATAAATAAATTTAATTAAAGAAGCAAAATTTACCAAATAAAAAATATGCCTATGTATTTAAAAGGAGTTATATTTTTATAGTCTGAGACCTTATGAGATATTTATGATCTTTCCTCAGCCATGATTTTTTTCCTAAAAATGAAAAGCCTCAAATGTGAAATTCACCAATGCACGATAAATTCTTAATAAACACTGGGTAACCAATAATCACTCTCAAAAGTTTATCCCACATGTATTTCATACTACAGACCAGAGGAAAAGGATTAAACGGACGTGAGAAAGCAGAGTAGATTCTACCTGAGATTTATGGGTGTGTATTTTATTGCTTCCAATACTACACTGACCATTTTGAAGGACTATAGTCCTTTTTTCTTTTTAAAATTTATTCTACAGAATATTCATAATATCCTCACATTCTAAGTTTTACACACACACACACACACACAAATCATTTTAAATACAACCCACATTAAAAAACAAACAAAAAAGAGGACACAAAGAACAAAATTAACAAATGTTAAATGATACCAACCATTTTACACAGTCTGTATGACCCAGGTAGTGTCGTTGAGTTCTCTCCTCATAATTAAATAGTACTACTACTGATGCAATGAAGTAAACTATTTCCCCCGTAGGAAGAAGGTAAACATTAGCTCGACAGTCCTTTCCTCGATAACCATATCTTAAGAGAGAGAGTCAAGGTTTTTAATAAATATAATATTCAAAGTGTTACTTTCTTCAAGGATACTTAGAGAACTGGGAAGATATAATGAAAAGAGAACGGAAATAGAATTAGAAAACTCACATCTTGCTATTATTGTACCTGGGTCTTTTACTATGTTTAGTCTTAGTTTTCGTATTCACCAAATACATATTGAGTTTCTAGTATGGACCATACAATTTCGAACAGAGCAAACATGGGGCTGTGTCCCTGGAGCTTATTCTATGAAAGCAGACAGATACAATCAGCAAATATATAATTACAAACATGGAAAGAAAAATAACAGTATGCTAGGAGAAAACAAAGGACCTACTTTAGATGGAGAAAGAGACAGGAGGGAACAAAAGAAAGTTCACTTAGAAATATAGCTTTAATGATGGACTTAAAATGATAAATAAGGGATAGTCAGGCCCAGTTTTGTAAGCAGCATGTTTGTTAAAAATAAGGTGTACCAGCCTGGTATGGTGGTACACACCTGAATTCCAGTGACTTGAGAGGCTGAGGCAGGAGGATTGCAAGTTCAAAACTAGCCTCAGCAACTTAGTAAGACCCTAAATCAAAATAAAAAGTAAAAAGGGTTGGGTATATAACTCAGTGGTTAAGCATTCCTGGGTTCAATCCCCAGTGCCAAAAAAAACAGTACCAAATTACAGAATTGGTGTGTTTTCCCAAGCAGATTTCTGCCTAATGCAAAGAATTCAAAGGGTGTGGGAAGGGGGTGTAGGAGAATGAAGGCAGAGAACACAGTTTACACAATTAGCTCCTTTCTGCTTTATTAGGTTTCTTAGAACTTCTAAGAAAAGTGAGAATTTCCAGGTGAAATTAGGAAAGTTTTGTGTTAAATATCATTCTAAAAAAGTCTTGCAGAGAATTTTGTAATGAGAATCAACCTTGTTAACTTGAGCTCTTAAGAAAAGGACCACATCCATCATTTCACAGCTTACAAAATGTTTAACCAATGTTTTCTTATTAAATTCTGACAACAGCCCCGTGAGACAGGGGTTATTAACCTTTTTTATAAGTGAAGAAAGTGAAGATGCATAGGGGATAAGTGGCAGAGCCAAAACTCAAACACTAGTCTTCCAATTCCAGTCCAATACCTTTTTTACCACACACCACCAGTACACCTCCTGTGATGTTCACAGAATAGTGCTGATCTTTTCTCTATTAATTCTGATGCTTTAAATTGTTAACAGCAAAATATAGAACATATAAAAGTATTAGGGTATTTTCTTTTTAATTTCTGAAGTGACTTTTTTTTCACTTTTTTGCATAAAGAAAATTTTGATCAATTAGATAAACCAATTTCCTTGAACTAGAGACAAAATAAATAAATTTGCTATCATGGCAGAGAAGGATACGCCCACTCCAGTTTTAGCTTCTCAGTAGGAAGTTCTGTTCTGATGTCGTCATAGTTGTCAACATCAGAAGGAATGAACATTGTAATCGGCCGACCTCGCATAAACATTTTAATATATTCTCCTTCTGTTGAAACACAAGACAAAAATGAAGTCATCACTAAGATCCTCAGGAAAAAAATTAAGTCATACATATTTTCTTTATAATCATAGAAAAGTGGATCATTAAGGTGATACAATAAAAACAAAATGAAAATAGCTACTTCCAAGTTTTTATTCTCATGATATATAGTTGTTTTTTTGGTATATATTGTATAGCATATAGAAAACAAAGTGATATTGTAAAAATCTAGTTCAAACCATTGGAGGAAAAATCATTGGCAATTTTTAATTGAGAATAACTTTTCATAATTAAAATATAATTTATCTGCTTAAATTGATACATTTCTATAAGGCACCTTGAAAGGTTTAGGTAGAAAGATGCAAAAGAAAATAATTTGCTGATGAAAATTCCTTGTTGAAAAGAAGAGAGAAATTACTTGGATAGGCAACAATCATTTCACCATACTACTTGATCTACTTACTGAGCTTAATAACATAAAAAAACAAGACCCCACAAACTACAAAGCTTCTGCACAGCAAAGGCAAACAATCAGTAGAGTACAAAGGCAATTTATGAAATAGGAGGAAATATCTGCAAGTTATACATTTAGTAAGGGGTTAATCTCTAAAATATATAAGGGATGCCTATTATTTAACAGAAAAAGAAAACCTATTGATTTAAAAATGGGTTAAGTATGAGCTGGGGCTGTAGCTCAGTTGCAGGCGGCTTGCCTAGCATGTGTGAGGCACTGGGTTCGAGAAAGGAAGGGAAAGAAAGGACGGAAGGAAGGAATAAAGGCAGGAAAATAAATAAAGTCCATGGACAATTTAAAAAGTAAAAATACATGGGTTAAGTATTTGGATGTACATTTGCCAAAGACATAAAAATGACCCAACAGGTATATGAAAAAATGTTCGACACAGTAATTACCAGGGTAATACAAATCAAAGCCACATGAGACATCACTTCACATCTGTCAGAATGTGTAAGAAAAAAAAAGGCAAAAAATAAGTGTTGATAAGGATGTGGAAAAACTGAAACTCTTACACACTGCTGATAGGAGTGCAAAATGGTATTGTCAATTCAGAAAACAGGATGGAGGTTCCTCAAAAAATTAAAAATAGAACTACTATATCATCTAGCAACCCCACTATTGGGTATTTTCCAAAAGAATTAAAATCGGGATTTCAAATAGATAGTAACACTTTCATTTCATGTTCACAGTAGCACTATTCATAATAGCCAAGATGTAGAAGAAACTTTTAAACATCCACTGATAGATGAATGGATAAAGAAAATTCAATACATAAATATAATGGGATTCATTCAGTCTCTAAGAAGCAGGAAATATTACAATATATAACAACATGGATGGCTCTTGAAGGCATTTTGTTAAGTAAAATAAGCCAGATACAAAGAAGACAAACACAGCATGATCCTATTCATATAATGTATCTAAAATAGTAAAAATCTTAGAATTAGTAGTGAATGATGGTTACCAGGAGCCAAAGAAAAAGGGAAATGTGGAATTACTAATAAAGAGTAACGTTTCAACCGAGTGAGATGAGTAAGTTGAGAGTCATTATATACAAACTATCTATAATCAACAATCATGTACACTTAAGAATTGTTAAGAACATAGATCTCGTGTTAAGTGGTTGTGTTTGTTTTGTTTTAGTACTTGGGATTGAATCCAGGGATACATATATCTCTAGTGTTTTATTTATTTATATTTTTATTTTGAGACAGGGTCTCACTAAATTGATGAGGGTGGCATGGAACTTGCAATCCTCCTGCCTCAGCCTCCTGAGTCACTAGGATTACAGATGTGCACCACCCACCTGACTTAATGTTAAGTATTCTTAACATAATCAAAGCCTAAACCATGATCTCAGAATATACCATGAGGAAAGCAGTCAAACACCTTAATAAATTGGGATGAAGAAAAGGATTAAGAGCTATGCTAAGCAGCAAGTAAGTAGAACGGGAAGGGAGAAGGCCGACTTCTCTCACTTCACAATTGTACCTTGCATCTAGAATATCAAATTCAGTTATAATACACTAACATTCTCAAGATAGTGCTAGGAAATAGCATTCTTCTCTCTCTCTCTCTCTTTTTTTTTTTTTTTTTTTTTTGGTGGTACTCAAGATTGAGCTCAGGACCTTATTTACGCTTGGCAGGAACTCCACCACTTACCTGCACCCCTATTCATAGAAACTGTTTTCCTATTAACAGCATAGGTTCTAAAATATCTTTGAATTATATAAACCAATAGATCTTCAATGTTTAGAAGATCTTTAATAGTCTAAAACTAACAATGTTTTTAAAAGCCAAATCTAGAATCAAATCAGTATTTATTACATGTATTTTACAAAAGAAAACAACACTTTACAAAACAAATGGGATTGTTTTGGGGCTGGGATTGTGGCGCAGTGGTAGTGTGCTCGCCTAGCATGCGTGAGGCACTGGGTTCGATCCTCAGCACCACATAAAAATAAAATAAAGATATTCTGTCCACCCACAACTAAAAAAATAAATAAAATTTTAAAACAAACAAACAAACAAAAAAACCAAATGGGATTGTTTCTTATTACTTAAAAACAAAAAAACCTCCCTCATCCCTGTCCCTAGCAAGGATGATCTACATTATAGACAGGTTTAGTAAATGTTGATGGTGATTATAAAATGGCAACAAAAGAATCTAAAAGGGAAAGAGAGAGAAAAGGATTCGGTGCAAAGGCATAGAAAATACCTAGCACTTGTGAATTTTTCTGGCATAAAATGAAAACAACAGTGAACCAGACTGAAAATGTGACCATCGACCAGAGGCAGATGTGATCTTAAGATCTCTAAGGAGAATTATACATAATCCAATAATTCATAATTCAGTTGTTTATATAATGCAAACCATAAAGAAGATAAAATTACTTGCTAAATATCTGCAAGTATTTCTTCAGAGTCAGATCAAAAAGTTGTGTTTGGTATGGGTGATAAGTTCAAGTTATTTTTATTATTATTACTCATACAGTGTGCTCAGTCTCACAGTTTAATCTAAGAACAGGCTAAGAACTCCCACACTATGGGTTTAACACCACATGATGTATGTCTTTATTACTTTTGAATCTAAGAGTGGGCTCTGCTTCCTGATGATTTTTTATCATAGCTGGATGATAACTAAATGATTACCAGCTGTACATGTCTCCCTTCTATGATCATTCTGATCTCCTTGTTCTTTTTAAGTTTACTTACTCTCTTTTAGTTATTAGGTATTGATTTGTCATATAACTTTCCTTCCAGGTTTCTTTTTACTCGTTTTTTAAAAAAATCAGTATACATTTTTTTAAAGGCAGACATCCTGCTCTTTATAATTTCTCCCAGGATTCTTGATTAGAGGTACACATGACACCTATATGCTTCTACTGCCATTTAGAAAGCAATGTATGTTTAGCAAAGGGAAAAGGTTAGTAATAGTATATATACAAAAAGATCTTCTTTGCTAATACAGACAGCTTAGAATACTGTATTCATTTGTTTATTAACTGTCAAGCAGCAAAACCAATTAAATGGGAAAGCAAAGGAATTATACCTGTGCATGCCATTTTTTTGAATATGACAAAGCATGTTAGGATAAAAATGCTGTTCTGGTCTGTAAACGATACACGTTGGAGCTTGATAATATAATTTAAGCACTTTAAACAATTCTTGGAACCGAGAGGGAAGCAATACATTATAGTGAAAAGAACATGAGCTTTGCAGAAGACTGGGATTTAAATTCCAACTTTATTCCCTCAGGCTGTGAAATTTGGCCTCATATTCCTAATATATAAAATGGTAATACTATGTATTGCTTGGAATTATGATTAAATATCACACTGTAAAGCATAATGAGCTCTTGATAATTATTATCCTCCCTTTGAGAAGAATTTGTGACCATTTTAAACACTGTCTACAAATTCCTTATGTGACTTAATATACCATAATATTTCTTAAGTCTTAAGGTGATTATTGTGGATAATAATGGACAAATAAGAAAGAATTCTGCTGATTCTATTAGGTACACTTTAAAACAAGGGTTACATATTCAAATATCTGTAAAACCAGGAAGAAAATGCAAATGAGAGCAGTGGGAGAGTAAAAACTGTCAGGGATTGGGGACACTGGCACACTCCATACACCACCTCAGGGAGGCAGGGATTAGGCAATTCCACGAGTGATGTAAGTCCCATGTTACTAGATCTTTTCATTTTTCAAAAGAAATTGAAAATCTGTTATTTATTGTGAAATCCCTCAATTTTAAAGTTTATGTCTTTGACAAAAAAGGACAGTGTGAAAATATACCTATTTGACCTACATACAGGCCAGCAGTTTATATAGCATGGTGACTATAGTTAGTGATGGTATATGGTATTCTTGAAAAATGCCAAGAGAATGGATATTAAATGTTCTCCCCATAAAAGTGATGCATTTATTAACTATATTTGTCATTCTACAACATATACATACTTCAAAACATATTATATACAATAAATACATACAATTTTGTTAAAAAATAAACAGCACTTAGTTCACAATGCTAAAGTGAAAATTGATTTAAGACTATTCAAGTCTGAAAAAGTAGTTATAGGCAACAATTTGAGGACTTTCAGGTTCTGCTTTAAAATTAATGAGGACATAGGAGACTTTTCTTCTTCTTCTTCTTCTTCTTCTTCTTTTTTTTTTTTTTTTTTTTTTGGTACCAGGGATTGAACCCAGGGGTGCTTAACCACTGAGTCACATGCCAAGCCCTTTTTACACTTTTTTTTTTTAAATTTTGAGACAGGGTCTTGCTAAGTTGTTGCGGCTGGCTTTGAACTTGCAATCCTCCTGCCTCAGTTGAGTCACAGGATTTACAGGCCTGTGCCACTGCATCCAGCAAACACTAAGTTTTGTATTGAAAAAAATGTGGGCTGGGGATGCAATTCAGGGGTAGAGTGCAAGGCCTTAGGTTTGATCTTGGCACATAAAAATAAAAACGTAAAAGAATATAT
>CM053411.1:50768883-50808670 GCA_028644305.1 Xerus rutilus
GCTTGTAATCCCAGCACTTAGGGAGGCTGAGACAGGAGAATCGCGAGTTCAAAGCCAGCCTCAGCAACGGCGAGGCGCTAAGCAATTCAGTGAGACCCTGTCTCTACATAAAAAACACAAAATAGGGCTGGGGATGTGGCTCAGTGGTCGAGTGCCCCTGAGTTCAATCCCCAGTACCCAAAAAAAAAAAAAAAAAAGAATATATTTGATAACTATAATAAGAATGAGCTTATCAGCTGTGCTCATTTTGTTTAATCACAAAAATTTTCAGACTTACCTATTTTCCCCAATACATGCCTACAGTCCCCAACCTAGCACAAAAAAAATTTTTTTAAAGATCTGGGGATGTAACTTGGTAGTGCTTGCCAAACATGTATGAGACACTGGATATGACACTCAGAATCACAAAAACCAAAACAAACAAAAAATCCCAACATATTTGTATCAATAACTTATCAACTGAATAGTATTATTTTAAAAACTGCTAAATCTAACAACAAATAGTCCTACGGGAAAACTCATTAAAATTTTAAGATCTTGTGCTCCAAGGACTTCAGCTTAGCTCTAAGTAGAATAGAATCCAGAACTAGGGAGATTAATGAAAAAGGATTCAGGCTTCAGAGTACAGATAAAATCCAGGTAAGAGCTTCTTTTGTGGCATAACCTGTCCTACTCCGCACAACTAACCTCAGAGACTGCCCTGTGTACATCTCATTCCACTTCCTATTGTTTTCAACCATGGCTTCCTGCCTTATGCCTTAATGCTGATTAGTACATGCAGCCCCATAACTTTTCTCCTATACTGCTATGCCTGAAGGGCATGACCTTTTAGGTAGTTTTCTCTTGCTACCACTCACCTAAATGTACCAAATGTAAATAGGCTTCTTCCCAAATCAAAGCAGATGGCTTGGAACAAGTCACAGCTGTCATTGTCAAAAAACAGCTAAAGAAATTAATAAACCATAGTTTAAAAATTGTCCTAAAGTGACAGATAATAGTATTAATATATAAAATATTAAGAAAATATGGTGTTGTGAATATGCCATGCAAAATGAATACCAATCTTTTAAAATAGACCTACAACTTAAAGCAAAGTGAACAGCATCTATTCAAAGGTTGTCATCTTACTCTACCATTTAAATGCAAAGTTTCAAATGCCAGACTTTAAATAAAATTTATGTGAGACTATGTACCAGGTATTATGTTAAAACACTGTATTACTATCCTTAATTTTTACAATAACCCTTTCAAGGTTTGTTATTATCTCAATTATAGATGAGAAAACAAAGAAATAGGGAGGTAAACTAACCCATTCAGGGTCACTAGAGCTATGATGAAACCTATCTCTGGATTTCAAAGTCCACATTTAAATATCTATATCATGTTGCCTGCTATACATCTCTACACGTAGGTTAAGTTAAAAAACAAGTGCAATTGTTCAAAACCAAATTCCTATTCTTTTGTACATACTACTTCTCCTCAAATGTTTCTTATTTCTGCACATGCCACTTACCTAGTTGTTCAAGCTAGTCTTCATAGACTCCTCCGTTCCTCACCTATCCACTAACACACCTAGAATCCATCCACTTCTTTCTACAAAATCTGCCCAATCTCAGGTCTGAATTATATAACAGATGGAAGAAACAGAGTTCTCCTTGCAGATACAGTTGAATGATTAAAATCTATTCTCCAGATAATATATAGTGATTATAGTAGCAAAGAAGTAGACTCAAATTCCAAAAATAAGTCTCAATGCAGGCAACATTTGGAGGTAAAGTTCTTGTAACAGAATTTAACTTAATTTTCCATATCCTTTCCCAACTTTTCATTCCATCCTTTTCATTCCATCCTTCTCCCCAGGTACTGGCTCAAACCCTGCTAAGTCATGCTTCTATGGCAAAATCTCCACCTTTCAAATATATTACCTTGTTTACTTGATTTTGAAAATTGTGTCATCAACACAAATCACTCTTATATACTAATCTTAAGTTCCTTTTCCTTCTAAAGAAAAGGCAGGTGGCCCGTCCTCATTTATTCTTAGGGATTTTATAAAGTATGCGGTTTTAGCAAACCATTTAATAACTGCACCTATTTATAGTTATAGTGCTTCCTATTTTTGAAATATTTTCATATATATTTCATCTTTTAGCAGTCACTCGAATTAAGCTTTATAGTTATTATTCTAAGATTAGAAAACTACTTAAGAGATACAGTCATTTGGCCTAGTTCACAAAACTATTATACAGAAGAGCAAGGACCAAAATATAAACACAGCAACTATCCATTTCCTGTCATTTCAACTATATACCACACCTCTATTTAAAAAGAAGAAGAGGAGGAGGAGGAGGAGGAGGAGGACAGTTTTGATATATAACATAATAAGAATTGTCTTTGGAAATAAAATTTCATTTTTCCTTAAAGAATCTCAACCATTACATAATCTATTCTGTACTATTACAGAGGGAGAAATTTAAGACCTAATTAAAGAGAATAAAGCCATCAAAATTCAACTTATGATTTCAGCTTCATTTATGATTTCAGATAAATGATCCAAAGAAGATAACAAATACTTCTTTTCTTATTAGAACCAAAAAAGTAAAAGCCCACAAAACTCAAGTAAAATCTCTAACAAAAATTTCTCCACACTTAAGCTGAGAAAATAAAAATAACTATGACACACAGAAATGAGCTGCGAAAAAAGCATGCACAGAAAAGACATGCTTTCATTTAGAATAGCATGCTTCAATTAAATTTGCAGGCAATCTAAAGAGAATGTAAAACTGATATATAAAACTTACCTACTTTGCAATTAAATTAACTACATATTTACAGAATGTCTGCTTTCCTTGTTTGGTCAGAACAAGCCAACAACAGCAAGTAGCCAGAAATTACAATTAATATAAAAGAAAATTTTAAGAGAAAATGGTTTGCTAGACTCATTATATATTTTCAGTCTTAGCATCAAGAAATGAGTGATTATTTGCAATGAAGTTGGCAAGACAGGAAATTGAGTTAAAATTTATCAATCTTTTAAATGGCTTTTCTAAGTATAACTTTTTTTAAAGAGAGGAAACATTTTATACTTCTTTGTCTCACAGAAATAAGAGGGACTTTTGAAAAAAGTAGTTTGATTCACTAGTTCAAATTACCATGATATTTCCTTTTTTAACAGGGAAGCCACATGAAAAGCCAAATAAGAGATCCAGGAAGAAATTAACTTAGAAGGCGACCAACTGCGTAGCTTATTCTTACCTTGGCTGTTTTTTTCACGGGTTGACATTTTTGCTGGTTGAGACAAAAATGACATATCTTACAATAAAAATTGAGCATTTTCTCAAGTGACTACAATAATGTAACATATCTCTTATATTACTATGAATAAAGTGCACCAAATGAAAGTCAATATTCTTATCATTTAGCAAAAATTAAGCTGATGTAGAAAAGCAAAATAATTTTTAAAGGATTTTTAATTTACCTTGGTTGATGATGACATCTTTATGCCTAAAAAGGAATCCAAAGAATACATTTATTTTATAAGTTTATACAGCTGACCATTAGAATCACCTGAAGAAATTGTAGAACTCTGAGGCCTAGCCCACAACCCAGGTAAAGACCCAGACATGAAATTTAGGCATCAATATGCCTCACTGGTCTCAACTAGTAATATATGTTGTTCTGTAAAACAACAAATGTCCCATAAGATTACTAAACAGAATAAAAAGAATTTAAGAAAAATATTCAAATATTATAGGATATTTACTATTTGGAATACTAACGAGACATAGCTTTTCTGAGAAGACTTAAAAAAATACACTGAAGAAAAAAACTGATAAATTCTAATACAAATTTTTTAATATTCAAACAGGACAAATATAAATGTACATGCAAACAAGAGCCAAAGAATTAATAATTTTCAGATGTAATGAAGAAAATAGAATACTTACTTGTCTGTATTTTTAATAACTTTTGATATTAGTTTTGATGTTGAAGCTGTTCTCAATAATTTATTACGACTATCATCTGAATTTTCCCATGAATTGTGTGACTTTTCAGCTGTTGGTAGTCGTTTTATGCTAGAAGAAACATTAATTTCTTAGACAAAAATTCTGAATAGCAATGACATGTAACTGATAATTTAAATAGAACACAAAAGGAGTTATTAACATTTCATTAAAGCAATCCAGAAAAGAGAAGGAAGGATTAGTTGAAAGGCTCTACCTGGATGAGCAAAGGAGTTAAACAAGGCAATTACCAAGTCTGTTTTATAAATTTCAGTATTAAGAATTTTCACTTAAAGTAATTCACTGAAAGAAAGAAATCTATACATTTTTTTGCTGACAGAAAAAAAAATCATTTGCTTAAATCTGAGTAGTACTATAGTTACAAATATTCTGTATGTATTCACAGTCATTGAACTGTAAGGCTGTAACTTTCATTTTTATGTAATTATGTCCTCATGTAATTAAATTACATATGGTTCTAAAGACACTTTATGAATAAATTGGGAAACTAAAAGTGAAATTCTTGTTTATATCTTTAAAGACAATTTCACCTATGATCAGAAATAAACAAGATTCAATCAAAAAGTGGTATTATCAATGCTCATTTTCTGTATCAACTGAATACCTTTTACTTAAAAATGACTTTTTGGCTGCATTGCTAACTATCCTAAAACTCATCCAGGCTTCAATACTTCTTGCAGTAATATTTCCAAAGAGCAATTTAGAAGGGCAAGCACATTTCCAGGAGACCTCAAGAAGCTGAAAAAAAAGACCGGGACAAAGAAGATATCAAGTCAAATCAGAACCTTAAAGAGATTGATTATATAAAGCCAACTTTAACCACACAAAATCCAGTGTTACATAACATTAATAAGTTATATCCAAGGAAAACTCCACAGACCAAGCAGAAAAATTACAAACCATTTAGATAGCCTAAGAATCTGCATGAGGCACACAGACAAAGCATTTTGTAAATGGTAAGCGTGCATCAATCAAGTGAAGGGTACTTTGGTTCCCCAAATTTCCATTACAGATTTGAGACAAAATATTAAACTGGTCAAATAAAAATTATAAATCCTTTAGGAACAGTTGTTATTTATTTTATTAGAATCCTAGCCAGCTCCAGGAATGGTTTAATAATTTCTAAGATTTCTAAGCAGAAGTATGATGGTAAAATATATACCTAATGAAAAAGCTTGAATCTGCACTTCTAAAACAGGCCAATTTAATTAAGTTGGTCTCAGTATTTGATTACAAGGTAGATGTAGCAGTAAACTCCCAGCATGCAGGTTTAGATACCCAATTTAGGCTTACACACATTGTTAGAATGTTTTTCCCTTCTCCCCCTCTCATAAACTTTAAAATACTAATTATTATGGACACAGAGAAGCCCTCAAGCAAGCCTTTAGCATAGAAAAGACCAGGTGAAATGGATTTATTTCCCTATTCAAGCAAGAACTTATCCTTTCAAGACCCAAAACTAAACCTGAGAGGCAGCCACAATGAAGAGCCATTTATTGAGAAGGGCCCTTGCAAGTTGAAGGTTGTAATGATGCCAAAATGTGGTGTGGATAATTACATATGGCCATTCTATCCATGGCTATAAATTTATACATAACTATATTAAATTTAAAATATTCTATGTTATAAAAATATTGTTTTGGGTTTAGAGTAGATTGCTCATGCGTTCTTTTGCCAAATTGTTTATTAAAAATTTAGTTTCTTTTCCAGTTGTAACTAAGAAATTTTGACCTTAAACCTTTATTCCCCAATGTTCTAAAATACAGATGATATATCAGAGAATAAAGAAAAAAAGCCACCCAGCTTTTCTCCTGAAATCCATGGATAGCTAAGTTTTTCCCAAGTCACAGAATTTAGGTATCTTTACAACCATTCCCTAGCTCTGTACTTGGGGGCAGTTAAAACCTTTTGGTGGGAGTAGAATTCTTGCTTTCTGGAGTTTGTCTGTGTATTTGGAGAGGCTGTGAAGAGGACTGGGGAGAAGGTGATGCTTGAATTTGTGGACTTTGATCATTAGAATGAGATTCCTCTTTTTTTTCTCTCTGTCCTTGTGGTTTTTCTTTCTTTTTTTCTGTACCACTGTAAAATAAAGTATAACATGGAACAACACATATTTAAACAAATTTTTTTAAAAAATCAAATGATAGAAAAGTGATTATTATATAATTCAAAACCCTAAATCATATAGCTAATACAATTTTTACTGCTTTCATTCAATATGGAAAACTATTTCTTTGAATACTCTGGAAGTTATTAAAAGCTTCAGTGAAAATTTTATGAAAATTCTAAGGCAATATATCCTGTAGACTGTCCTTCTGGTTAGAAAGGGCAGAAATTACCTCAAATGCATGTTGCCATCTAGGAAGATTTTGGGGGGGCAATAAAAACCTATCCAAATGAGGATTAGTGATATTTTCCATTACCTGTGAAAACAAACTGATGCCTCAGGCACATTAAAAGCTCATGTTTAATAGGTTATTCCCTAATTTCTCTGTATACTCCTGCTTCTGTTTATGGAGCTTTGTTTTGCTTAGTTTTAGTGTTGAGGATTGAACCCAGGACCTTGTACATGCTGCGCAAGTGCTCTACCAGAGTTCCATCTTCAGATCCCTTTAATTCAGTTTTAATCTTAGCAAGAGTTTATTTTTCTCAAACCTGATGTCAGTAGTTGTTATTTTAATTATGTAAGTTAAATACAAAGAAAGTCAACAAAGTACACACAGAAAAGAGAATTGTAAGTTCTATGAAAACTAAGTTGAATGTTCTAGAAAGACTAAAAGTGAATTACTAAAAAACAAAAAACAAAAAAAAAAACCCTGTTGTTAAACTGGGGTGAGAATTTTAAACATCACAGAAATAGAGAGGGGTCCAACATATTGTTTTGCCAGATTTGGGGGGGGGGGGGGTGCTAGGGATTGAACTCAGGGCCTTGTGCATACAAGGCAAGCACTTTACCAATTGAGCTCTAGCTCAGTCTGTTTTGTCAGATTTTAAAAATGTATTGCTCTGCCTTTATAAATGAAACTAAAAATTACAAAATGTTATTTTTGGTCATTATTTTATTTGACAGTCAACAAGGAATTTAATCAGAGATGTATCCTTAGATGGGGGTGGGAGGCCTGATCTTTTTTAAAAAAAAAAAAGAAAAAAAACAAGAAATAAATACATATGAATATGTTAAAATATTTAAGGTATTTTTGTATAAATTTTTATAATTCCACACTTTGTTTACTTCCAACCATACCACACAAGAGTGCTTATACCACACTCTTGACAATATTACAAAGCAGAAGGCATCAAGACTCATATTCTATTATTGAAAAGGTAGAAAACTATCAACAACTTATAGGTCTTTAAAAAAGGCTATTTTGTAACTTTACATAAAGCACATAATCTATAAGGAAGTACATTCCAAGAATACTTTTAATATACATAGTATACACAATTTAACTAGCACATTATAGTAGTTTAAAATGTTACATTTCTTAATCTGATTCAGTTCTGATACCTTTTGGCTTCACAGTGGTCATTAACTACTTCATGTTCAAATTTTTAAAAAATATATCCTAAAAAATAAAAATTTACCTCAAAAACATCGGATTATCCTTGATATTTAAAAAAAACTATATTAGAAGTTACTTCTTTCTTGGTTTCTAACTATGCTAAAACTCACTACAATCCTAATGTGGGCCCAGTATAACTAAAGGAGATTTTCCTTCTGGTTTGGGGTGTGTGTGTTGGTACCAGGGGTTATTTAAAAGCAAAATATAAAGTCCTTGTACTATAACAAAACAGCTGGTTTTAGATTATCGAATTGCTCCTGTGCATAATATCACTATACAGCTATAGTACAACAGCTACATATGAATGCAAACTGTTATGAGCTACAGTGTGGAAATTTATTGAAATTTTCTACTATAAATTCTAATATAAATTTTTCTCATAAAAATGGACAGGTAACAAATTTTGGCATTCTTTAAAGAGCAGTCTACTAAATTCTGTCATAATGACTTCAACAATTAAATTCTAGAAAGGATTTTTTTTTTGGTACTGGGGCTTAAACTCTGGGGCACTTGATCACTGAGCCACATCTCCAGCCCTATTTTGTGTTTTATGTAGAGAAAGGGTCTCACTGAGTTGCTTAGCACCTCTCCGTTGCTGAGGCTGGCTTTGAACTCGCCATTCTCCTGTCTCAGCCTCCCTAAGTGCTAGGATTACAGGCTTGTGCCACTGCACCCGGCTTAGAAAGGATTTTTTTTAAGGACTTAAGATCTTGTTATTTCTTTATGATTTCTTTAGCTACCTGTTTGGTTAAACATCTATAACTCCACACTATGAAAAATTCAGTCACTGGCATTAGTTTACTGAGGTAAACATCTCCTATCAAAATATTGTTTCATATTATTCTATTACTTAAGGTTTTTCTTCATGCATTCTTTGAAGAAATCTTTTAAGATTTAAACAGCTGATCTTCTATGGTGTCTCCAAACTCCATATGGAATAATTTTCTAGGAATTTTTTAAAAAGGGAAAGTCCTACAACCAATTTTATTGCAAATAGATTCAATTGATTGATGAAAAGAACATGTAGAATTCAAATCTATAATATACTGAAACTGTTATATTGCAGCAATTCCACAGCCTTCCTGGCCACCATCCCCCAACATGTGGACATAGACACAAACCGCACACAACATGCTATTACATTATTTTGAATTAAATCTTAATTTTATAGTTATAGTTTAAAAAAGTTATTAACTTCCCACTAATGTAGACATATATCAAAGATTCTACTTTCCCCTTAAAATGTTTTATTAAATATATCACTTGCTAAGGAAATTTCACTTACAGAATTTCATTAACTACAGAGATATTTATCAACGAATTCTTCCTGAAAAAAAAATAAACCAGGAAATTAAATTGTTCTCTTTCCCTAGGAAGAAACAAGTTTCCTTACTAAAATTTAAGATAATGATGAATATAAATTCAATGTGCATAGATTAGATGTCTCATTCACAATTAAAGAATTCAAAAGACATGCTCACTTGAATCCCAAACAGCTCTATTTCGTTTTTTTTTTTAAAAAGGAAACTTATTTATCACACACAATTTTGCAAGTTTTTTTCTTTTTCCTTTATAAATGGGTACCTTTTAGCAGCAGATGAGAGAGTTTCTTTTCTTGCAATTGAAACAGAACTGGTGTGACTTGTTTTTCTGTTTGTACCACTTCCATTGGTTATACAGGACATGGAAATAGCTTCTCGAAGGCTTGGCTGGCCTGAAAAACAAAAAAAACCCCTCATATTAAACTTCAAAATATTCCTCAAAGATCAAAGTTTTAAAAATTAAGCCCATTAGTGTTTAGAACCAGTAGGCAGATTGCCTCACTTGTATATAGGATAGAATATTATTATCACAAGATTTAATCCCATCAAAATAGACCCATAGAGAAAGATATGCTGAGTTGCTAAAATGCAGCTCATTCTTCTTTCCTTTTTCTGATGCTGAGATGCTGCTCATTCTCTCAGCTAAATGGTTTGCCTTCCACGCACAGGTGCTTTAAAGCACGTGATTCAAGGTTGGGTCTCAAGTAAACCACAATTCCTCACATCATCAATCTTCAGAATAGTTCTGGTTTTATTGAAATATATTTTAAATCCTAAAAATCATAATGTCACATCTTAGAATGCTATTTCAAATAAAAAGTGTAAGTATATAAAGTAACCTGTTTTCTTAACTTATAGAGAAAAACCAGTGAACTAAATGTATGGTAGGTAGGTTGGTGTGATTGGGAACAGTCAAAGTCACAAGATATGACAGTCATGTCTACTGACAATCAAAAATATTTAAAAATTTAGAAATAGAGAATACTTTTGAATTTCTGGACTCAGTTTTCTCACATGCATTCATGTAAAATCTAACTCTTAGATTTGACTAACCTCATGTTTGCTTTTCTTCACAAAAACACAACAAAAGTATAAAACTTTCACATATAGGAACTAAAATATTTAACACTCTACAGTGCTTGATACATGGCAGTGTAACATTGCTGTTTTGACAATAAGCCATTGGGTTTTACTTATAGCCTAATTACCTAAGGTACATCCTTAATATAGGCTCCTAGATCATACTTTAGATTGAAGGAATTAGAACAGAGGAAAGGGAAGACCTACAGCATTTACTTTTTGAAATTTCTCATGAAAAATCTCACACATAATAACCCCCAAGCCCCAAATGCTAATAGCATTGGTCATTAGATCTAATTTTAGTGTGCTAAATAAGTGACTTCTTGTATCAATGACTCTTCCTCCTGCCATGGTAAAATACTCATAACATAAAAATTGCATTGTTACCATTTGACAATTCATTTAGTATATTCACAATGTAACTCAACTATCACTACTGTCAACTTCCAGAACATTTTCATCATTCCAAATAGAAACTCTGTGCCCACTAAGTAGTCACTCATTATTCCTTTCTTTCTCCCTCAAGCCCCTGTTAGCAATTAATCTACTTTCTGTTTCCACAGATCTGCCTAGTCTGGATCATTTCTGTACATGAAATCATACAATATTTTGTGTTTGGTTTCTTTTACATAATGTGTTTTCAAGGTTCACACATTTCAGCATATAGGAATACTGTACTCTATGGCTCAATAATATCTCATTGTATAGATATACCACATTTTGTTTATCCATTCATCTGCTAATGAACATCTGGATTTTTCACCTTTTGACTATTGTTACTATTGCCACCATGAACACTTGTATACAAGATGTCATTTGAACTTTTTAAAAAATCCTTTTGAAATATACCTAGAAGTGAAATTACTGGGTCATTTGATTGCTCTATATTTATTTTATTTTTGATACTGGGAACTGACAAAAGTGGGATATTTTACCACTGAACTATACCACAAGTCCTTTTTATTTTGAGATAGTGTCTCACTAAGTTGAGATGGATGACCTTGAACTTGTGATACTCCTGCCTCAGTCACTCGAACCACTGAGATTACAGGCCTGTGCCACCACAATCAGCAAATTATTTTATATTTAATTTAACCACACAGTGGCTGCATCATTTTACAGTACTATCAGCAATGTATGAGGATTCCAATTTCACCAAGCCTTGCTGACATTTGCTATTTTCAATTTTTAAAAAAAATCATAGCCATTTCATGGAGTATAAAGTGTTATAACTTTTGGTTTTATGGATTCTATTTGTCTATGCTCTACTTCATTTATTTTTGTTATAATTTTATTATTTCCACCACTCTGTGATATTGGGATTTAATTTTTTTCTTCTTTTCTTAGTTCCTTAAGGTATAAAGTTGGTTTATTCATTTCAGATTTCTTCTCCTCTTATTTGTTTAAATGCTGAGGATTAAATCCAGGGTCTTGTACCACCTGGAACTATACTCCCAGGCTTTCTTTTTTATGTAGGCATTTACTGTGATAAATTTTTCTCCTATCACTACTTTGGCTATACCAACAGTTTTTGAAATATGATTTTTTCTTTTTATTACACAAAAATCCATTAGCCACTATAGAAATGTAAATTGTATTTGTGTGTGTTTGTGTTTGGCTTCTTTTACACAATGTGTTTTCAAGGATCACACATGTTCCAGCATATATGAATACTGTACTCTCCTTTTTTTTTTTGGCACCAGGGATTGAACTCAGTGGCACTTGACCACTGAGTCACATCCCCAGCCTCATTTTGTGTTATATGTAGAGACAGGGTCTCACTGAATTACTTAGCGCCTCGCCGTTGCTGAGGCTGGCTTTGAACTCGCCATTCTCCTGTCTCAGCCTCCCTAAGTGCTGGGATTACAGGCTTGCACCACTGCACCTGGCTTGAATACTGTACTCTCTTAATGACTCAATAATATCTCATTGTATGGATATACCACATTTTGTTTATCTATTCATCTGCTAATAAATATCTGGATCTACCTTTTGGTTATTGTTACTATTGCCACCATGAACACTTGTGTACAAGATGTACATATAGCCTGTGATTCACTTCCATTTCTCTTTCAATGCCTCGAGCTTCATTTCAAGAGATCCATACTCTCATTAGGATAGGATTATAAACAAAACAACAAAAACATAGAAAAAAGTAAGTATTGGCAAGGATTTAGAGAAACTAGAACCCTATGCATTAGTAGTATGAATGTAAAATGATACAGCCACTGTAGGACGCAGTATGGTGGCTTCTCAAACAATTAAATATACAATAATCATATGGCCCAGCAATTCCACTTTTGGTATATATCTAAGAGATTTGAAATTAGGGACTCAATCAGATTTGTACACTCATCTGTATAAGCAGATTTGTACACAAAGTCTTAAAGGACAAGAAAGAAATGGCCAGCTGAAAGGCAGCTGGTAGATACCAGGATCCTATTGTAGTATGTGTGGGAAGAGAAAGAACGTAAGAGCAAAGCACAAAGCGGGTATGTGTGTATGTATGTGTGGCACTGGCTGGGCAGAGGTGGGTGAAAAAGACCAAACAAACTCAAAAACTTGATTATTATAACAGCATTATTCATAAAAACTAAAAGGTACAACTGTCCAATGACGGATGAGTATATAATAAAATGTGCTGTGTACATACAATGCAATATTATTTAGTCTTCAAAAGGAATAAAATTGTACCAAGCATGGTGGTACGTTCTTGTAATCCCAGCAAACTTGGGAGGCTGAGGAAAAAAGATAGCAAGTCTGAGGCCAGACTTAGCAACTTAGCAAGACCCATCTCAAAATAAAAAATAAAGAGGGATGGGGATGTAGGTTAGTTGTAAAGTGCCCTAAGTTCAATCCCCAGTACAAAAAGGGGCAGGGGGGATTCTTAGCAACACAGAAATCTTTTGGCAATGGCCCTACCTACCTAGGCTCATTTCTGGACACCCTCAATCTAACACCCTGTGCCTGTTTATTCTAAACTCCTAAATGAAGTACTTTTATTCTTCTACACTTTTTGCACTTGGATGGGCCTTCTCTCAAGCATATGCTTAGTCACCCCTGCTTGCCTAAACTAACACGGAGTCATTATCCACCCACTCATTAAATATTTACTCAGCACTTACTGTGATCCTAGCCTTGCCTTTACAAAAGTGTCTGCACAAGGCAGCCACTGACATCACACAGTTCACAATCTTGCAAGAGAAGCACATGAAAATGTGGTAAATACACTAACAAAGTGATATATCAATGGAAGTACAAAAAAAAGCACATATAAATTTGAAAGGATGATTAAGGACACAGAGGTCAAGCAAGGCTTCCTAGGAGAAATAAAGAACAATAAACACTTAGAGGACAAATAAGAAATGGCCAGTTGAAAGGCAGCTGATAAGATACCAAGATCCTATTGTAGTATGTGTAAAGGAAGAGAAAGAATGTAAGAGCAAAGCGCAAATCAGGTGTGTGTGTGTATGTATGTGTGGCACTGGCTGGGCAGAGGTGGGTGGAGAAGACCAAAACAAACAAATAAATAAACAAAAAATTCTTTGATATGGCTAGAATATAGAACAAAAGAGGATAGTGTCTGGATAGGGAAGGCAAGCAGGATTAAATCATAGAGACTTTATAGTATAGAGATCCACTAAAGGGTTTTAAGTTGAAAAAAGACTTGGTTTGATTTGTGTTCTATTGGGTATGTGAATAGATTTCAGGGCAATGGTCCAAAAATAAGGTAATGGGGACCTGAAACAAGAGCTGGTTAGCATAAATGGAAAGGAATAACCGTTTAAAAAATATGTAGGACTTAAAAGATGAGTTCAGTTTTGGGACATGTTCTCAATTATGAATTTTAAAGGATACAAGTGGACCAATCTAGTAATTCTAATTACCAATCAAGTCATTCTAAAGTACAGCTGTCTAGATTACAGTACCAGTAAATAGCTATTAAGACCACGAAGGTAAATGAGTGCTGATGTCACCTTTAGCAAAGAACCTTCAATACCAGTTTGAGTTAAGCATTTATCTAGGTACTCCTGTAGCACCCCAAATTTACTTTTAATACTAAATAATACAGTTTTATAATTATTGACTTGTCTTCTTATTTTGTCTGAGCTTTTGGGGGGACATATAAAAAAATTATTATTATTACTTATTTATGTTTTTTAAACTCCAGTACCTAAAGCAATGACTAGTGTTCTGGAAAGATGAAGGAAAGATACAACTTTCTATCAATAAGTGTCACAAAGTAGTATTATCAAGCACTTATTTAGGTACTGTCCTAAGTATTTTATAATTTTAATCTCCTTTAATCTTCATCACAAGACTAAAAGGGATTTACTAGTATCATCGCAGTTTTACTGACGAAGAAACTGAAGTTCAGAGAGATTAATTTAGCATGCTCAAGGTTATATTGTAAATAGGCAACGAAATGAAGATTTAAGTCTAGGAACAATGACTAGTAAGAAGAGAGAAGGAATAATTCAGCCATATGAGTTGTGTCAGGATAACAAATAGCAGTTTGTTTTGGTTTGGATGTAAAATGTTCCCCTAAGTTAAAGATTTTTGTCCCCAGGTCAGCAGTATTTTTGAGATGAAGCCTTTGGAAGATGACTGGATCATGAAGGCTCTACCCTCATTCATGGACTAATCCATTGATGGATTCATACTTTAACAGACTATTAGGAGGTAGTGGAAATCTAGAAGGTAGGGCCTAGCTGGAGAAGCAGGTCCTCCGGAGCATGCCCTTGAAGAAGGCTGTATCTCGTTTCTGGGCCCCAAACCTTCTTCTCTCCCTCTCCTTCTCTCTCTCTCTCTGCTTCCTGGTGCCATGAGGTGAGCAGCTTTGCTCCACCACACATTCCCTAATATGATGTTCAACCTCACCACAGGCCCAGAAAACAGTGGAGTCAAGAAACCATGGGCTGAAGCCTCTAAAACTGTGACCTAAAATAAACCTTTCCTCTTTTAAGCTGTTTATCTCAGGTATTTTGTCAATGGTAGAGCTTACTAACACAGAATTCTTTTTTTTTTTTTTTAATATTTTTTTAGTTGTAGATGGACACAATGTATTTTTTTTTTTTATTGCTTTGTATGTGGTGCTGAGGATCGAACCTAGGGCCTCACGCATGCGAGGCAAGTGCTCTACCACTGAGCAACAATCCCAGCCCATAACACAGAATTCTTTAAATAGGGTAGGAGAAAGAAAATTTTAAGCAGAGAATAGCACTAAATCATCAAGGTTCTCAGATACTTATATAAATAACAAGATAAGACCAAAACAGGATTTTCACGGTCACTTTCAATCCTACAGTTAAATTTGAGATAACTCTTGGTACTAAGAATCTTTGATATTGGAAAAAGTGTCAATGATCTTCCAGGGTAGAGGAAATATAAGCAAAGCAAAGGCAGTAAATTAAAAAGAATTGTGGATGAAGGTTTATTTTGCAGTTTGAGAAGTCTAAAGTACATCCTTTGAAAACTAAAATACTAGGAACTTAATTGGGAAGAAGCATAAAAATTATTACAACAGTTACATGTTCATAACTGTAATGCATCATTAGCTTTGTGTGTACACCTATATATGTTCATTTTCCCTTTCCCATTCCCACTTCACCAGGGCCTGGGCATTATAAAGACTGAACAACACAAACCTCTCAGAGACTAGCCTATAAGCCTTAGAAGCAACAGTGACCTCCAGGGACCAAAGATACAAAAGTAGTTCTATTTCTGAGCAGTAACCAGGGTAAAGTAACAGAAATTTAAGCTAAAAGTCTATAAGCTATGAAGTTTTTACATTATAAAAACTAATGTAGTTTTAATCACAGTGGGAACTATCATAATACAAGAGTTGAAGGCCTATGAAAACTTCACCATAAGAATACAAATCATAATGGTTTATAGTCCTTGATGACAAGACTCAAGCAAATGGACTTTCTGACACTTTAGCCTGATAGTTCCTAAATATTAACTAATGAATTTCACAGTACTATAGGCTTACAAAGCAAAAATTTGCAATATTATAAAGTTCAAAATCTAAAATTCTTCTTGTTACCCCTATACACAATATCCTTATTCTTGAAATTTTCCAATCTCTCCCTCTAAAGCAGTAATTGTCTTTCTTTTATCACAATTTCCCACTTCTCTAATTTTCTTCTTCCTTCATTTAATGAGCCATTTATTGAGCCATTTCAAGGCTGGCTATGGTAGTAAGCAACAGTCCTTGTCTTCAAATAGTTTACAATCTAGCAGGAACAACAAATATAAATGTCAAAAGAGATATACAAATAAAATTTTAAAACAATTCTGAGACAAAAAATAGATTATTTACAGGAAATAACAGCTGAGGTCTCAGAGAATAGATGAAATGTTGATCAAGAGAAGGGCAAAGATGATCCATGGAGAAAGAATTATGATGATCAAAATTCTTTGTATCAGATTCCTGATCACATGCTCAATGGCTTCAACTATACACCTCTTCTCTCTCACACTCTTCATTCTCCACCTCCTTGCCATCTTTATCTTATTTCATTTTTTGAGAAGACTGAAGACTAACATGTACTCCATCAAATTTTATCTTCTCCATTTGGAACTATATAACCTTTTCATTTCCTCTTGTCTCACGTGAAGATGTTGGTCCTTTCAGCTCCTTGCCATGATTTTTTTAAAAGTATATTTTGAATGAAAATGGCAAAGGTGGCATTTCAATCTGATAGAGCAATGAAACCCTGTAAATGGTAGCTGCTGCCTGGTCTGAGACAATCCATACACAAAAGGCAAGCTAGAAGTCTCTGAGGTATTGTCAAAATCAGGACCCATTCCCTCATGCCCTATCACAATAGTCAGTTACTTTACCTTAAGGGTTTCAGCAAAGAGATTTATACCTTCCCAATCTGAAATTTTTAATTTATTAATAACTTTGACAGCAAACCCATGACAATCCCTACCTTCTCCCAAATGTTATTTAGGATAGGAGCCAAACGATACAAAACTGTCTTCACATTATCCTAGAATCTATATAATTGGGAGTACTGCTTTTGGAGAATTGACTGCTATATTTCAATTTTAAAACCGAGTTCTTTCATTTCTCCAGTGGCAATTACAAGGCTTCATATTTTTGGTTTGCCAACAGTTTCCTGGTTTAAATTACTGGTTACTACTTTCAGATAGATAAATATGGTTCTTTTACCTCTACAACATTAGGTACTAATAGCTTATCTTCACATAATGCCACTAGGTTATATTCTCAAATTACATTCATTTGTTCACCCCAAAATGTCCTAATGGGTTTACCAGGCACCAGCTGTGGTACAATTTGTCTTCCTGGCAGTTGAAACTGCCAAAATGTTCCCTGGGTCTTCCTTTTTGTTCCAAAGTACAGGTATATATTTTTTTCTTTTGGCAATAATTCAATTGCAACTGGTGCATAGATTATGAACACATGCTGTCAAAAGGAAAGAATTTTCTGACAGAGAAGGTATATGAGAAAGTTAAATGACGAGCCACCTTAGAAGGTACTGGGAAAACTTGGTACCTCAATTAAATGTCTGGCACAATATACTTAAAAATATGAGGCTTAGCTTTTAATACTGTTGGCACATGGAAAAAGATAAACTAAAAGAGAACTAAATATATTGAAGTGACTAGTTAGGTATGTTTCTGATTTGGGCATGTACTGAATGGCAATACTACTATCATGTAACATAGAATTTCATGAAGCCATTAAAACAGACACCATTAACATTTAGTTTGATCCAAACCTGAAGCCAAGTCATGTTCTCCATGTTATCACCATCTAGCAAAATTATTTAATTGTTGATGTCAGCAATGGGAAAGCTGACCTGTCCTTTTAACCACAGCTTAATAAAAGGGTTGCACCCTATCTATCCATAGGGGTTTCTTTAGTCTGACTGCCAGGCGGAAAAAAATCTAGAAAATATAAATACTTTATGATTATGATGATGATCACTGCCCTGTCAATAATTTATGTGAAAGTGAATACAGTCAACTGAGCGCAGTTGTGTACACCTGTAACCCTAGTGACTCCTTAGGAGGCTGAGGCTGGAGGATTCCAAGTTCAAGGCCAGCCTCACCTTATCTCAAAAGAAAAAAACAAAAAAAACTGGGCACGTAGCTTAGTGGTAAAGCACCCAGGGTTCAATCCCCAGTATCATATCTTCCCACTCACCTCCCAAAAACAGAGTGAACACAGTCAGCCCTCCATACCTATGGGAGACTGGTTCCAGGAGCACACCCATGTCCAAATCTACAAATGATCGAGTCTCTTACATAAAATGGTGTGATATTTGCATATAATGTATGTACATCCTTCCATATACTTTAAATCATCTCTATATTACCTAAAATACCTAATACAACATAAATGCTAGGTAAATAGGTGTTACACTGTATTGTTTATGGACTAATGACAAGGAAAAAAAAGTCTGTACGTGTTTACCACAGGCTTAGTTTTGTTCACCTCTGAAAAATGCTGATTTGTGTTTAACTGAATCCATGGATGTGGAACCCACAGATAAAAAAGACTGATGATACTAAAAATTCTAATGTCACAGAAGATTTAAAAAAAAATTACACAAGATAAAATGGTGTGTGATATAAGAAATAATTTTACTTTTCAAAGGGAAAAATACAAGTCTCTACAAAATAACTGCATTTTAAATAAGTATTTTATGTATATTTTCATGTATTTGAAAATACTTTGCTTGAAAGGTTTATCCCAATAATAGTATACTCTTAACATATTAATCCTGTTTAATGTCAAAACAGATAGTTAGTTGATCTATTTTTATGCTATACACAAATGGCAATCGTGAAGTCACTTAATATTTTTTCCAAGTACCTTCTATAGAATACAATATATAAACTCCAAGACAAAGAGCTGCCAATAATAATGAAGTTTTAAATAGGTTATTTCTCTCAATGTTTTAATACCAATATTGGAAAATATAATTGATCAGGCAAATTTTCCACTAAAGGGAATGATACTAGTGGATCCCTTTTCAGAATATATCACATTAGCATGTTTATAAGAATAGCAGTCAAAGTAAACATGAAGTTGAATTTTAGAATCAAATGACATTGAACATCTCTTCAATTAATAAGAATTAGGTTGATATTACATGAAAATTAAAAGTTCCAATGTTACAGTACAGGTGGGTCTGTGGCTCCAGAAGTGTATATTTCTCTACTATGAGTCGTTAAAACAAATCTTAGCTCACTTTCCAAAGGAATTATGAATAAGGACAACTAGAAAAGGATTAAAAACAACTTGCAAGAAGTTCCTGGGGAAAGGAACTATAGTTATTTAACTGTATTCATATTTTATGACACTAAGAAGTAGGTCTAAGTAACTGAGGTGTCATTAAAAATGTCGTATGTCTGTTGAATTTTTAAAAGCAGTCTTTACATTTCCCTTAAGTTTTTCTGAATTTTCTTTTTTTTTTTAATTTTTTTTAGTTGTTGATTAACCTTTATTTGTTCATTTGTTTATATGTGGTGTTGAGGATCGAACCCAGTGCCTCCCACCTGAGAGGCAAGCACTTTACCACTGAGCCACAATCCCAGCCCTCTGAATTTTCTTTACTGAAGGACCTTAGTAAATAAAAAATGATTTGAAAATTCCTTAAATTTTCCTCAAGTACAATGTACTGTTATTTCAGCATAACAAACATTTTAAGTATTTTTAAAGACTATCAAAATTATATTAAAACTTTTTTTAAAAAGTTGTATAAAAATGCTCAACATCACAAATTATCAGAGAAATGCAAATCAAAATGAGCAAAACAGCAATGAGGTAACATCTCACCCAGTTAGCATGGCTATTATCAAAAAGACAAAAACTAACAAATGCTGGCAAGGATGCAAAGAAAGGAAAATTCTTGAACACTGATGGTGAAAATGCAAAATAGTACAGGCATTATGGAAAAAAATATGGTAGTTCCTCAACAAAACTGGCACACGATCCAGCAATCTCGTCTTCTAGTATATATATGTCCAAAGGAAATGAAATCCATAGGTTGAAAAAACATGTACACTCACATGTTTATTGTAGTGTCATTCACAACAGCTAAGATATGAAATCAACTTAGGGGAATAATGATGGATGAATGGATAAAGAAAATGCAGTGTCTGTCTGTGTATATACATATGTGTGCATGTGCGTATATATATGTGTATACACACACATACACATATAACACACACATACATGCTGGAAAATTATTCAGGCATAAAACAAATGAAATTCTTTCCTTTGCAGCAACAAAGGTGGAATTAAGGAACATTATTTTATTTTATTTTATTTTTGGGGTACTGGAAATTGAACTCAGGGGCACTCGACCACTGAGCCGCATCCCCAGCCCTATTTTGTGTTTTATGTAGAGACAGGGTCTCACTGAGGTTGAGCACCTCGCCGTTGCTGAGGCTGGCTTTGAACTCACGAATCTCCTGTCTCCGCCTCCCTAAGTGCCAGGATTACAGGCTTGCGCCACCGTGCCCGGCTTGGGGAACATTATTTTAAAGTGAAATAAGCCAGACACAAAAAGATACTGCACATCTTACATATATGTGGAAGCTAAAAAAGTTGATCTCAAAGTACAGAATAGAATAGTCATTACCAGAACCTGGGAAGGGCATGGGGAGGGGAGAATAGTGGGAGGATGGTTAACAGGTACAGGGGTACAGCTAGGTTGGTAGAATGTTTTAATGCACAGGAGGATAACTATGGTGAACAACAATCAATTGAATGTTTCAAAATAGCTACTAGATTCATAAATTAAAACTGGCCTCCAATTTAATATTCTCTTCTACCTCCTACCATCAAGCAAGTCTCTTTGGGTTTTTATTTGGTGGTGGTGGTGGGGGGGGGTACCAGGGATTGAACTCGGGGTACTTCACCACTGAGCCACATCCCCAGCCCCTTTTTTGTGTTTTATTTAGAGACCGGGTTGAAAATCAAATTCTGATACTTTGAGTTGCTTAGCACTTTGCTGTTGCTGAAGCTGGCTTTGAACTTGCGATTCTCCTGTCTCAGCCTCCCAAAGTGCTGGGATTATAGGCTTGCGCCACTGTGCCCAGCAAGCAAGTTTCTTAAGAGTGGCTATATTTACTGCTCTCAGTTCCACACTTCTTAATTGCAACTTCTCAAAGTACCAGAATTTGATTTTCAACCCTATTACTCCACTAAAATTGTTTTCTGAAGATGTTTCTAAATACTCTTACTATAAATGCCAAATCAAACGGTCAATTCTAAGTCTTTATTTGAACTCTCTATAGCAGCTGGCAACATGAAACACTGTTATGCTGAAATGTTGGAGCTTCCAAATGGAAATACGCTGGATTTTCTTTTCATTTTACATCCTCTTCGTATTACACCAAGTCTTATCCATAAGCTGAACAGTCTCAAATTCTTTTTGCTAGCCAAGAGTAACACGTGCACTAGACCTGTAATTTAGTTATTTATATGTACACATTCATACACCAAGTGTACCTCAAATATTCAAAAACCAAATTCCTAATCTTTCTTCCAAATCTCCTTCTCATATCTGATTAACTCTATCATCTTTCATCTAGCTAGGATTTAGGATATGAGACTCCTCCCTAGGTTAATAATTTATACTGGTATATTGCAGTAGGTAAGCCAATTCAAATCCTCACTTTCCAATTGCTGAAATGAGGGCAAACATTCCACTCCCCATCTAGTCTACCTAGAAATCAGTAAGAGATGTGAAATATGTTTAAATGCTTGATTAATCTGAAAGAATTTAAAATTCTTTCTTGATACTTAAAGAAAGAAAAAAGTTACATGTGGTTCAAACTCAGAGCAACAGGATCCTAAAGACTTTCTTTCAACTTTGAAAGCTCACAATATCTGGAAGTTAAAAATTCCATTGTACTGAGGTTGGCAATAAGTATTACAGCTTAAATGAATTTCTTCAGAATTATTAATTATTATTATTAATTTATTATTGGACGGATGACCAAGAAAGCTTAGAATAAAGCTACTTAAACTATAATCATTTAAAATCATGTTTTTGTAATAACAGGATGACTTATACATATATGAACATGTATTTGTTATGTTTAAGACAGAATGAGAGACACAAAAAGATTTGGTTTTTGCCCTCAATAAATTTATTATCTAGTTGGATAACTTCACAGAAACAGTATACCATAAAGCATTTAAGTACAATCAGTACTATTACATAAAAATTCCCAAATTAAAATAATAAAGACCAAGCCAGGCATGGTGGTACTTGCCTGTAATCCTATAGGATCAGGAGGGCGAGGCAAGAGGATCACAAGTTCAAAGCCAGCCTCAGAAACTATGTGAGGCCATACGCAACTTAGCAAGACCCTGCCTCAAAATAAAAAGGCTGAGGATGTGGCTCAGTGGTCAAGCGTCCCTGGGTTCAATCCCTGGTATCCCCTCCAAAATAAAAAGTAAATAAAATAAAATAATAGATTAAAATTGCAGAATTTCTTGGGGAAAATAAAAAAAATATAATCACAGGTAATGCAAAAGAGAAAAATTTTATATTCCCAATTTTAATTTTCAAAGAAAATGTTGCATAAAGTAAGAATATCCCTACTTTACAACACCTTTACTTACCTTTACTCGGGACTGATTTTTTCACTGAGGCTACGTGATCTTCAGAGATTGCAAGACGCCTCAAAACATCAGCAAGAGCTGCCTTTAACACAGTGATTTCATCTTCTTGTTGTTGAACTCGTAACTCAAGAGCTGAAAGGCGATCTTGAACATCAGAAGTACTTGCAGCAGAAATACTATCATCTAAAAAATAAAATATTAAACATTTTATGACCTCACAAAGTAAACTGCTTAAGAAAGAATCTCTTTCTGGTAAGAAAAACTATTCCAAGGTAAGTTTGGCTTTTTTCGTTTGTTTTTTGGTACTGGGAATTGGACTTAGGTACACTTTTAATGCTGAGCTACATTCCCAGTCTTTTTATTTTCAGACAAGGACTTGCCAAGTTACTCAGAGTCTTCCTAAATTGCTAAAGCTGGCCTTGAACTTGCAATCTCCTGTCTCAGCTTCCTGAGTTACTAGGATCACAGATGTGTGCTGCTGTGCCCAACCCAAGGTGTCTTTTTAAAAAGACAACAAAAATTAAAACAAGAACAACTCCATCATGTTTATACAGATTAACATCTATAAAGATTTTCATAGTTATTTTAACTAATTTAAAATAATAAAATTTTTAAAATTTGCCAAATAATTAAAATGAAAATCCTCCCCAAGATCAATCCTCCCTCCCTTTTTGTGTGGGCCTCAAAGCAGGGCCTCATGCATACAAGGCAGGTACTCTACCACTGAGCTATACCCCTTATCTCAATTCTCCCCTATTTTTATACTATCACCTTACCTGGTTTTCTCACCAAAATATTCCCTAAATATATCAAAATTTGAGTTAAGAGGAAGGAAAAAAAAACCCCTCTATAACCTTAGCAGTTAAAAACCAATTCTATAATCATTACATTATGAAGCAGTAAACAATATTCATGTTGAAGATTATATATATCAACAGGCTTTCCAGACATACATAAATATCTCTTCTGCCTTTAGTAGTAGTTCAATGACAATCTGGTATTGAAGGAAAGATGGGGTTTATATTTAATTCAAATGCCAAATTCTGATTCTATATTAGTTACATAATCTTAAAGCAAGTTAATTTGGCTCTCTGAGCCTCAATGTCTTCATCTTTAAATGGGACTGCAATAAGGAAGACAGGTACATAGTACAAAAGATAATTTGAGAGCTCTAGGCACATTCACTATACAAAGACAAACAAAATCTATGAGATGCTTAAGAAAAAGACTGGTAAGAACATTTCAGTCTCTCACCTTAGAATTTTTATACTTGATGCCTTTCATTTCCATGGTAGTTAAGCTCAATTCTAGCTGTTAGACTATGGTCACTATTATTTTTACCCAAAATGTTTTTCTATTTTCTGTTGAATAGGAAGAAAAACAGACTTCTCTATTTTGTGAAGTAACTCACTTTTTTTTTTTTTTGGTACCAGGGTTTGAACCCAGGGCTGTTTAACCACTGATCCAGATCCTCAGCTCTTTTTTTATATAGAGACTGGGTCTCACTGAGTTGCTAAGTGCCTCACTAATCTGCTGGGGCTGGCTTTGAACTTGCAATCCTCCTGCCTCAGCCTCCTGAGTTGCTGGGATTATAGGCATGCACCACCACACCTGCTTGAAGCAACATTTTTTAAGGTCCTATTTGGGCTGCCAATTTATGATGCCTCATACCCTCTTCTACCACCCCGTAAGATGAGGTTGAGGGGCTGGGATTGTAGCTCAGCGGTAGAGCGCTTGCCTCGCATGCATGAGGCCCTGTGTTCGATCCTCAGCACCACATACAAAGCAATAAAATAAAGACATTGTGTTCATCTACAACTAAAAAAAAAATCTTAAAAAAAAAAAAAGATGAGGTTGAACCATATGAGACAGACTTTTTCAAGTTAAGTTGGTATAAATACAACTATTATTAGTTTCAAATGGTTCAATCTAATATTACTGCAGGAATAGTGATACGATATTAAGCCAAATGGAGACTTCCCGAATTTCCCAGAGACACAGGTGTAGCCCATTTTCCCTCTTGGTTCCCTGAAAGGTTCACTTTTAAGGATATAGCCCTAGGGCTGTCAGTAGTAAAGAAACTCCTGACTACCCTGAGTTCCAATTCTAGCCTCTGAAACCTTGGATCTATTTTCAGAACCAGTCTAGTGGCTGGGCACTATAGTGCCTGCCTGTAATACCAGCAACTCAGGAAGCTGAGGTGGGAGAATTGCAAGTTCAAAGCTAGCCTCAGCAATTCAGTGAGGACCTAAACAACTTAGTGAGACCCTGTCTCAAAAAATAAAATAAAATAAAAAAGGACTGGGGATGTAGCTTGGTGGTTAAGCGTCCCTGAGTTTAATCTCTGGTACAAAGACAGCGAGCGAAAGAACTAGTTTAGTATTCTTCCCAGCTAATTATGTAATCTAACAAATTCACTCTTTGCAAGCTTACTCTTATAAGTCAAAGGTCCTGATTAAGTCAGTAAACCATATGAATATGCCTAAATTGTTCTCCATTTATGAAAGATGAGCTATAACTTCATAAATACCTAACCTGCTTAATTCTTTTGGAAAGCAGGACATGGTGGTACATGCCTGTAATGCCAGGAACTCAGAAGGCTGAGGCAGGAAAATAGAAAATTTGAGTTCGGCCTAGGCAACTTAGCAAGACGCTGCCTCAAAATAAAAACTAAAAGGGCTGGGGATCTAGCTCAGTGGTAGAGGCACCTCTGGGTTCAATCCGCAGTACCCACCCCTGAGATCTTTTGGAAAGGCAGTATAGTGTTAAGATTATCAGACTATAAGCCGGGCACGGTGGCTCAAGCCTGTAATCCCAGCACTTAGGGAGGCTGAGATAGGAGAATCACGAGTTCAAAGCCAGCCTCAGCAACAGCGAGGCATTAAGCAACTCAGTGAGACCCTGTCTCTACATAAAACACAAAATAGGGCTGGGGATGTGGCTCAGTGGTCGAGTACCCCTGAGTTCAATCCCCAGTACCAAAAAATAAGCTTATCAGACTATAAAGTTTAAGGTTACAGTACTAGGTTTTAGTACCAACTTAATGTTTACCTTTTGCAAATCACTTAAGTTTTATGGACTCTAATTTTTTTTCTTTTTAATGACTAAGGTTTTTATTTTGTGAAACATGAAAGGTGATTCCACTTGTAAAAATCCTACCCTAACCTGATAGATACTGTGGCAGGACACAAGGAAATTTTTTCAAAGACTATAATAAGCTACAAAGTTAACTATTAACAATGTCCTGTGTTTGTATCATATCTTTCATATTTATTACCTCATCCCCTTCCTACACAATCTATATTTTATATTTGAGCAAACAGCTCAAGAAATTAAGTAACTTGCCCAAGGTCACCAAACCAGTCTTTCGTAAGAGATTCAAACACAAGCCTCTTGACTCCCAATTTAAATGCCCTTCATTTTATTCCACACCATGTTCTAATAATAATTACAAGAAGATTAAGTAAATGTATCCTTTCACAAAGTCACAGAAGGGGTTTAAACTACTGAATGATATAAATAGAGTTTTATTTTTAAAAAGTCATTTTGGCTATTGTGTGAGAATGGACTGGTACAGATTAAAAATAAATGGAAAGAGTCCAGACAGGAAGCTACTGAAATGACCCATACAAAAGGTGATGATGCCTCAGTTAGAATGAACATGTCTATGTGTCTGTCCTGGACAAATACGTCCACTTCCTCAGTGTAAGTATTATCCAAATACTCCCCCTCTTTCACTCACAAGTTCTCTAGTTTAGATGATAAATTAAAGGATTACTCTCACTAAAGCGATAGCAATGGGAGTGAAAAGGAGCACAGAAGTAGGTCTCTGCAATTTCTTGATAGCTCTAAGATTCCCTAATTCCTTCCTGTTTAAATCTCAGTTCTTAACATTTTCAGGGGCATGAATCTGAGAAACCAGTAAAATCTGTGATAAAACAGTACATGAGCTCTGGTGTTTCAATGAATAAATCTGCTTGGTTTTTACCAGCTCTGTGACTGGTTTACCCACATTTAATCTCCTCATGCTAATTAGTACTTATTTCAGGTTCAGGATGATTAGATGAAAAGAACATATGGTACTGCCATATAGGTAGGGTTCCATTAAGTTACTATTCCATAGTGATGTCCTCACTGCCCTGTTGATTACTGCCACAAAATTAGAAATGGCCTAAAGTCCATAGAATACTATGTGACAATAAAAAAGTAGGTATATAAGCTAAAAGTTTGAAAGATCTGTAAGACAATTTAAGTGAAATACGCAAATTGCAAAGCAATATATACTGAATGATTTATTAAAATGAACACACACTCAAGCACTGAAAACACCTCTTAGAAAAAAAAAGCAGGCATGCCTGTAAGCCCAACTACCAGGAAGACTAAAGCAGGAGGATCACAAATTCCTATCCAATCTGGGCAACTTAAACTTAGTGAGACCCTGTCTCAGAAATTAAAAGGGCTGGAGATGTAACTCAGCGATAGGGCATGCCTAGACTCAATATCCAGTAACACAAAAGCAGAGTGGGGAGTGAACAACAATTGAAAAAACCAAAAATCTTCGTATTTACATATGTAAGAAATACACACATAGAAAAAGCACATACTTCAAAGTGGTAATTGGGTTATCTCTGATTTGGAAGATAAGATTAGAAGGGTGGGAATAAAATGAAAATTTTGCCTTTCAGCTTAAGTAACTTACTTGAATTCCACAATAAAAAGGTATCATGTGTTAATTATGCACTTCATTTAAGTTAAAAAGCATTGCTGCTAGGGGGTTGGGATTGTGGCTCAGTGGTAGAGCCGCTTGTCTTGCATGTGTGAAGCACTGGGGTCGATCCTCAGCACTGCATATAAATAAATAAATGAAATAAAGGTCCATCGACAACTAAAAAAAGTTGTTTAAAAAAAAGCATTGCTGCTAAAGCTTAAGACAACTTTTCACCAGGCGGAGTGAAAAAAGAACATACTATAGTAAAATGCAATTAACCTAAACTTGCGTTCAGAAATTACTAAAGCTAGAACAAAGACTATCTTGAAGTCCAACAATCCTCCTCATCATTAAGTAAGTAAACTAAGACTCTTGAGAAATTAGGTAAATTAACCTTGGTCAAACAGCAAATTGAGGTTAGAACTTTCGCTAATGACTGTTCCGTTGCTCTCTTTCCATTTTGAAAACTCCTCTTCTAGTCCTAATATACCACACTCTCATTCACAATAAACGTTTTAGGAATACATCTATACAGTAAATAGAGTATATCCTTTATACTCCTTTTTTTTCTTTTTCTTTTTTTTTTTTTTGAGGAGGGGCAGTGGTACTAGAGATTGAACCTAGGGACTCTTTTACCACTGAGCTACATCCTCAGTCTATTTTATTTTTTATTTTTATTTTTTGGTACTAGGGAATGAACTCAGGGGCACTCGACCACTGAGCCACATCCCCAGGCCTATTTTGTGTTTGATTTAAAGACAAGGTCTCACTGTGTTGCTTAGCGCCTCACTGTTGCCAAGGCTGGCTTTGAACTTGTGATTCTCCTGTCTCAGCCTGTCGAAGTGCTGGGATTATGGGCTTGCACCACCGTGCATGGCTCTTCTTATTTTTTAATTTGAGACAAGGTCTCACTAAATTACTCAGGGCCTTACTGAGTTGCTGAGGCTGGCCTTAAGCTTGTAATCCTCCTGTATCAACTTCCTAAATCACCTGGGATTACAGGCATACACCCTGTACCTCACTTATACTCCTTTTTCTTAATCCAAGTATATTCATTCCCTTTCCTTATATCATGGCAGTCCCTTGTTTAGTTTTGCTCCCCCTCAAAATAGTTTCTAGCCTGAGGGTTAAAGTAAAAGCAACAAATGAATTCTCAAGAATTCTTAAACTAATGAGAAAAGAAAAGAGGAAGAAAAGGAGAACATTTCTTTTACCCATCAGTCTATTTACTGGTTTTAAGTAAATTTCTTGATATGCCTACACATTCTAATAGCTTTTGAATTTTAAGGATTTTATGTGACTCTTTCTAAAACAGAATACTGTACTTACTTTTTTTCCTAATAGAGGTATCCAATTATAACCATTTCTTGATGATTCAATCTCCATTTAGACTATTAATTACTAGGCTGCAAGTACTGTGATAAAATGATGCCCTAGAGGCTATTATATGTCTAATTAAATAACTGAATATTTTTTAGTCTTTCTTTATACCTTTTCTCCTTATCCCTTTGCAGTTAGTATTAACTTGCCTGTCTATAGCAATGCTCTCTTCCAATTTAATTTCCTATATTATGGGATATGTAGTGACTAACCTTTTAAAATCGTTTACATGAAGAGAAAAATAGTCTCTGAAAGGAAGGGCTTTTCTATTTAAAAATTATATATGTATGTATACATGCACACATACACATATAATTTTACATGTATATGTATACATGCATGTATATGTGAGCACATATATACACACACATATATAAATAAATTGTGTGATAAAGTATGCAATTTTATAACTAGAAATAAATACAGGAAGAAATCAACACGTTCTGGTGCCCATGCCATGCTAGTCACTATAACAGATGCTATGTAATCTTACTTGTCTATTAATTTGCTAAGTAGGAATATCCCTCTCTTAAAAATGAGCTTACTGAAGCCTTGAGAAATAACTAAGATTGTGCAGCTAGTAAGATGGAGAGCTGGGATCTAACCCAAGTTTGTCAGATCTAAAATTTAGCTCTTTTCCATGCCAGACTGTATGTTACATATTTTGAGTATACAAAGACATTCAACTTATTTGGGGCTCATTTTGTCATGGTGTAACAGAACTCCAGTCTCCTGACCATGTATGGTTGTTTCATCTCTTTATTTTCACTGATGAAATAATCTGTCGTTTACTTTCTGCCTCTGGATGGATTTCAGATTGATACCACTACTCCATTATCTTTAGATAAATGAGACATTCAAATATACAAAGTAGGGTTTCCGGTTGTGGTTAAGATTGAAAACATACCCCCATACCACTTCTCCCCCTAACTGCAACAAAACATTCTGAAAAGAATGCATAAAACAATTATTTGAGATCTTAATAAATATTAATGGGCAAATTGAAAAGGGAAATCAAACTTTGAAGAATGATCCATGAGGCAATGAGTCCCCTTGCCTACACACTGTAGCTTATAGACTTTAGAACTGTGTACAAAAAAAGCTCCAGATAAAACCCTTTCTCTCTGGCTAGAAGACTGAAGGCGGGGAGGTGGCGGCGGTGCTGCAGGACAGAGCAATACAAGGAAGGGGAAATCAGTTTTCTAGCAAGATCACATGGAAAGGGGGTCCCTTAGAGCTTGATTGGATAGGGGAGATTACAGAGAGGAAGGAGTTAGAGAAAGGGAGTTTGGGCACATCCTCCAAGCCGCACATACACAGAAACAACTGGTACCAACATAGTAAAGGCTTTGAGAACTGTAGACCAATGGCCAGGTCCCAGTCTGGCCTATGCACAGTGCACATGTAAAGCTGACAAGAACAGCCCTGGCAAAATTTCAAAACAAACTGACACTGGATCCACAGTGCATAGAACACAGGTCAGGAATTGCAGTCTGAACAGAGCTGACTAATGAAACAAAATCATTAACATTCTTTGGAAGACATTAATAGGTCCCAAAGTCTCATAATATAATATTCTAAATGTCCAAAAATAATCCAAAATTAATTGACATTCAAAGAACCAGGAACATCTAAGAAATACTCAAAGAAAAAGACAATCAACAGCCACCAAACATGAAATAACAGTCATTCATGCACTATCAGCATCTTGAAAGCAATTATGATAACCATGTTCCACAAAGGGCAAACATTCTCAAAATAAATGGAAGTCTCAGCAAAGAAATAAAAATTATTTTAAAAAACTGAAGTGGAAATTTTATTTTTTTATTATTTAGAGAATATTTTATTAGTTTCTGTAATCAAACCCATATAGATAAGACCTTACATATTTAAGACAACGAAACTCCTGTACAAATGGAAAAAATTAAGTTTAACATTTTTAGACCAATATGGCTGTTAATTTCTGTACAATGCCGACTCATGATTGTAAACTGAGATACTTTTTCCAAAGTTGAAAGCACAGCTGAAACTTCAAATTCAAACATGTGTGTGTGTGTACAAATAAGTACACACACACATATATACATATATAAATAAAATGTGCGTGTCAGGGAGAAAAAGACAGACCACAGTAACGAGACCCTGACTCAAAATAAAAAGTACTGGGGATGCAGCTCAGTGGTAAAGTGTCCCTGGGTTCAATTCCTACTACCAAAAGAAAGAAAAGAACCTCTCTCCCCCAAAAATGCAAAGTTCTGTTACTATTGTGATGCCAGGCATCACTGTTTAAAATTAGCCAGCCTCTTAATCATAACCTAAAAAAATATTCCAGAGTAATATCATTACCAACAGCTCTGACAAAGCACTGTCACTACTATATCATAAAGCAGATACAAGAGATTTTACATTCATAGTGTTATGATATAGTACTGTCCAACATTTATACTGCTAGAGGATAAAATTAAAAAGAAAATATTTGCAGGGCACACTGGCATATGCTTATAATCTCAGCAACTCAAGAGGCTGAGACAAGAGGATCTCAAGTTCGAGGCCAGCACCAGCAATTCACAGCAAGGCCCTAAGCAACTTAGTGAGACTCTCAAAATAAAAATTTTTAAAAAGGCTGGGGATGTAGCTCTGTGATAAAGCACCCCTGGGTTCAATTCCCAGTAGCTCCCACCACCCCCTAAAAGGCATTAAGATTTGATTGTACCTTTCCAGCAGAGGGCCCAAAGAATGGTAAAGCTGTATAAAGAAATATACTTTCTTGGAAAATATTTCTTTTCTCTTAATGAACATCAGCTAAAAACCATTCTTTGAAAGTCAGGGACAAAAAATTCACTTTTTAAATCATACAAAGTGATCAAATGGTCAAATAGAAATTTTAGAACTGAAAAATAGTAAATTTTTAAAAATCACAGAGGGGCTCAATAGCAATAAGAGAAAAAATTGAACAAAACAGAAAATAACAGTGACCTTAAAGATAGGCTGATAGAAATTATCCAATTTCAACATGGGGTAAAAAAAAATGAACACAACTTCAAGCCTGATATTTGTGTCACTTGAGAATCAAATGGAGAAGAGAACAAGATTCAGATGGGACGTGAATGGGCTGAACTTCCTCAATTGTCAAATTAAAATTTAAGCCGGGCGTGGTGGCTCACGCTTGTAATCCCAGCACTTTGGGAGGCTGAGACAGGAGAATCGCATGTTCAAAGCCAGCCTCAGCAAGGGCGAGGCGCTAAGCAACTCAGAGAGACCCTGTCTCTACATAAAACACAAAATAGGGCTGGGGATGTGGCTCAGTGGTCGAGTGCCCCTGAGTTCAATCCCCAGTACCAAAAAAAAAAAAAAAATTAAAATTAAAATTTACAAATTCATTTCAAATAGGTATATACTGAAACCACTGTTTCTACCACACACAAATATAAAATCCAAGGACAGTAGATTAAAGAACTAAAGACAAAAATTACAAAATTTTTTGAATTTTTCAAATTTTTTACAAAACAGTTATGTTCATATCTTACAAATAGAGAAGTCTCTAATCAAGATACAAGAGAATTACCATGAAAAGACTGATTTGACCACATTAGAATTCAGAATACATGCAAACTGAAAGACATTTAAAAGAAAAAACGAACCAACCCATGAACAGGGAAAAAATAGTTGTAGCACATATATTTGATAAAGGTTAGAATCCCAGATAAAGAAATCCTACAAACCAATTAAGACAAACAATCCTACAGAAAAACTAGTAAAGCCCTGAATAAACACTTCATTTGAAAAAAAAACAGAAATGGCCAATGGAAAAATGAAATAAGGCTCAAGAACCTCATTAATAATTTTGGAAAGGAACATTACAACCATATAAAACACTACTTTAATGCATACCAAGATTGGCAAAGGAAAAAAAATTTAAGTCTGATAATACCAGGTGCTCCCAAAGATATGGAGTAATGTGAACTCTCTCATATATTACTGGTAAAAAGTTTCTTGTTTCAATAACTTTAGCGGGAGGGAAAAAAAAAGCTTGGTGTTAGCTAGTAAAATTAAAGATGCAAACATCACATGATCAAGCAATTCTATGCTCCGGTATATACACCTTGACCCTATAGCAGGAGCAAAGTGACTTACTCTGTAAAGGGAGAGGTAATAAATATTTTTAGGCCTTGTGGACCATACAATCTCTGAAGCAACTACTCAGATGTGCCTTTTTTACACAAAACTGCTATAGATAGATAGGTTAATAAAAGAATATGCTATGTTCCATTAAAACTTTACTTACAAAACAGGTGTCCTGGTCAAGCATAGTTTCCCAATTTCTGCTCTGGGGAAACTCTAGCACATACTCTGAGAGCCATGTTCAAGAATGTTCAAGCAAAATTTGTTTTTTTTAATTCTTTTTTTTTTTTTTTTTTTGGTACTGGGGATTGAACTCAGGGGCACTCAACCACTGAGCCACATCCCCAGCCCTATTTTGTATTTTATGTAGAGACAGGGTCTCACTGAGTTGCTTAGCGCCTCGCCATTGCTGAGGCTGGCTTTGAACTCGCGATTCTCCTGTCTCAGCCTCCCTAAGTGCTGGGATTACAGGCTTGAGCCACTGCGCCCGGCTTGTTTTTTTTAATTCTTAAAAAAGAAAAGAGGGGCTGGGATTGTAGCTCAGCGGTAGAGCGCTTGCCTCACATGCATGAGGCCCTGGGTTCGACCCTCAGCACCACATACAAAGCAATAAAATAAAGACATTGTGTTCATCTACAACTAAAAAAAAAAAAAGAAAGAAAGAAAAAAAGAAAAGAAAGACTATTCAAGCAGAATAGTTCATCACAGAAACACCGGAAACAACCTAAATGTCCATCCACTGTAAAACAGGTAAAGAAGTTGGGATATAAACAATGAAGAGAACACAATAGAGGGCTAAAAATAAACTGTGGCTACTACATACACCATCATGTATGAATCTCAGGACCATGTTGAGTGTAAAATATTCAGGTGAACTTTACTACATAAAAGTAAATAATTTAGGGGCTGGGATTGTGGCTCAGTGGTAGAGCGCTTGCCTTGCATGCATGAGGCACTGGGTTCGATACTCAGCACCACATAAAAACAAATAAATAAAGAAATTGTGTCCATCTACAACTAAAAAAAATGTTTAAAAAAAAGTAAGTAATTTATTATTTAGAATAAAACCATAAAGAAACAATGGAATTACACAAAATTTTATGACAATACTTATTTCTTCCCTCCACCCCTCATCCCTTTTCTTGGTACTAGGGATTGAATCCAAGAGCACTGTACCACTGAGCTATTTTCTTTTTAAATTTTTCATTTTCAGAGAGGGTCAGCAACAATAATTATTTCTTGCCCAGCAACAACAGTTATTTCTGATGCCTGTGTAGGGTAAGAGAAAAGATAGAAAGTCATCCATAAATAGAGATAACTATAATTCAAACAAAGATCATATTATACTTTAGAGGTGGGTAAAAGAAATTGTGTGATGTTTCTCTTGTGCAAAAGTGGATAGGGAATGTGGTAACTAGATGGCATGACTGATTAACCCTTGTTTTTGTGAACAAAATCATTTTTGCAAATTATATTCTAAAACAGACAAAATCAAGTTGTACTTCCAACGAATCCTAGGGTTTTGTGACACAAACAACTAAAACAGATGGTCTTTAGGATACTTTTGTCTAATATGAACCTAAGATTTGTTGTTACTAGGGGGTAAAACAGTTCTTCATTTCAAAAAGATATATATGAGATAAAACACCATCCTAAGAACAAATGTTAAAAATTGTTTAAACGGTCTGATCTGTTCTTCCTAAAGCACTAGTTAAGATACTGAGCAGTTGTTTTGGATAGAATGGTAATGGCATTTGCAGATTAGACTGGAACATTAGAGAAGTTGTATGAGTAAAAAAACGTAATAATATGCACTGTTCATACTTTTAAAACTAGTACTACCCTTCAGAACTATAAATAAGGAACTGATCAAATAAATAATTAGACTATGGAACACTAAGCTCTTAAAAATACTAGCTCTAAAAAGAATGGCACATATTTATAATCATAAATAAGTACATTTAGCAGGGATGACAACATACTATGGAGAAAAAGTTGCAGGGTAACATTTATACCCCAGTTTTATCTGAGCAGAACTAGGCAAATATACATGCACAGATACACTGAGAGATTGGAAGCAAGCCTCTTGAGAATTTTCTATCAAAAAAGTCTTTATAAACAAAAATTTTTTTTCAAATAAAAAAGCAGCAAAGAAAAAATTAGGCTACAATATAAAACTATTTAATAATGTACCTAAGTTTTTAGTGCATGTGTGGTCAACTTAGAGATTTCTATGCATACTGAATGAGAACATTTCTGTAAAAATATAACTATCAGGATAATAAAAAAGAATATTCTCAGGCTAATAAAAGGCACAAAAATAAAAAATGCATCCAAATTCAAAAATTATTTCTCAGAAAAAATAAAGCCTACGACTGATTTGTCACATTAGTGAATTCAAGAAGACATTTAGTAACTTGAACTATTTTTGTTGTTTTGTTCTCAACTGAAATTGGTCATCTTCAAATACTGTCGCAAAGACAGAAATATCAAAGAACTATATTGAAAAGTCAACGCACTGTTTATACTACAACAGCTAACATTTATTTATGGAAACAAATTATAAGAAAATAAATTACAATTAATAAATCATAAACATAACGGCACATATGGAAATAAATTTATGTGGGAATTAATGACTTATATTCATCTTGATAAACTACTTTCAAAGCAAAAATTTCTCTCAAAAGAGCTTTTACTAAATAAGGCATTTCAACTGTTAAGCACTTTCTTTAGTAAACAATAGTATGAATTATCTCCAGCTAGGAATATGGTTATATGAAAATAAGACTAATTTCTGGCTTCAACAAAAACACAAATAATACTGTAGACTTTTTATTTTTCTTTGTAAGATATTCTTCCTAAAAATTCACCTACTAGCATAAACTAGAAGAAAAACTGTTAAATAACAGAAAACAAACAAAAAAATCATGTGGCTACTATACTTGGAGCCATGATGCTTAGTTCCAAAAAGAGAATTTTACTTTATTCTATCACCGGGATTCATAATTATTCATTCATAATTAAAATGGTCTTTTTGCAAAGTCTCAATTTAATATAGAATTTAAAAGAGATATTTGGGTTACTCTGTTTTTGATGAAGTTCTCTGGGTCAGACTTCACAAAAGCACAAATTACCCATTCTGGTTTACTATTATTTAAGGGAAGTGCTTCTATATTACTTTCCATTAAAAGTTCTAGGATATTTTTTCCTTTTAAGAATAATATATATTATTATAACCATCTTTCTGGAGGGGAGAGAGTAAGTTGAGCATAGCCCACTCTGCCCTCTCAATAGGTATGTAATTGTTTATAAAGTGAGTACTGTTTTAAGTACTCTATAAAAGTGTACAGGCAAATATTTATGCTATTACTGGCACCTATACTTAAAGAGGCAGAGGGAAGAAAGTGCTCTAGATTTAATTACAAGTCATTAGACATTCTGGGGGGAAGGTAGCCTGACTCAGGGGCACTCTACCACTGGGCTAAGTTCCCAGCCATTTTTATTTTTTATTTTGAGGCAGGGTCTTACCAAGCTGCTTACGGCCTTGTAAGGTGCTGAGGCTGGCCTTCCAACTTGTGATCCTCCTGCCTTAGCCTCCTGAGTCACTGGGATTATAGGCGTGTGCCACAGTGTCACATACCTTCATTAGACTTGTTTTGTCATGAGTGGTAAAGTTTGTGAGAGAGGTCTGAATTCCCAGGAAAGAAGAGAAACATTACCAGTGCATTAAGTTCATAATTGTGCAGGAACCACACACTGAAGCAAGATGAGGCAAATTGTCTTCCATTTTTGCCACCTACGTTACAAGCAATATAAACTAGTTCTGTTTCCTGCTGCCTTCCCAGATAGTTTCAAAGCAAATCCCAGCTCTTTACATCTCACAACATACTTTACATTCTGAGGAAATCCTCTAGGTCCAGATGGCCTACCACAAAGCATTTCTTTGTTGGCACAAATAAAACTTCTTAAGACAGTGCTTCTCCTGTCCCTTTGCTCTCTACACAAAAGAAACGTTTTCTATTTCTTTTTAAAGAAACTGATGGAGAGGGAGCAAACAGTACACAGGCAGAAGGAAGTGGGACACAAACCAAAAACCTGGGGAGCTTTGGGAGTGGATAAATCCCAAGTGGCAGAAACACATAAATTAATGAACTACATGAATATTCACCATAGTAATTTCCTTGCCCTTGGGGAATGACTTTTCTGATCTTACTAGTTAACAGTAAGGTACCGTTGCTTCAAATACAAAACTCAATTTTTTCCTTCTGAAACTGCAACACAAAACCATTTCTGTAAATAACAGAGTTTAAAGTCCCCAAAGTGAGTATTTTTTTCAAGTAGGAAATAAAATAAACAATGAGTGTGGAACCAGAAAGTCATAGTTCCTTTTTTTCTTTTGCATTTATTTATTTAGGTATCAGGAATTGAACCCAGGTGTGCTTAACCACTGAGCCACAGCCACAGCCACAGCCCTCCCCACCCTTTTTTTTTTTTTAAATATTTATTTTTTAGTTGTAGGTGGACAGAATATCTTTATTTTATTTTTATGTGGTGCTGAGGATCGAACCCAGTACCTCCCGCGTGCTAGGCGAGCATGCTACCACTGCGCCATAACCCCAGCCCCCCCACCCTTTTTTTATTGACAGGTTCTCACTAAGTTGCTTAGGGCCTTGCTAAATTGCTGAGGCTGGCTTTGAACTTGTAATCTTCCTGCTTCAGTTTGAAGCTTCTAGGATTACAGGTGTACACCACCATGTCCCCTCATTTTCGGCTTTTGCTTTTATTTAAATCAAAATAAAATCCTCAGGATCTTTAAAGAAACTCAAAAATGATAACATTTCATTCGTCTTTAAAACCTAAATATTAAGACCATGATTGATTCACTATAATCATTTCACTGCAATAATGAATATAATTAACAATGAAAGTTATATTTCTTAACACTACTTTTCCAAGTTATTTTAAAATGTTACAATTGCCATAGTATCAAGTAGCCTATAATAATAAAAAATTCATAAATAGTTAGATATTCTGGCTTTAAACCACTGACCCAAGATTACAAATAATGTCAATGTATAAGGGAATTCAAATTATAAATATCTTCAGTCTGTTTTACAAACCCATGTAAAGCCAGGTGATAACAAATGAATGCAACATTTATTTATTCTTTTGTAACCACTTCTAAGTTAAAGAACAAATTCATAGAAATGTGTCAAAACAAAGCTACCAGAGATTTCATTTCAATTTGTTGTTTTTAAGCTTTATTTTTATACTTAAGAAAAACAAATCTAAACCAACCGAAAGTAAACAGAAACAACTGACTGATAAAAACACACACAGGCACCCCCTCAAAATTGTGTAATGGATGTAACTAATCAAACTGAATATAAAGAGCTGTGATCATAATGATTGCAGTGGTGCACACCTGTAATCCCTGCAACTCTGGAGGCTGGAGCTGGAAGATCACATCTTTGAGGTCAACCTCAGCGTTTTAGTAAAACCCTGTCTCAAAATAAAGAATAAAAAAAGGGCTAGAAGTGTAGGTCAGTGGTAGAGCATCCCTGTGTTCAATCCAAAAACTAATAGGTAAACAGTTAAAAGAGGAATGGAGCAAAACAGTTCAGATTAATATTTTCTAAAAGTTTTATGGAAAAATGGGAGTCATCGAGTTTTTTCAGAAGTGAGACTAAGGAAAGTACTCCTCTTTTGAGTAATACCTGACATAGATTCATCAAAGTATAGGAGTTACTTGAAAGATTAACAGGAGTTAAGTGGGCTAGGGAGAGTGTAATATGCTTGAAATATTACAGACTAGGAAGGAATTTAAACTCTTGCTATTGATTGGTGAGAACCTGAGAAGAATGTGTGTTGTTATACTTCGATCACCACAATTCAAACTGTAGTTTTGTAATTCAAGTGTCTGCTACTCTTCTATAAACTAAGCTGGCCCAATTAAATGACTGCTTACAGCGTCCTAAGGTTAGAAGAGGTGGTTAGAAGAGCAGATAAGATATTTTGTAATAGTGCTTTCTACAGAGAACATAACAAAAAGACTTCTCTTACAAAGCATGATATATTGGGTGTTTTTCTCTACCAGCTCCCATTTGTGTAGAACACTAGTAACTTGTACATTATAATTTGGGCATTTCTTTCTTCTCAAATCAAAATCTGGTTTCAGGCCAGAAAGTGTGGGTTTTCTAGTTTCAGCTTAATTTCTATGCTTGAGAATCCTCCTCTCTTTACTTTTTTTTTTTTTTTTTTTTTTTTTGGTACCGGGGATTGAACTCAGGGGCACTCGACCCCTGAGCCACATCCCCAGCCCTATTTTGTGTTTTATGTAGAGACAGGGTCTCACTGAGTTGCTTAGTGCCTTGCCATTGCTGAGGCTGGCTTTGAACACGCGATTCTCCTGTCTCAGCCTCCCTAAGTGCTGGGATTACAAGTGTGAGCCACCACGCCCGGCTCTCTCTCTCTTTACTTTTAAAATCAAATATCTTGCAGGGTGCACTGGCACACGCCTGTAATCCCAGTGGTTTAGGAGGCTGAGGAAGACAGATAGCAAGTTCAAAGCCAGCCTCAGAATCTTGGTGAGGACCTAAGCAATTTAGCAAGGCTCTGCCTCAAAATAAAAAACCAAAAGGGCTGCGGATGGGACGTGGCTCACGGGTTAGGCGCCCCTGGGTTCAATCCCTGGTACCAAAAGAAAAAAAAAAATCAAGTATCTTGTCCAAAAGGCCTACTTATTCATTCAAACATTTGAGTACTGTCAGGTTTGGTCAGGGTCCAAGATGCCCAAATAAGGAAGCTGGTCAGTGGAGCTGCAAGCCAGATGTGACGTCACTAGTGGACACGCCTCCTGTCAATCAGCGAGTTTTCCTGACCCATCAGGAAGGACTATGGCCTTCTCTTCCTGTACCCAAGCCCTCCCCTTCCTGACCGGGTTTTCTTGAAATTCTCTGTGC
>CM053411.1:50809170-50862052 GCA_028644305.1 Xerus rutilus
TGAAATTCTCTGTGCAAAAAAGATCCAGTGCCATTTCTCCCGACCTGCTCTGATGGACGGGGAGATGGTCCGAGGGCTCACCTTCCAATAAAGCATGGCCGAGTGGCTTAATTCATCTTCTCCTGGTCGTGTGAATTTTACAAGTACTACTAAATACAAAAGTTAAAAGACACTGAGTAGAATCAAAACCAGAAATTTACTCAATAGAAATTTAAAATGAAAGTATAGACTTAAGATGTGCTACTATAAGAATGCAAAGTGTGGTCCCTTTTCTCCCCATCATAAGTGTTACAGCTGACACTCTAATCACAAAAAGTTTATGAAAGAAAAATATTATGAACTTATTCAATTACTTTTTTTTTTAGTTGAAGATGGGCATAATACTTTTATTTAATTAATTTATTTTTATGTGGTGCTGAGGATCAAACTCATGCCTCACCACACATGCTAGGCAAGCACTCTACCACTGGGCCACAACCCTGTGACATAGGAACCTACATATTGAAGATCCAAAGACCCAGGGAAAACTTAACTTCAATGAAGAATAGACAGCCATGTAGATACTGTAGAACTGGACAAAAAGAGTATGAGCTACTGTAATAGACTGAAGGAGGAAAACAGCAAAGCCTGTCTGTTCAGATTCTTCTTGGCCTCTGTGTGGCATTCCTTCCTTCTGGGTATAGAGCAGGATCCCTTCTGGAATGAGAGTCTTATGATCCACTCTCAAACAAGGTTACATCAGAGAATTTCTTAATGGCCAGCTCTCACACAGAAAGGGAAGGTTATAGTAAAATTTTTAGGCGTTATGGCTTGCTTTGAGGAAAAAGGATTCTTGTTTCCATGATTCACCTTGGGGTATAGAATTCTGGTTTCTGTGACTCACTCCAAGGGAGAATGAGGGGTGAGAGGAGGGTAGGAAGTGAGAAAGATCTTAGTCCTGTGGCTGCTTGTAAGGCCCCTCAATTTCCTTTAGTTTCAAGTTATTTAGCATGCCAAAGTGTTGTACTTGAGGGTATCATTTGCTAAGCCCCAATACCACTCAAAATGGAACTGATGGAAAATGCTCATTGACTGGGAAAATAAAAAGTAGAGGAGGATACCCAAGTTTCCATTTGAATGACTAAGTGAAAAAGGTAACGTTCACAGAGATAAGGAACAAAGGAAAAGAAACAGGGTGGGGAATGAGGGAATAAAACCTGCAGGGTTTGAGGTCACTGTAACAAAAGGTAACTAGGTCTTGGGCTCTAGATAGAGCCCTGAGGGCTGGGGTTGTGGCTCAGTGGTAGAGTGCTTGCCTAGCATGTGTGAGGCACTGGGTTGGATCCTTGGCACCACATTAAAATAAATAAATAAAGGTATTGTTATCCATCTACAACTAAAAAGATACAGGCCTGAAGAAGAGATTACATGCTGAAACTCTATTAGCATAAAACCAATAAATAGAATCAGGAGAAATGATGACATTAAGTGTGATGAGAATAAGACCAAGGTTAACCCCTAAAGAAAAATGGAAAACTTGGCAGAAAGGTATTCACAGATTCAGGAAAGGAGAAAAAAAATGACACGGATTACAAAGATACCAAAAGACAAGAAGTGAAAATGGCCTATTTGATTTGGCCACCATTAGGGAACTTCAACCAGAGAAGTTTCAGTGCAGTGATGGGAATGCACTGACTTATGGCTGGAAGGTAAAAGCAGAATTTAAGGAATCTGATTGAAGATGGAAAGGAGGGAAGGAAATGGAATTAGGGTGAGTGTGCTAAGCAGGGTTGATTGTGGTGAGGTTTTTGAAAAGTTGTATATTTACAAGGTTTAGGGATGGAACCAAAATATAGTGATTGTACTAACATGAAAGGGCATACAACAGAGGTCTATTGTTAGAAAAAATGCGAAGGGCTAAAATAGAAGACCAAGAATGAGTCTTGGCGGGAAAAACACTTTTAATCTAAGAATGAAGAAAAAATGATTAAAGCAGGCAGAGATGCAGTCAGCTTTCCATATCTATGGGTTCTACATCTTTAGACTCAAAGCAAACTGAAAATACCTATGAGGAAAATATTAGTATCTGTACTAAAGATATTCAGATATTTTGTGTAGTATTTATTCCCTAAATGAAAAAGTACAATGCCTATTACACAGCATTTACATTGTATTAAATATCATAACTAATTTAGAAATGATTTAAAGTACAGGAGGAAGTGAATAGATCATATGCAAACACTACACCATTTTACAAAAAGGACTTGTGCATATGAAGATTTTGATATCTTTGGGGGTTCTCAAACAATCCTGCACATTTACTGAAGAATAAATGTATCTGTCTTTTTTTTTTAAATTTATTTATTTTTTTTAGTTGTAGGTGGACAGCATATCTTTACTTTATTTTTATGTAGTGCTGAGGATCAAACCCAGTGCCTCACGCGTGCTAGGCGAGCACGCTACCACTGCACCACAATCCCAGCCCAATATATCTGTCTTTCTACCTAAATTTTTATCTGTGAAATAAGAGACAAGGTCACCTGCTAAAAGCTAGTTCAAGAGTTTGAACTGAGTAATAAGTATGAAGCTGTTTATACCATCAGACTTGTAATATTGCAAGATGGTTAATTTGCTTCTAATAAAGTTATATTTACATTTAAAATTACATTTTATAATTATAGTTATATTTAAAATTCTTAACTAGTTTATAAATCTCTTTAAATTTTTTTTTAATTTTCCTATACACCTGGAAAGTATCACATGGAGCAATAGTCTGATTTGTGTGGAGATACTTTAGAATCAGCAGCAAAGGCAGGCTAAAATAAGAGATGAGAAAGAAACCTACATTACCTTGGTGACAATGCACAGGATTGGGGGCTGCTTTAAAAGCACAGAACTGCCTGCATTAGAAGTTCCATGAACCCTTGGTGCATGTATAAAGACACAAATGGTGTGATTCTATCTGGTTTGCAACCAGAGAAATGGAAAAATTGAGATCTATATATGTACTATGACCTAAAACGCATTTAAATAAAATAACTAAGTTAAAAAAAAATAAAGAAAGACATTGTGTCCATCTATAACTAAAAAAAAAAAAAGAAGTTCCATGAAGCTGCATTAGAAGTTCCAGGAAGTGGAAGGACCTCAAAGCAATTTTAGCCAATAATTGTATGAAATAAAACAGGTAACTCTCCCCTGCTTCTCTCACTACTCTGAGTATTTCTTCCTTTTTTGGCTTCTTTCTCTGAATATTCCCCTTTCTTCTCTTGTACCTGGATTTTGAGGCAGACAGGCTGGGAAAAAGTAATGCTTATATGTGTGACTTTGAGACTAGGTTATAAAAAGGATACAGCTTCTGTTTGGCTTGCTCTCTGAAACTGCTTATTCTAGGGGAAATCAGCCACCATGCTATAAGGAAGCCAACTCAGAAAGATCATATGGAAGGACTCAGGTGGAGAAGAAGTAAGAACTCCCACCAGGAGCCAGCAACAACAAACAGAGGAGTAAAAGAGCCTTCAGATGATTGTCGATTGCCTTCCATCTTTTAGCCAAGGCCTCTGACAACACACAACACACAGTCAAACTCTCCATGGTGTGTCCTATCTTAATCCCTAATTCACAGAATCCATGATCACCATATATGACTACTTTATACCTCCAAGTTTTAGAGTAATTTGTTCTGCAGCCATAGTAACTGGAACAGGTACACACCAACACCAATGAAAAACTCCAGTAAACATCATGGTGAGAGCTTTATGAGATACAGAAACAAAACAAAGAAGGCCTACTCTCACTTCTATTTTATACTAGCAGTCATACTCAGTTCAGTAACACCCGAGAAGTTAACAAAAACGTAGAATTAGCTGGGTGTGGTGGCGCACACCTGTAATCCCAGCACTTTGGGAGGCTGAGACAGGAGAATGGCGAGTTCAAAGCCAGCCTCAGCAACAGCAAGGCACTGGGAGACCCTGTCTCAAAATCAAACACAAAATAGGACTGAAGATGTGGTTCAGTGGTCGAGTGCCCCTGAGTTCAATTCCCAGTATAAAAAAAAGAAAAAAGATTATATATATATACACACACACACACACATATATATATATTATTGGGAGAAATTGAAGACAAATCATTAGAGGAATATACAAAGCTCATGAATTGAAAACTCAATGAAAGATACCACTTTTATCCAAATGCATCTGGAGATTTAACACAATATGAGTGAAAAAAAAAATCACTGTGTTTGTGTATGTGTGCATGTGCATTTACACATGCATGGAATTTGGTAAGAAAGCTGATTCAGAAATTCACATGGAAAAACAAATAGTCAAAAATAACTAAAATCCTCTTAAAGAAATGGAAAAAGGTGGAAGTACTTGCTCTACCAAATATCAAGACTTATTATGAAACTAGTTAATTTAGATAAGGATATAAAATGGAATGCGAAAGAATTAAAAATAGACATCTACAGATCAAATGTAACACTTTAGCATGTTTAGCATGTACAAAGGAGTTCTACCCTTAGCACCAAAACAAAAACGAAAGTGGTACTTTAGACATTTATGGGGAAAGAGAGTCATGTCAATAAATGATGTTGGGTAAAGTGGATCTTCATATGGTGGAAAAATTAAATTTGATTCTTACTGTACAGCATACACAAAAACCAACTCCTGATGGACTGTAGCTTTAAATGTGAATGACAAAACAATAAAATTTTTAGAACTTAAAACATGAAAATAACTACTGATAAAGGTAAAGATTGACAACTGGGCCAATCTTCATATTGAGAATGTCTATTCAGAAAAAGATACCATTATGACAAAGGGAAGGGAGGGGAGGAAACATGGGGGCAGGAAAGATGGTGGAATGAGATGGACATCATTGCCTTAGGTACATGTATGACTGCACATATGATGCGACTCTACATCATGTACAACCCGAGAAATGAAAAGCTTTGCTCCATTTGTGTACAGTGAAAAAAAATGCAGTCTGCTGTCACGTATATCTAATCAGAAGATAGATAGATAGATAGATAGATAGATAGATAGATAGATAGATAGATAGATAGATAGATAAAGGTGCCATTATGAGAGTAAAAAAACAAGCCAGAGTAGGGTAAAGTAACTGGGACATTTAAGTGACAAAGGGCTCATTTCCTAATATACAAAGAATAACTAAAATTGAGCAGATCATGATGGTGCACTCTGTAACCTCAGCTACTCAGAAGACTGAGGCAGGAGGATCACAAGTTCAAGGTCAGCCTCAGCAACTTTAAAGATCCTGTCTCAAAATAAAATTAAAAAAAAAAAAAAAAAGAGCTAAAAACATAGCTCAGGGGCTGGGGCTGTAGCTCAGTGGCAGCGCGCCTGCCTAGCATGTGTGAGGCACTGGGTTCGATCCTCAGCACCACACAAAAATAAACAAGTAAGGTAAAGGCATTCTGTCCATCTACAACTATAAACAAACAAACAACAACAACAACAAAACCTAGCTCAGTAGTAGAGTGCTTGCCTAGCATGCACAAGGTCCCAGGTTCAATCCCCAGTACTCCCCTCCTAACAAGAACAACAAAGTCCTAAAATTAATTAGGAAAAAAGATAGTCCAATAGAAAAATGTGCAAAACTTTAATGAGAACTTTACAAAAGAGGATAGCCAAATGACCAATAAATACATAAAAAGGAACTTAACCTATTCAAGAAAATACAACTAAAACCACAAGATACCACTACATGCTTAAGAGACTGCTAAAATTAGTAAGACTAACAATTTCCTGTGTTGGTGAAGAAGCAGAACAGAGACTCTCAAAACTGCTAATAGGACTATATTCCAGTCAATCAATAAGGAAAACTATGGGGGGAGGGGGAGTACTAGAGATTGAACTCAAGGGTACTCGACCACTGAGCCACATCCCCAGTCCTATTTTGTGTTTTATGTAGAGACAGGGTCTCACTAAGTTGCTTAGCGCCTTGCCATTGCTGAGGCTGGCTTTGAACTCGTGATTCTCCTGTCTCAGCCTCCCTAAGTGCTGGGATTACAGGCTTGCGCTGGAAAATTATTTTTCATTGTATCTATTAAAATGGAAAATATGCTTCCTTATGACCAAGAAATTCTAATCCTACGATCATACCCAACAGAAATGTGTACAGGTGTGTACCAATACAAACATAAAGAAACCAGACCGTCATTATCTATAATAGACACTGGAGAAAAAACAACAACAACAACAAATACCCATTAGTATTAGGGTGGAAAAATAAACTGTGATATATTCATGTAACTGAATGCCATTCAGCAAAGATACTGAATTAACTGCAATTGCACACAATGTACGTGAAGCTCACAAATAATGTTAAGTCAGACACGAAAGACTATGTTTTGTGATTCCACTTATGTAAAGATTTTTTTTTAACAAAAGGCTGTATTATGTCATCACAAATGAAGACAGTAATTATTTTTGAAGATGTGAGAGAGGAGAATAACAAAGGCACTGAGTGTTTAGTATGAACCTGGATTGTGATTACATGCTTTTTTTTTTTGGTACCAGGGATTGAACTCAGGGGCACTCGACCCCTGAGCCACATCCCCAGCCCTATTTTGTGTTTTATGTAGAGACAGGGTCTCACTGAGTTGCTTAGCGCCTCACATTTGCTGAGGCTGGCTTTGAACTCGCGATTCTCCTGTCTCAGCTTCCCAAAGTGCTGGGATTACAGGCGTGTGCCATCGCGCCCGGCTTACATGCTATTTTCATATGGCAATTTAAAAATGTTTTTAAAATGTTCAGCCTACACACTCAATATGTGTATTTTTATACTTGCACTAATATGCTAATGTTAAAAATATTATAAAACATAAAAATAGAAATTTGAAAAGTATGGAATAACAAATGATACTTAAATGTCTTGCTAATACCAATAGCTTCAGTTTCACTAGTTTATGCTGAAAATTTGCTTATTTTTTCCAAATGAAGCAAAAATTTTAATCTTGTAGGAATTTATTACTTTCCCAAACTTTCATACATTACCTTATTTTTTCAATAGGAAAAGAGGCTTATGTTTAAATTTTACACAGACTTGGAGCGGTGAATTGTTAAATATACTAGATAAAGCAAATAAATTCCTTCTTGGTTTTATAATCAGTTAATATGTTAAGACATAACATATATTTGGGGTAAGGTTCATCCATAATTCAAGTCTTCTCAATAATTTTAGTTATGGGGAGGATTATTTCTTACCAGACCTGATTATTTTAAATCAATTATTTTCTAAAGAAATGTTTTTAAGCCTCATATCTGTTGGGAGAATTAGGTAATATAACCAATAATTTAACAGGGTATGGGTATGCGTAAATGGCATACCGCAATACATCAAGCAAGAGTAAAGAAAAAGGGCTGTAGCTGTAGCTCAGTGGTAGACCACTTGTCTCACATGTGTGAGTCACTGGGTTTGATCCTCAGCACCACATAAAAATAAATAAATAAAATAAAGATATTGCATCCATCTACAACTAAAAAAATATTTAAAAAGAAAAAGAGAGTAAAGGAAAATGAACACCACTGCCAACTCTCTGATGTGTGAAACTGCTACTCCTCCATATGTGAAAAATGAGTATTTGGCAGACTGAAAAAGGGTACGTGTTAACCGTCCTATGCAAAATGTTCAGGCATAATTTTCTTCCTTTTAGGTTTAAAATGTAAATTTAAAAGCCACCTTTTGGGGGCTAAGTGGAATAAGAATGTAAGGCAAAGATTGGGTATGAGAAAGATAGACTAGAATCAAAGCTATAGGCAAGAAGCCATTACAACTGTGCAGGTCAGAAGGTGGCTTCACTAAGGCAGCAGCAATATAAAGGAGCAAAATGTATTACTTATCTAGCCAGGTGTGCGTGTATGTAAATAATACTTAAATTGCAAATTTTATCTGGTTACCCTCCTCCTCTCCTCCAATACAATGAATGTGGTCTTGAGAGTGAGGTGGGTATCGTAATTAGTTGGTAGTACAGGCAAAAAAAATATTGAATTTTTAAGTTTACTTTTTAAACTGAGAGCCAGTGATGAAATCAAATCGGTAGGGCTGGGGATATAGTTCAGTTGGTAGAGTGCTTGCCTTGCATGCACAAGGCCCTGGGTTCAATGCCCAGCACCACAAAAAAAAAAAAAAAAATCAAATAGGTAGCTTTAATCACTCCCTCCCCATTACTTCTACCAGCTTTCCTATGGACCCTAAAAGTAACAAACTTCTTCCCCCAATGGCTAAGTATATGAAAAAAAAAGACAGTTATGTTTTAGGTATGCATTGTACATGAATAAAACCACTTTTGGAGAACTTGTTATTTTGAATGATCTATAACATACACTAAAAGTAAAAATAAATGCTTATTACTCAAAAGCTACTTCAAAGCCTATTTTTTCACGACACTTATAACTCTCACCCAAATTGCCACCCTTAAACCCTTCCTATTTAGAAATTTCAAAGCAGTTATTCCTGACTACAAGGGGTTTTAAATGCTCCTGCACCAAAACAAAACACAAAAACCTCAAACACATACACAATCCTTTTGATTGCTTAATCTATTTCCTTACCAAAGAGGCTTTCTTATTTGATGATGTTTGTGATATAATTCATCAATTAAAGTTCTAGAACAAAACTTAAATTGACCTCTTCCTATGTTCATTATGAGTTCATCATGGCTAAGTGTCAAGTATGAAAATGATGTAAGAGTCAAATACGTTTCAATTAAATCTGGGAGAATATGCTAACAGTTAATCATGTTCTTTACACATATATTAAAAGATTTTGCTGACTTTGAAAAAATAACAGGATACGCACTACTATACTTCTTACTGAAACCCAAAATTTGAATACTTTTATAGTCAATGCAAAGCACACAGTAAATATCAATGTAAATGATATTTAAAGGAGCATCCATGTACTCCTGTTATGAGATTTTATTGTGCTGTTGGGACAGGAACAAAGTATAAAAGGCTAAAAAGTGAAGTAAATACAATGAAGCAAATTTATTTTTATTCTCTCCTACCATTATATCCCTTCAGATAGACTCAAGAATATCCATATACACCAGAAATTCAAATAATAATTCTCAACCTGGAATGTTTCACAGCCTACTTTGTAAAGGATAATGCAATCTTCTAGGACCACCCATATCTGACTCAGATCCATAAATTAATCCAGGATCAATCTAACATTCTAGGGATTTTCCAAAAGTGAGATGATCACAGTTCAGATCAAATTCCCCATGTCTTCCCTTAAATAAGCCTATATGTTCGAAAGTAATATCAAAATGAGACCATTCTTCCAGTGAGGAGGCTGGATTTAATATTTGTTGATGGAGCCAGACGCAGTAGCACACGCCTATAACCCCAGCACTTTGGTAGGCCGAGACAGGAGGATCACAAGTTCAAAGCCAGCCTCAGCAAAGCAAAGGCAAGGAACTAAGCAACTCAGTGAGACTCTGTCTCTAAATAGAACACAAAATAGGGCTGGGGATGTGGCTCAGTGGTGGAGTGCCCCTGAGTTCAATCCCTGGGCACTACCTCTCCCCGCCCAATTTTTGTTGTTGTTGGTGGATCTGATACTTGGACATATGTTCTAAACACAGTCCCAGCAATCAACCAATGTGCTTCAAATTATCTAAGTGCTCATTAAGATAATACACACAAACATGACCAAACATAGTCCAGGAGCATATTTTAAGAATCCCCAGAGAGTACTTTATTCATGGGCAGAAAGCTCTGGTTAGGTCTGTTATCATGTAAATAACTTAGTGCAAGCACAGCAAAGCCTAGAAGACAAATGTTGATGGTTTCAAGTATCTAAAATAACTAAATGAAAAATAGTTCTGTTTCTACAGAAATCCAAACAGTAAGAAATGTACTGAATGTATAACATAAAAAATGTAGATTAGACTTTTTAAAGGTAAAGGTAATTTGAGGAAGAATGAATCTCGAGAATTAAGAATTGCTTTTTCCGTGGTAAAGAGCTCACTTCACAGGTCCTAGGTCCTGGTTCGATCCCCAATGCCACAAAAAAAGATAGATAAATACACAAATGAGTAAAAGAATTGCTTTCATTGAAAAATCATTTTAATAAAACAAGAGAATGTCTTTTTGGAGGGGGGAGGGGTACCAAGGTTTGGACCCAGGGGCATTTAACCACTGAGCCACATCCCCAGCCCTTTTTATTATTATTTTTTTCAGACAGAGTCCCACTAAGTTGCTTAGGACCTTGCTAAATTGCTGAGATTGGCCTTTAATTTGTGATACTCCTGCCTCCAGAATCACTGGGATTACAGGTGTGTGCCACTGCGCCCAGCAAGACTGAACTGTCTTGATGGGTTAAGTGTAACTGTGATTCAACGTAGGAGGACTCACATCATCTTCTATAAGACTGTATTCCTAAGATTACAGTATTCAACTTACCTGAAAAACCCTCTTTAATTAACTAATTATGTTCAAGCTAGGAAAAAAATTTCCAACTACCACTTATGTAAGTGCACATTAGCAAGGAACAGTGAACTGGTTGCACCTTTCTGGGGTTCAAACAGGAATTTCACAACAAATAGTACTAAAATTCATAAAGAATATAACATACCTATGTAGCTCTTGTCCTTGATAACCCCAAATTTCTATTATATTTAAATTTGCCAGTAAACTTTAAATAGGAAATTTATGAGTTCCTATTTAAACTATGAGTAACAACTGTCAGAATACTGCTAAAATGAAAATTTAGTTAACCAAAGTGCTTCATCACAATTGAAAATACAATTTTTAATAAGTTACTTATTTGATTCTGATGCAGTTTCAAAGTCAACCAAGAATGAATCTGATCTTTATGCCTTCTAATTACTTTCTCTGCCATCAGCTTCAACTCTACTTAAGACTGTGAATGAGAGGGATAGGAAGAAGTCTGCATATAACCAATTTTAGACAATAAGCAATGTTATTTCATTTGATTCAATAGCTTTTCTACGATGGAAAGCAATTTAATTGTCCCACAGAGGCAAAATTAAAAATGGAGGCCCAGCCATTCACTGAAATATTAAGCACTTGTTGATTATCAGGCTATAACATAGTAATCTTTAAAACTTCACATACTTTTAAAAAGACTTAAAATTTATACACACACTACTAATAGCTAGAAAAATACATGAAGTGGAAAAAGAACAAAGAACATAAAAATGAGAATAGTTGTGCTTATGCTAGGACTGTGCATGATTATAATTAAGAAAGAAATGGATTTCTCCTTTCCCTCCAAAGATCTTAGGGAGATTATTAGGAGTAAGAATTGTGGTAAACCTAAACCAAAGTTTGGCTCGGTATGAGATGAATAAGGTAAGTTACAAAGTTCCCAACATATAAGTTCTCAAAAAGAAAAAGAAAAAGAAAAAAAAAAAGGCAATATTCTTTTAATTTTTTGATCTGAATTGGAAAGAAAAAATAATTTAAATTTGTATCTAAGTACCTGCAACTTTTAAAGAGAAATTAAGGCAGGTTGATGATTAACAGATATGTGGAAACCCAAGAACAGCAAAATGTTAATTATCACATCTTGGTGGTAGATATTTAGATGTTCATTAAAAAGTCATCTTTTCTGTTCATTAAATATTTTTCATAGAAATTTGTATCTGAGGTATTCACATTTCAAGGGAAAATATAAATTTGCAGAGTACTCTCAGAGCTACTATAGGAACATAAAGATATATTAACATAGCTGAATTTCATGAAAACCAGCTTGCATTTTAAGATTTGAATAATATTCTGCTTTCAAAAAGTATTATATATTATGCAGAAAGCCTGTAGATAGCTAGTCTCTAAGGAAAAGCACTCCCCCAAATGAACCACACTCACCAGTATTCATGCTCTATGGAGTCTCCTCCTTTGAATCTGAATGGCACGAATAAATCTTGTGGATTCTAAGCCTCTTAGTTTCCTGGAATACTTCCTTGGGAGTAGGATTTCCACTTAAGAAGTTCAACTACCTTAATCAACATGCCAGACAGGTCACAAATATGTACTTGGTCTGACAGCCTCAAACCAAGACTAGCCTGCCAGCCACCTCTGATCAATGCACTAGACTATAAATGAAACTCCATGACCCCCCAGTTAAATGTCATAAAATGAACTTAGAAGAGAAAAAACGCCTAGCCAAACCCTGTCCAGATTCCTGACACATGATAATATGAGATGTAACAACATGATTGTTATTTTAAGCCATTAAGTTTTAGGTGCTGTATTTTTAACCAGAACACAGCACTAATAAATATTAAATAGTAAATATCTAGCCCAAACTCTCATTTTTAAAGTGATGCATTCTCAATGAATTAAAAAATGAGAAGTAAAAATTTTTAAAAATACTGAAACTCTACATTAAGCAGGTACAGAAAAAAAGGTAAAGGAAAAGCCTACAAAGTTGAGAGCAACTCTGCCTAGCCTATTCAAATGTATACACCCTTTAGCATTAAAAAGTTAGCTAAGCATCAAATGTTCTGAAACCATTAATTTTTTGCCTTTTGGATAATTATATAAAAGTATATGTGGCAGATGTAATTTTTGCCTCGTAAGTTCATAATGAATCTGTTGTTTGACGTTTTGTCAGTGATCTGCGAGTCTCAAGTTGTTGCCTCTAAATAAAAGCATCGAGAATTGACTGAATTTAAACAGTTTTGAGCTTCTATATTTTGGTTTTTATTAACCTGCTGGGAAGAATTTTAGGGATCACAAGACTTCTAGGTGTTAGCCACAATAATATAAAATTCTATGACTACACACATAAAATAAAAATTCCACACATTCAACTTATAAATTATAAATTAATTGTAAGAATGCAAGATAACCTTAAATTGTTTTCTAAATAACATATTCATTAATATCCTTTTTTTTTCTTCTTTTTACTAGTTTTAGAAAAATACAAAAGTACCTTGTAGGCAACTGTAAAGTAGGAAAAACTGCTATTCGGGGTGGGGTTGTAGCTCAGTGGTAGAGCGCTTGCCTCGCATGTGTGAGGCCCTAGTTTCAATCCTTAGCATTGCATATAAAGAAATGAATAAAAGGGGCTGGCGTTGTGGCTCAGTGGTAGAGTGCTCGCTTAGTATTTGTGAGGCACTGGGTTCGATGCTCAGCACCACATAAAAATAAATAAAGGTATTGCATCCATCTACAACTAAAAAAAATATATTAAAAAAAAATGAATAAAATAAAGGTCCATCAGCCCGGCGCGGTGGCTAAATATATATGATTTCAAATGTAAAACAGCACACTTTATTTTGTAAATAAAATACAAATAAATTAGAAAATTTTCATTAAGAAATTAAAAATCACCATCAAAAACTTAAAATCTTAAAAGATAGTTCAAATGACTCCAAATTAGAGTATTACAAAGTCCAAAGAAAGCAAAAAACACACACATTTACACATCATTTTAAAGTAGGTTATCAGATGTCTGGAAGGAAAATATTACTCCTTGTTGACAGCCTAAGTTTACATTTCCTATGAAAACAAAGGGTAAAATCTTATCCTACTTAGAACATTGGCAACACACTATGTAGCATCAGGAACAAACCTAAACTTCCATGTTTCACTGACTCAATGAGAAAATACGTGACCTTTCTGGAAGAAGGAAGATTTCAATCTCTTTTTTCTTTTTTTCTGATGCTTTTTCAGATTTTAAATACTGAATCCTTTAATAATTAGCACTGACTTCTTGAGGCATATCATACTTTAAAGCAGTGACTTTAAATCATATTACAAAGGACAGAGGAGACAAATGTATTGGTTTAGGTATTTTCAAACTACTCCAATTTCTACCGACACAAAAAAAGTGCCCAATCCAATTTCTTCAGGTAATGTTCATTCAGTCTACTTGCTGATCTAAAATGACTTCACTGTATGTCTCATATTCTATCTTCAGAATGCACTCTAGGTCTCACTCCAAGAAGTTCTTGCTTTTACTCTATTCAGCATGAAATCCTTCCTTTCCTAAACTCTTATAAGCTTCACCCATATCATTTAATATTTAGTGCCCTGGAGTATGTGGTTAATTTTTTTTTAAACTGGGCTTATATCTGACTTTGACCAAATATAACTAAGATTTTTCATGATCGTTTTTTAATATTTTTATATCTACTATGGTAGAAACACCAAGCATAACATAGGCATTTTAATAAATGTTTAAGCAAATAATAAAAAGTAGAGTTGCAAAGGGGTAGTATGCTCCAGGGAAGTGTATGAGAGACAAAAATGTATGTGGCTCTCCTGATTACTGGTAACAGAAAATATCAATTTCTTATACATCTCTAACATTTTGCTAATATTTTAAACATGACCAATTTTTAAGATAAATACAGGAACTTCCCATAAGCTGATTTTCCAAATATGAAGTGATATTAAAGTTCATCTTAAACTTGTCTAAAAATTATATCACTGCATAGTGCCAAAGTAGGGAAATTAACTGTTCCCCAATGGCAGGTGTAGGTCAAAAGGACACACAAGTCAACCAAAAGAGCTCTGAATGGTCAAAGCTGGGACAACCTGAACAACAAAGTAAAGTATTTGGTCATAACCCAAAGTATAAAATATCCATGAATCCATACTGATATAAATAATTGAGTGAATAAATTAATAGAGGAAAAGAGACAAATCTCATACACAGAAGAATTCTAAACAAATAATGCAGGTACACTGTCTGCAAGGAAGTGAAGTGTAACTCCCTATTCTGTAAGTGCTGGGTGTGAATGAGATTTTCTTCCCAAAGGATACAGTATGGAAATGGGGTTGGGAGAATAACTTTACAGGAGAAAAACCTAGCAAACACTACCTTAGCTGGGTGATCAAGGTCAATAACATTACCAATGATTAAGTCATGTTGATCACAAGTAGCTCTCGATATACTACTAAGAATGGCACTTTACCTTTATGAATATATCTCCCCCAAACCCATAATCCCAGTTTAATTACTGAAGGGGGAAAAATCAGATAATTCCAATAAAGGGACTGTGGACCAAAAACCTGACCACTATTCCTCAAAATTGTCAGTCAGTCAAAGAAAATCTGAGACAACTTTCACAGTCAAGAGCCTAAGAAGACAGGAAACCTGGATAGGATCTGGGAATAAGGAAAGAATATTTGGTAAAAACTAAGGAAATGGAGCCAGGCGCAGTGGTGCACACCCGTAATCCCAGCACTCTGGGAGGCTAAGACAAGAGAATCGCGAGTTCAAAGCCAGCCTCAGCAAAGGCGAGGTGCTAAGCAACTCAGTGAGACCCTGTCTCTAAATAAAACACAAAATAGGGCTGGGGATGTGGTTCAGTGGGCGAGTACCCCTGAGTTCAATCCCCAGTACAAAAAAAAAAAAAAAAAACCAATGTAGGGGTGGGGATATAGCTCAGTTGGTAGAGTGCTCTCCTAGCATGCACAAGGCCCTGGGTTCAATACCCAGCAATATATATATAAATTACTAATATAAAAACTACAAATACAATGTACATTTTTATACTTACCTTCTTTCCCTGAATACTACTGTTTTAACTTACTGATAAAAGATTTTCCATTTAAAAAGTCTACTATTTAGTAAATGTCTTAAGTATGTCTTTGCAAACAACCCTAATCATCTGCTAACAATAAGACTTGTGACTTTTATTGCCTGCATTTACTTATATCTTTGGGAATTCTTTTTCTTTGCCATTATCAATCTTTCTATTAATAAGTAAAAAAGAAAAACTATTTCCTTAAGACAATGTTTACTTAGATTTCTGAAGCATGGCTGCATTTCACTTTCATATAGCTCTTATACTGCATTAATCTGGTCTATAAAAAAAATGTACATAAATAAGCCGGGCGCGGTGGCGCAATCCTGTAATCCCAGCACTTAGGGAGGCTGAGACAGGAGAATTGCGAGTTCAAAGCCAGCCTCAGCAACAGTGAGGCACTAAGCAACTCAGTGAGACCCTGTCTCTACATAAAACACAAAATAGGGCTGGGGATGTGGCTCAGTGGTCAAGTGTCCCTGAGTTCAATCTCCAGTACCAAAAAAAAAAAAAAAGCCAATGTACATAAATAAGTGAAATTGACTTTTTCAAAGTAGGGAGGCATTTGTACACTAATCTCACATTATAAAGATAAAGAATGGGACTTCCTTTCTCTTTCCCACAGCAGGAGGGGGAAGGGAGAAGGAGAGATGGTTACTCTGATATCAAACTCTTTCAGTTTCTCTCTATTCCACTCATGCCTTCCCTTGGCAAGGGAGTGTGGGGTTGTTATTAATTTGATATGTTATAGTTCAAACTATTGCTTGGTACCTCATTTTTAACAAGAAGGAATGAAATAACTACACAGAAAACAGATATTGTTCCCTTTCTTGCCCAGGCTCTTTGCTAGGCTGATAACTAGCTGATGAAGGCAGGCCTATAATATTCCCAAAGCTTCCTGATTAAGTGTATTAAGGTAGACATGGCATATTGAATTCTCCATATAGTCAACTTCCACAGTCTAGGTTTGTTGGAGATTGTAGCAGACTCTTGTTTGTCCATAGATTCACGTTGTGTTCTCAAATTCTATTACCAGAAAACTCAGTTTTATAAAGAGATGGAGGCATTTGACTCAGCATAATGGACTTATGCTGAGTCCATTATTTGTTAAACCTGAAGAGAGAACTAAATGATTGGTAACGCTGTGATATTTACAATGTCAGCAGGTGATGATCATTATATTACTACACTGAATTAGCACATTTTAAGTGTGAGACACTCTTTCATAAGTCTTTGTAATCTTATTCTTATGAGGTAAATATTTTTCAAAAATTAATGAACATGTAAATTCATTCATTAATGATAAAATTATTATGGTTCAAAGAAATATGTGCCCAAGTTTCTAAAGCTAGTAAATTTTACAAGCAAGATACAATCTCAAATCTCTATAATTCCAAAATTCTCAATTTACAACATTCAACTTGATGAAAAGAAAATATTTCACCTAGGTTTAGTCCAAGTATGGAGTAAGACTAAATTTAAACTATCATCAGAGATGTATGTGTCTGACATGAAAAGGGAATAACTGATCCTGTAATATTTGGTTAATGAAGTACTAGGTTCTACAGAGGAATCAGTTATTGAAAATAATTAACTTTAATAACACTTGGTACAATAAAGATTGGAGGAAAAAAATCTCCACTAACCTAATGTTCCATTTCCATCCAGACTTCCTGTAGTAAATATGTTATGTTGCAATAGAGCTCCCTAAGAAATGAGTCATCTTGAACCAAACGTAATCAACAAAATAATGATTAACCAAATGCTGGCACAAATCCTAACAGAGTAATATAATTAAAATTTAGCCTCATATGAGATAACTCATGTTTAATGCTGGTATCTCAGAAATGTTAGGCCAAAGATTGGGTTTATGTCTATACATAGCACAGGCATATGCAGAACTATGTTTTAAATTTTGCTGTCTTATATTTTTATATTTATTATCACATTTCCACAAAATCTAACAACACGTGGATTTTATGTCAGATCTACATTTCCTATTCTGTATGAAACTCTGGAAAATTATTTCCTAATATGTTTATTAGAATTAATGTATTTTTGTTTACATTATAGTGAAATAACTGAGCATGCCTGATTAGGCATTATTATTATGAATACTATATCCTTAAATTTTTTAAATGTACTATATTTCACACAAAATTATATTAGTGATTATCACGTACAGCATGTGTTCCAGTGTTCACATAGTAGCATAATGGAGTTATCCTATAACCTTTTCCTTCAGATCAATGATATAAAGTAGTTTTAAAATAAATATATTCCATGGCCACAAAATCAAGCCACATTACCTGGGTACTAAAGGATCATGATCCCATAATCTGATATCAAAAGCAGTTTCTGGGGGCTGGGGTTATGGCGCAATGGTAGCATGCTTGCCTAGCACGCGTGAGGCACTGGGTTCGATCCTCAGCACCACATAAAAATAAAGATATTCTGTCCACCTACAACTAAAAAATAAATTTAAAAAACAAAAAAAGCAGTTTCTGTAACCAGTAAAGTAGCTAACCACGTAACCACTTGGAAAGAACTAAAAATTTTAAATGCAATTCAAAATTAATTAGAAATAAAGCAGGTCTTTAGCAAATAGTGTTACTAGTTATTGTTTGCAAAGGATAATGTTAAGCCAAAAAAATGAACCTTAATCTTTATCATACACCACTACAGAAATTAATATAAAGTAGAATGCTGACCTAAAAAGTAAAAGTTCTACTAGCCCTAAGAAACAAACAGTAAATGAGACTTTTTCATCAGGATTAAAAAATCCCTACTCCATCAAAAGATATCATTAAGTAGCCGGGCGTGGTGGCTCATGCTTGTAATCCCAGCACTTTGGGAGGCTGAGACAGGAGAATCGTGAGTTCAAAGCCAGCCTCACCAATGGCGAGGCACTAAGCAACTCAGTGAGATCCTGTGTCTACATAAAACACAAAATAGGGCTCAGCGGTTGAGTGCCCCTGAGTTCAATCCCCAGTACCCCCCCCTCAAAAAGATATCATTAAGGGCTGGTGATATATCAAGAAAAGAGAGGAAGAGGACAGAGAAGGAAAAGGAGAGGAAAGAGGAAGGAAAGGAGAAGGAGAGGAGGAGAAATCATCACCACTAAGAAAATAAGAGATGAAGTGGCAGTGATCCATTTCTGTAATCCTAGCAACTCCGTGAGACCCTGCATCAAAAATAGAGAGGGCTGGGGTATACTTAGTAGTAAAACACCCCTGGGTGCAATCCTCAGTACCGCAAGAAAATAAAACAAGAGAAAGAAAATAACTAGGCAAGCTGCAATGTGGAGGAAAAACACAGCATATATAGCTGTCACAGAATTTGTATCCTCAGTACCTAAATTCAATAAATCAACAATAAAAATATAAATAATCCAGTGGGAAAATGTGAAAAATAAAGTTTTAAAATATGTGTTTTCCAAGGACTTGACTTACTTCACTAAATACTGCAAGTTAAATTCCAATTTTAAGCAAATCAATAATACTAGACCTAAAAAGCTTATGATGACTATCTTTTTGTGTATATTTATGTATGTTGTAAGAATAATGATCACAAATATTTAAAATAAGCAAAATGTGGATCACGGTAAAAATGGTAAAAGGGAAGTTCTATAATAATTTAACAATGATGTGAATACATTTAAAAATAAGAATACATATGATGACTCAACAAATAACAAAAATGAAAACTTTTAAATAAAATTTATCAACAATGCTCCTTTAAGAAATCTCAGAAATGGAAACAAAACAAAAATAAAAGAAATGAAAAGAAGCCAAAACTTTAAAAAAAAGTTAAATCATTTTAGTTCTCATTATAGCATTAGATTGGGCTTTGGCCTTAAGAAATAAAACTGGAACAGCAATTTTTTTCCTAAGAAATTTTTCCAGTCTAAACAATTACATAGCAGACATAATCATAAATGCTTTTCTTTTTATTCTTCACTCCAAACCCTTTTATTAATTTTCCTTCAGTAGAATAAATTGAGTGCATATTATATAGTATTTACTATGAAGCATATGGTGCTGTAACTATACACTAATGTTGAGCTAAATGTAGCCATCCAGCCAAACACGTCAATTCTCATCTTTTCCAAGTTCATACCCTACCACATCAGAGCCTGCAAAGTAGTGTTATCATTGTTATTACCTATTATCTCTTCAGATTAGTAAAATCTTGAACACTTTTTAAGATGCACCAAGAATCTCAGGGTTTCTAGATAAGGACTATAGAAAACTGGCAATGATGATAGTGGAATCAATTATACTGATAACTAAGACAAACAACTGCTTTATTTTTCACAGGCTTTCTGAGTATTGAACTCTAGTGAAAGCCAGTTATTCTAGCAAAATACAATCATATTTTAAGGACTGAGGTTTTCAAATAATCCTCACCTATTTTTCATCTAACTTATGTTGCTATGAAATGACAGATAATCAAGATCTTTGCTATAGAAACACCCTAGTATTTGAGGGTTTGGATTTGTCAGAATATGGACTTTTAAAAAGAGTAACACCTCAAGATGTAAGACCCAGACTCTTGGGAAAATGGTACTCAAAACGGGATTTAAAAAATTCAATTTGAGGGCTGGAGTTGTGGCTCAGTGGTAGTGTGTTTGCCTACCATGTGTGAGGCACTGAGTTCGATCCTCAGCACTACATAAAAATAAATAAATAAAATAAAGGTACAGTGTCCATCTACAACTAAAAATTTTTTTAAAAAAAATTCAATTTGAGATGGTGATAAAACATTTAAGTGGCAATGAGTCCTAGAATGAGGAAAAGAGAACTGAGTGTTATACTTACAAATAAATCAATGAAGAACATACAAAATTAAATCAATAAATAAATGATTGTCAACAGACATAATTTGGAACTACTGAACAACTCAAAATTTCCCCAGGTGGCCATATCTGTGCTAACCTTTCCAATTTCATTTGAGAATCTGCTCATTCTCTCATCTTAGCATTCTAAACATTGGTTCTAAATAAGATCATCTCCCTACATGAACCTGTCCTTTCAAATACTATAATGATTAACACTGTGGATAAAAACTAAAATAAAGCCAATATACAGAGTAATGGAGGTAAGATACAGTTTCAATGGCAATATATAGACTACCTTCAATTATGTACATAATGTGTATTCTCTTTTAAGTACGGATAAAAATTAAAAGTAATAAGAATATAAAGGTACTTTGTAAACTCTAAGCTTATAAAGGTTTATTCTTCAGCAAATGTGATCATTATGGCTTCCAATTAAAACAATGTATACGTCCACATATATTAAGTAGAAACGGTAGATAATAAAACTCAGTGTAAGATATGAGTACAGCCATAAAACAAATGCACAAAACCAGAGGTCAGCAAACTGGCTGGACTACTAAATCCAAACTGCCAACTGTTTTTGTATGGCCCACGAGATAACAATGTTTTTACATTTTTAAATGTTCAAGGGGAAAAAATTAATAAAAGAGTATTTTGCAATATGTGAAAATTACACTAAATTTAAGTGTCCATAAATAAAATTTTATTGGAACACAAGCACACTTGTTTGTTTATACAGATTCTATGACTGCTTTCATGTTATAACAGAGTTGAGTAGCAGTCTTTACAGAAAATTTGTCAACCCCTACACAAGACTAGGAATATATACATGAAAACACTTAATATGACTGTGTAAGAAAGGTAGAATCATAAGTAATCTGATCTTGTCAACCTTCCCAATGTCTAAGATGTGATATTACTTTATATGAAAACAAAACTTTAAACACCCTCTACTCAAGAACTGGAGATTGAACCCAGGGATGCTCTAATACTGAGCTGCAAACACCACCCTTTTATTTTGGTACTGGGTATTGAACCCAGGGGAACTTACTCCTAAACTACATGCCCAGCTTTTTTAATTCCTTTTCATTTTCAGACAGGGTCTAAGTTTCTTAGAGTCTCACTAAATTGCTTAGGATGGCCTTGAACTTGTAATCCTCCGACCTCAGCCTCCTGAGTTGCTGGGATTACAGACATGCACCACTGTGCCAGGCTCATCTGTAATTCTTAAAAGAATTTTTTTTCAAGAAATCTTTCTGCTTTCACATAACAAATCTTGCTGCTTTCCTTTATTTCCAAATTTAAAATGAAACTATGAGCCAGGCCTGGTGGCGCACGCCTGTAATTCCAGCACTTTGGGAAGCTGAGACAGGACAATGACCAGTTCAAAGCCAGCCTCAACAATGGCGAGGCACTGAGCAACTCAGTGAGACCCTGACTCTAAATAAACACAAAATAGAGCTGGGGATGTGGCTCAGAGGTTGAGTACCCCTGAGTTCCATCTCTAGTACCAAAAAAATAAAAAATAAGGGGCTGGGATTGTGGCTCAGTGGTAGAGCATCTGCCTTGCATGCGTGAGGCACTGGGTTCAATCCTCAGCACCACATAAAAATAAATAAAATAAAGATACTGTGTGCATCTACAACTAAATAAATAAATACGAAATGAAACTAAGAATACCTATTTGGTTGTAAAACACTACCATACCCTCCACCCAAAAAAAGCCCAATTTTGACTTCTTAATGTGTCATGTGATGTTTGTGAACAGGAAAATGGACTAATTGTTCTCAAGTAGTTCTATACTTTATTTTTCTTCTTGTGGTGTTGAAGAACAAACCCAGAGACTTCTACATGCTAGGCAAGCACTCTACCACTAAGTCACCTTCCCAGCCCTTCCATACTTAAACACAATTTAGTGATTAAATTGTCCAGAAAACACTCATTTTCCAATATTTAGCAAAAGAAAACCACAGAAGAAAGAAAGAAATTGGCAAAATATTGAGTTTCTGAACATATAAAACTTGGGCTTTATCATGCTAACTGTATAATCTCAAATCAAACTTCTTAAATCTTATCTTACAGTCTCCTCATTTATAAAATACGAATACTAAACAAACTCCTAAGAATGTTAATGAATCAAGGGATATCATACTCTTGAAAGCAAATTTTAAAGCAAACTCTAGAAATAAAAAATAAATATGAAATATTCATAATGATCACTGAAATATATCATTTTCTGTCATTCTACAAAATTTTAAAGTTAAATGTTTCTCTAAATTATTTCTCAAATTTAAAATTTTTTAATTGAAATATTTATTATACAGCTCTAAAAATTAAGACAATATAGTACTTGCTTAATAATAAATATAGAAAGCTAGGTGTGGTGGCGCACACCTGTAATCCCAGTGGCTCAGGAGGCTGTGACAGGAGGATCACCAGTTTAAAGCCAACTTTAGCAACGGAGAGGCTCTAGGCAACTCAGTGAGATCCTGTCTCTAAATAAAATACAAAATAGGGGTGGGGATGTGGCTCAGTGGTTGAGTGCCACTGAGTTCAATCCTTGGTAGTAGTAGAATAATAATAATAATAATAAATACAGAGATTAATGGAACAGAATTCAGAGTCCATACTATGCACACATATGTGGTGATCTATTGGCTTTTAACATAGGTGCCAAGGCAATTCAGTGTGGAGAAAGGCTAATAATCTTTTCAACCAAGAGTGCTAGAACAAAAGTGTATCCATGTGCAAATAAATGAACCCTGACCCTTACTTCATGGCATATACAAGAATGAACTATAAAGGGGACACAGACCTAAAAATAGGAGCTAAAACTGTAATCCTCTACAACAAAATAATAGGAGAGAGTCTTTGTGAACATGGGTTTGGTAAAAATGTCTTAAATAGGCCATTAAAAACTATGAACTACGAAAGAAAAAAATTAAGTTGAGCTTCCTCAAAAAAAAAAAAACCTGATAAAATGAATTTCATCAAAACATAAAACTTTCATTCTTCTAGAGACACTGTTAATTAATAGAAAAAGCAAGCCACAGACTGGGAGAAAATACTTGCAAAACACATTTTTGATAAGTAACTTTTATTCAAAGCATATTTTTAAAACCCTCAAAAAACTTAGTAAGACAACAAATTTGTTCAAATGAGCACCAGATAGTAAAATTCAAAGGAACAGAAAAGAGATTAGTGGTTGTTGGGGGCATGCATATGTTATAATTAAATGTTCATAGCAGCCTTATTCATAAAAGCCAAAACCAGATCACAACTTAAATGTCCTTCATCTCGTAAGTGGATAAATTGTGCTCTACTCATGCAATGAAATATCACTCAGCAATAAAAAGGGACAAAAGACTGAAATACACAACATGGATAAATTCTAAAGAATTATGAAAGTGGTGACACATGCCTGTTATCCCAGCACTGAAACAGGAGAATCACGAGTTTAAAGCCAGCCTCACCAACAGCAAGGCACTAAGCAACTCAGTAAGACCCTTGTGTCTAAATAAAACAAAATAGGGCTAGGGATGTGGCTCAGTGGTTAAGTACGCCTGAATTCAATCCCCGGTACCAAAAAAAAAAAAAAAAGAATTATCCAAGTAAAAAACAAATCCATATAAGATTCCAGTCATATAAATTTGAGAAAAAACAAAATACAGTAATAGAAAAGAGATGGTCATTGCCAGAAACTGGGATTGAAAGGAAGAGACTAACTATATAGAGGCATGAGAAAGATTTTTAAGGGCAATGGAAGTGTTCTATATCTTGACTGAGGTACTGGGTGTGAATTTTTTAAAGAAGTAACGTATTCCTAAAATTGGCATATTTTCTTGTAGGTAAAGCACAGCTCAATAAAACTGATTTCAAATTTTTCAAACTACACTGCAGTGCTATTCTTTTTCACTAAAACCAAGATATGATAAAGATATTTTTAAATAAGTGACTGAGAATCTGCTATTAAGAATGCATTTTGGTAACAAAAATGCCAGATAAATTCCCAAAGGAACAGAATACACCCAGTTTTAAATAAGCCCAACAAAGTTTGACAAAAATAGCTCATTACCTTATCTAGGGTTACACAAAATGTCAATGATGAGAGGTAGGAACAGCTTAATAAGCAGGAGAAGAAAATAATTCTCAAACTCTTCCTCTTAAAAAACAAACAAAAGGGGCTGGGATTATGGCGCAGTGGTAGCGTGCTCACCTAGCGCGCATAAGGCACTGGGTTCGATCCTCAGCACCACATAAAAAATAAAATAAAGATATTCTGTCACCTACAACTAAAAAATAAATATTAAAAAAAAAAAAAAAAACCAAAAAAATTGCTTTCTTAAACAAGTCTCAGGAATGTGTCTATCTTAACTGTTTTTTTTCAAATTCCCTAATTTCCCCTAGGGTATATGGCAAATCTGTCACTTAAAGCATTAAAAATATTTACCTTAAATCTAAAGAATTTTTTTGAAATGTAAATGAAGGACGTCCAAAAAGTCAACCAGTCAAATTCATTCTGGACCTAATTAGCCCTTGGTGACTGGTCTGGCCTTCATCTCTCATCATTATATTGAATTAGGATTTCCTCAGCAGTTCTCCAAAGACCCAATGCTATATTCAAAAGGTATAGTTAGCATTAAATCCCAGCTCTACCATAAAATTTATTTGAAACAGGAGTGGGAAAATTTTTCCTATGAAGAACCAGATTAATAAAGATTTCAGGCAATTCAATCCATCCCAAATATTTAACTCTCCCACTGTCACATGAAAGCAGCTATAAACAATCTCTAAATAAATGTGACCATGTTCCAATAAAATGTTATTTATGGGCACTAAAATTTGAATTTCATATAAGTTTCATGTGTCACAAAACATTATTCCTTTTATTTCTTTCAAACATTTCAAGAATGTATAAGACATTCTTGAAGACAATGCAAGAACAGACCAGGTTTGGCCTGCAAGTGGTAGCTGGCTGACCCCTGATCTCTTCAACTCAGTTTCTTCATTTATGAAAGGAAAGGAAACTAAGGGAACCCACCATAAGATTCAAATGTTAATATCTACTCAATTATTATCTGGCACTAGTGATTTTCCCACCATTATCACAGCTGTATTACTGCACAAGGGAAAGAGAACACGATTACATGAAAATGAAAATTTTAACAGAATTATATCAATTCATTGATACTATGATTTTTCCCATTGGCTAAAGTGGTTGTGCACTAAATACAAGAGCAGTCACACTCAAAAAACAGTATATTAAGTCAATAAAAATTCAACCAAATATAAGATATATTCCTGTCCTTAAGAAATTTATTGGAGGCTAGGATTGTAGCTCAGCGGTAGAGCGCTTGCCTCACATGCGTGAGGCCCTGGGTTCGATCCTCAGCACCACATACAAAGCAATAAAATAAAGACATTGTGTCCATCTACAACTAAAAAAATATTTAAAAAAAAAGAAATTTATTGACTAATTGAGGAGACAAGATATATAAACACAACACAGCTAAGTAACAATATAAGGCTGTATGTGACTGAACAATATAAGACAAATACATGATTGGTCTCTGAGTAAAACCAAATGTGCTACATACAGAAAAGGGGAGGGGTCCCCTGTGGATTGTAGTGGTCAAAGGAAGAGGGAGTACTTAATGATTCTTGGTAAATGGCAATCAGTGGAAGAATTGGAGGATATTAAATAAAAAATGCTGTAAGAAGAAATGAGATAGCAAGGATTGAAGCAAGAAAAGTGATACTGAGGCAATTTATACTATCAGATAGCAAGGGGCAGACAACTCAAGAGATCAAGCTAAAAGTCTGATCTCATAAAAACTTGAAATGAGGAAAAGTTATTAAACTGAGAAGTCACAATAAACATGAATGTTACAAAGAATAATCTGGTGATTTTATGCAGGTTAAATGAAAATAGGCTGAGATCAAATGCCCAGAGATTAGACATTAAAATATTGTCCAAAGTGGGTCAAAACACTGAAAACTACATCAATGGTTTTCAAACTACTGGCACTCCTTCATGGTTTCTGTAACATAGTCACAGCCCCAAAAGTCTCATCCAAAAAAACATCTAACATTATTTTACAGGTACATCTACTATACAACTCTTCACAGCACAGCAAATCGCCCAAACTGCTTTTAAATACCGAAGTAGGTGTTAAAAGTCCGGAAAGAAAAAGGGCCAGAAGGTGAAAGGGGTGACCTCACTCTGGTCACACAACCCACTGTTTGCCTCTAACATCATCACCACCCACAAACAGCTGTTTAAAGATCTCCACAGCATCCCAAGAATTCTTCTTAGTAATTAGATAGGGGTTCTGAATTCAAATTGATAAACAATGACCTATTGAAATTAACCTGAAAATAAGTAGGATTTTACTGAAATATGGCCAGATTCTTCCAGAAAAAAAATATTAAAACTAAAAGGAAATACATATCCAAGCATATAAAAGAAGAGTAATAAACAATATACCTTAAACATGAATAAAAACTACAGAAGTGAGAATGGAAACCTAACAAAGTATGTAAATATTCTAAAAACCTATCATAAAATCAGATCCTAAGATGTATGATAGTAAAGAAGCCCTAACATAGCTGTTCATGTGTTTTTAAAAATATATCTGATGATGAGATGGGGTCTCACTATGCTGTCCAGGCTGGTCTTGAACTGGGCTCAAGCAATCCTAAGTAGCAGGAACTATAGGTATGACCACTGGGTCCAGCAGCTGTCCTGTTTTAACTACTTATTTTGCATCCCCAAGATTACTTAACTCTAAGCTTGTCTAACATAACCAAACCCCATACAGGCTACATTACCAATCACCAATATCTATTCTAAGAAATAAGGCAAATGTATTTGATAGTGCAGACATCAATACTTATATGAGTTATTGACTCAAAAGTGAATAATCTGGGGCTGGGATTGTGGCGCAGTGGTAGCGTGCTCACCTAGCATGCGTGAGGCACTGGGTTCGATCCTCAGCACCACATAAAAATAAAATAAAGATATTCTGTCCACCTGCAACTAAAAAAATAAATGAATATTTTTTAAAAAAGTGAATAATCTAAGGAAAATTGTTTACTGTTCATCTCCCTTCATTATAACCTTCATGAAAGCAAGGATGTTTGCTTTGTTCACTGATATATTCCCAACAGGAAAACAATGCCTGCCTGCCATATAGGATTTGCTTAATAAATATTTGTTAAATAATTAGACTTTCTATTTGGGAACTACCTAGTTAATTTTAGCCACCAAAAAGCTATAGGTTGAGTATCTCTTAGCCAAAATGCTTAAGACTAGAGAAGCATTTCTGATTTGGGAGTTTTTCTGATTTAGAAATATTTGCATAGACTTCACCAACTGAACATCCCTAATCCAAAAATCTGAAATGCTCCAGAATCCAAAACTTTGAGCTCTGTAATGCCTAAAAAGTTTCAGATTTTGGAACACACTGGATTTTTGGATCAGAGATGCTTGATATGTACTACAATCTCATCTCCCCACCAAAAGCTTGTAACAGTAGGTCCAGTTTTACTCAATCTATTTAACAGTTACCCTGGTGGGTGTTCTTTTTTTAACTGAAATTATATTGTTTTGGGAGGGTTGGGGATGTTGCACAATGGAAGAGAGGGCCTGCCTTTGTTTGAGGCTTTGGGTTCAATTCCCAGCACAGCAAAAAAAGAAAAAAAAAATTGGTCCTTAGAAAGTTATTATAATTTATGTAAAATGTCTACCATAGTTCCTGAAATCACAGCTTAAAAAATGGTATAGCCCTTGCCTTGTTTCCCCTTTTCAAGATGCTATCCATGTAGATCAAATTTCTTAAAATGTGATCCACAAATTACAATTATCAGTGATTCTCTCCTCAAGCAAATATACCACAGATCACAAGACTCAAACTTGACAGAGTAAAAACAAATACAGAAAACAGCCACTTATAAAGAGGTAACAGAGGATCAAAGCCATCAAATTTATCACCTTAAATTAGAATGATATCAGAAGGGCAAGCCTGCAATGAATTTTAAGTTTTGTTTTCTTGGGTTGCACACTGTATGGTCATCTAAATCACTCAATCTTGTGAGAGGGCATAGTATCTCAATCATGCCATAAATTTCATCTGGTTTATGACTGGTGGAATGACCCTAAAAAATAAAGACTCTAGTAGCTACTTTTTAAGTTAAAAAACAAAACAAAAGAGCCGGGCGCGGTGGCTCAAGCCTGTAATCCCAGCACTTAGGGAGGCTGAGACAGGAGAATCGCGAGTTCAAAGCCAGCCTCAGCAACGGCGAGGCGCTAAGCAATTCAGTGAGACCCTGTCTCTACATAAAACACAAAATAGGGCTGGGGATGTGGCTCAGTGGTGGAGTACCCTTGAGTTCAATCCCCAATACCAAAAAATAAAATTAAATTAAATTAAAAAAAAACAAAAATAAAACACTGCAACCTAAGTGAACTCTATAGCTAATTTGTCACTTCATCAGGTGTTCAGGAGTGGGGGATGGGAAGTAAATGTTCCTCCTAAACTGTTTCCAACAGCTAAGAGGGACGTTGTGACCTGACCTCTATTTTTCTGCTTCAACTCCAAACAAAAACATTCCTTTAGAGAAAAAGCTCAATGTCGGAGGCCTACAGTAAGAATCTATGTTCCCAAAGTTTTTTTTTAATACTTTACCCATACAATTCTTATTACTGTATATTTTAAAAGTCTACATTATAAACCCATAAGGACTTTGTTTAGCCAGGTGCAGTGGCTCACGCCAGTAGTCCCAACACTCTGGGAGGCTGAGACAGGAGGATCGAGAGTTCAAAGCCAGCCTCAGCAATGGAGAGGCGCTAAGCAACTCAATGAGACCCTATCTCTAAATAAAACACAAAATAGGGCTGAGGATGTGGCTCAGTGGTCAAGTACCCCGAGTTCAATCCCCGGTTCCAAAAAAAAGAAAGACTTTGTTTATAGCTGAAAGAGCGCTGAGCACATACCAAGCATTCAGTAAATATTTCCTAAATAAATAGTACCTGAATTCCCCACAGAATTATAAGCCTCATGAGAGCAGGGATTCTGAGTCTCATTCACTAATTTTCCACTGCACTTAGCACAGGTATGATCCACAGAAGCTAATAAAAACCTATCTTGTGAATGAAAATATCTATGACCAGGAATCTCAAAAAAGCCAGGTCTATAACACTTAAACCCATAACCTTAGCTGCATTATAGAATGCCTTAGCAAACCAAGGTAAGGAGTTGAACAATGTACAAATTTCAGAGTTCATATAATCATAAAATGCCATTCACAAACTTGATTCTCAAAAAATAAAGGTGGGCTGGGATTGTAGCTCAGTGGTAGAGCGCTTGCCTCGCATGCGTGAGGCCCTGGGTTCAATCCTCAGCACCACATACAAAGCAATAAAATAAAAATACATTGTGTCCATCTACAACTAAAAAATATTTAAAAAAATAAATAAGGCAAACATTTATTGTTTTTCCAATCATCTCTCTTTATCCTAAAACTTTGTTTTCTCAATAACCGGAATCCACTTTAGACCCTAAAAATTGAGAAATGATTGTTTGTGCCACAAACATTATCTACACCAATCATAACTAGAGAGGATTAAAGAAATGAGTAATGCCAAGAGGTACTAAAAGCAGTCAAAAGCTATGCCCCAACTAAACCAAAACAGGATATCCTTACCAAAACAAAAACTCCCACTCACTCATCAATGATGACACTCTTCTGGAACAAATGGCTCAATGAAAAATGCAAACAAATTTTATCACTTGCTCTGAAGTTCACTTAAAGATCTGCACATGCTTGTGACTTAAAGATCAGCATAGAAGCTTGGCACGGTGTCGCATGCCTGTAATCCCAGCACTTTGGGAGGCTAAGACAGGGGAATCGAGAGTTCAAAGCCAGCCTCAGCAAGGATGAGGCACTAAGCAACTCAGTGAGACCCTGTCTCTACATAAAACACAAAATAGGGCTGGGGATGTGGCTCAGTGGTTGAGTACCCCTGAGTTCAATCCTCAGTACCAAAAAAAAAAAAAAATGAGCGTAGGACCAGTCACTTCAACATCACTATGCAAGCTGGGCGCAGTGGCGCAAGCCTGTAATCCCAGCACTTAGGAAGGCTGAGACAGGAGAAACGCGAGTTCAAAGCTAGCCTCAGCAATGGCGAGGCACTAAGCAACTCAGTGAGACCCTGTCTCTACATAAAACACAAAACAGGGCTGGGGATGTAGCTCAGTGGTCGAGTGCCCTTGAGTTCAATCTCCAGGACCAAAAAAAAAAAAAATCACTATGCAAAAGTAAAACATGATTTAAAGACAGATGTCTGATATTAATACTATTGAATAGCTCTAAGGAAATCATCTCAACTTTTAGGAAGCCATCATCAATTTTGGAATAGCAGAAAAAGTGTATTCTCTCTTTTTTTGGTGGTGTTGGGGATCAAACTTAGGGTCCTGAGAATGTTAGGAAAATGCTCTACCACTGCAGCTATATCCCCAACCTGAGAAAATTTTTAAAAGGGGGAAGAAATGCTTTCTTATGGAATATAGCAAATATAACTCAGCACAATTTGACTCTCTAATAAACTAACACCTTACTGATAAAGAGATATACCTTTAATTTTAAAAATATGGACAGCATAAATGATCCATAATTTTTTTAAATGTGTATTTACACACACCATCAAGTTTGTGAACTAAAAGTTCATGCATTTTATTAAAGACCTCACTCAGAAGTTAATTAATATGCAGGAAAATCGACAAAATTTGACAGCATTATGTTGAACCAAATAAACCAGGTTCAGAAATTCAAGGGTCATATGTTTTCTCTCATATGTGGAAAACAGAATAAAGGGAAAAAAGGGGAGGGAATCTCATGAAAATAGAAGATCAACAGAGTAGAGCAAGAGAACTAGAGGGAGGGCTTAATAGGGAATTAAACTGACCAAACTATATTATACAAATATACAACAAAGCCCACTATTATATAGAATTATAATGTACCAATAAAATTTTGAAGTCAATTATTTTATTCTGAAAAATGTGTTATATTCTGTTAGTCATATTACAAATATTAGCAACATTAATAAATGTATGAACCTGCAATTTAAATAGTCACAGGTCCTGATTTCTGGGTTCAGAATGACCTTTATATAAGTCAAACATGCTTTGTTAACTGGTTTCCCAGCCTACAGCAGATTTAAAATTGGAAATTAGAATGGGGGGAGCCTAACTAGAAACACTAACTAAACAGTAACAATGAATCCTTCAGAGCCTAGAATACCACTTTTATGCTGAAAGGAACAACTTCTTGAAGAAATAAATGATTGCAGGACTAGCGCAGGAAATGTTAAAGATAAGTTTGAAAATTTTGTCACATCAGAAAGCAAGGAAGACCACTAAGGTCAGAATTCAGGAGCCAATTTGAATATGCTCCAAAAGGCCAAAATTAGGAAAATATGAGCATCACAAAGAACAGTAAGTGTGGCAGACTAATACATAGTAAATACATAAAAAAAATCTGAGTTTTAATTTAAAGGATTTATGGAAGGCAAAGAACTCTATCAAATAACACCAAAGGATATATATAATCAGCACTAGGTTAAACTGTACAGAACACATGCCTGGCTTGTGAGACTGGCTATCTGCAAGCTAGGGAGGGAGGCTTCAAAATAAAGAAACTTAGCTACACTTTGATCTTGGATCTCTATTTTCCAGAACTGTGAGAAAATTAATTTCTGTTGTTTAAGTCACCCCATCTGTTATAACTTACTATGGTAGCTCTAGCAAACACATGTAAATAAGATTTAGAAAATACAAAATGAAATACTTGTGTTATCTGATAGAAAGATTACAGTTTTCAAGTTTTTCATTAAATGTTTTTATCAACTTTTTTATAATTAAAAAAACTGCACACCCACACACACATACAGTGCAGTCCTAAAGCCATTAAGTGGGGCTGGGCAAGACAGGTGTGTAAAGAGGTCATTCTGGCAATGCTAGAGCAGCCTAGCATGGAGTGCTAAAGCCCAGCACAGGGTGTCAACACCCAAATGGATGAGAAAGGAACCTGGCATATGGTGCTGTAGCCCAAGAGGCACAAGGACTTCCGTACAAAACAAGGGAGCAGCCCAGCACGAGGAGTCAGAACCTGAGCAGGAAAATAAACAAAGAGAGAAGACTGATTACATATTGGGGGATGGGGGAGTAATAACATAAATAAGTATGTTACGCATAATGGAAGCCAGGTTTTCACGGCTGCAGAGGTATTTACAAATAACAGGGGTATAGCTCAGCAACACCATGCATTCCTAGCACAAGTAAGGCCTTGGGTTCAATCCCCAGCACCTCAAAAATAAATATAGAAAGAAAACTAAAATGAACTCTGTGCTGCTGTAACAATAAATAGACATGAATACATATATATACACCTCTACATACATATGCACATACATATATTCCCTAGTTTTGACTATTGTGAAAGAACTCTAATAGCAATGAGCAGGATTAATACACAGAAGCCTGAATTTTAAATGTAATTCTCCACAAAAGGAAGGAGGGCTCCTTCAGAAAATGGCTAATTTCAGGGTTGGAGCAGGGAGAATATAAGATGAACTTGAATCATCTTAGTGTTAGAAAGCGAGAAAAGTCCTCAGAGTTTTAAAATGGAAGCTAGCTTGAATGGGTACCCACTGGCCAAAATGGGGCCAATTTGGACATCAAAATTTAAAAAATGGATTATAAACCATTTTAAAAATAAGAATAGCTGGGCGGCGTGGTGGCACACACCTATAATCCCAGCACTTTGGGAGGCCAAGACAAGAGAATCACGAGTTCAAAGCCACTCTCAGCAACAGTGAGGCGCTAAGCAACTCAGTAAATGAAACACAAACTAGGGCCGGGAATGTGGCTCAGTGGTAGAATACCCTTGAGTTCAATCCCTAGTACCAAAAAAGGAAAAAAAAAAGTAGAATACCGGAGTCTATACAGATATAAATAAATCAAGCTGGACACAATGGCACATGCCTGTAATCCAGAGACTAGGGACACTGAGGCAGGAGGATCATTAAGTTCCAGGCCAGCCTCAGCAACTTAATAAGATCCTGTTTCAAAATAAAAAATAAAAAGGGTTAAGGATGTAGTAAAGCACCCGTGGGTTCAGTCCTCAATTACCCCACATACAGAAAAGCAAAACACAAATCAAAAAAATTGAAGGTCTGATGAGAAACAGAATATTTACATAGTTTCAAAAAAACTCCTACAAAATACTTACTAACTACAAAGTAAAAAACAGGAAAGAAATTTTATAGTGAAGAAGCCTGGCAGAGACCATCTTAATCAAATGATCAAAACAGACATTATCAGTAATTAGAAAAATAAAAATTGTGTGCCTGCCACTTGATAGCAGTGTCACAAATACAGCTTCAATTCTGTGGTGTTTCTGCCAAGGATGCATAATTTGAATCTAATCAGGAAGAAACAATATAGGACACTCTACAAAACAACAGGTAATATTGTCAAGGTCATAAAATCAATAGAAAGACTAAGGAACTGTTCCAGATTGAAGGAGACTAAAGACATGAAAACTAAATACTACATGTAATTTTGAGCTGAACTCTTTTGCTTTAAAAAGAGAGAGGGAGGGAGGAAGGGAGGGAGGGAGAGACAGATATCATATTAAAACAATAAAATTAGAATGGGTCTGAGGATAAGAGACAGAGTAGCAATGTATCACTATTTTCCATTTTTGTTGGCTGTAGTGTGGTTATGTATGAGAATGGCCTTATCTATAGAAAAAAAAAAACACTAAAATGTTGGAGAGTGACAGAGCATCAATTCAGCAACTTAATTCTCATTGTCATGAGTGTAAAGATAGGCCCCCTAACCACCTCTCCAGCATAAGCAAACCTATGTCTGCAGAAACCAAGTCATGGAATAAAGTAAATGAAACAAGATGACTGACTCTAAGGTGAGGACTGTGGCCCTCATAGCAACACTTGGAGAATATAGGGACTATCTGGAATGTAAGCCCAGAGTGGCAAGATCTTTTCATTTTTAAATAGTTAACAAAGACACAGATTTTTCTGTGAAATTTCCCAATTTTTAAAGTACTCAAAGGGCCAAACAAAACATGTCTATCAGCTTAAGTTTGAACCACAGCTGCTTCTGGCCCAGAGACATATTTCTCAAACTGAAGCCTAGGGATAAAAGGAAGCCACATGATATATACATGGAACATATTCTTGGAGCCACAGCTTTATTCCAAGGGTTTGTCCTAGAATTTTCTGGGAGACAGGATAGTTTCATATTTTTAAAATGTTATACTATAGAGTATAGTGAAAAGGTCATATAGTTTTTTAAAACTTTGTACTTAAAAATAATGTCAAGCTCACAGAAAAGCCACAAGAATAAGCAGAGCACAAAAAACATATTACACACAGCTTTTACCAAATTTCACCTGTTAACACTGTTTCATTTGCTTTGTTTATACACAGGCATGCACCCTCTACAAAACACGTATACATATTTTTCTGAATGTGTGAAATTAAGTTACATACAACATGTCCCTTTGTCCCTAATAGCTTTAGTAAAAATACTCTTACATCATCCCAGAATTGATGTCAACCTCAGTAAATTAAACAATGATGCAATACTTTAATCTACATATTCTAATTTTGTGATCTAATTTTGTGATCTAATAATATTCTTTTAGATCACATCTAATAAAGTGATCCAATAATATTCTTTATTGTATTTTTCCAATTCATGATCCAATCTAGAATCAGATACTGCATTTAGTTGTTATGTTCTTTTAGCCTACTTTGATCTGGAACTTTTCCACTGTTTTTGTCTATACATTAACATTAAAAAAAAAAATACTGCTCCCCAATCTCTTAAAAAAAATAAAATGCTCCCACTTGGAGTTCAAAGTTTCCCCATTAGGCTGTGCATCCATGTCTGGAAAAGAATGTAAGCAATATGTCCTTCTCAGGGCATCACATCCAGAAGCATGCAATGTCCACTGGTGATATTGATTTTGATCATGAATTCAAGATGTTGTCTGATTTCATCACTGTATATTTACTATTTCCTCCCTTGCAAGTAATAAGCAAAAAGTGGGGAGAAATTTAAGACCATGCAGACATCCTGCCCCTCATTAAATACTCTCCTAGACTTAGCACCTGCTGATGATTTCTATCTAAACCAATTCTTATTACACTGAGTTTGCCGGAATTACACTGATTTTAAAACTATATATATATATTTCACTGCTAGTAATATTAACTATATTCTAATTACTATATTCAGATTCTTAAAACTTCTCAAAGACCAAGCACACAACTCATTTTAACTTCTTCAATTAGCTCATTCACACTTCAATATATGGGTCAACCTTCCTACTTGCTCCCTCAAAGATAGGGATCAGGCACTAAAAATGTTTCTTTTAGCAGGGCATGGTGGCACACGCCTGTAATCCCAGCACTTTGGGAGGCTGAGACAGGAGGATCGTGAGTTCAAAGCCAGTCTTAGCATTGGTGAGGCACTAAGCAACTCAGGGAGATCCTGTCTCTACATTAAAAAAAACATAAAATAGGGCTGGGGAATGTGGCTCAGTGGTCGAGTGCCCCTGAGTTCAATCCCTGATACCAAAAAAAAAAAGTTTCTTTTATTGGACACCCACAGAAAGAAATAAATTTTATACTGCAATTTAAGGCGAACATATATAATTGAAATTTAAAAGTTTTACAAGGCTCTTTCCGCCATCTTGGAGCCTGTGGAGGCCTGCTGGGAACAGGACTTCTAAAAGGCAGATATGTCTGGAAGGCTGTGGTATAAAGCTATTTTTGCTGGCTATAAGCAGGGTCTCCGGAACCAAAGGGATCACACAGCTCTTCAAAAAACTGAAGGTGTTTATGCCAGAGATGAAACTGAATTTTACTTGGGCAAGAGATGTGCTTATGTGTACAAAGCAAAAAACAACACAGTGTTTCCCCAGAGTAATCTGGGGAAAGGTAACTTGTGCCCATGGAAACAGTAGCATGGTTCGGGCCAAATTCCGAAGCAACCTTCCTGCTAAGGCCATTGAACACAGAATCCGTGTGATGCTGTACCCCTCGAGGATTTAAACTAATGGAAAATAAATAAAGATGGATTTGTGCTTTAAAAAAAAAAAAAAAGGTTTTACAAAGCTTAATCAAGTGAAACATATTTTATATTCCTTCTTTCTTCCTCCTCCTCATTCTTTTCAATGTTAGTCTTGACCACTAACAAATTGATTTCAAAATCCATTAAGTTGTGCACATGACTTGCACTTGAAAACACTACCCTAGAAACTGAGCATAGAGTTCTTAATCAGATTCCCAACAAAGTTGGGGACATTTTCACTCATTTGAGGTGAAATTAGAAAAATAAAACATAGTAAATATTTAAAATAACTTTAAAATCTTTATTCTGAGACTGTATTATAATTTTCTGGTCTTCAACTATCGTTTCCATTATAAAATAATGTGTGAAAGTGAAGGCTGTTCAATTACCAGCTATACACTCACCAGTCCCCTAGTTTTTTAATTGGATCATGAAATCTTCACATGATTTCAGAAACACATGAGTTTTTAGTCATGGACAGGTTTATACTTTGGACAATTGTTAGGGAAATGAGAGTTATAATAAGTTTCAGATTTGTAACAATTACTTCTACATTAGAGTCATTAAAAAAAAAAAAAAAAAAAGGCCTTCTGTGACTGTGCTCTAGGACTGCTCCTATCAAGTGTCCAAAGGGTGAATGAATACCTTGGGCTAGAAAGGAGGAAAACATATAAGAAAATGTTTCTTTCAGAAAGGAAATAATTTGGGGCTGGGGTTATGGCGCAGTGGTAGCGTGCTCGCCTAGCACGCATAAGGCACTGGGTTCGATCCTCAGCACCACATAAAAATAAAAGATATTCTGTCACCTACAACTAAAAAATAAACATTTAAAAAAAAAAAAAAAAGAAAGGAAATAATTTTTCAGTTGGGTAGTCACAAGGATGAAAACATGAGAAAGGCCAACCAAATTTGGAAAACAAGAAATAAGTCATTTAGGCCAGAATATTTTAAGAAAATAGAAAAAAATTAGCAGAGAACTTGGAGAATGAGGCTTAGGTGTTTGAATTCATTTAGTCACTAGGCAAAAAAGCGTGATCTGGGAGGATGAATAGCACAATCTAAGCACAGCTTTAGGAAGATTAATCTGAGGGCCCTGTACAAAATAAATAAGACAGATGGAGATTCTTGAGGCTATGCAATAATGCAGGCACAGAATAGTAAGTATTTGACTATGATGGTGGAAAAAGGAAATAAGGGATGAGAAAAGGTGGTAAGAATTAACAAGTCTTAGAAGAGATTTTAATGTGGTAGGCAAAAATGGAAAGGAATCAAACATTGTTCTGAGATTTCAAGACTGGGTGAGATAGTATTTTGTGTAAAATATAGGCAATACAACAATATATAACTTCAATGTGGCATTTGTAAGATGGGCAATCACCTAACATGTCTCTCCATAACTTCAAAAACCACTGCTATCAGATATCTTACCTAAACACTCAACAACCAAGCACACAGGTTGAATTTTAAGTTTTTCCCTTTACAAAAATGACTGGCATTTTTATAAGCAGAAAAGCTTTATCAATGGAATAATTCTAAAAAGAAAAAAAAACTAATTCTTTAAGAGTAAACCATTTTCTAAGGAAAAGAATCAGATTTAGAAGAGGAGTTCAAATTCAGATGTATTAGACAATGTATCACTGGGTTATGAAGACTCACTAAAAGAGTAGGGTAAAGAATGTACTCTGTCATGAAGTTCTGAGTTCAAATTTTTTAAAAAATGGTTAGGATCCAATGAAAAAAATAGAAGGCGGGCTGGGGCTATAGCTCAGTGGTAGAGCGCTTGCCTCGCATGCATGAGACACTGGGTTCGATCCTCAGTACCACATTAAAAAAAATAAAGATATTTGTGTCCATCTACAACTGAAAAAACAATTTTAAAAAAACAGAAGGCAAAATTAGATCCATAGTATGATTTTACATATTAAAAATCTAGGGTTGGGGTTGTGACTCTGTGGTAGAGTGCTTGCCTAGCCTGTGTGAGGCACCTGGGTTTGATTCTCAGCACCACATATAAACTAATAAACGAAATAAAGGTCCATCACCAGCTAAAAATATATTTAAAAAATATTAAAACTCTAGGCATACGACAAGACTAACAGCAAGTACATTAACATATTAACATCAGTTACATACAAATAGGCCAGAGAAAGACCATTTATCTTTCTATTCTTCATATTTTTTTTGGTATTGTTTTAATTATTTAAAAATAACATGGGGCTCAGTGGTAGAATGGTTGCCTAGCATGCACAAGGCTCTGAGTTCAATTTCTAATACTGCAAAAATAATATAAAAAATAAACATGGATCATGGCTACAAATCCCACAAATGAGTCCTCCTTCCAAAAAAAAAAAAAATTGCCAGGCACAGTGGCACACTCCTCTAATTCCAGTGACTCAAGAGGCTGAGGAAGGAGGATCACAAGTTTGAGGACAGACTAGGCAACTAAGCAAAAGCTTGTCTCAAAAATACAAAGCACTGAGGATATAGCTCAGGGTAGAGCCTACCAAGATTCAGTCCCCAGTACCATTAAAATAAAGGAAAGAGGCCAGGCGCAGTGGCGCACACCTGTAATCCTAGCACTTTGGGAGGCTGAGACAGGAGAATCGTGAGTTCAAAGCCAGCCTCAGCAACAGTGAGGCGCTAAGCAACTCAGTGAGACCCTGTCTCTACATAAAACACAAAATAGAGCTGGGGATGTGGCTCAGTGGTCAAGTGCTCCTGAGTTCAATCCCCGGGACCAAAAATAAAAAAATTTAAAAAAAAAAAAAAAAAACTCTAGATGGGGCAGGGGGGAGGAGGGGGAAGGGAAAAGGGAAGGGGTATAGTAAAGATGGTTGAATGAGATGGTCATCACTACCCTAAGTGCATGTATGAAGACACAAATGATGTGACTCTATCTGGTTTGCAAGCAGAGAAATGGAAACATTGAGCTCTCTATATGTACTATGACTTGAAATGCATTTAAATAAATTAAGAAAAAAAAGGAAAGAAAAAACAAAATCTGGATTCAAATAACCTTACACACACACACACACACACACACACACAGTCTGAATCTGTTTTATCTATAAAAGAGTAATAATTTACTTCCCAAGATAAGTATGTAGATTAAATTAAATAGAAGCTCTTTGTAAACTACACTGCAATATGCAAAATTAAGGCATTAAAACAGTCTTAGCTATAAAGACATGATATACAGACATAGAAATATACAACAGATTTGGGAATCTTTCACTGAGATAATAATTGTTGAAGGAGATTATCTTCTTTAAAAAGCCTTATGATTCATCTATATTTCAATCAAAATGTTTTTCTTCATCTTTCTTATGAACAAATATTGAAGTTTTACATGTTATAGACATGATCCCATAAAAGAGTGCTTTTTCTATGTTATCCAAACTTAAACATAAGACAGAAAGGACCTAGTAATATACCCTGTAATTGGGACTGCCAAGTACAGTATTCCATTGCTTTTAAAAGCCAGGCCTGAAGAGATAAAACTAGCAATCTCCAAATGTTCTCTCTGGGAAAGTACTTGCTTGATACATAGTATAGCATTCTAAACAATTCTTCCCTTTACCCTCCTTTCTGGTACTTTACTTATGCTTAAAAAACGTCTCTAATACCTGATTAAAACTAGGCAGTAAATTCCTAAGGACAGGAAGCATATATTTTTATTTAGTCTTTCCTTAGGGACAACCAAGTAGAGTGCTGGTCCACATATAGTATTTTATGATGGTTGTTTTGAGATGGGATCTCACTATGTTGTTCAGGTTGGCCTCAAATTCTCAATCCTCACGTTTTAAACCCCTGAGTTTTCAACCTCCTGGGATTACAGACAGGCACGCATCACCTTGCACAGCTCCAGACTGAGTGTTAATTCACATACATGTTGAAAAACATTCTAGCTAACTCATGTTATAGATGTTATACTAACACTTTAGAGTTACTATTCACGCCATGTTATGTAACTTAATGCTATGTTGAGCTCTTCAGGGCAACCAATAACATGTCAAAAGATGTTTAAAAAAAAAACCTCCCCAAATAATCTCTTTTTGGGGGTGGGGGTTACTGAGGACTAAATTCAGGGGCACTCAACCACTGAACTACATCCCCAGACCTATTTTGTATTTTATTTAGAGACAGGGTCTCACTGAATTGCTTAGCACCTCACTGTTGCTGAGGCTGGCTCTGAATTCGCAATCCTCCTGCCTTAGCCTCCCAACCTGCTGGGATTACAGGTACGTGTCACCATGCCCAGCCCAAATAATCTTATTATAAGAGAAATATTTCATATGAATACTTAAAAAATGCTTTAGACTAAATTAATATTTAAAAATCAGCCATTCCAGTGGTACCTGCCAGTAGTCCCAGCTACTAGAGAGCTGAGGCAGGGGATGACCAGCCTGGGCAACAATAGTGTGACCTTGTTTCAAAAAAGAACAAAAAAAGGAGAAGGGATTTAAGAATTTTAAAATTATGCTCAGCATGGTGGTGCATGCCTGTAATCTCAGCAACCCAGGAGGCTGAAGCAGGAGTATCACAAATTCGAGACCAGGCTTAGCAAATTAGCAAAGCCCTAAGCAACTTAGTAAGACCCTGTCTCAAAATAAAAAATAGAAAGGGCTGGAGATGTGGCACAGTGGTAAAGCACTCCTGGGTTCAATTCTCAAAATATTAAAAAAAGAATTTAAAAATTAAAAATCAGGGCTGAGGCTGTAGCTCAGTGGTAGAGCGCTTGCCTAGCATGCGTGAGGCACTGGGTTCGATCCTCAGCACCACATATAATAATAAATGAATAAAATAAAATCCATCAACAACTAAAAAAATATTTAAAAAAATTAAAAATCACATACTACATTGCTCCTTTAAGAAGGGAAGATTAGTGATGACAAATTATATTTCTAATATTGCAGATTTTAAAAACTGCTTTCTTAAAATACTTTCTAAATTGAATTACAATGCTATTATTTGTCCATACTTATACTCTGCACCCAAAATGTTACATTTCTTACAGAAATCAATCCTATGGTTTTATTACAATTTTTCTTCAGGGGAAAAAATGATTTTTAATTTTGTTTTGTTTTTAGTTTTTGAAGGCAGAAAAAAAATTAAAGCTGACATGATTAAATAGATACTGACTAATTTCCAATCTAATTCCAAGATGTCTTAAAATTAAAACCTTTATTATGAATAAGAGATGCTAGTATGAAATAAACCCAACTCCTGCCTTAAGAAAATAAGTAAGAAAAGCTGTATTGATAGTTTCTCACTTTCGCACAGACTTGAAATTTAAAATATATACTGTGTATGTGTGTGTGTATGTGTTGTGATTTGTAAACAACACATCAAAATAATTTGGGGTAAATTTAAAAATAATAGTTTCTAAACTGGGTGTGGTAGTGCAAACTTGTAATCCCAGCAATTTGGGAGGCTGAGGCAAGAGGATCCCAAGTTTGAGGTCTGTCTCAAAATAAAAAAATAAGAAGGGGTAGGGATGTAGCTCAGTGGCAGAGTACCCAGTGTTCAATCCCCAGTACTGCAAATAGTACTAGTAGTAGTAATTGTTGTTTCCAGTATGCTGCCTTTTTATTTACCCTTCTTCATGTACCAAAAGATAGTATACTTAAGGAAAATTCCACAGCATGAGCACCTGCTAGTCACACTGCCTGAAATTCATCAGGTACAGAGATTAAAAGCAACCTTTGCAGTAAGGTGCAATGCTGCAGGCCTGTAATCCCAGTGGCTCGGGTGGCTGAGGATGGAGAGTTCAAAGCCAGCCTCAGTAACTCAGGGAGGCTCTGAGCAACTTAGCAAGCAAGACCCTTTTTCTACAGTATTTACCTTCAATGTGGCATTATAAAATGGCCAATCACGCAATATTTCTGTTTTCAAAACTCACTAGAGTTTTAATTGCCATCAGATATCTTACAAAATACACATAACACAGTTTGCCTTATCACTCATCAACCAAGCACATCATTTGAATTTTAAGTTTCTCTGCTTTACAAGATGATCATCAGAGGATTCACTTAAGTTATCAGCTTCCCTAGAATCATTCTGTTTATAAAGCACTCAACTGTTCTGCTTATAAAAATGTAGTTTTCTCACAATTTTTCAAGAATCTTCTAGTAGTATGTAAAAGGAGATACACACATAATAAATTGAAGGCATAATAAATGCTTTCCATACTTGCTACCCCAGAAGAACTTCACATTTTGAATTCTTGTTTAGTTAAAAAAAAGTTCTAAACATCTCCTAAAGCACAAGCGCTTGCCTTTAATAAATGGCTCTCTTGATGATAAAATAAAGATCAATGTAACTCTAAGCTCCAGGCTAATGAACTGCAGGGAACAGAAACAAGCAATTTGGCAAGAGTTGAGCAAAGAGCTCTGTTTAAAGGCTCCCCCAGCACCACCCATCCCCCACTCCCAACCCTTTAAGGTTTCAATTAAGATGGGGCCTTGTTTTACTCTAACAAGGGGGACAAAAAGAGAAAGCAGAGCTCCTGCTGAGAAGTATCTTCATCAGGAGCAGCTCCAGAAGTACTGCCAGGAACCATTTCCTTCCCTCTCTGCTGACATAGGTTCCTCTCTTTAGAAATAGGCATATCTTCCCTGTTCCTGATCAACACCATCTAAAGAAAGGAAGTCCCATCACATACCACCCATAGTATATCACTGAATGAATTCTTCATCTTCTTCCTCCTCCTCCTCATCATCCAACATTAGGATGGGCTATAACGCTCTGTAAGAATGGGATTTATTTTCTCAACCGCAATTTATTTTCACCTTTCAGTACCTCCTGGATTAGTTAAGAAGGAATAAACTAATTTAATAAGGCATATACACTGTTTCAAAATAAACCTAAGTGCTGGATTGGTAGGAAAGACTTTCAAAACGCTCAATGGAGATAAAGTTTCCAGAAGCCCTCCTGAATTCCTCAAAACCAACAGAGGTGAAGTACAAATGAGTAGAGATCTCATAATGAGTAGAGACTGAGGAGCCAAACCATACAGAGATTACCACAGGTCCAACACAGCTCTCAAAAGATACACAATATTGGCTCTAGTATTATGATCACTCCCTTAGTGGACAAGTCTTTCAGTTCAACATGAACTAGTTAATAAGCCTAGCCATAAGGCTGAAAAAGAACCAGTGAAAAGTTGATCTTTCTCTAAAAAGGGGCCCAGGAATGGAACAACTTCACAAGTAAGGAATTGTAAGACATCAAAGGTTAGAAAAAACGACAGGTGCTTTTAGGAAGGAAAAAGTAGCACTCAGTTGCCTCCTATTTTAGGATTTCCACTCTCAAAACAAGTCTTATAACAATGATTTTTTTTCTTCCTATGATAGGGCCCAAATTATGGATCATACTATGTTAATAACTAAGAGGAATCCATTGCTCTTTTACTTATTTAGATTTTTTAAATCCATCTAATCCCAACCTTGTGTGGACAGATTAAAGAATGGCCTGTGGCCAGATTGTTCACTGATCTATGAACATTAACCAGCTAAGGATTTATTATCAAGAAATGCAAAAGAAAGTCATCTGAGTACATGCTACCTCTACGTAAAATACTCAAAATACAAATAGAGCAGCAGGTATCACATAACTGCAATATCAGCCAAAGTAGAAACTGTTTCTCTCACCACCATTAACAGTTGAACTCAATCTTTACAGTAACCAGATTCAATGGCCTCAAAGAATAGTAGTTCCAGACACAGGTATGGGGCACTGAGTATCAGCCTGGAATTCTGATTCCCCTAGCCAGTTACATTACCACCTTTAATCGGGTGAAAGGGAACACTGAAAAGATACTGCAGCCTACTTAATAACTCCTTCCCTTTCTCCATTCCACAAAGACAACATATTCCAAAAATGGAGAATCCTTTCTTTCCCGACAGAGGCCCCCTTTCCTATGGATTCATTGAGCTGGATCACTTCTCCCCAGCATGAATATAGAGCCAAGAAACACTTCTGCTTTCACTCTTAAAGAGGGTCCCCCAACACAAATGCACTTCTTCCTTTTCTGTATTAAGCAATGATGCTTCAGTGTTCGAAGTCTCTCCACCACTTACTGCAAAGTGTGCAGAGAAGTGGAGACAGCGAAGGGAAGTTGTCACTTACTAAGGGACACTTAAAAGAAGCTTCCAAATTTAAAATGAAAACTGGGGGGTACCCCCTTCCAGAAGCGGGATTGCGGGGGAGGGGGGTCTCTACCATAAAAGGGAGCCTCTGCATGGAGGACAGGCTCCATCCTGAGAGAGAGCTCGGTATGTGGAAAGAAGGAATGTTGCACCCTGAAGAGGGGTCTGGATTTTAAGAAGGGGTGTCCCAATCCTGAAAGGGGGTTGGTTGCGGGGAGCCGTGAATGCATGAGAGGTGTATCAGCTATTGGGGCCTCTGAGAAGGGAAAGGGTTTCCACTTTTGGAGAAGGGCCCCGCACTGAAGGGGGACTCGGGAAGAAAGGAGGGTCTGGCTCGCAGGAGGGCTGGGCATGGGGGAGGGGCTCTCCGTCCGCCGGAGTCCGTGGAGGGGCGGCAGCCTCTAGGGGAACATGTGCAGTGGAACTGCTGCCTCCCCGAGAAGCAGGGTGGAGAGCAGGGCCTGGGCTGTGCGTGGAAGGAACAAGGTTCCCACCCTGTGCACAAGAGGCAAGACTCCCCAGCGTACTCACCCAGGCTGCCGGCGAAACCGTCCATCTTGCGGGGAAAGCGCCGGGCTCCGGGCTCAGCGGGGCGGGCACTTCATTCAGGGAACCGATAGACTGGCCGCCGCTAAGCCTGACCCGCTTGCTCTCCAAGTCTCTCGGCGCAGCTCCCAGACCCTGCTTCCGTTGTTCGTCCGTCCGTCCGCCCTGGGCCAGTCAGCCACGGCCAGCCGAGCCACTTCCCAGTCAGGTTGAGAGCCGCGCCGCTCCGCCGCCTGCCCGGCCTCTCTCCCAGGCAGCAGCCGCGAGCGCCGAGCCCCGCCCCCGCGCCCGCGCGCAGCGGTAGCTCCACCCCCGCGCACGCCGTCACGCTTCCGACTCCGCCTCCCACGTGACAGTACGGAGGCGAGGTCTTGCTAGCCCCTCCCCTCACCTTGCCCGGTCTCCGCGTCCCTCAGGCTTGCGCTCGGCTGGTGGCTGCGCTTGCGCGTTGGGCCTGCTAAGGGACTGGGACCTACGTTTTGAAGTTGGATCCGCGTGTGTAGGGATCAAAGTTAGCCTCCGGCTTTGGAAACTCAGGTGCATCGAGGGATTCTCGCCCTCACAGCCCTTGGGGAGCCCGCGGAGCTCAAGTCTGGAGTCCGTCGAACAGGGGGTGTGTCCTACTAAGACGCCAAAAAGGCAGCCTAGTGAGAGGAGGAATCCCTTCTTTCTTGGTTTCCCTTTTCCCTAGTGCCGTGAGGGATAAATGGGGGCGAGGAGTCCTGACAAGCCCCAGGCCACCACTGCCACAGCTGCAGGTCCCTGCACAAATCAGAAGCAAAGAATGTCAGTGCTGGATGAGACCCAAGTTTCATCTTGTCCAACCTCTTCTTATGAGGAAGGATACCGAGCCTTAGAAAGAATGCGACTGCCCAAGGTCATGGAGCCTGGTGGAAGTAAAGCTTAGAACCCAGGCGTCCTTACTCCCCCTGGTGTTCTTTCTACTAAGGGTGCAAAGCGAACCTTACATGGTAGATCATAGGATTGGTTGCCTATGATCAATAAGGGCTATTTCAAGTAAGGTAAGCCTGAGTTCTAGGCTCAATTCCATCTGACTCTCTAGACGAGTATCAAAGCACCTAATTTATTTAGGCCTCACTTTATTCATCTGTAAATTTCCAGGGTTGAACTTTTGTAACCAGAACACATAAGTATGCCATGCATTTATTTTTCTCCTTACTACCTTAACCCTATTGCCTTTCCTTCCTGAGGCCTTCCTTTAGTTTGTCAAATCCCTGTTATGACTTGGTAGTGCAAATTAGAGTAATAAAGAGAAGAACTGTAAGGTGCTCAGGAACCAAGTGGATTATACAATAATAAAGAGCTGATTTAGGATAGAATAAGAAAGTCGGGGGTTTTGTTGTTGTTTCATTTTTTTACTTTTCTTTCTTTTTCTTTTTCTTTTTTTTGTACAAGAGATTGAACCCAGGGGCACTTTATCACTGAGCCTTATCTCTAGCTTTTTTTTTTTTCTTTCTTTCTTTTTTTGAGATATGGTCTCGCCAAGTTGCTTAGAGCCTGGCTAAATTGCTGAGGCTGGCCTTGAACCTGCGATCCTCCTGCCTCGGCCTCCTGAGCCGCTGGGATTATAGGCACATACAAGCACACTCAGCTAAGAGAGTCATTTTAGAGAGAGCTGTAGGTGAGTGGACAGGTTAAAGTGAGGAGATGAGAAATGTGAGTCAGCAAATGTCAAGATGAGGGGGACTTAGAAGAATTAAAAGTTTGAAGAAAAATTAAAAGTTTGAAAGAATTGTTAAATATTCTTGCAGTATACTTCTCCCCTTTCGTTCCTCTTCAGAAATTTCTCCAAAACCGCACGTGGTTGTGCATACCTGTAATCCAGTGACTGGGAAGGCGGAAGCAGGGGAATCAAGTTCGAGGCCAGCTTCAGCAAGTTAGCGGAATGCTGTTTCAAGCAAAAAGGGCTGGTGATGTAGCTCAGTGGTTAAAATTTTTTTTTTCCCAGCCGGGCGCGGTGGCACAAGCCTGTAATCCCAGCACTTAGGGAGGCTGAGACAGGAAAATTGCGAGTTCAAAACCAGCCTCAGCCATGGCGAGGCGCTAAGCAACTCAGTGAGACCCTGTCTCTACATAAAACACAAAACAGAGCTGGGGATGTGGCTCAGTGGTCGAGTGCCCCTGAGTTCCATCCCCTGTACCAAAAAAAAAAAAAAAAGTCCCTAAAGATCCAAATGACTCAAATTGTATTGTTATATTGTGAGCATGTACAAATATGCAACAAGAAATTCCACCATTATGTACAACTATAATGCACCAATAAAAAAAATATGGCGCAAGCCTGTAATCCCAGCATTTAGGGAGGCTGAGACAGGAGAATCGAGAGTTCAAAGCCACCCTCAGCAACGGCAAGGCGCTAAGCGACTCAGTGAGACCCTGTCCCTACATAAAAAACAGAAAATAGGTCTGGGGATGTGGCTCAGTGGTGGAGTACCCCTGAGTTCAATTCCTGGAACCAAAAAAAAAAAAAAAAAGGAAGAAGAAAATCAAATGACTGCATTTCTTATCAGACCTGGGTTTCTTTTTCTTTCTTTTTTAAATTTTAAATTTGTTTTCATTTTTTATTTTTTATTTGTTCTAATTATTTATAAAGACAGCAAAATGCATTTCAATTCAGTGTACACAAATGGAGCACAACTTTTCATTTCTCTGGTTATAAATGATGTAGAGTGGCACCATATATGCAGTTATTCATGTACCTAGGGTAATGATGTTCATATCATGCCACCATCTTTCCTACCCTGATACCCCCTCCCCTCCCTCTCCTCCCCTTTGCCCAATCAAAGTTCCTCCATTCTCCCCATGCCCCACCCCCATTATGGGTCAGCATCTACTTATCAGAGAGAACATTCAGCCTTTAGTTTTTTGGAATTGGCTTACTTCGCTTAGCATGATATTCTCCAACTCCATCCATTTTACCTGCGAATGCCATAATTTTATTCTCTTTTAATGCTGAGTAATATTCCATTGTGTATACATAACACAGTTTCTTTATCCATTCATCTGTTGAAGGGCATCTAGGTTGGTTCCACAGTTTAGCTATTGTGAACATTTAGCTATTGTAAACATTCCACAGTTTAGCTGCTATAAACATCGATGTGGCTGCATCACTACAGTGTGCTGATTTTAAGTCTTTTGGGTATAGACCGAGGAGTAGAACAGCTGGGTCAAATGGTGGTTCCATTCCAAGTTTTCTAAGGAATCTCCATACTCAGATCCGGTTTCTTTCGAATACTGCACTATGTAGAGACCAGTGGTGAGGCAGCCAAGAAATTCAGACTAGAGACTAAGTGGTCTCTAAAGTTTCCTCCTTCAAAATTAAATGATTTACCAAAAGTTTCCCCTGCAATGGGCATTTTTATATTTGTGAGTTTCTATTAAACCTAACAACTTAATCTTTGAGGTCTCAATTCTAACAGCTGTTCTTTTGTGTCTGGATACAACACTTTCCATGGTAAGTCTATTAAAAGAGCAAGAACTTTGCATCGGTGTATTGCTATACATAGATAAATCTATCTTTTTTTTGGGGGGGGGCTGGGGATTGAACTCAGGGGCACTCAACCACTGAGATACATCCCCAGCTCTATTTTGTGTTTTTTGTAGAGACAGGGTCTCACTGAGTTGCTTAGCACCTTGCTGTTGCTGAGGCTGGCTTTGAACTCACAATTCTCCTGTCTCAGCCTCCCAAAGTGCAGGGATTACAGGTGTATGCCACTGCACCTGGCTGATAAATATATCTATTTTTAATTCAAAGAAAGAGCCTTTTTATTTTTATTTTTTTTGGTACTGGGGATTGAACTCAGGGGTACTCAACCACTGAACCCTATTTTGTGTTTTATGTAGAGACAGGGTCTCACTGAGTTGCTTAGCGCCTCCCCATTGCTGACGTTGGCTTTGAACTCGCGATTCTCCTGTCTCAGCCTCCCTAAGTGCTGAGATAACAGACTTGAGCCACCGTGCCTGGCTGAAAGATCCATATTTTGTGGGGCTTGAAGTGTTAATTATTTGTAGGGACTTTGGGAGAAAAAATTAATACAAAAATTAGAAATGCAAAATTAGGTTAAATGGAGTATGTATTTAGACTGAAAAAAGAAATCACATCAGATTACACATTTTAAGAAGCTTCCGCCTCGCGCAGTGGCTCATGCCTATAATCCCAGCACTTTGGGAGGATGAAACAGGAGAATCGCGAGTTCAAGGCCAGCCTCAGCAATTTAGCGAGGCCCTCCTTAAGCAACTCAGTGAGACCCTGTCTCCACATAAAACACAAAATTGGGTTGAGGATGTGACTCAGTGGTCGAGTACCCCTGAGTTCAATTGCCAGTACCAAAAAAGAAAAAAAAGAAGCAGCTTCTAAGTACTATAAATATTACAAAATCAAAAAATATAAAGGGGAGCTGGGCGCGGTGGCTCAAGCCTGTAATCCCAGCACTTAGGGAGGCTGAGACAGGAGAATCGCGAGTTCAAAGCCAGCCTCAGCAAGGGCGAGGCGCTAAGCAACTCAGTGAGACCCTGACTCTACATAAAACACAAAATAGGGCTGGGGATGTGGCTCAGTGGTCGAGTGCCCCTGAGTTCAATCCCTGGTTCCAAAAAAATAAATAAATAAATAAAGAGGGCTGGGATTGTAGCTCAGTGGTAGAGTTTATGCCTAGAACATATGAGGCACTGGGTTTGATCCTTAGCACCACATAAAAACATAAATAAATAAGGGTTGGGGTTGTGGCTCAGTGGTAAAGCGCTTGCCCCTCACATGTGAGACACTGGGTTCGAACCTCAGCACCACATAAAAATAAATAAATAAAATAAAAGTATTGTGTCCATCTACAACTGAAAAAAAACATTAAAAAATAAAGTGTTTAAATATATATATAAATAAACAAAATAATTATTGTATCCATCCACAACTAAAATAAACAAAATAATTATTGTATCCATCCCAGGGCTTATACATGCGAGGCCAGTACTCTACCAACTGAGCCACATCCCCAACTCTACAACTAAAAATATTTTTTTAAATGTATGGTGCATTTAAAATTAACATACTGAATTGTTGAGTGTATTCTTGACTGGAGACAATATCTGTTTTTGGCTTGACATAAATAAAAACCAAATTCTCTGCTTACAATGTACATGTCTGATGATTGGAAGGATTTTCCCCTAGACTAGCTTTTGGCTCTGTACATTGCAATCCTTGTTTCTCCCACACTACCCACATACTTCCAGTGCCAGCAATGTGCTCACATTACATTATAACCTTTAGCCCTGCACCTCCATGACAAGATGCCAGGTGAGTCAGTACAGTGGGCCATAGGAGTGTTCCTGCAATCTGTTGCTTAACAAAGACAGCCAGCAACATGGTCCATGTAGATATATCTCACTAATCTTGAAATTAAATGTATTCCCAACTCAACTTTCCTTTAGCCAGATAACCCAACTACCCAGAGCGACTCCAATACCACCTAACCCATAAAGGAAAATTTGACAAAAGGGAGAGAGTAGTGGAAAGACACACTTTTCTAGACATGACTTTATACATATAGAACACTTGGAGTCAGGTGTGGTGGTGCATGCCTCTAATTAATCCCAGCAACTCAGGAGGCTGAGGCAGGAGGATCACAAATTCAAGGCCAATCTCAGCAACTTAGCAAGACCCTCAACAATTTAGCAAGACCTTGCTTCAAAATTTAAAATAAAAGGAGTTGGGGGTGTAGCTCAGTGGTAGAGTGCCTCTGGGTTCAATCCCTAGTGCCTAATAATAGTAATACCTGAAGTGGGGGTGGGGGAAGAATTCTTTGTTTTTATAAAATGTTTAACATAAGCAGTATATGAGAGTTCCAAAATCTGTAAATGGCTAAATGACCATGTTGTTTTAGCTCCTAACCATTAAGAATGCCTGGGGATATCTTGAAAATTAATGCAAGAGAGGAAAACCAAGAGTTTGGGAAGATAAACCCCAAAGTGTTAAAAGGTAGTTATGTTTGGGAAATAAAATTAAGTGGAAAAAGAGAAAGGTAGAAGAGAGATACAGGGGATTTCACTTTTATATTATTTTAATAATATAAATGTGGAATTTTAAAAACCATTAAAAATGCAAAAGCAGGCCAGGCACTGTGGCACAAGGCCTATAATCCCAGTGACTTGGGAGGCTGAGTCACGAAGATTGCAAGTTCCAGGCCAGCCTTGGCAACATAGCAAGACCCTCTCTAGAAATAGAAAAATAGAGAGGACTGGGGATGTAGCTCAGTGGTAAAGTGTTTCTTGGTTTAATCACCAGAAGTGAAAAAAAAAAAAAAAGCAAACAATAGATGCAATGCATCTTAATTCACACTCTCACCACAAACTGTATCTGCAGAGACTGGTTTAAAATATCATACTTATTAAATAACTGTTTTACCAATCTTGGCAAGATTATTATCTTTCACCTAAGACTTTCCAGACTTACTGACTTCAGAAAAGAAGCAATCCAGTGCTGTAAATTCTTGGTGAGAGTGTATGTGACTGAAATCTACCGTGTGAGATCACCAGCTATGCCTCATTTAGGGAATTTGATGCAGGGATGCATGAGTGAGTGAATGGACACCAACCGAGGTTAATTTGGGGACTTCTGACATTGTCATCTATGCTTAGCAGAGAGAAGAGAACTGGCTGGACTATGGAGCTAAATTCTTCTTGTCCTGACCCAAAATGTATGCCATGAGATGAGGTTTAGACTTGTCAAGATTACAGAACCAACTTTAAAATGTCTTTTTATATGTTCGAGTTTCACCATATTTACTAGATGTTGGACAAGCCTTAGAGATAATAGCTCATAATTTTCCTCTGTTCATCATAAAGATATATTTTTCCCCATGAGGAATTCATAGCAGACTCTTAGAAAAATGAAATTCTGCAAGGAAATCCTTTTTAATAACAATGTTAGAGTGGAAAGCAGCCAATCAGGGAAATTTAATTCTCAAAATTCATAACACAGGAAGTTCTCTGCTTGCAAATAAAATATTTTCAAAAGGTCATTTGTAAGTCAGCTGTTTGAAATGGGGAACAATGCTATAAATGGTGGTTAGGTTGCCATTTAACCCCCAAAACATGTAGCATGCTGATCCTAACCTGCCTGTGTGAAAACCACAGTGATGACAAAATTACTTAAGGTTTCAAACAAGACAGGTCTAAAGTTGAATATTGTCCATTATAAGCATCTGCAGGTTGATGTTGCAACCTAAATACAACTTATAACACCATTTCAACTTTCAGAGTGCTGACTTATAAATACCCTAAAGAGGTAGATTTTATTATCCCCACATTGCAGACCTGGAAAATAAGCCTAAAGGGTATGCAACTAGAAAACAGGAAAATCAAAGTTTGAACCCACAGCAGACTGTATCTAAAGGTCAAGCCCTTTTTAGGGTACCAGTTTGTCTTTTGTTCTCAGTGGGGTTCTATTGTGGAAATCCTTAAATGCCAGGCTCGCGCTTCTATCAACAATGCAGTTTTATCAGCAAAAACATCCAAAAAAAGATCAAAGTGTTGCTTTAGGAAGATTAATCTTTGGGTGGATAAGTTGGAGGAAGTACTAGATGTGGGGATTTCAATTAAGAGATAGTTACGGCAGTTTGGCAGTTACGGAGAGGTCCAAGAAGAAAATAAT
>CM053411.1:50862152-50875622 GCA_028644305.1 Xerus rutilus
TGGTGGCTCACGCTTGTAATCCCAGCACTTTGGGAGGCTGAGACAGGAGAATCGCGAGTTCAAAGCCAGCCTCAGCAAGGGCGAGGCACTAAGCAACTCAGTGAGACCCTGTCTCTACATAAAACACAAAATAGGGCTGGGGATGTGGCTCAGTGGTCGAGTACCCCTGAGTTCAATCCCCAGTACCAAAAAAAAAAAAAAAAAAGAAAATAATGTGAAGGAAGACAACAAATAAACAATAAACAAAACCTTAGCAGCAGACCTGAGTGCCTGATTACTTCCAACACTGAGAAAGAGGAAGGGGTCCAAGAGGTTGTCCAGGTTCAGCTCCTGCTGCTGAAGAGAATGATAATAGCGTTAAATGAAAATGGGAAGCTAAAGAAAAGAGGTAAATGGAGAGAAATAACTAGAGTGATTGACAGACTTTTGGGGGAAGCTGAAGGGAATCAGAGATCATTTTTGGCACTTGAGACCATTAGATATTCCAACCTAAGTCATTTAATCTGCGAGTGGGGGATGACACCAAAACTAGCAGTCAAAGACCAAGCTAAAAGGGGTTAAGAAACCCAAGAGCAGCAGCAGTTGTGGGTGACAGTAGGGGACAGTAAAAAGGAGACGCTCAATGGCAGCACCCTCAACAGCTTTCTCCTGTGGATGAACTTGGCCATGCTCTCTGTGCTCTAGGCTGCTTGGGTTTTGCCAGTTTTTCATTCCTGGTCCTCTGGTCTTCATGCTGACTGTGTGGGCCATTCAATATCCTCCTGGTGAATCCCTTTTCTGCTTGAGTTAGCCAGGATGGGTTTCTGTGGTTTGCAGTTGAGAACACAGGAGTGGTACAAATGCCTCTTCAGTTTCAAACTAATCATGCTTGACGTCATAAACCAGATACCCTAATGGAAACCACCAGATCACAGTTTGAGATGTGGAATTAGAGTTTGGGAGAGGGATGGATCTGGGAATACAGATTTAGGAGGCTTCTAGAAGAGCCCATGATTAAATTCTAAGAAATTATGTAGGGAAAAGGTTTGAGAAAGTGGAAACAAGCAGAATGTAGAACCCCCAGGTGGGGTGGGGCACCAATATTTAGGAGGCAAGAAAATTAATCAGAAAATAAACAATAACAGGAATAGGAGGCAAATTGTACTAGTGCCATATTTCATAACCAAAAGGAGCCAAGGTTTTAAAAAATGGTGGAAGTTAGATGCAATTAAATGCTATCAAGTCCAAAGAAAATGAAGACTGAGAAAAGGATACTAGACTTAGTAAGATTACTGGTCTTTTGAGAGCTACTTTATCGTGGGGATGGAAATCAAGTTACAGGGGTAAAGACTGAGAGACTAGTGTGAATATAGAAGGAAAAAATATGGATTATAACTTAAAGAATTTGGAAAGATAATGTCTGTTTTGTTCACTGCTGCATTCCCAAATCTTTTTTTTTTTTTGGTACCAGGGATTGAACTCTGGGGTACTTGACCACTGAGCCACATCCCCAGCCCTATTTTGTGTTTTATGTAGAGACAGGGTCTCACTGAGTTGCTTAGCGCCTTGCCGTTGCTGAGGCTGGCTTTGAACTCATGATTCTCCTGTCTCAGCCTCTCAAAGTGCTGGGATTACAGGCATGCACCACCATGCCCAGCTGCATTCCCAAATCTAAAAAGCATCCAGCACGTGGCAAGTGCTCAAAAAATATTTGCTGCTTGAAAAGAGAAGAAAAAGCAGAAGCAGATAATTGTCTTAAACTAAAATATAGTAAAAGGGCATGTTTTTAGAATTGAGGATAAATGAGTATGCTTCCTAACAAGGGATACTAAGTTCTCTCTTCTACCTCCATCAGTGACAAAATCTGATTTCCTAGGCCCTTCACTAGTTGTCTCTAGATAGCTTCTCCACCCATATGCTATCCTTATTACTCTGCCATTCAGCTTGTTGGTACTATAAGCTAATGTAATTACCATCCTCTAGATAACAATTTCTCATTTTTATTCATATCTTACTCTCCTTTTAAAAAAATTCTAGCCAGGCACATGGTGCACACCTACAATCCAAGCACTCTGGGGGGCTGAGACAGGAGAATCACAAGTTCAAAGCCAGCCTCAGCAAGGGCAAGGCGCTAAGCAACTCAGTGAGACCCTGTCTCTACATAAAACACAAAATAGGGCTGGGAATGTGGCTCAGTGGTCGAGTTCCCCTGAGTTCAAACCCTGGTACCAAAAACAAAAACAAAAACAGAAAAACTCCATTTCTGGGCTGGAGTTGTGGTTCAGTGGTAGAGCGCTTGCCTAGCATGTGTAAGATACTGGGTTCGATTCTCAGCACCGCATATAAATAAATAAAATAAAGGTCCATTGACAAATATTTTTAATTCTTAAAAATCTATTTCTTCTACTAATTTATGTCCCACACTGAAATACATAAAATAATCCTCATCCACACGTATTTTGTCCCATACCATAGTAGAACTTTATTTTTTTTAATTAGTTTATTTAATTGCATTTCAAGTCATAGTACATATATAGAGCTCAGTTTTTCCATTTCTCTGGTTGCAAACCAGATAAAGTCACACCAATTGTGTCTTCATACATGCACTAAGGGTGGTGATGACGATCTCAATCAACCATCTTTACTATACCCATTCCCCTTTCCCGCCCCCCACTTCCTCCCTGCCGCGTCCAGTGTTCCTCCATTTCTCTTATGTTTCCCATTCCTACCCCTCTTATGTATCAGCATCCACTAATCAGAGAGAACATTCGGCATTTGGTTTTTTGGGATTGGCTTACTTCACTTAGCATAATGCTTTCCAATTCCATCCATTTGCCTGCAAATGCCATAATTTTATTCTCTTTTATTGCTGAATAATATTCCATTGTGTATATGTTCCACAGTTTCTTTATCCATTCATCTATTGAAGGGCATCTGGGTTGCTTCCACAGTTTTGCAATTGTGAATTGTGCTGCTATAAACATTGAAGTGGCTGCTTTACTGTAGTGTGCTGTTTTTAAGTCTTTAAGGTATAGGCCAAGGAGTGGGATAGCTGGGTCAAATGGTGGTTCCATGCCAAGTTTTTTAAGCAGTCTCCATACTGCTTTCCAGATTGGTTGCACCAGTTTGCAATCCCACCAGCAATGTTTAAGTGTACTTTTTTCTACCATAGTAGAACTTTAGTGAACTGTTGTGGATGATTTGATAAAACAAAGTCTCATTAACTAGAAGCCTAATTTCAGGTGCATAATTAGATGATATCTCAATTGCACATTTTTGGAAAATTCACTGTCTGTGGTCTGTTTCAACACCAAATTTTAAATCCATTAACCAAATGATCAAAAATAGTATCAAAATACTATAAAAGCTGAGTGTGGCAGCACATGCTGTAATCCCAGCTATTTGGGAGAAAGTTCGAGGCCAATTTAGCCAGACCCTGTCTCAAAAATACATAAATAAATAAAAAGAGTTGGGGATGAAAACTCAGTAGTAGAACACCCCTAGTTCAAATCCCCTGCACCAGAAAACAAAATGAAACAAAAAACTTTGTAAAGATGTGTTATAAATACTTAAAAGTTAAAAATGCCTCTGGTTTAAATAGCAATAATCAAATATTTCTTTTTTTATTTTCAATATTTCTTATTTTATCTTTCTCTGAGAGTCAGAAGTCTATGGGCAAAGAACAGGCATTTAAAAATCAATTTTAAGTAGAAACATAAGAAGTCTTAAGTGGTTTTCAAGAGCAATGGAACACTTGGACTGTGATAATAAGATTAAAGAACTGGAGGTTCCCACCCCTAGTTTATGGTCTTTCATGGATGTAATTAAAGTACATAAAGTCTTTCCAACGGATTTAAGAAGCAGTTTCCTTTTGCCTGCAGACTTTAGTGAGGCAATCTTCTAGTGCCTGTCATAGGCTCATCAGAGCAGTCAGCTGTAACATCAGGGTTCTTATGGGTATAACTATATTAATTTGCCTTTAAGCAGTCTGCAATTTTTAGGAAAAAAGGGAGAAATATAAAATGAAAAAATTATTTTGGATCAGGTTGTTCTGTTTAATTTCTTTAAAAATATTTTTTAAAAATTTTCAGTTGCAGATGGACACAATACCTTTATTTTTAAAAATTTATTTATTTTGATGTGGTTCTGAGGATCAAACCCAGTGCCTCACACATGCTACGCAAGCACTATACCACTATACCACTATACCACTGAGCTATAGCCCCAGCCCCATCCTTCTGATTTCTTCAAAAAATAATTGTATGTGCATCTGTACAAACAGAATGTATGTGTGTGTGTGTGTGTGTGTGTGTGTGTGTGTGTGTGTGAGTCTGTCTCCAAATAAATAGTGAATAAGCTTTTTGTATCACCCTCTTCCCAGTCTAAATTTTGTTTGGCCCACACTAAGTGCTTGATCAACATACAAATAGTCTGTAATAGCAAAGACTGATGGTCATCATCAAAGTCCTCCCAGTCAGGAGAGTGATTTTTCATTCCTAGGTACCTGGGAGACTTGAATGGTCATTTTCAAATAAGGCCTTCCTTCAATTTAAACTGTAATGGTTAAAGCATTGGGAGGATCTATGAATCGAATGCTATCCCATAAAATAAAATGTATAGGAGATTTTCTTAGAATTGGAAATTTCATTGGCTGGGGATGTGGCTTTGTGGCAGAGTACTTGGCTATCTTGCATGAGGCCCTGGGATCAATCCCCAGCACTGCAAAATAAAACAAAAAACCAATTGAAACATTCATTCCAAAATGGCAGCATTTTTGAACCAGCCTAGGAGGTAAGAAATGACCTAAGCAAAGATTGTCCAACGTAAAGATAGGCTGTCCTCAACCAACAGATACTAGCTCTTCCTATAAAAGAGTCCAGGATCCTCCCAAAGCCACAATTGTGGAAAAAGGAACTTCTTATCAGGGGAGTTGCTGGTCTCACTCATCCAGAATTCTGTATAATACCAGGCTCTTAACACAGGTTAAGAAATGTAGAAGCCGGGCGCAGTGGCTCATGCTTGTAATCCTAGCATTTTGTGAGGCTGAGACAGGAGAATCATGAGTTCAAAGCCAGCCTCAGCAATGACGAGGTGCTAAGCAACTCAGTGAGACCCTGTCTCTACATAAAACACAAAATAGGGCTGGGATATAGCTCAGTTGATAGAATGTTTGCCTCATATGCACAAAGCCATCAGTTCAATCCCCAGCAACACACACACTCACACACACACACACACACACAGAAAAAAGAATTGTAGGCATGCAAAGGACTTGAACAGACATTTCCCAAAATCAGAGATACAAAGTACTGATTATTGTGTCTAGAACAAGAATATTTAAAAAGTAGTACATCTACACAAAAGTCTGTACATAGATGTTTATAGCAGTTTTGTATATTGCCTAAACTTAAAAGCAATTGAGATGTCCTTGGGAAGATGAATGGAAAAATGAAGTATGGTACATCCAAAGGAATATTCAGTGCTAAAAAGGAAATAAACTCTCAAACCATGAAGATATATGGACTAACCTTAAATGCATATTAATGTGAAAGAAGTCAATTTTTTTTTCTTTATGGTGCTGGGGATTGAACCCAGGTACAACCTACCACTAAGCTACATCCCAGCTCTTTTTATTTTTTTATTTTTATTTTTTTTATTTTTTATTTTTTAAATTTTATTCATTTATTATTTATATGTGGTGCTGAGGCTCGAACCCAGTGCCTCACGCATGCTAGGCAAGTGCTCTACCACTGAGCTACAGCCCCAGCCCCATCTTTTTATTTTTAATTATGAGACAGGGTCTCTCAAAATTGCCTAAACTGGCCTTGAACTTGTAATCTTCCTGCTTCAGCCTCCTGAATAGCTGGGATTACCATGCCCAGCAAAAGGAGCTAATCTTAATAGGTTATATACTTTATAATTGCATCTCTATGCACCCTGAAAAAGCAAAATTATGGTAACAGTAAAAGATCAGTGGTCATCAGAGGTTAATGAGGAGGGAGGGATGAGTAGGCAGAACACAGGATTTTTAGGGCAGCAAAAATATTCTATATGATAGTATAATGGTCGATACATATCAGTATATATTTGTCCAAACCCATAGAATATACAACACCATTGTAAACTACCCTAATGTAAATTCTGGACTTTGAGTGATACTGGCACACTGGTGTAGGTTCATTGATTGTAACACATGTACCACTCTGAGGTGGAATGTTGATAATGGGGGAGGATGTATAAATGGGGTGCAGGAGACATATGAGATATCTCTGTACCTTAAAATTTTTTTTTTTTTTTTTTGCTGGGGTATAGGGGAATTGAACCCAGGGCTGCTCTACCACTGAGCTACATCCTCAGTTCTTTTCATTTTTTACTTTGAGACGAGGTCTTGTAAAATTGCCGAGGCTGACCTTGAATTTGCAACCTTCCTGCCTCAGCCTCCCAAATCGCTGGGATTATAGGGGTGGGCCATCATGCCTAGCTGCTCTTCTCAATTTTGCTGTGAATCTGAAAAAATTGATTTAAGAATAATCTCAAAAAATTTTAAAGGGAAAATTCTAAAAAGCAATGCATAGTAAAATGAGTAGATACTGCTTGATGGAAATTAAATTAGAAGAAAATATATGTATGTGTATGTATATATATATATTTTAGGGGGGTACCGGGGAATGAACTCAGAGGCACTCAACCACTGAGCCACATCTCCAGCCCTATTTTGTATTTTATTTAGAGACAGGTCTCACTGAGTTGCTTAGTGCCTGGCTTTTGCTGAGGCGGGCTTTGAACTCACTATCCTCTTGCCTCAGCTTCCCAAATTGCTGGGATTACAGGCGTGCACCACTGTGCCCGGCTAGAAAAAATATTTTTTAAAAAACTAATGTAAATAAGGAGGCAGGTAAACAGGACTTTCTTAAAAGCTAATAGGTTTGTAAAATGGTCAACATTTTAGAGGGCAAGTTAGTACTGTTTATCAAAACCCCTAAAATATGACTACCTTTAACTCAGCAATTTTACATTGAGAAATTAGCCCTTAGGAAATATTCAGAGTATAAAAAGACTTGTAGCCAGGCATGGTGGTGCACGCCTGTAATCCCTGCACTTTAGGAGGCTGAGACAGGAGAATCCCGAGTTCAAAGCCAGCCTCAGCAATGGCGAGGTGCTAAGCAACTCAGTGAGACCCTGTCTCTACATAAAGCACAAAATAGGGCTGGGGATGTGGTTCAGTGGTCAAGTACCCCTGAGTTCAATCCTCAGTACCAAAAACCAACCAACCAACCAAACAAACAAAAACCCCACAAAAAGACTTGTGTACCAGAAAGTCTCAGAATATTATTATTATTTTTTTTGGTACCAGGGTTTGAACTCAGGGGTACTTGACCACTGAGCCACATCCTCAGCCCTATTTTGTGTTTTATGTAGAGACAGGGTCTCACTGAGTTGCTCAGCGCCTCGCTGTTGCTGAGGCTGGCTTTGAACTCGCGATTCACCTGTCTCAGCCTCCTTAAGTGCTGGGATTACAGGCTTGCACCACCGCGCCCGGCCAGAATATTATTTTTAATGGTGTAAAACAAAAAATTATGCTATATTCATAGATTGGAATACTATGCAGCTATTCATATTGTGCATATTGTAAGTAAATGTTTAATTATGAGGAAAATGTTGATATTTTAATAAGTGAAAAAGAGATTGCAAAAATACTTCTATTGTGTGATCTCAGGATTTCAAAAGAGATGATTATGTATCTATAGATATACTACAAGAGAGTAAAAAAATCTACTAAAATGTTTATAGTGGTTATTTTGAGGTTCTTGGATGATGGATAATTATTATTTTACTCCTTTACTTTTTCCTACTTTGATAAGGCACATGTATTACTTTGGTACTCAGGAACAGTGTTGTTAAAAAACAAGCAAAAGGGGCCAGGTACGGTGGTACACGCTTATGATCCCAGCTACTAGGGAGGCTGAGGTAGGAATTGAAAATTTGAAAATTTGAGAGCAGCCTGGGCAACTTGGAAAGACCCTGTCTGAAAATCAAAAACAAACAAAAAAGGGCTGGGGATGTAGCTCAGTGGTAGACCGCTCCTGGGTACAATCCCTAGTACTGCAAAAACAAACACAAACAATAAGAAGCAAAAAAAAGAAAGAAAGAAAGAAAAGGAAGGAAGGAAGAAAGAAATCTAGCATTGGTCTAGGTTTTTATGATTTAATTATGCACAGGAGATGCAACTAAACTTCTTGCCCAGTTTTCATAACTGCTCAGTGAAGGATTTGTCATGCCCCGTGCTTAAGCTGCAAAGCAGAGCCCTGCTGTACTTCTAGAGAATCACTTCCCATAAATTCATGAAGTCAGAGAAAACCTGCTTCCTCTAAAATATGCTAATTGAACAGCCTGCATAAATGCTTTCTTTGACTTGCACTCCCCCCATTTGGGAGCAGGGTCAACAATAGAGTGGATGTTTCAGTGTGGACTGTGCTCTACATGTTTCTGCCCAATTAGGGCACCAGGGACTCTGAGCTGCTCGTGGTTATCTGAACTGAGGGACCCACTTAAGGGAGAGCAAGGACAGCTGGTGTCCAAGTGAGCATAGCCCTGAAACCCTCATGTTCTAGTGCGTATCATTAGAGAGTCAGTCTGGTCCTCTAAACGGTCACCCTACCCCCCTCATGTTTTCCCTTGATATTCCCCATAATGACATCTGTTCTTTATAAGGTAGAGACCAGTGGTTAGAATATTGGTTCTGGGTTCCTGTTCCACTGCTATTTAATATAAGGTCATGGTCGCTATAAGTGTTGCGCAAGCCCTAGCAGGATACTTTACCTAGAGCCAGGATACACTTGAGAGGGCTGGAAAGAAAGTTTCTCAGCCAAAGGACGAATTCTTTCTCCTTACTTCTAATGTAGAAAGGATAAAATTAAGCTCCCTCTGAGGGCAGCTAGAGAACTCTCCTTGTAAGGAATATTGGCATTTCTCCACAGCCAGAATTGCTAAAGAAAGACTATTGTGCCACTAAATAAAAGCAGTTCTTTTCACAGAGACATTTTTTCTTTTTTTCTTTCTTTCTTTTTATTCTAGTTTTTTTGTTTTGTTTTGTTTTGTTTGTTTGTTTGAGAAGGAGTCTTGGGTTCATATTTCATTTTCCAAGTTGCTCTTGAACTCCCGGGCTTAGTGATCCTCCCACCTCAGCCTCCTGAATAGCTGGAGCTACACGTTCATACCACTGCACAAGATGAGGCATAATTTTCTTGGTGTAACTCTTTGGTAACTTAAATAGACACTGTTCCCTGTCTATCACATTCAGCCTCTAAATGAGCCCAACTTATCCCCCTAGAGTACAAATAATCCCATGAAGATGTACTGAATACATACTTGGATAATACCAAGGTAGAACATTTTAAAGTGAACAGTTCATTTGGATAGGGCAAAGAGGAAGGAAGGGAAGGGAGGGGGCATAGGGATAGCAAAGATGGTGGAATGAGATGGACATAACTACCCCAGGTACATGTATGAAGACATGAATGGTGTGAATCTATCTTGTTTACAACCAAAGAAATGGAAAATTGTGCTCCATATGTGTACTATGACTTGAAATGCATTCTTTTGTTTTAAAAAATAAAAATAAATAAATTTTTAAAAAATTAAAAATTAAAAAAAATGAACAGTTCAATGATTTTGAGTATACTCAGAATTGTATATCACACTAACTCCAGAACATTATCAATCTCCCTTTCACCCATCCCAATTAAGTCTGGACCCATTAATGGTCACTTCCATTGTCCTATCTGCCCAGTCTCTACCAACCACTAATGTTTCTATGGATTTGGCTATTCTGGGCATTTCATATAATTAGAATCAATCATACCATATGTGGTCTTTTGTGTCTACATTGTTTCTCTTAAGTCAAGTTTTATTCATTTTGTATTCATGTACAAAGTATATATCAGAACTTAATTTCTTTTTGTAAATTTTTTTTTAGTTGTTGATGGCCCTTTATTTTTTATTTATTCATAAGTGGTGCTGAGGATCAAGCCCAGTGCCTCACACATGCTAAGCAAGCCCTCTACCACTGAGCCACCACCTCAGCAGAACTTAATTTCTTTATATAAACAAGTAATATTCCATAGAATGGATATACCACATTCTGTTTATCCAATCATCAGTTTACATGTTTTGAGCTATTTCGGCTTTTTTACCTGTTATGAATAATGCTAGAAACATTAGTGTACAAATTCTTATGTGCACATGTGTTTTCATGGGAGTGGAATTTCTGTGTCATCTGGTAACAATTCTATGATTAGCAGTTTAAGGAACTGTCTGGTACTAGTTTTTAAGAGTCCTGGCTGTTTCTGCGCCACTTCATAATTCTCCACATAAATATATGAACATCTATTTCTTCTAATCAATTTGAGTTGGTTTCAGTAACATTACTTGAAGTGTGATGAGCCCTAAAAAAGTCACCTACACTTATTACTTCTGGTTTAGCCTTTCTTAATTCCTCAGTGCCCTTTATTTTGGCTCTGGTTTTGCACATCTCTTGGATAATGCTTTTTAGTTTGACTTTGTTTACATTGCAAGTATCAGTCACTCATTTCAGTTAGTTCAAGTATAAGGCTGTTAAGAAAAATACAAGATAAGACACTGGAAGCAAGAAGAGGAACAACCATGGGATGGCTTTGGAGAAACTAGTACTAAAAGCTAGTTCTCAATTTGAGGTGACCATACAGATCTCACCAATTAGAAATTCATAGGTCTTCATTCTCACTCTATTTCATCTTTAGTTTTTATTTTTTAATTTTTTGGTACTTGGGATTGAACCCAGTGGCACTTAACCAGTGAGCCACATCCCAGCCCTATTTTTTATTTTATTTTGAGACAGAATTTCCCTAAGTTGCTTAGGTTCTCACTAGGTTGCTGAGGCTGGCTCTGAACTCAAGAATCTCCTGCCACAGCCTCCTGAGTTGCTGAGATTACATGTATTTCATCCTTATAAATATAGTTTGGCCATACTCTTTTTTGCTTTGTTACTATCTGGTAACTTCTCTTTGTGCTTTCGTGCCTCTTCTATGAGTGTGACTGATTGGCACAGTGAATCTTTTTACACTAGCTACAGGTAATGAGAATCCAGCCAATCTGTGGATTGGCTCCCTTGAATCAGGTGCCCATTTCTGGTTCAAACAGCCATAAGATCAGAGACCTGGATCCCACGGCACAAAACATGACTGCTAGGTCTACTTCTTAATCAGGGGCCAGAAGTTATAGCCATTTCTTCTTCTTCTTCTTTTTTTTTTTTTGGTACCAGGGATGGAACTCAGGGGTACTCAACCGCTGAACCACATCCCCAGCCCTCCAGCCCTATTTTGTGTTTTATTTAGAGACAGGATCTCACTGAGTTGCTTAGCACCTCACTGTTGGCTTTGAACTCACGATTCTCCAGTCTCAGTCTCTCAAAGTGTGCGGGGATTACAGGCATGCGCCACCATGCCTGACTAGTTATAGCCATTTCTATTAGGTGATATTGGGACAGAAGGGCATAGTGATTTTTTTTTTAAACGATTGATATTTTAATAAAAATGAATCACCTCTCTTGCAATCAACTTCTGTCTTTGGTCTTAGTGATTCAGCTTTAGTAGAGTTTCCTGTTTTCAATGTGCAGCTTTATGCACTCTGATCAAGGATAAAATGTGCTTTTGGTCTCAACCCAACCCAACACACTCATGGATCAACTACCTTCCTGTGAGAGGAGCTGGATTAAACATGTGGAATAAAGACAGTTTGTCCTCTTGGAAGGTGCAAACAGCAAAGGCCCCCTTCCTTGCTCCTATCATGGCCTCTCCCGATTCCTGCTTCGTTGCCACCACATTTCCTAAAATGTAAAAGATGAGGACCACAGTAAAGGCTCACAGAGTACAGCAAAGTCCATGACTTCCAGGTTGACTTTCAACATGTCACGCTGGAACAGAACAGGAAGCTCCTTGAGCCAAAAGTCAAGCTTCAGGATGGGTGGAAGACTGACTGGCCTTGAGTACTTTCTGTAAGAACATGAACAAGAGATAAAAGTTTATTCACAAAGGGGAAAATGCAGGTTTTAGGGTATGTATACATTTTTTTCTCATTAACAAAGCAAAAAAAAATAATAATGAAAAGAAAAGAGTTTCATAAAAGTCTTCCATTTGGAAAGAATCCTGATTTCTGAAGAGGATAGACCCATAGTTTGCCCTACTTTTATTTTTTGTTCCTTCAGTTTTTTATTTATGTGCTTCCCTGTGGCTAATGTTAAGTGTGCATTTGCCAGATTGTCTGGACACACTCCAAAAGAAATATCTCGCTCATATCTTTAAAGCAAAAGGCATTTAGTACACATGTCTAAAAGCTAAAGTAGCTTGAGGGTAGGGATGGGAACAGTGATAGAGAACAGAGAAGGGAGAGTTTCATATTTTACTAGCAAACTTTTGAACAGACTTTCTGAACCTTAGCATTTTAGGAATTTGAGTTGGCCAAGTCAGTTGGGAACGAGTCATACACAGCAGGAATCAGAAAAAGGAAAGATTATTTGCATGAGTTTCGTACTACTTAATTGGAAATGCATTGTTCCATAAACCAGGCACAACACAAACTTTTTTGTTTATTTTAAGGCTGTCTGCTGCCCTGCATTGTGAGTTTGCTCAGTAGGCCAGCGTGGCACAAAGACAGAACTGAGAGCCCAAATTCTGAAGACAAACACTGAGATCGTCACTCAAGAGCTTTCTCAAGGTTGGCTGGCTATTGTCAGGAACAGTCCTTACTCAGGCTTGCTCATGGTAGTTTGAGTCAAGTTGATTTAGTGTTCATTCTGCCCTTCAGATTGCTTGTATGTTCCTGAATATATTTCAAAGAGGCTGAAATCCCATCTCATCTACAACCTGGATGTGAAATGTGATAGGGTGAGGCTTTGGGTTTTAGGGAAATAAAAGCTGCAAATTTTAGAATGGAGAAGAAAGGTGCAGGGTGTGGTGGTTGAGAGTATGGACTCGGGGGGCGTGACTCGCTGGGTTGGAGTCTCTGCCCTCTCCTTCTTAGCCCTATGATCTAGGCTAAGTAAGCTGACAGCTCAGTGCCTCAGTTTTCTATCTGTAAAGATAGGGATTACATAGCCCCATTGTGGTATTGTTATTATAAGTATTGAGTTACATTTGTAAGGTCATTAGGACATTGTCTGGCATGTAGTAAGTGATACACGTATTTGTTAAATAAATATAATGATGGCTGGTCATCGGCTCAAGAACCCTATATATTCAGATGAGAAAAGGTAGGAATGCCAGAAACAACCCACATTGGGGCACAGCTAAATAAACTACAGGGTTATTGTACTTGAACAGTGTAGCCACTTCTAAAATGAGACATCTATATATATACTGCTGTGGAATAACTCCTGAAGTATACTGTTAACAGAGAGCAAGTCTCAGTATAGTATATGTTGGAATAATTATGAGAACAAACACTTACTGAGCATTT
>CM053411.1:50876122-50917968 GCA_028644305.1 Xerus rutilus
TTTCTGTGTTGAGCAGTGTTTTAAGAGTTTACATATATATTAACTCATCTAACCTCTCTCTATAATATATAAATGTATATATATACACATATATATAATAAGAAAGTCTTATTTTATTTTCCTCATTAAAGAAATTAATGAGAGAATTGAGCCTCAGAGAGATTAGGTAGCTTGTTTGAGATCATACAGCTGGTGGGAAGATAAACTGGGACTTAAACTCAGACAGTCTTATTCTAGAGTCTGTTTATTAATAACTGTGCTAAACTACTCTCCCATTACTATAATTCCAGTCGTGTATAAACAAAACTATATACACAGACAAAACCCATCAAACAAGGTCTGGAAATGCAGACTCAAACTATTCACTTCTAAAGAGGAGAGTGAGAAGCCGGGCGCGGTGGCTCAAGCCTGTAATCCCAGCACTTAGGGAGGCTGAGACAGGAGAATCGCGAGTTCAAAGCCAGCCTCAGCAACGACAAGGCACTAAGCAACTCAGTGAGACCCTGTCTCTACATAAAACACAAAACAGGGCTGGGGATGTGGCTCAGTGGTCGAGTGCCCCTGAGTTCAATCCCCAGTACCAAAAAAAAAAAAAGAGGAGAGTGAGATTCAGTGGGGTCTGGTGATGGCAGATGTTTCAGGTGAATAGGGACTTCCACTTTTTATGATACATACTTGTATATTCCTTGGTTTATTTAGTATAATACAAACATAATTCATATATTACTTTTGGAATTAAAAATAATTGAAAAAAATGAATTTGTTTTACTTAAAAAATAGTTATGAGCTGGGCGTGGTGGAGCAAGCCTGTAATCCCAGCACTTAGGGAGGCTGAGACAAGAGAATCATGAGTTCAAAGCCAGCCTTAGCAACGGTGAAATGCTAAGCAACTCAGTGAGACCCTCCCTATCTCTACATAAAACACAAAATAGAGCTGGGGATGTGGTTCAGTGGTTGAGTACCCCTGAATTCAATCCTCAGTACCAACAAAAAAGAAGAATATAACCTTTGCCTGACATGGTGGTAGACACCTATAATCCCAGCAACACAGGAGGTTGAGTCAGGAGAATTGCAAATTTGAGTCCAGCCTCAGCAACTTAGCAAGACCCTGTCTTAAAATTAGAAATAAATACATAAATAAAAAGAATTTACACCTGGCACAGTGGCGCATGCCTGTAATACCAGTGGCTCAGGATGCTGAAGTAGGAGGTTCACAAATTCAAAGCCAGCCTTAGCAATTTAGCGAAGCCTTAAGCAAATCACTGAGTCCTTGTCTTTAAATAAAATATAAAAAGGGCTGGAGATATGGCTCAGAGTTTAAGCACCTCTGGGTTTAATCCCTGGTACCAAAAACAAACACACACACACACACTCAAATTCACTCTTCAATGTGCCTACAAAAAGGGCACCAGGATATTTGTATAAAAATGTTCAACTGGGCGTGGTGGGGCACACCTATAATCCCAGCACTTTGGGAGGCTGAGACAGGAGAATGGCGAGTTCAAAGCCAGCCTCAGCAAAGGTGAGGTGCTAAGCAACTCAGTGAGGCCTTGTCTCTAAATAAAACACAAAATAGGGCTGGAGATGTGGCTCAGTGGTCCAGTACCCCTGAGTTCCACCCCCGGTACCCCCTCAAAAAAAGTTCACTGAGGTGTTACTTAATCAAGCAATACATTGGAAACTACCTGAACATCCATCATTAGAAAACTGACTAAATACATTTTGATACATCCATGTAAGGAATGACATTTGAGAATCCAGAAAAGGCCCAACAAAGAGCAGCCTTATTCTTTGCTCAGATTCTGAACAAACTAAGAAATAAAGGAGTAGTAGATGAAGGACACAATGTCGCTGATAAAGGCTATATTGTGTGTGTGTTATCTCATATTAAGTGGGAGTCAGATAGGCTGTCTCCAACTGAAACCCAGAGTTGGGCACACACTCCCAGTTCAGGGTTTTAGTTGGAGGAAGCCCATCTGTCTGGAGCAGCAGAAGGCCCATTCTCTTCAGCTGACTTGATCTTGAGAAAAACACAGTCAAACTAGCATATTTAGGATATTCTTCCAAACTCATTAATCAGATAAGTCACCCTGCACTCAGGGATGAATAAAGGGACAAAAAGTGGCCAGGAGAGACATTAATTTGAGTGCATTTCACTTGGAAGGCACATTCTTTTCTCACAAAGACAACACAGGCATTAAACATAGAAGTGTATCCACAGTCCACACACATGGCAAGACCTCTGAAATGGCATTTGAGGTGAAAAATGTGAGATGCGGAGAATAAGATGTCTCTCATGTAAGATTTTGTTAGAGGACATACACATATAGGTAGTGAAAAGAATACACAAAACAATAGTAATAGTGCTTAAATTTGGGGAAGTGATTCAGGCAGAAAAGAGGGAGCTTTCAGCAGGGCGTGGTGGCTCAAGCCTGTAATCCCAGCACTTAGGGAAGCTGAGACAGGAGAATCACAAGTTCAAAGCCAGCCTCAGCAACGGGGAGGTGCTAAGCAACTCAGTGAGACCCTGTCTCTACATAAAACACAAAAATAGGGCTGGGGATGTGGCTCAGTGGTTCAATCCTCAGTACCAAAAAAAAAAAAAAAGAGGGAGCTTTCATTTTTCCTTTTTATACTTTTTATTTTTCTTTTCTTTTCTTTTTTTTACTGTTTTGATCTTTTCCTCATGTGTATGCGGTACTTTTATTTCTAAAAATAGGGGTTATCTAGACTGAAGGATTAATGACCACTACTGAGTTCTTCTTTATACTTCTCTGCAAAAGTAAGTTATATTAAACATTATTCAAGAAAATAAAAACAAGGCAGCATAAAAAAAAAAAAGCACCCTCTCTAGCCTTGGGAGCCCTAATGAGCTGTAATCATAGAGACGCCAGACTAGTAGAAATTGGAAGAAAGAGCTATAATCAACAGGAAAAGAACACTCTCCACAATTTAAAGTATCCCAGAAAAAGCAGCAGTAATGACAGCAGGGCTGACTTCAGGAAAAGCAGAGACAGGAGCAGCTGTGGCAGGGCCTGCGGTGGATGGAATGGATGATAACGTGAAATGACATCAGGGAACATAAGCCGCCACCTAGGACCCCAGGACCCCAAGGAAGAGAGAATGGAAGGGCCAAAGGCATAAAATCAACAGGAGGTAAATTTAGGAGTTCAAGTGATTGTGACTCATGGCTTGAGGGTCCTTAAGCCTTGAGTGGCCTTGAAGAAACTGGGACATGAAGGACAGTGGAGCTGCTTCCTGCAGCCCCAGGTAAATAAAATGAGGTCAGTGTGATAGAGCCTGCAAGGTGGCAAGGTAGCTGCCTCCTTCTCCTGCCAAAGCTGTGGCAGGGAATGCCATTAGAGCAAAGCCAGAATGTGGCTTGATTCCTTTTCCCACTCCTCTGTCACTAGACCAGACCCTGCAAAAGAATTCCAAAGAATTGCTTTTCATAGTAATCCACATTGTAGTCTTGCCCCCAAATCACTGAACAGATACTTTAAGACTCAAATTCTTTAAAACAACTTTGTTTTACTATAAACCTCACATTCCAACTATGTTTGAAGCAAGTGTTGCTGCCCACGTGAAGACATATCTCACTGTTGTCTGGAAGTTGTGTGCTCAGCAATGAAGATATTTCTTAAACTTCCTTTGGTTCCCACAGAACGAAAGCAGCCTCCGTTATAATAAAGCATGCAGCTCCATGGGTTAAGAAGCTCATAATGTCGCTGTCTTGGGTCATTTTCTTTGTGTAAAGTGGTCAGAAACAGTGAAAGTTCACCAGCAGATCTGTCTCTTGCAGGAGGACGGGTGTGAGAATTAGTCAGCAGTTAGACCCGCTCAGACGTCCATGAGGTTGTAACTTAATCTTGACAACATAGTCTTTCCTGGAAGAGACTTGAGCAGCGATTTATCATTTTATAATTTGTGGTTTAAATTTGAGCCATAAACCAAGAAGCAGCTGTATTGGTTTGAGGCACTTTGGAGTCTTTTTAAAACCCCAGAAGGCAGGAAGACAGCTTCAAACTTGAGGCCCCAAACTCTTGGGGTTTAACTGAGAGAGCACAAAGGATGAAGTTTCTGTGCTGGCTTTTTTCTTAAGAAATGTATGGAATGCACGCCTTTGTTTGTTTTAGACTTGGGGAAAAAGCAGATTTTGATAGCTGGAGCCTTGCGCTGGCCCCCTCCTATCTTAGGATGGCCGGTTTTTGTATGTTCCAGGGGCCCCCTGGGAAATGAGATGCTGGAAGGCTGAGAGGGGGGAAATGGGTGGAGAAAGGGGAAGCCAGGGAAAGGGAGGAGTGCCAGAGATAACTCTGCTGACTTCACAGTTTTCCACTGGGGCCTGCCCTGCCTACCTCTGTTGACATCAAAGCTCTGAGTGCCTCTGCGTGCTTGTTCCGTCCGCCCTGCCTGCCACCACTGGGAGAAGAATTGGCGATTAGCCCTACGACAAAACTGAGAATCAAATTTTTGCAATGAACTTTTTCTTTAAAAATATATATCTATCTCTCTGTGTGTATACACACACACACACACATATTATATAGATACATATAATACATATTTGGTTCTATGAGGCAGCTCTGAGTACCCCGTGGGGGGTTCAAGCATCCATCCAGGACAAAGGCAGCTTTTACAGAGATGTCTCCAGAAACTTGGGCAGCTTTCCAAGGTGTCTTACGGGTTCTGCAGCAGTGTTGGCTTTCTGTGGGCAGATGGGTGTGGCTTTTGCAATCATGTTGGGGCGCCTGAATTTGGGAAGACTTGGCTCCTCTCCCCAGAGCAAAGCAGGCATTGATTCTTTTTTGTATGCTTGGTTTTTGTTGTTGTTGTTTTTGTAGTAGTGAGGATTGAACCCAAGGGTGCTCTACCACTGACCTACACTCTCAGCCCTTTTTATTTTGTTTTGGGACAGGGTCTCCCTAAGTTTCTGAGGCTGGCCTCAAACTTGTATTTTTCTATTTCAGCTTCCCAAATAGCTGGGATAACTGGTGTGTGCCACTGTGCCCATCTAGGCCATCAGAGTTTGCTAGCAGCTGTACAACAAAATCTGTTGCCATTCCATTTCTTTTTCCTGCTCCCTCTGATAGGATTTACTTGTTTCCATTCCCATTTCTCTTTTCTCTGGAGTCATCATCTGGCCTCTCCCCAGGGAGGAAGCAGAGGAAATAAGATGATCATATCCGTTTGCTGTCATTTATGACCTTCGAATTTGCTTGTCACTTGAGACTCTGCACCATAACAGTCACAGCACCCTTGCTGAGTCAAATCATACCATGGAGTCTACATGTAAAAACCAAGTTGGACAGCACAGGTTTAAAATACATACATGCACTGTTCAATGTGAATTTTTTTTTTCTTTTGGTACCAGGGATTGACCTCAGGGGCACTTGACCACTGAGCCACATCTCCAGCCCTATTTTGTGTTTTTTTTAGAGACAGGGTCTCACTGAGTTGCCTAGTGCCTCACATTTGCTGAGGCTGGCTTTGAACTCGCGATCCTCCTGAGTTGCTGGGATTACTTGAAGATAAGCCCAGGCTAGAAGTGGGATCCCTGGAAATCCAGCTCCAGCAACAAAACTAAGCACTTAGACCTGTTTAAAAGTTCTATAACCTAAGCTGGAAATACAGCTCTGTGGTAGAGTGCTTAGCATGCATGAGGCCCTGGATTAGATTCTCAGTACCACCAAAAAAAAAAAAAAAAGTGAAAAAAAGACATTCCAAAGCTGGCTATTAGTCAAAAGATTCCAGCATTCTCTGCCTTTTAACTTAATCACTGCTGGCTTTTCCTCCTGACTTGAGAAAGTTCCTAGGAGAATGTGGAATAGGCTCTGTGGAATAGGCTCTGCGGAATAGGCTTTTCTGGAATGTGGCCACACTGAGAGTTGTCTATGCTTGCTCTGGCTGGGTCTGCACTTGGGCTGAAGAGCATTTTTAAAAACACATGATTCTTGTCTGTAAGGGAAACAATAGAAGTCTTACATTTTAGATAAGAAATCCGTGAGTGAGGTAGTTCAAACCCCACATGTAATAGTAGGGATTTTAAAATTGGGATATTGGAGCTTAGAAAAGTTAGTTAAGAGACATGCCAGCTGGGCATGGTGGCACATGCCTGTAATCCCAGCACTTTGGGAGGCTGAGACAGGAGAATCGTGAGTTCAAAGCCAGCCTCAGCAATGGTGAGGCGCTAAGCAACTCAGTGAGACCCTGTCTCTACATAAAACATAAAATAGGACTGAGGATGTGGCTCAGTGATTGAATACCCATAAGTTCAATTCCCGGTACCAAAAAGAAAAAAGAAAAAAAGAGAGATATACCTAAGGTAAGTTTTCACCAGTTAATCCCACAAGCAAGAATTAGTACCTGAGTCAGTTGTAACAAATACATCCTTAAGGACCCAAAGCCTAATAAGAGTGTTACTCAAAATTGGGCTTAGTACAAGCAATGAATGAACTGATGCTGTCATGATGGAGATAGCTGAAACTCTCTGCCCTGGCTTTCTAAACTCAGAGAGTCTCTCCCCTGACTGTCAACACCTTTGATTCAAAGTGCTTTCCGGAGAGCCATTTTGACTCAGCTTGCAGACATTCTTGGGGCCCCCCTTCCAAGAAGAAATGCTATCTGGTGTAGACCCAAGTCAGGCCCTGCCTGCCTGGGAGTATGTCATCTGTGCCTTGGACTGTCTGGCGACTAAAGCTCCAGGCTCCTGCTCTTCAATCAACACCAGCAAATCTCTGCAGTGTTGGCTCAACTCACAGGCCTTAATCTTTAGCTCTCACATAGTTGAGACAATTCTTTTTTTAAAAGAGACATTAAGGCTATATTAAGCTTCTCTTCCCTGAATTCTTTTTCTCAAATGCCCATCGTCTTCCCTTTACTACTATTTATTTCATCCCTGTATGACCTGATACTGGAGAAACCAAGGGGAACTTGGTCCATGATACCATGAATCTAGATAATTGCTGTATCATTTTATTTTATTTTATTTTTTATTTTTTGGCACTGAGGATTGAACTCAGGGGCACTCGACCACTGAGCCACATCCCTAGCCCTGTTTTGTATTTTATGTAGAGACAGAGTCTCACTGAGTTGCATAGTGTCTCGCCGTTGCTGAGGCTGGCTTTGAACTTGCAATTCTCCAGTCTCAACCTCCCAAAGTGCTAAGATTATAGGTGTGTGCCACCGTACCTGGATAATTGCTGTGTCATTTTATAATCAAGTTACAGATCAAAAATCAAAAAGATGATTGCTTATAGTCTTCTGTTCCAGTAATGGTGCATTCACTCCACCTAGCAAAGTAAGGCATCTGATGTTCAAGTTCAGTGTTCTCTTGGCTCGCTTCCTAGCTGTGGTCAAATTCTCTGCATGCTCAGTCTTTCTTTTCTGGATTATTTGTGGAATTGCCAGGAGGGCAGAAGCATGAAGAATGCAGCAGTGAAAGAAAAAAAGTTATCTGCAAACAATTGACCAAAGCCAGTTGTAGATGGACAGAGTCAGGGTTCTTGGTTGCAAGCAACAGAAACCAACCTGATTGATGGAAATGCAGCTGGGCAACTCATAGAGTCACTGGGAAGGTCAGAGAAACAGGAAGCAGGATTTGAGTATCACGGCCAAGGCCACAGGCACAGTCACAGCATGGAGAATGTAAGATGAGGATATACTGCTGCTTTTGCCCGATGCTGGATCACAAATGGCACTGCCACCATCTTCAACCTTGAACACTGGATGGCACCATGAACACCACTGCCCTGTAGCCTCCCCGCAAGAAGGATTCTCCATGGTACCTGTTTATTGGTACAAGTAATGAAGTAATTTCTGATTCTCTTTGAAGCAGGTATACTTGCTTGGTCAACTCTTGGTTATGTCCTCATGCCCTGTTTGCAAAGAAAAATAAAAAAGAGAGCATCTGGTTTTGGGGGTTTTTCTTTTCTTTTCTTTTTTCCAGTGCTAGGGATCAAACCCCAGCATGCGAGACAAGCATTCCACCAGGGAACTGCATCCCCAATCCCAGTACTCTTCTTCCTTAGTGCAATCAAGATTCATAAAGTGAGCTGGACGCGGTGGTTCACGCTTGTAATCCCAGCACTTAGGGAGGCTGAGACAGGAGAATCACGAGTTCAAAGCCAGCCTCAGCAACGGCGAGGCGCTAAGCAACTCAGTGAGACCCTGTCTCTACATAAAACACAAAATAGGGCTGGGGATGTGGCTTAGTGGTCGAATGCCCCTGAGTTCAATCCCTGGTACCAAAAAAAAAAAGATTCATAAAGTGGTAAATCTCCTAAACACAGGAAGAGAGTTCAGATGCTGACTAGTCACAAATGACCCTGCCTAAACCCCCTTCCTCTAATCCCATGTGAGGGGAAGGACTGGGTCAACACTGATGGCCTGCCAGAGAATTATAAATGAGCCCAGTACGCACAGTCCAGCCCTGAGCCCAGTACTTGTTACTAATCTGAAAAGCAGTTCCCTTAGTTTAGCAAGAGCAGCATAACCAGGTTCCTGTGGTGTGTCCGTCCCCTTGTCAAGTCCCTCCCACCCTTCCTACAAGGGGCTCCTTCCAGCCCCAATGAGGGGAGACAGGGAGCAGCAGGGAGGTTCACACAGCCTCTCCTTCTGCATGTGAATCAGCCCTGCCTGCTTCTGCTGTGGCCAGCCATCCTTTCACACCAGCAGGAAGGAAACTGAAGTTGATGCCATCTAAAAACAAAACACCAGGGGCTGAGGGTGTAGCTCAGCAGGAGAGCACTTGCCTAACTCGCACAAAGCCCTGTGTTCAACGTCCAAGCACCCCAAATAAAACAAAAAAAAGAACAAAGCCTACATCAGAAGTTTGTACCTTTGGCTTTGACCTCTCATCCCAGACCTGCTGCTTGGACTTTTGATAATCTATGGATCTACTGCATATAGTGTTTTATCAAAGTTTTGTCACTGCCAGCCACCAAGCACCAGGGCTGTTGCCTGAGAGGCAGGTAGTAGACAGAAGTGTCAATCAGTCACCCATAGTTCCTGGGCCTCAAAGCCCCAGGTCATTTTCTTTTCACTGATATTGTCTAGAGGGGATTTTTAAATCTGTGGTTTAGTTTTTGTTTGTTTGTTTTACTCTCCTACCCACCCCCCATAAAGGAGTATTTTTTTTTTTTTTAAAGAGAGCCCCAAATAAAACCAAAACTGAAAATTCTTTTTTGAGTCATCTAATTATTTGTTCTCTGTCTTTGGAAGAGAGGCCAAATAACCTCAAGTGTAGCACTCTCATTAAAGGATGATCCACAGGGTCAGGCTGTCCCTCAAGTCATTCTCAGGATCCTGCCCTGGGGTGGGCCTGTGGTGACACAGTGTTTTCCTTTATCCCTTTCCTGGGGATGTGGCTGGGAAGCGCCTCTGGGCAGGGTGGATAATTTCCACTGTTTCTAGTTTGGGGAGAGATCAGGGTGGCAAGTAGAGTGTGTCTGTTCCCATTCTTTCCTGTAACCCTCAGCACAAACGTAGCTCCCACCTCACCTACTTTTTCCTTTAGGAGTTCAGACATTCCTAGGGAAACTGAGTACAAAGTGGCACACACTGTAATCCCAGCTACTCAGAATCCAGAGGCAGGAAGGTCACTAGTTCGAGGCCAGCCTCCGCAATTTAGCGAGGCCCTAAGAAACCTGGTGAGATCCTGTCTCAAAATAAGGGAAAAAAGAGTTACTAGAGGAGCCACCCACAAAGCCTGTACAAAAGCTGTGGGCAGTTTAAGTTTCTGAGTGCCCTTTATTAATAAGGTCACTAGAAACAGATGCTTTTAGAATATGTTAACTTAGCTTATTATAAATTGGGCTTCCACTGGAGCCAAGGTTCAAAACAATAGCTCTGACCCTCTTAGAGGGTAAACATAAGAAATTATTAGGTACCAGGCACAATGGCATACCCTGTAGTCCCAGTGACTCGGGAGGCCAAGTCAGGAGGATTATAAGCTTAAGGCCAGCCTGGGCAATTTAGCAAGACCCTGCCTCAAAATAAAAAATAAAAATGGGTGGAGAACTAGCTCAGTGGTAGACTCCCCCTGAGTTCAATTCTCCTGTACTAATAAAATAAAATAAAACCAGGCTGGGCAAGGTGGCACATGCCTGCAATCCCAGCACTTTGGGAGGCTGAGACAGGAGAGTCGTGAGTTCAAAGCCAGTCTCAGCAATGGCGAGGCGCTAAGCAACTCAGTGAGACCCTGTCTCTACATAAAACACAAAATAGGGCTGGGGATGTGGCTCAGTGGTTGAGTGCCCCTGAGTTCAATCCCCAGTACCGAAAAAAAAAAATCAGGAAAAAGATAAACCTATTTTTTTTTAAAGATATGTTTCTCATAGTCTTGACTTTTAGGATTCGATAAATTTCATTTAGATTGAGCACAAGGAAAAAGATTATAACCTCATGAAGTGATGATATAACTTCCCTTTTTTAAACAGTAAGAATGACATCATCATCAGTGTTTCCCTTTTTTGATTTAACTGTCAGGAAGTCCAGACTTCAGTTTAGGATCTATATACAAAATTATCTCTGGTTCCTGGTCTTCTCCTAAGCCAACCAACAAATCAGAAACCTGACCAAGTTCACTCAAAACTCGATCTCACTCTCCTCACGCACCTGCCCTAGCTGGAGAGACTGTTACAGGCTAGCATACATGAAATGATTGGCAGAATTGTGTCAGTGTTAAATGATAAGAAAATATATTTTAGGGTTGAGGAGACAGATCATTCCAGATTAGAACAGGCAAGAAGGTTTCATGAAGGAAGTGGTGCTTACAGGAAGCTTTAAGACTTGGAGTTAGTTTCAGGGCTTCATTTCATTGAACCAATTATATGGCTTGGTTTAGATTATCAGAGGCTTTGGGGCAAAAACCAGGAAGTTTGTATGGTTGGCTTTTTCATTAGGGACACATTCTGAACCTCTCTGAGTAGCCAGTTCCTAACTTTGGGGGGAGGAACTATGGAAGAATGATATTTCACCAGTAAAAATGTAGTTGCCACGGGGCTAAGTGTTATTGGCATTTCAGATGGGACAATCCTTCATTGGAACTACCCTACCTACTGTAGTGTGTTCAGCATTATGGTCTCCATGTACCAAATCCTCACATGCCTACATGATTTTCCCACAGCCCTCGGGATGGTGGTGAGGTAGGTAGGAGGGCGTAATACCTCACAAGTGAGACCCACCATTCCTTCAACTGTCTGAGAGTCTCCTCTCTAGTCTTCCTTTCAAAACTAAAACTTCCAAGCTGGGCGCGGTGGCGCAGCCTGTAATCCCAGCACTTAGGGAGGCTGAGACAGGAGAATCACGAGTTCAAAGCCAGCCTCAGCAAGGGCGAGGCGCTAAGCAACTCAGTGAGACCCTGTCTCTACATAAAACACAAAATAGGACTGGGGATGTGGCTTGGTGTTGGAGTGCCCCTGAGTTCAATGTCCAGTACCAAAAACAAAACAAAACAAAAAATAACTAGAACTTCCAGATTGCTGTGGTTTTAACGTGTCCCCCAAGGTTCATGCATTGGAGACTTAATCCTCAATGCAACGGTGTTGAGAATTGAGACCTTTAAGAAGTAAATAAGTCGTGTGAATGCCATTATTGTGGGAGTGGGTTATCTTGGCAGTAGTTTCCTGACAAAAGAATGGCTTCAGCCTCTCTCTGCCTCGTTCTTCTGCCAGGTTATGATGTAGCAAGAAGGCCCTCATCAGATGCAGACTCAATCTAGGGCTTTCCAGCTTCTGAAACTGCTAGACAAATAAACTTCTATTTTTTTTTTTTTATAAATTATCCAGTTTGTCTGTTCCATTACAGCAGCACAAAACAGACTTAAGTGGCAGAGTTAGTGAATAAAATACAGAACATTCAGTGAAATCTGAATTTCAGGCAACAGTGATTTTTTTAGTGTGTGTTCCAAATATTGCATTATTTGTTGTTTCTCTGAAATGACAATCTAACTTAGGGTCCTCATTTTATCTGGAAACCCTACCCACAACCTTTTACCACCACAGACCAACCTACCTCCTGGAAATTCCCACTGGTCATTGCTTTGTGTGCTTAGTCATTCCTTCCTTGTATGCTGTATTTCATCCCTCATATTTATTGTCTGTGCCCTAGTCTCAGTGGGATAGTAAATACCTTTAACCAGATAAACATTAAATTCTTCTTAATATGTAGGCTAGTTATCCCATCCAGATAATATCTGATCTTAGCTGGGCCCAGTGGAGCAGGCCTGTACTCCCAGCAACTCAGGATGCTGAAGAAGGAAGATCTCAAGTTCAAGGCCAGCCTCAGTAATTTAATGAGATCCTTTTCTAATTAATTAATTAACTAATTAATTAATTAATAGGGCTGGGAATGTAAGTCATGGTAAAGCACCCCTGGGTTTAATGGTTTAATTCCCAGTACTAAAAATATAAAATTAAAAATATAATCTGATCCTAACCAGGTTAAAGTATATACCCATCCCTGAAGACCCTCACATTGAGTGGTGGTCAGAAAACAGAGGAGATAAGAACCATTCTTAGTTGATGCCCTAGGACTCTAGATCTCAGTGATTCCTAACTGGCTGTACAATGGAAGCTTGAAACACTACTGGTGGTTGGTCTTGCCAGCAAGACTCAGACTGAATTATTCTGGGGTGGAGCCTCCTGGGCACGGGGATTTTTAAGCCACATCCCCTCCCAGGGTGGTTCTAACATGCAGCCATGTCAGAATCGCTGCTCTGCTTCCTGAGATAAGAGAGAGGAAAGAGAGGGCAAGACAGTAAAAGAGAAGAAATGAGAAAACATGAGACAGGATTTCAGGTGCTCTGCTTGGCAGTGATAATTGAAGGAGATTTGGAAGAATCAAGAGGCAAACACATTCCAACCAAGCACAGAAAGGATGGTTCCAGAAAGTAAAATGCTCCGAATGTGTTCGCATTTGAGTAAAACAGATGTGAAATGGTACTTCTCAAGAACCCAGAGAGTGCTTTATTTTGTGCCAGACACCATCCTTAGAGATGCCCCAGCTTACCAAAAAAAGTCTCCTAGAGAGTCCCTTTTTTTTTTTTTTTTTTATTACCCAGTGACTCTAACCAATGCCAGCAGCAGGTTCAGAGCCCAGGCTGCTCACACGCACGGCCTTGCTGGTGTTGGCTACGGAGCAAGCTTCTGATGTCACCATGGGCACCTCTGTGAAAGAGGCTCCCCTCTCAGCTCCAAGCGGGCTGTGAGCCCAGGATGTCAGTCCAGTGTCATCAGCACATGCCTGCTTCGCTTCTGACAAGTAGGTCAGCATAGATGCAGCTCCAGCCTCCACTGAAAGCTGCTTACTGCTGGCAGGAAGCTGCTTCTGCAGAATTAAAAACCATCAGAGTTGATCAAAGGAAGTGCAGGCAGGCTGGCAGGCGGGCCAGATCCTAATCTCTGCTTGCTGGCCTCACACATCACTGCACATGAGTCACCCCGCTGAGCTCAGCGGACATGCTGTTTGGATTAGGCTTTTACAGGCGAGCTTTGACAAATTCCCCTTTACTGTCTCCCTGCAAAGAGGCAAGGGAGAAAGGTGGGGGAGTAAATTGGATCTGATTGCCCAGGTGCCAGAAGGAGGTATGTGGCTGGCTCCCCAAGCTCCAGGAAACAAGTATGGATCCTAGTACCCGCAGCCCATCTTCTCAGCTCAGCTCCATGCACCTATCAGGAGCAACAGAGCCCACAACAGCCCACATGTCTTCCTCCCTCACCAGCTCGCCAGTGAAGATGTTCTATCATAAGCATGCATTTTGCCCCCGCTCAACCATTCGCCTTTCAACCAGCAGGAATTCCTTTTCTCCAAAGCAGGCAACACTTCACCACTCAGGCATCTTGCCTCAGAAGCAGTGGAGTCCAGCGAAAAAGGGAGGGAAGTCAGAAAATAAAAATTCCTAAATTAAGAGCCAACCCATAAAAGCAGGGCTTCCCTTAGCGCCTGGCTGGTATGACATCACCATGAATTACTCAATGAAAATGGTGTCAGAGCAGCAGCTTGATTAGATGTGGAAATTTTTCTTCAGATACAGAACTCTGCAGAAAATAAGTTAAGGGTAGAAAAGTCCTGCCCTGTATTTAGGTCTTTTGGGGCTTCCTCCAGAGGGGCTGATTTCTTTGGGCGGATAGCAGGGTGGGAATCTCTTCCATGCAGGGTCTGGGTGCTTAGGAGCAGTAGTAGACATAACCCGTGGTTTGTTTTGTTTCCTTCTCTGGAAGCAATGGTAGGAACAGGATCAAAATTCTTTGTTTCAGATTCTGCCAAGTTTTGCTTCTGTGCATGGTAACTTGGGAAGAAGCAGCCCCCATTATTTTGTAAGCCAAGGATTCTTGGCTCGTAGTCTCTTCTGGGATTCTCTTTAGAGTATTTTAGACTCTCATTTATTAAAGGCATCTAAATGGAGGTGGCAGTCCTCGACACTTTCAAAATAAATATTGCCACTAGTCTCTACATTGCTCTTGACCATAAACCATAAATTTTGCAAATTTACCATGGCACGGCACTGATAAATGTATATAATATATATATGTGCATATATATATATATCATATATTTTCCTGCTTCTTTTTGTTTTCTTCTCATCTGTTTATAGAAAACAATAACATTTGAATTTGGTCATGAACCTGTCCTTTTCTTCCTTTAGCATTTTCACTTTAAGTGGAAATGGAGGCAGAAGACCATCACTGATGGCCTTCTAGTTACTAAAGCACTCTAAATCAGTATGGTACAGTGATTGGGGTGCGAGTGTCAGGCAAACCTGTTTGAGCCCTGGCTTTCCCACTTATTAGTGGTATGATCTTTAAGCAATTCTCTTAATCTCATAGCCACAATCTCTTCATCTGTATAATGTGGATAATAATAGTTCCAACCTCATTGGTAAGGATTAAATGACCTAATGCAAGTAAAATATTTAGTAAAGTTCCTGGCACCTAGTAAACACATAAAAATGTATTATTATTTATATTACAATAATTACTCTGCAACCAACATGATATAGCTAATGGTGGTAAGCTTAATTGGAATCTACAGCCAACAATTCTTCCTTCTGATATTCCTCAGTGCTCCAAATTAAAGTTTGTTTTCATCAAAGTAATTTGCTCTAGGTGCCAGCGGTTGATTGGAATTGCCCCCATTCTTTTTTTTTTTTTTGGTCTGGGGATTGAACCCAGGGGCACTTTACCATTGAGCAACATTCCAGTCTTTTTTTTTCTCCCCTCTTTTTTAAAAATTTTTTAAATTTTTGGTTCCAGAGATTGAACTCAGGAGTACTCGACCACTGAGCCACATCTCCAGCTCTATTTTGTGTTTTATGTAGAGACAGGGTCTCATTGAGTTGCTTAGCGCCTCGCCGTTGCTGAGGCTGGCTTTGAACTCGTGATTCTTCTGTCTCAGCCTCCCTAAGTACTGAGATTACAGGCTTGTGCTACCGTGCCCGGCTTCCCCCTCTTTGAGACAGGGTCTCACTAAGTTGTTGAGTCTCACTAAGTTGCCCAGGCTGGCCTTGAATTTATGATCCTCCTGCCTCAGTCTCCTGAGTCACTGATTAGAGATGTGTACCAACATGTCTATCTGCTTCATTCTTTGTTTGAAAAAAAAAAAATCTGTGAGAGAGGAAGAAATAATCATTTATATGTGATTAACAAGAGGTACTAGCAGGGTGCAGTGACACATGCCTATAATTCCAGCAACTTGGGAAGCTTAGGCAGGAGGATGGCAAGTTCGAGACCAACTTGGGCACTCCATTAAAAAAAAAGAGCTGAGGCCGGGTGCAGTGGCACATGCCTATAATCTCAGTGGCTCCGGAAGCTGAGGCAGAAGAATCACAAGTTCAAAGCTAGCCTCAGCAACTTAGCAAGGTTTTGAGACCCTGTCTCAAAATAAAATATAAAAAAGGGCTGGGGATGTGGCTCAGCAATGAAGCACTTATCTAGCACATGAGAGGTCTTGGGTTCAGTCTTCACTGAGCATTTGCACGTGCGCGCGAACACACACACGAGTTCCTTTCTAAAACTAGAAGAAAAATCTTGAGGGCTTACTATGGATAGGGGACAAGGAATGTGGATCCATTTCCTAGTGGAGACTGTTAGTAGAGGGGAAGCCCTAAGTAGAATTTTGATGAGGCTGAGTATATTGAAAAAACACATCCAAGTGCTAGAGATGTGGCTCCCTGGGAGAGTGCTGGTCTGCGTGAGGCCCTAGGTTTGACCCCCAGCTCTGGAAAAGAAAAAGAAAAGGCTTATCTACCCAGTTTCTACCAGTTCTCTGGGAATCAGGGGGAGATGACCGTGGATGGAGGTCTTTGTTTTAATAAAGGCAGAGTGGACAGCATTTTTGGTGCATAGGTGGCCTCTGGATAGTCTACAGGTGAGAAAAGGTAACTGGAGCTAGTCTGCATAGCAAAAATAAAGGCATATCTTTATTTAGTTGGATAGAATATGCTGCCTTTAGCAAGACTCCCTCATCAATAAGATTTTAGATGGAGACTGATTGTCTTCACATGTACAGTTCCTGTGTGTGTGCCTCTGTGTGTGTGTGTGAGAGAGAGAGAGAGAGAGCGAGAGCACTGTTACTTATAGGAGACCATAGGAAGAATGAAGAGGGGCTTCTTGACCTCACACTGACAGGAATCCTGAAAAGAACAAGATCTGGAGAAATGAAGTCTACCATAAATTATTCTGGGAATTATATAACTATGTGGCATGATTCCTGAGTAAATCAGACTGAGAAATGCATTGCTGGAGGTTATCTGTATCCTATAGGTTATCCTCTTTGGGGAAGAGGAGCAAGGGTTGGATGAACTGTGTTGAATATGGACATCGTGAAGGTGGGTGCCATTGGAATGTAAGCATTAAGAAGACTTTTGTCTTCTGTGTTCACTGCTGTATCCCAGTACCTAGAGTAGTGTGATTTTCCTTTGTATTAGTTTCCTATTACTGGTCACAAATTTAGTAACCTAAAATCCCACACATTTATTCTATTCTTGGTCCAGAGGTCCTAAGACCGAAAATCAAGGTGCCATATCTGTGTGCCTTCTGGAACTCATAGGGGAGAATGTGTCCTTGTCCTTTCAGCTTCCAAAAGCTGCCTGCATTCCTTGGCTCTTCTTTGCATCACTCTGACCTCTGCTCCCAGAAGATGACTCTTCTGACTCTGACTCTCCTGATGACTCTTCTGACTCTTTCTCTTTCCCTTAAAAGGATCCCTGTGTTTGCATGGTGTTTACTGTGTTAATCCAAGATAATCTTCCCATCTCAAGGTTCTTAACTTAATCACATCTGCAAAGTCCACGTAAGACAGCATATTCACAGGTTCCAGGATGTAGATATTCTTATAGATCATTATTCTGTTGACGACAGCCCTGAGGCCACCCTCAATGTCCTATCAAGAGTAGATGACAGGGGCTGGGATTGTAGCTCAGCGGTAGAGCGCTTGCCTCGCATGCGTGAGGCCCTGGGTTCGATCCTCAGCACCACATACAAAGCAATAAGATAAAGACATTGTGTTCATCTACAACTAAAAAAAAAAAAAAAAAGAGTAGATGACAGCCCTGAGTCATAGGCCAGGGTCCACAGTACAGTGAGCAGCAGCGCTAGCCAAGTGTGGAGTTTAGGAGCAGGTGAAAGCTGAACAGCCTGCAGCATGGACTGGCTCTGGAGCCGAGAAGCCAATTCCCTTTCTGCAAATATCCTGGAAGAAAGTGATGCTTGGTGGCAGAGGCAGAGGGTAGATTCTGCTGCTGTGAATACAGAGGCTGTCCAGGCAGCAGACACTCAGGTTACAATTCTTTTCCAACGTTGGGGTCAAGAATTTGAGCCAATTTGTAAAGTGCAGTGCCTGCTTTTACAGCAGGTGCACAATTCAATAAGAGCCATCTATTATTAATACCAGAGGGAGGGGTGTTCAGGGAGGATCCAGAGCCCCAGCTGCCTAGGGAGGCAGGTCACACAGCTCTGACCCCAGGGGAACAGGAAGAAGACATTCCAGAAAGGAATAAGGTATGAAGCAGGTGTGCGGAGGTAGAATTTCAAATGCTCTTTATCTTAACTTCTTCCCACACAAGCTAGGAGGAAGCATCTGGTCAGTTCTTTAATGAAACTTGGAACTCGCTGCTGCAGTCAAGAAGGAAATATTTTTGTGGTTTTTCTGTGGGGGAAGAAAGTAATAAATCTTTCTGTTGTTGATGGAACACCTTTCAGTGGGGTAGCTCTGAGAGGGATATATTATTCTTAAAGCATACGTGCTTGAAAGTTTGCTAGCGTCAGGCAGTTGGGAAGAGTCACGTAGATCCTTCAGGGCAGAAACAAAGTCCAGGAACAAAGGACATGCATCTAGGAGCGGGCAGTCACAAGCTCTGCAGCATTCACGAGGACAGAGATTTAAGAAAGAGACACTCTTATCAAAACAGCTAGGTTTGCAGGGTGAGTGTTGGCTCTGGAGAGTTCATCTGCACCTCACTATGGACTTCCTGTGGAGCCCCTTCTCGGCCATAGAACATTCTGTGATCAGTGCCCACTTTGATCAACCACATGGGGTAGAAAAAAGGTTGAGATCATGTTCTGAAGATCTTTCATTCCGAACGAGTGTGTTGAAAACTTGCTGTTATAGGTTTGTGGGATTGAGGGAGTGAAAACAGCAGTGACCAAAATCAACAACCAAAAATGAGTGTGCCTCAGGTTGTAAAAGGGGCACAGAGACAAATAAGAGAATAAAGGCCTTGAAAGTGGCAGTGGGTTGCTCTCTGATGCAGGATGATCAGGGAAGCAACCCCTATCCCCAGTAAACGGGTACTTGTTCAGAGATCTGAAAGAAGCGAAGTGGGCAGAGGGGTAAGTCGTGATAACATCTAAAGGTTGTTCAGGTAGGGTGGCCATCTATCAAAGCATATGCAAACTGCTCATTTTTTTTTTTTTTAGTACTGAGAACTGAACTCAGGGGCACTTAACCACTGAACCACATCCCCAGCTGCCCCCCCCCCCGCCCTTTGCTATTTTATTTAGAAACAGAGTCTCACCAAGTTTCTTAGGACCTCAATGAATTGCTGGCTTTGAATTCATGATCATCCTGCCTCAGCCTCCCAAGCCGCTGGGATTACAGGCATGCAGCACCACCCTGGCCAAACTGCTCATTTTTACAGCAAGCCCTGGGTGCAGCACTATCCCAGTTATCAGCATGTGTCCCTCTGGTTATGGATACCCCTCACCCATAACTGCAGCTCCTGGCAGCTTCTTGTATAACGAGACCTAATCCCTGGCATGCTCTTGTATAAAATGATGAGAAGACCCTGGAGGAGAGAAGTGACAAAAAAGTATGGAGTTTTTGAAGGAAAATAGACATTGGGCTGTGTCTAGAAGGACTGGCTAAAGGTAGCAGCCCAAAGCCTGTGTGGGACCTTGGTGACTTGGAATGGGTTTATCAGCCTGTCCTTGAAGAAAAGCCTCACTCCAAGCTATGTTCATGAAGTCCCCATTTTTGCTGAGGTAAATCAACCCAATGTCACTACTCTGCCTACTCTCCTGAGCATGGACAATAGACATTAGGTGCAGAGACGGCTGTGGAAGAGCACATGGCAAACACTGTGATTGCTTTTTTTTTTTTTGGTACTGGAGATTGAACTCAGGGGCACTCGACCACTGAGTCACATCCCCAGCCCTATTTTGTGTTTTATGTAGAGACAGGGTCTCACTGAGTTGCTTAGTGCCTTGTCATTGCTGAGGGTGGCTTTGAACTCGCGACTCTCCTTTCTCAGCCTCCCTAAGTGCTGGGATTACAGGCATGCGACATCGCGCCCGGCTGTGATTGCTTTTGTGTGAAACAATAGCTCCTCTCTGATCCATATGCACACAAGTGGGACCAGTAGAAACCTAAACTGGATTTTCTAAAGCTCTTCTGCCAAATGGTAACAATTTTTAAGGCACATGAAGGCTGGCTGCTTCTATTTTGACAAAAAAATTCTTCGAATGGTGTAAACTATAAAAAATATATATATTTTTAAAAAATTTTTTTAGTTGTCAACGGACATTTTATTTATTTATTTATTTATTTGGTACTGGAGATTGAACTCAGGGGTACTCGACCACTGAGCCACATCCCCAGCCCTAGTTTGTGTTTTATGTAGAGACAGGGTCTTACTGAGTTGCTTAGCGCCTCACCATTGCTGAGACTGGCTTTGAACTCATGATTCTCCTATCTCGGCCTCCCTAAATGCTGGGATTACAGGCTTGTGCCACCAAGCCTGCCTTATTTTATTTATTTATATGCAGTGCTGAGACTCGAACCCAGTGCCTTGCACAGGCTAGGCAAGCGCTCTACCACTGAGCCACACCTCCAGCCCCAAACTATATATATTTTAAAGTAGTTTTCAGATGAGGGACCAATGCCCTTTTGAAACACACTGCATATCCAAGGGGGATTGAGCAGTCAGGCTTTGACATGCCTCTTGCTCCAAGCTCCAAAGGCTCCTGGGCCACAGCTTACCCTGAGTTGGCCTTGCACTTTTCCTCATGAGTAAAATATAAATAGTAATGTTCTTTGGGTATGTCATTTCCTTCTTTCTTTCTCCTGGGAAGTTTGTGAATTTCCAAAATGTTTCTCTGCTGACAGATATTTCATAAAATAAAAGATGTAAAGAGTTTACATGGTTTATTGCACTAGTACCAAATGCTACATAGATAACAGTAGATACTAAATAAATATTAGTGCCTACAGAGGTTATGTTAGAAAAGAAAGTCCTTGTTAGTTAGAGATGCATGCTGAAGTATTTATGAGTGAAATGATGTTGCATCTGGGATTTACTTTTAAAAATTCCAGTAAAAAATGAATAGCATGCATAGTTGTGGGGGTGGGGGTGATAGATGAAACAAGATTGGCATCGGTAGAGACTGTCCAAGCTGGATGGTTGGGTACATGGGAGTTCGTTACTCCATTCTCTCTCATTTTGTGTGTGTTTGAAATTTTTCATGATACAAAGTTAAAAGAGAGAAAGAATTAATAATAAATTTAAAAAAAGATGTCAGTGTCTGATAGGCACTTGTCTGTTGTTACATAATAAAGCAAGGATCCTAGTGTGGGGAATTTGATAATGGGAGTTTTTGCAGGATGACTTCAACAAAGACAAAAGTTTGATGGATTATTTCTGGAGAGTGGAGCAGTCAGGGTTTCCAAGAAAAGTGATGTTGAAATGAGTAATGAAGATTCTCTGCTCAGTGAAGCAGCCCATGGGGCTCTTGACAAACGTTCTGGGAAAATGTGGAAAGGGACAGGGTTTCCTATGCAGTTTAGCACTTGTGCAATATAGGAAAGACCCACAAATACCTTGCAGTTTCCCTCAGTCCCTTGAGGACAGTAGTGGGATGGCCTTGGACCTCATATCCAGGGATATAGCTGGCAAGGTGGCAGATGCAAGTCAGTCTTGCATCCTAGCTCTTTGGATGTAGTATTCTCAGAAGCTTCTATGTCTTCTACGGGGGATACCATTAAGGGAGAGGCATGCAGTGCCATCCGGCAGCCAGTCTCCAGTATTGTCGCTAAGCTCAGCCAGGAGAACTGGAATGCAGCAGGGGGAGTTCTCGCATCTAGGCCCTGGTCACCGGGCTTGTAGGGTGGGGTGGAAATTGGCTTCTGGGTGACCACACCCAGCTCCCTATCCACTCTGTCCAGAGACTAACTACATCCTCAACAGCTGCTGTCTGTGTTTGGCTTTTAACTTGGCTGCCTTAACCCAGCTCTCAGAGACCAGTTTACAGGAGACAACTGTGACACTGGCGTTCCAATCATATCTGACCTGAGCCCCCTTCCCACAGCCTAGCCTGCCACACACATTGTGCTCTTTAATGCATTTCTAAGACAACATTTACCTCAGGAAGTGGGTCTTTGGTTTGTTCTATGGTTTTGTTTTGGAGTTTCTCAAGGTTTATTCTGCAAGCTTGTCAAAAATTGTGGAAGGAAATGGCAATTCTTCTTAGTGGGCTTTAGTGGAATAAAGAATAAGATGATAGAGATGGATTAATTTTGTATACCCTGTATTATTCTGGGGTATGAGAACAGAGGGTGAGTGCTGGGTTGAGAAGCATCTTAGTCATCCTGTGCCATAATTAATTTTACAAATAAATATGACATGGGCTATGAACTTCGATCTTATTTCCAGGACTCAGCATCCCTTAAAATCATTCAACCTCTAATATGCTAATAGCAATCTTGGAACTTTCTACAATAGAAATAATTCTCAAAAAGAAAAGGAAAACATTTCTATATACTAGATGTTTCTAGCAGAATCACTTATGATAGAGCAAACTGAAAACAAGTTAATTCACAGCCGCAGGGGAAGTGGTCAAATGGACAAAGGTATATTCATGGAAAACCGTGCAAACCCAAAAGAAGATACGTAGGGAGAGTATCCAAGGACAAGGAAAAATGTTTATTAAGTGATGTTAAACAAAAAAGTGCAATCTAAAAATTATATGAACTTTGGTGGGGGAGGGAAGAATGGAAGTTCATTTGGTCAGACAAAGGAGAATGAAGGGAAAAGAGGGGATATGGGAATAGGAAAGACACAATAGAATTAATTGGACATAACTTTCTTATGTTCATATATGAATACATGACCAGTACAACTCCACATCAATTACGACCACAAGAATGGGAAGTTATACTCCATGCATGTATAATATGTCAAAATACATTCTACTGTCTCAAATAAAAAAATAAAAAATTTTTTATATATATATATTTTTAGTTGTAGATGGACATGATATCTTATTTTATTTATTTTTATGTAGTGCTGAGGATTGAACCCAGTGCCTCACGCATGAGAGGCAAGTGCTCTACCACTGAGCCACAATCCCAGCCCACAAATAAAAAAATTTTATAAACTTTTTATTTCTGTAAACTATTTCCACATTTGATAGAAGATGAAGTAAATTTGGGAAAAGAGAAAGTGGTTTGGTAGCAGAAGTGTGGGTCATGTTTTTCTTTTTAAATATTTTTAGTGTAGGGCTAGGGGTGTAGCTCAGTGGCAGAGTGCTTGCCTACCATGCACAAAGCCCTGGGTTCAATCCCCAACACAATGGAAAAAAGAAAATTTTTTTACGTTGTTGTAGACCTGTTTTTGTAATAAATAATTCATTAAAAAATACCCAAACTCAGCCGGGCGCGGTGGCGCACGCCTGTAATCCCAGCACTTTGGGGAGCTGAGACAGGATAATTGAGAGTTCAAAGCCAGCCTCAGCAATGGCGAGGTGCTAAGCAACTCAGTGAGACCCTGTCTCTACATAAAACACAAAACAGGGCTGGGGATGTGGCTCAGTGGTCAAGTACCCCTGAGTTCAATCCTCGGTACCAAACCTCCCCCCAAAACCGAAACTATAACTTCTTATGGTTGTTTTTTAATTTGGGCAATAACTGAGAAAATGCTAAAAATATGGAGAAAATTAAAACAACAACTATGAAGTCTTGAGACCAAATGTGACTTATCCAAGCCGGGCACGGTGGTGCACGCCTGCAATCCCAGCACTTTGGGAGGCTGAGACAGGAGAATCGCAAAGCCAGCCTCAGCAACGGCAAGGCACTAAGCAACTCAGTGAGACCCTGTCTCTAAATAAAACACAAAATAGGATTGGGGATGTGGCTCAGTGGTCGAGTACCCCTGAGAGCAATCCCAGTACCAAAAAAAATAAAAAGTGACTTATCCATAATGAAGGGAGTTGGGTAAAGTGTTCTGAAGATAACAGGTAGAGAAAATAGGTCGACGAAGGTAGTTTTTCTGGGGAAGATTTGTAATGTTGAATATTTATGAGAAGAAACAAAGGCACAGGATTCATTAGTGTATATTGAACCTGAAGATAGCTGTGACAGAGTGAGAGAGAGAGAGAGAGAGAGAGAGAGAGTAAGGGAGAATGCCTAAGAGACACCTCATTAACCTTTCTCTCTGTCTCTCTGGAATGTGCATTGTCTCTAAAACATTAATGGTCCATTTTTTTTTAACCTATCCTTTTTCTGGAGGCAGCTGAGCAACTCACCTGAAAGAATGGTTCAAATCATTCTTGACTTTTAAAAATGATTCCTTGGCCAAGTTAATTAATCATAGAGTTCCAGCACTTGAAATCACAAAATTGAGACAACTTTTACACACAAGCGGTGCATCTACCCCAAGCTGTTCTCATAATCTCCTCCTGAACTTGTGGCACAGCTCAGGGTAAAGCTGAGCTCCCGCCTGCCAGTGTCGTGCATTAATGGAGTGAAGCAGGCTGAAAGTCTGTAGTTTGAAAAGGTCTTTTGGAGAAGAGCATGTATGTCAGGGTGAAACCCTAGATTATGGATGGACCATGAAAAAGGCAGATTGATGGCTACTGTGTGGTCAGCACAACCCAGATACTGAGATCTTTCAAGAGTCAAACAACAACAACAACAAAAAAAACCACCTTAGAATCATCTCCATGGTGCAAATACTGCAGTAAGTCCAGTGAAAATTATAAGGGTTGGGTTAGAGGTGGCTCCTGCACATGGTGCATTAGAGAAATACAAATAGACTACAAGTCAATAAACACACACAGAATGAAATACACATAATGATGATATAAAAAAATAAAAAGCTAAGCAATAAACCTTGAGTTAGGAAACCTGGGTTTAAATCCTCAGCTAGATCTAATCAGATGTGTGATCCTGAAAAATTGTCCAACATTCAGTTTCATTTTCTGTAAAATGAAGAGTGACTAATGCCCACCTCAAAGGAAGTTTCTAGAATCTAGTGGATTTAACTGCTCATTTCCTGAATCTGTTGAATACATAACATAAATCTTGTAAGGAAGCAGTTCACAACTACAGCTACATGTTGAAATCACTTTGGTAACTATAAGAAAGGAAATACTAATGCCTGGCTCATGTCTCCAGAGATCCTGAATTAATAGGTATAGTGTGTGGCTTTGGAATAGGGATGTTAAGAAATATAGAGCAGAAATAAATGGATCTGCAATTCTGATTGGAGATTTCAATACCCTTCTCTCAATAATTGGTAGACCATGTAGACAGAAAATTAGTAAGGACATAGAAGACATAAAAAACACTATCAGCTTATTTGACTTAATTGGCATTTTAAAAACATTTTAAGCCAGGCATGGTGGCGCAGGCCTATAATCCCAGCCCTGCGGGTGGCTTAGACAGCAGAATTGCGAGTTCAAAGCCAGTCTCAGCAACAGCCAGGCACTAAGCAACTCAGTGAAACCCTGTGTCTACATAAAAACACAAAATAGGGCTGGGGATGTGGCTCAGTGGTCGAGTACTCCTGAGTTCAATCCCCAGTAGCAAAAAAAAAAAAAAAAGAAAAGAAAAAAAAAAAGAATGAGAGAAGTGACATCACTATAGATTCCACAGATATTGAAAGTACTATAAGGGAAGCTAGCTGAGGTAGCACATGCCTAGAATCCCAGTCTCTTGGGAGGCTGAGGCAGAAGAATTGCAAATTCCAGGCCAGCTGGGCATTTTAGTGAGACCACATCTCAAAATTTTAAAAACTTTAAAAGGCGAGGGGGTGCTGACAATGTAGCTCAGTGGTAGAGAGCCCCTGGGCTCAATCTCCAGTACTGGAAAAAGAAAAAAGAAAAGAAATAGCGCAAATGTCCTTCAATTTTGATTGTGAATGGAAAAACTGTAATTCATCCATACAGTGGAATACTTCTCAGCATTAAGAAGGACAAACTATAAATACATAGAACAACATGGATGAACCTCAGAACAATTATCCTGAGTGAAAGAAGCTAGACACCCCTCACCCAAAGAAAGAGTACATATCGTATGGCTCAATTCATATAAAATTCTATAAAATGTAAACTAATTTATAGTGATGGAAAGCAGATCAGTAGTTGGAGGGTGTGGGGAGGCAGTATGGAGAGCACAGTGAAATTCCAAGGGTGATTAACTTGATGGTGATGTTTCATGGGTATATATCAAAACTCAGTTGTAGGGGGCTGAGGTTATGGCACTGTGGTAGCGTGCTCGTCTGGCATGCGTGAGGCACTGGGTTCGATCCTCAGCACCACATAAAAATAATATAAAGATATTCTGTCTGCCTACAACTAAAAAATAAATGTTTAAAAAAAACCAAAAACACAAAAACTCAGTTGTAGGCTTAAATATATGTGGCTTATTGTCTGTCAGGTATACCTCAAGAAAAAATGTAAAAAAAAAATTTTAAAAATTTTTTAGAATTTTTAAATCAAAATTCTATCCAGGTGATTCTAAAGTACAGCTGTGTCTGAGGATCACTGGAGCACACATCCATAACTATCCCAAATCCTTCAGTTTGGGGCCTGCAGGTCGAGCTCCTGTTAACAGAGTTTTCTATTGCCTGGATTCCAGTCCTCTTACAAATAGGAAACTTAGAGAATAACTACAGAATGAGCATACAAATCATCTGATAATTTCATTTTAGTAATTCCAGGGCATTCATTTTAAACCACAGGGAAGCACCAGATAAAAATTACTAATCTGAAATGAAATGCAGCAAGAGACTCAAGCCTTTAAGCTTCCAGAGCAATAAATCATCCACAGTGTAGAGCCAATTTTGGATTTGATAATTTGGTGAAGTTATTCTTCCCATCCCTCATAGACTCAGCTTCTGTGCTACTCTTACTTTATTCCAGCTTGCTACTTGAACACACTCCATTTTCTGCTGCTATTTTCTACGACCTAATCTGCAGCACTTCTAAGAATGGGTACTTGAACGTATTGAAGAAGTTGCTAAATTGTTATGTTATGCAAGACTTCCTTAAATAAGCATATTTCCCCTTTCCTCTCAATGACTCAAATAGGACATTCTATAAAGGACCTGACACAGGTTGCATGAGACTGGTTTAGCCATTATGTTCAGTTTTGCTCAGAGGCAGAGGAATGATCTAGAGTGGCATATTTTAACCTAATGTGCATATGAATCTCTTGGAGATCTTGTTAAAATGCAGTTTATGAGCCAATAAGAGTTAGGCAGACACAAGATTCTGCATTTCTAACCAGCTTCTCCCTGGCAATGGGTGATACCCATGCTGCTAGTTGAGTTGCAAGGCAGGTGACCCTGGGGGCACCGTGGAGGAGCAAGAGCCCTAATGGAGAAGTCATTCAAGTCAAAAAGAGGAATATGGTATTAGCACTGCCTTCAATTACCCCCTCCACAATATAACTACCCTGCCTTATATAAATGTCTAGACATCTGGTAAGGGGAAGGATTCACTTATAGGACATAGTTTAGAATGTTAAAAGAAAGAATTGAGGGCTGGAGTTGTAGCTCAGTGGTAGAGCGCTTGCTTAGCATGTGTGGGACACTGAGTTCGATTCTCAGCACCACATATAAATTGATCAAAAAAATAAAGGTCCATCAACAACTGAAAAAAAAAAAAATTGATGGGCCAGGCACAGTGGAACACACCTGTAATCCCAGAGACTTGGGGGGTCAAGTCAAGAGGATCTCAAGTTCAAATAACTTAGGCTCTAAGCAATTTAGCTAAAAATAAAAAGGACTGGGGATGAAGCTCAGTGGTAAAGCACCTCTGAATTCAATCCCCAGTACCAAAAAAAAAAAAGTCTGGATTTGTCTTACTTTTTCTGGGAGTGGTGGTGGTGGTACTGGGGAACTACTGAGCTACATCCTCAGCCCTTCATATTTTGAGACAGGATCTCCCTGAGTTGCTGGGGCTGGCCTTGAACTTTTGATCCTCCTGCTTCAGTCTCCTAAATAGCTGGGAGTAAAAGCATACTCCAGCCGGGCATGGTGGCACATGCCTGTAGTCCCAGCAGGTTGGGAGGCTGAGGCAGGAGGACCACAAGTTCAAAGCCAGCTTCATCAAAAAAGCGAGGCACTAAGCGACTCAGTGAGACCCTGTTTCTAAATAAAATACAATATATGGCTGGGGAAGTGACTCAGTGGTCGAGTGCCCCTGAGTTCAATCCCCAGTAACCCCCTACCCCACAAAAAAGCATGTTCCACCACCTGGCTTTTCTTACCTTTTTCTGGAAATAATTAGTAATAGATTTTTTTTCTTTTTGTATTTAACTGAGGATGGAACCTAGGAATACTTTATCCCTGAGTTACATACCTAGTCTCTCTCTCTCTCTATTTATTTATTTGAGAGAGTCTCTTTAAATTGCTTAGGGCCTCACTAAATTGCTGAAGCTGGCTTTGAACTTGTGGTTCTCTTGCCTCAGCCTCCTGAGTTGCTGGGATTACAGGCATGTACTAGCCACTACACCCAGCATTAGAATTTTTTTTTTTTTTTTGGTACTGGGGATTGAACTCAGGGGTACTCAACCACTGAGCCACATCCCCAGCCCTATTTTGTGTTTTATGTAGAGACAGGGTCTCACTGAGTTGCTTAGCACCTCGCCATTTCTGAGGCTGGCTTTGAACTTGCGATTTTCCTGTCTCAGCCTCCCAAAGTGCTGGGATTACAGGCGTGAGCCACTGCGCCTGGCTAGAATGGTTTTGTAGGTTATATTCAGTTAACCTTTTTTTTTTTTTGGTACTAGGGATTGAATTCAGGGGTACTTGACCACTGAGCCACATCCCCAGCCTTATTTTGCATTTTTTTTTTTTTTTAATGTAGAGACAGGGTCTCACTGAGTTGTTTAGCACCTCGCCATCACTGGGGCTGGCTTTGAACTCACGATTCTCTTGTCTCAGCCTCCCAAAGTGCTGGGATTATGGGCATGCGCTACCGTGCCCTGCTCAGTTAACCCAATTTAAGCCACTTCATTGCTATTGAATTCACCCACCTGTGTGTGCCCACTTGATTTTCAAAAGCTATGTGATACTGAGGTATGAAGCTCTCATATTTAGTGTACTACTCAGCTGATGTTCTTCAGTTCTTATGACAAATGTACTGACTTCTCTCCCAGATAGCAAGAGGATTAGAGTGCATGTCCTGAATTTTCCTCTTTTTGCGGCAAAGATATCACTGGGAACAGCAGCAGTTGCTTCTAATGATTTAGAGTTACAGTAAAATCTGTTGGAATGAAATTGCAGGACAGTATTGAGGCATGGTCATGAATCTTCCTAGGGAAGCTGGCTGCAGTCTTTGGGCGGGTCTTTCTCACCCACTACTTACTTCCCCCTCTGCTTTGTAAATCAAAGTGCATGGGTTTTTTCCAAATCAAATACTTGATTTTTGGAAAGGAATAGAGTAGCTTAGTTTTGCTTAAAACTGTCACAGTTAAACAAGCACATTTCACATATATGTGAATTTGTAGCTTTAAAAAGTGTCTTTGATGTGCTTAAAAGGGCCCAGTCTATATTTTCATCAAAATATGGGTGATTTTCCATCTCAGATGACCTTGCTATTTAAATCATTAGTTCATCACAATTTTCAATGAAAATAACCAAGAAAAAGGCATCCATAAGGCTGAGCAAACCCATATTCATAGCTGCATATTCTTCGTGCAGGATTCCTTATTAAGTAATTAAAAGAGCAATTTTCTATCTTTCAAGCCCCCCCTCCCAGTTTTTTTTTCCCCCCAGAAGAATTTGAATCACCACTGGAATGAATGTGGTAACAAGAGTAGTTCTGTCAACAATATGTGACAGGAGGGAGGGGAGTATCGAAGTTGGGCTGTCTGGACTATGGTTTTGGATGGGATTTGGGATTTTTGTTATTGCCAGAAAACTGCAAGTTCAAAGAGAGTAGAAAAGCATATTGATTAGCTCTGGACTGGTCAAAGACTAGATTTATATCTGCATTTAACTAATGTTTTACACATGGTCTCCTTTGTGTTTAAAAAGTTTTGCACCCCCGGTTATTTAAAGACGAAACCAGCTGTAAGCAATTCCTCTTCTTGTCTTCCGTCTCCCAGATCATGGCCATTCAATAAGTAGGTAGATATTAAATCTCTAGGAACAAAAGGGAACATGACTGGCCCAAATGACTCATGATCTCTAAAGTCCTTTTGGTGCCACAAGATCTTATTTTTCTCCCCAAATATCCTATTTCAGAGACCATGCTTGCAGGGAGAGCAGGAGAACCAAGCTGACATTCGCCTTAGTGCCCATTCATATTTCTTTTGCTCAGTTTTTCAAAGGCATTTGGGTCTGCTGATGCAAATTTCAGGCCGTCAGTTATTTTCATTTAAAAATATGATGTTGTTAATATGTGTGCATTGTGTAAGTATTTCGCACAAAGTATTTTATTTAATCTTCATGATACCCATAGGACAGGTGAGGAACCTAAGGCTCAGGGAGGTTATATAACATGCCCGAGTCCTCAAGGTCAAGATCAAAAATATAGGCATGCACAACACAGCCATGTCTCAGACAATGATAGACCACATATATGATGGTGGTCCCTAAGATTACAATGAAGCTGAAAAATTCCTATTACCTAGTGATGCTGTAGCCTTCATACCATCATAGCACACTGCATTCCTCACATGTTTGTGGTGATGCTGGTAGGAACAAACTTAAGGCACTGTTAGTTGTGTAAAAATGTAATACAAGCTGGGCTCAGTGGCGCATGCCTGTAATCCCAGCGGCTCGGGAGGCTGAGGCAGGAGGATCGCAAGTTCAAAGCCAGCCTCACAAAAGTGAGGCATTAAGCAACTCAGTGAGACCTTGTCTCTAAATAAAATACAAAATAGGCTGGGGATGTGGCTCAGTGGTTGAGTGCCCCTAAGTTCAATCCCTGATACCCCCCAAAAAAGAAAAAAGTGTAACACATGCCCTAATGGATAGCATATAATACTTATAATGATAATGACGGTTACTGGTGTATATATTTACTATACATTTTATGATTATTTTAAGGCATACGCATTCTATGTGTTTTTAAAAAGTTTACTATAAAGTAGTAAGCTGTGCTTTGCCAGCAGCAGTCTCACACATGTGGTGTTCTCTGCGTTTTGATTTCATCAAGAGGCCACGTTGAGTGATTGACTTATACCACCTAGGTTTCTGTAAGTACACTCTGATGGTTGCACAATGATAAAATTGTCTAATTATATACTTCTCAGGAAGTATCCCATCATTATGGGATGACTGACTGTCCAGGCAATTTAATCTCGGAGTGTGTGTCTCAACCACTGCAGAATTGGCTTCTCTTATCTATAGATTCTTTCAGGACTTGGGAACTAAAGGAATCTGGGAAGGGAACAAGAACATACTGTTTAATAAAGTTGCTCTAAAGCTTCTTAGTCATCCATTTATTCCCTGGTAATCTTCTCCCACTCAGTTCCTCCAGAATTATACTTGCTCATTTTTCTGTCTTTTTCTTTTTCTTTTTGTATCTGAGATTGAACCCAGGAGAACTTTACCACTGAGCTACATCCCCAGCTTTAAAAAAAAGATTTTTTTTGAGACAGGGTCTTGCTAAATTGCTGAAGCTAATTTACTATCCTTCTGCCTCAGCCTCCGGAGTGGCTGGGATTACAGTTGTGTTCCACTGTGCCTGAATCAGAAACATATTTTGAATTTAGTCACAGTATCTCTTCATAGCAGATGTCCCTTGCTGCTAAAATTCCTATGGGTATAGGGTAAATCTCCTATACCCATGCTTGTATTTTAAAACCTAGTTTTCTGGTCATAACTAAATGGATCCCAAGCTGGGTCAATGAGATTCTTTAAAGTGGATATCTGAAACTGGGAAGAAGAGATGGAGAATTACTTTCTGAAGCGGCTAGAACAGTCACATACAAATTTAGTGTGACATGGACATTCAGGGAAGCCATTTTTCTTCACAAAATTTGGGAGTGGGTGGGAAGAAGGGAGACTGGAGAAGAAAGGAAGTGATAGAGGAAAGGAAAAAGAGCAGAAAAGCTGAGCCAGATTGGGGATGTTTTGTCAGATTTCCAGTACATAGATCCAGTCCTTTGTGAAGCATCCTTGTTCACATAAAAATGCTCCTTTTGCTTTAACTGGTTGAAGTTGCTTTTTGTCTTACAGTAAAAATCCTGATTAATGCTTTTTCAATCTCCTCCGAGATCCAGGAACTCTAAAACTTCTGCGTCTGCCCAGAGTCCAACAGAAGACTCTGCACTCAATCAACATTTTTACTCTCCATTCTCTGCTCCAGTTCCCACCTCCAGTCTTGAGCCTTGATTCCATCATCCGATCATTTTCCCTGAATCTAGGCTCTTTTCTGTTTACTTTACATTCTACCATGAGGTCAGTCTTCCAAAACTTGATTTTCCCCACATATTGCTTTTTAGCCCAAAAAACTTCAGTGCCTTCCTAATCCCTAGTAGTGTCTCAAGGGATGACAGAGAGGTGTCTCATGGTAAAAAAAGACTTCTGTTGTTAAAGACACTTGGGGAAACCCGATTTTCCCTTCTTGAAGTTGCCACATATGTAAGTATATGCAAGACTAAAGTTCTGGTTATAAATCATCCCCCCACCCCACCAAAAATCAAAAGCCAAAACTCAGATTAAATTTACTTGATTTAATGTTTCCTTTCTTGGTCTAACACCTGTAGCACAAGGGGAAAAATCTATAGAACTAAGGTTAAACATCTTTTTGGCCCTCTGCCATGTATCCCATACATGAGTTATCAGATTTGATTTTCAATTTCTTCCTCATTACCATTTTCTGACTACTTCTGTAATTGGAAAAAAATCACCCCAAAGACAATTCCATGTTCCCTCTTTTTCTCAGCTCCTGCCTTCACATGAAATGCTTCAAGCCAGATCTGGGGACCCAGAGATTCCTTTTTTCCTCCCTTTTTAAAATATATTTTTAGATATTGATGAACCTTTATTTTATTCATTTATTTATATGCAGTGCTGAGAATCAAACCTCGTGCCTCACACATGCTAGGCAAGCACTGAGCCTCAACCCCAGCCCCCAGAGACTCCTTTCTATTTTGACTTTGCATATTGTCCTCTTGTTGGCTATGGCTAGTTTTTATTCTTTTTCTTTTTTCTTTTTTTATTTTTCTTTTTAGTTTTGGTAGTGAGGATTGAAGCCAAGTGTGCTCTATCATTGGGCTACATCCCCAGTCCTGTTTATTTGTTACTTTGAGACAGGATATTGCCAAGTTACTCAGGCTATCCTTGAACTTGTGATCCTCTTGCCTCAATCTCCTGAGTCGCTGGGATTACAGGCATTTGCTACCATGCTCGGCATGAGCTTTCTTTTCTGATTAGGCATTGGACTGACATGGGAATATCCCCAGAATTTGCTGATAACCTAAGCACTGTCCAATGCAGGCATCTGGAGTACAAAGAGTAGATCAAAATAGCCTCCGCCTCCTTCCTTTCCCAGACTTGTTCTAATTCCTCTCATTCCCTTCTCTCCATGTCACTCCCTTCTCCCCTTGAGAGAAAATGCTGATGCATGTAGATATCAAACCTCTTTCTGGGACCTAAAAAGAGGCATGAGGGAGAGGCACAGGATCAAATACTAGCCCCGCATGAGTGCGTACAGCTTCCCTGACTACTACTGCCTAAGAAAGATTCCAGACCAGCTATTCTGATGCTGTGCTGATCAGGATTAACAATCAGGATGAGCTGAGAGGTGGAAGGAGCCAGAGATGGGCCAGGAATCTTTGTGTTTGATACATAAAGGAGCCGGGTGCAGTGCATGCCTGTAATCCTATCTATTTGGGAGGCTGAGGCAAGAGGATCACAAGTTCAAAGTTTCAGCAACTTAGTGAGGCCCTAAGCAACTTAGTGAAATCCTGCTTCAATTAAAAAAAAATTAAAAAGGGCTGGGGTTGTGGTTCAGTGGTTAAGTGTCCCTGGGTTCAATCCCAGGCACCAAAAAACAAAAAACAAACCTTGTCTCAAAAGAAGAAAAAGGTGGGAGGTGGGGAGGTTGGGGATGTGGCTTAGTGGCTAAGCCTGAGTTTAATCCCTGGTACAAATACACACACACACACAAAGAGGATTGGCTTCATTGTGTGTGTGTGTTGGAAAGAGGTATGGAGACTGGTGTGGGGGCATGGGCTGAAATTTGGAAGAGTGGGGAGGCTAGTGCCTATGGATACAACACTCCTGGTGTCAGGTGGAGATACATGGCAGCAGCCTGTTTGTCTAACCAGCCTCACAGGTGACTGGTGGCTACTGTCTTGGGCCATAGATCTGCCCCAACAGCAGCCATCCCATAACAGTGTGAACCTTGTGCTCCTCAGTGCTGTGCTGACCTTAGTGGGCTGTGGGCTCAGGGTATGACACAGTATTGAGACATTGGTGGCCACAGGACTGCCCATCCTGTTCCTCACATCACTTGATTTATGCTGTGTGCTGAGGCTCCTTACATAACATTGGCATCTTTGGAGAAAGGATATGTTGGCAGCCAGCCTGGAGGCTGCAATCCCTGTGGGAAAGAAAGGCATGGCCTGCAGAAGACCTCTGTGACAGTGGCCAGGCAGGCCCAACTGTTAACCCGTCTGCATCCAATGATCACAGAATTCTGACAAAATGGACCTGCAGACTGCCCCAGTTATCGGATACTGTAGTATCCTCTACTGAAAAGGTACTTAGGGCTACAGCAGGAGAGAGGAATTTCTTTTTCAAAGACTAACTTGTAGCTGGGTGTGGTGGTGCACACCTGTAATCCCAGAACTTTGGGAGGCTGAGACAGGAGAATCGCGAGTTCAATGCCAGCCTCAGTAACAGTGAAGTGCTAAGCAACTCAGTGAGACCCTGTCTCTACATAAAACACAAAATAGGGCTGGGGATGTGGCTCAGTGGTCAAGTACCCCTGAGTTCAATCCTGGGTACCAAAAAAAAAGACCTCACTTGTGGAGTATTTCCACTTTTGTTTTTATTGCCTTTCTGTGAACTGTGTAATTATTTCGCCTAGGGCTGGAAGAGCTACAAAAAGCAACTCTCCATCATGGAAACTGGGTAAATCAGTGTCATTGGCTCAGGCCTTTATGTACCTTATGTGCAGTTAATAAAGTCACTATATTACCTACCATATAAGAGCTCTTTATTTATCTACCATCTTTCTGTCTATTTATCTATCTATCTATCCCTCTATCTATCCATCCATCAGGTAATCATAGGTATACAGGTACACAGTTCATTTTTTTTTCTTTTTCTCTTTCTTTCTTTCTTTTTTTTTGTACCAGGGATTGAACTCAGGGATACTTGACCACTGAGCCACATCCTCAGCCCTATTTTGTGTTTTATGTAGAGACAGGGTCTCACTGAGTTGCTTAGTGCCTTGCCGTTGCTGAGGCTGGCTTTGAACTCATGATTCTCCTTTCTCAGCTTCCCAAAGTGCTGGGATTACAGGCATGCGCCACCGCACCCAGCTCACAGCTCACTTTTTCATTTCAATTTTTTCTGACTTTGCTCATGGATTAGGTCTTCATAGTCAGCTCCAGTTTCTCTTCCTAGTTCTATTCTCCTATTTGCTGTTGGCCTAGCCACTTCTGATAGCTGAGGAAATAACTCCTCCCTCTCTCTCTAGATTCTTTTCACACATTAAAAAAATATATTTTTTGCCTTTCTGTCATGTGGCGGGCACTGTTCTGGTCATTTAGAATGCATTTGTGAACAAACAGAACAAAGACCGCTTCAGATAAGATAGACTATCAGCAATAAACATAACAAATAATAAGTTACATAATATGTCAGACATAGTAAGTGGTGTGGGGGAAAAAAGTTATACAGGTTAAGGGTGATCAGGAGTTAAGTATAGAGGAAAGGGCAAGTGGCCAAGGTGGGCCTCATTGAGAAGGTGAGATGTGAACATGGAAGGAATAACAAAGTTCATCAAGTGTGTTCAGGTAGAGCAAGGACTGCAGTGTAGGAGCATGCTACAATGTTGAGATGAGAGTTTAGACTTGACTGTTGGATCTAGCAATTTGAAGAGAGGCTAGAATGAGTGAGGAAGACAGTGTCAGAAGAGGAAGATAGAAAAGTGAGGGGTGGGTGGAGTGGACTGATAATGTAGGACCTTGTTGACCATTGTAAAGACTTTGGATTTTTCACTGACAGAAATGAGGAGGTGCCGGGCGCGGTGGCTCAAGCCTGTAATCCCAGCACTTAGGGAGGCTGAGACAGGAGAATCGCGGGTTCAAAGCCAGCCTCAGCAAAGGCGAGGTGCTAAGCAACTCAGTGAGACCCTGTCTCTACATAAAACACAAAATATGGCTGGGGATGTGGCTCAGTGGTCGAGTGCCCCTGGTACCAAAAAAAAAAAAAGAAATGAGGAGGTATAACAAAGAATTATCCTGAGAGAAATGGACTGGAAATCCTGAGGGTTCTAATTGAAGAAGTGATGTTATCTGAAATGCATTTTTTTTTGGTACCGGGGATTGAACTCAGGGATACTCTACCACTGAGCCATATTCCCAGCCCTATTTTTTTTTTAATTTTTTTTTTTAGTTGTAGATGGATGCAATCTCTTTATTTTATTTATTCATTTATTTTTATGTGGTGCTGAGGAGAACCCAGTGACTCACGCATGCGAGGCAAGCGCTCTACCACTGAGCCCCAGCCCCAGCCCCTCCCAGCCCTATTTTGTATTTTATTTACAGACAGGGTCTCACTGAGTTGCTTAGTGCTTTGCTGTTGCTGAGGCTGGTTTTGAACTTGTGATTGTCCTGTCTCAGTCTCCCAAAGTACTGGGGGAAATGTATTTTAAAAGTATCACTGTGGCTGCTGTGTTGAAGGCAAGAGTAGAAGCAAGGAGACTCGATAGGAGGCTATAGCAATAACCTAGGTGAGAGAGGATTATGGCTTCAAGTAGATGGTAGCAATAAAGTGGTGGGAATTTTGAATGTATTTTGGAGGAAGTAGAAATTCATGCCAGATCTGATATGTATGTGAGAGGAATACAGGAGTCAATGATGACTAAGATTTTGGGCTGAGCAACTAAAAGAAAAGAGTTGCCAACAGTCGTGATGGAAAGACTGTGGGTAGATCAGATTTGGGGAGTATATCAGTAGTTCAGTGTTAGCTTTAGTTTGGAGATATAGAGCAATTGGACATTGGACATGAGTCTTGAGTTGCTAAAAGAAGTCTGGAGCCAAAGATATAAATGCGGAGTTCCTGGGCATACTGATGGTATTTAAAATCATATATTTGTATATCATCAAAAGAGGTAGATGAGCCAGGCACGGTGGCACAAGCCTGTAATCCCTGCACTTTGGGAGGCTGAGACAGGAGAATTGCGAGTTCAAAGCCAGCCTCAGTAACAGTGAGGCGCTAAGCAACTCAGTGAGACTCTGTCTCTACATAAAACACAAAATAGGGCTGAGGATGTGGCTCAGTGGTTGAGTGCCCCTGAGTTCAATCCCCTGTACCAAAAAAAAAAAAAAAAAAAAAAAAAGGTAGATGGTGGATAAAGAAGACTAGAGAACTGAGGTCTGAGTCTTAACTACTTCAATATTTAGGGGTCAGAGAAAAGAGGAGGAACCAGAAAAAAAGATCAAGAAGATTGGGGCAGTGAAGCGGGGGAAAACACAGAGAAAAAGAAGTTCTGAAGTGAGCATCAGTGAAGAAACTCTATCAGAGAGGAAGTGGTCAATCATATCAAATGCTGTGAATTGGTAAGATGAGAGCTTAGACTTGACTGTTTGATTTAGCATATGGAAGTCACAGTAACTCTGACAAGAACCATTTCTGGGAAGTAATGGGGATGTAAGCCTGATGTGGGGCTGGTTTAAGAGAGAACTGGAGGAGAAAAATTGGACATAGCAAGTGTTAATGATTATTTGGAGAAGCTTGCTCAAAAGGCAAGCAAACAAATGAGGCAGTGGCTGCCAAAGGAAGTACAGTCATTAAAAGGCTTTGTTGTTTTTAAGATATAAAAAAGAATAGCATGCTTGTGTGCTGGTGGAAATGACCTAGCAGAGAGCAACAATTTATTATAAGAGAAAAAAGGGAAGAATTGCCAAAGAATGTCCTTGAGTAGGTGAGAGGGACTGGACTGTGTGCACCAGTGGGAGAACTTTGCTTTGATGAATGGGTAATAGGAGGGAAGAGGGCAAAGTATCAAGAGGTCACTGTTGGTCAGGGGATAAACATGGTGGTGGGAATCTGTAGAGTTCTCTTCTGGTTGCTCCTGCTTTCCCAGTGAGAGGAAAAAGAATCCAATTATCATCTGAGAGTGAGAATGGGAAGGAATGTCAAGGGTTTGAGAAAACAAAGGGTGAAACTATCTAGGAGCAAAAATGAATGAATAGACCAGGGAGATATGGCTGTTGAACAGCATTAAGGGTCTGCTTGAATTTCATCGTCATGAATTTAAAATGAGATCAAGCAGCGTGGCTCTGCTTTTCTCTAGCTGAGTTCAGCTGCAGGCATGGACATACGGAGTAGGTACAGAGTGGATGTGACTAAACCTATCATCATGCCAGGGCAGTAGGACAAAGAAAAAAGAGGCAAAGACTTGAGTGTGCAGAGCAGCAATGTTTATGTAATGACTGACCAAAATTCACAGGAGGGGAGAAGGAACATCAAAAGGGTGGGCAATAGTGAGGGGTGGTGAGATCAGTAGATTGAAGGCTCTGATGGGGTCAAAGGATGGTTTGGATCAGGTGAGGGGGTAAAATGGAAAGTTAGGAGGTTTTAGAGTGGGATTCGAGAAAATGAGATTGTGAAGAGATTGTTGTTGTAGGTGATCACAACTAAGGATTGAGTGGAGGGAAGGTCATTGGAAGAGAGAAATTCAAGGGACTGGGAAGTCTGGGTGTTGGAAGGGTCATCTACATGTATACTGAAATCGCCAGAGTAAAACTACTACTGGAGGGACAAAGTGTGCACACATGTACGCATGAGTGAAACAGGATCTGAAATAATGGAAAAATGGCTTTTGGGGCAGAAGACAGTATTCACTTATATAATCTGATGACATAAAATTCAATGTAGGGCTCAGGGGTTTACAGAGAGGTGGAGAGAGAGTTCTGAAAGTCACAGAGAAGAATAAGAAGGACACCTATCTTACTTCCAGGTCTAATGACAGGGCTATGAGAGAAAAATGGCCCTTGCTTTAGAAGGCTGTGGAAAAAGTAGGGAGGGACAGGTGTCCCCAGGAGAGATGTGAAAAGATGCTCAGAGAATATGGTAGCTGGGCATGGTGGTGCACGCCTATAATCCCAGCACTTTGGGAGGCTGAGACAAGAGAATCGCGAGTTCAAAACCAGCCTCAGCAACGGCAAGATGAGGCACAAAGCAATTCAGTGAGACCCTGTCTCTAAATAAAACACGAAAATAGGGCTGGGCCTCAGCAATGGCGAGGCGCTAAGCAACTCAGTGAGACCCTGTCTCTACATAAAACACAAAATAGGGCTGGGGATGTGGCTCAGTGGTCAAGTGCCCCTGAGTTCAATCCTCAGTACCACAAAAAAAAAAAAAAAAAAAAAAAAAAGAAAATAGGGCTGGGGATGTGGCTCAGTGGTCGAGTACCCTTGAGTTCAATCCCTGGTACCAAAAAAAAAAAAGAATATGGTGGAGATGAAGGTGATTTTGCTAGCCATGAATTATGAGCTCCAGAGGGAACCGAGGAAAGGAAGAATAATTGGGAAGAAAGAGAGAAGGGAACATAATAGGAGGAAAAACAGAACGTGTCTCCTGGGGATTAGCAAGCTGGATATGAGGTGACCTGAACCAGGGTGGCTTTGGGACCGACACAAGCAAGGCCAGCTTTGACACTAATCACTCTTGATGCAAGGCAGAGGATGGTGGTGAGGCTGTGAATGTTGGGGTTTAGAGGTAGTTTTAGGGCTCCTTGCCACTCATGATGGGAGAATGTTAAGGGAGGCACTCTGAATAGAATTTGCCCCTGATCTAGCCTGGCAACTCCCTGCAGGGGCCTCTTTTGCTCCTCTCCTGTTCTCTAATTTTTCATTTTTCCCAGCAATTGTGACAATTCTGACTCTGCCATACTAACCACTGGTTTTAAAAGAGGTCAGATATACTTTCCTCTCTCTGAGTACTGAACTTCCTGTTTCTCTAAAAGTACTTCATGACATCTACCCCACTCCCTGCCCCAGAGTACACATCCGGGGCTCTGTTGACACACTTGCCACATTGGCCACTGCCAAAAATGGTTCTTAATCAAATATTCACAGCTTAAACCTTCCCAGGTATTTAAGGAAAGTTAATGCAGCCCAAAAGTCTGGTAGGAAGGTCCTCCTAAGTCCCTTGTCTATTCCCACATCTTTACACAAAACCTTTCCTCACTCTGCCCCTCTCTGCTGCACAATAAACTGCTTTGGCAAAAAGAGGCTTCAAATTAGAGGAAGATAATTTTGTGCCTGTGGTCCATGTTTCAGAGAACACAGCTGCTCATCACCTTCGTGAATGAGACTGTGCTTTAATTCCTGGCTGCCCAGACCCGGGTTAATCACTTGGACCTGGTCTTTATTCAGCTTCTCTTCTGGGCTCAGCTCTATCCTGGTCGCAAGCCAAACCCACTCCTTTGGGCTCGCTCACAGCCCTGGAGTCGGCAGCCTTATAATCACCTCCAGGCTTTGCCTCTGTCCATTACCCAAGGCACTTATAGAAGAGGGGCAGGAAAAGAGAAGCAAGATTCTAAGAAAAGCCTCGTATTTGCTGGGTGAAATGAGACGCTGAGCTCTTGGGAAGCAGGTGATGTTTCTGTCACACACTCTAGTTTCATGACAGCCACCTGAACGCCAATTTCTCATCTTGTGGTTTTCTAGAGCTCTAGAAATCTTCTCTGCTGTGCTTTGGTGTGGCCTGACCTGTCTGAGGGAGCTTTCTCTCCTTAACTCACCTCAATTAATTTCCCTTCATCAGCTCCCAAGAAAAGATTATCATATTGGGGTGTGAATGGTGAAGATTCGAGAGTGACCTCTTCAGTGAATCTTTGCTTTTTTAGTGATAGGGATGGGGTGGATCCCCCAGCAAGGTCGGAGAAAGAGACAGGGTGGAGTGATGGGACTGTGAACTACAGAATACATGTCACTGTGGACAGATTTGGGGAAAAGAAGGTTAAAAATATAGATATTTCTGTGCAACCTTCCAAGTTAAAATTTCTGGTGACTCAACTTTTCAAAAACATGAGGATAGCCAGATAAAATCATCCTTTGGGCTCATGGGCCAAGGTGGGATATCAGTGACTTGTGTAAATTTAAGCACACATCTGGCTGTTATGCACAATGGTTCTTTCATGGTGACTTTTTAGCAAAAATACCATTTGGGCTGCCCTGTGGTGCTGCACACACACTGGAAGGGCTGGTCTGGCGCTAAATCTGGCCTTGGCGACTTTCATCCAGTCCATTTGGAATCCTGCTTCTATGAGCAGTTTCTTTCATATATTAGGGCATCAGTTGCCTGGGTCCCTTAGGCGAGCCATCAAGTTCGATGAGGATGCATTGGCTCAGATCTGCTAGAAGCAGGTGAGACATTAGGAGGTTCTTCCTTATTGTGAAAGAGAGCTGAGGAGTGCAGGGGAGAACTTTCCATCTCAGAACCGTCAAGTTCATTATCCTACAGCACAGAATCAAACTATGACCTCTGGAATCAGTTCTCTGGGTTCAAATCTCTCCTTTACTAGTTGTGAATTCATTGGCAAGTTAATTAATCTCTCTGACTTCAGTTTTTGTATCTTTAAAATGGGGAAATAATAGTACCTTCTATGTGGGATTTAATGAGATAGAGCTTGCACAGCACTTCCTTAGCAGTGTCTAAAGAGTAAGCTCCTACACTGGAAAAGGAATGTGACTTTATTTTTAGAAGACTTACCCACTATGTTTTAAATGGGGATTTACTTATCTAGTGAAAGCTTATTTTTACAGCCACATTTGAACACTGGTGGTTCAGATCTGTTTCATTCATCTTTAAACCTGTCTTACTCCTTCTACCCTTTACCCAAGCCATCAGGTCTCTGAATACCCTACAGGAAATTTTTGTGTTGGAGATCTTTAGCCCCAGGCGGGGGGGGGGGGGGGGGGGGGGG
>CM053411.1:50918068-51034890 GCA_028644305.1 Xerus rutilus
CCAGACCGGTTTTTGTTTGTTTGTTTTTCTTCCCTCCACCCAACAAAAATGCGACCTATAATTTAGAATGGTATTTAAAAGTTTGAGATCTGATTTAGGTTGTTTCCTTCCAACCAAAGGCAGCATCTCTCACCCATTTCAAATGATGCAGTCTAAATTTCTTTCCTTTTCTTTATTTGGTACTGGTGATTGAACTCAGGGGGCACTTTGTCATTGAGTTACATCCCCAGGCCTTTTTTTTGGGGGGGTAATTTTGATACAGGGTCTCGCTAAATTGCTGAGGCAGGTCTAGAGCTTGCCATCTTCCCTCCTCAACCTCCAGAGTTGCTGGGTTTCCAAACAAACACCATCTGCATTTCTTGGAGACTACCTTCTGGGGTCCCTTGGAGGTTCTCTGAAAATACCAGGGGAAGGAAAGGATGCAGGGGAAAGCGATTGGGGTTAGGGGTCCAGGGTAGGATAGTGAGGCCAGAGTAGATAACAAAAGCTCAGGTTGGGACTTCTGAGACTCTCTGGAAAAGAAAAGGAAGCCAGGCCTCTGGTCCAGATGAAGTCTGCCCCTCCCACAGCCCAGGACCGACCGGTTACGCTGAGATGGCCGGAAGTGCTGGGCTCTGGGGCAAGCGTCTGGGGAGAGACGGTCTGCAAGCTCAGCCACCTCACCGGACTAGGATATTTATAGCACCTGTGTTTCTGGACCTGTCTCCACCTGGATTTATGTGGCATGTGACTGTAGTGTGTGTGGGGAATGAGGGGACGCATCTCGTTGCAAGGGAATAGCTCTCCGCCTTGGGACTCCGTGGGATTGGAAGTTACAAAATCAAAACAAGAGGCTGTCTAGGGGAACACCCAGGCAGAGCAGCTCTCCCGTGCTGTGTCTGCAAAGCGGTCGGTGGTTAGGCCTAGTGAAACTCGGGGCTTTCCAACCCACGCAGTGTCACATCCACAGTGACCGTGGGCTTGGGAGAGGCAGGTGTGGGCGGCTGGGGAAGCAGATCCCACCCTCCGAGTCGCCCTGGGCTCTGGGCTCTGGCTCTCCACCCCTCCTCAGAAGGGTTCAAGGATGAAAAAATGTTCCTTCGCTCGGGGGATCTGTATTTGGAAAGAGGTGCCCACAGAGCACTTGGTGGCCGATCCTCTTTTCAGACATAAAACTATAGAATCCACGTTTGCTGTCCGCACCTTCAATTTCCCCTAATCACTACCTGTCTGGCCGCTCTCAGACAGCAATAACATCATTTAAAAAATCTAAATAACTGCCCATTGAGTCCTGCAAGAACCTAGTGATTGAGAAGAGGGCTTAAAGTCTAGGAAGACCCCAGGGTCGGCCCTTCAGGCATTTTTTCAACTAGGTGAGGACACTTCCTTGGGCATGTCGCCCAGGAAGAGGCCATCTACTGTGTCTCCTTGCAGGAACCGCCCTGACTGCTCCACCTGCAAACCAGGCTGGAGAAGAGGCTGAGGGCAGGGAGATCTTGTGTGGAAAGTAAAGGACAGTAGTGAGCCCTAGAAAAACAAAAATGTCTCTAACATTTGTCCAGGATTATCTTTTTCTATTTAACCTCGAGACAGTACAAATGAGGTAGGCATTTCTGCCAGGGTCACCATTTCACAGATGGAGAAACTGAGGCTTGGCAATTAGGTCACAGGATACAACCCGAGGTGACAGAGCAAGTGCCTACTTCAGCTTCAAATTCGGATGCAGAGGACTCGCAGGGGCGCTCTGGCCACCACGCTCCTCCTCCGCGGCCCCGGAAGAGGCGCGGTGGGGGCGCTGAAGCCCGAGGCCGGCACGCGCGGGAGGAGCCGGCGCCCAGCCCGAACGCACAGGCCCGGGGCTCCTGGAAAGGCCGGTTTGGTTGCCCAGGACTCGGAGGCGGCCGGCCGGGAATCCCGAGCAGCACCGCGAGGCCCGGGCAGCTGCCAGACGCGGCTGGTGACTGGCCCGCGCCGGCGGCCCCCGCCCGGGCCGTGCTGCGGTCGGGCAGCGAGCAGGCCACATACCGCGCGGCGCAGAGGAAATGGCTGGAATTCCTCCCGCGGCGCCGCGCTTGAGCTCGGGCGGGCGGGCGGGGCTCAGCCGCCCGGCGGGGAGGGCGGGGGACACAGCGGAGGGCGCGCCCCTGGTGGCCCCGCGCGGCCGGGGCTGCCCGGTGCCAGTCGCTCGCACTGCCTTGGGGACTTCTACCCGGGGAGCGTCCTGCCCCTCACAGGCGGCACCTGGTGCTCCGGAGCCCGGTGGAACCTCAAGATGGGTACCACGTGAATGGGCACAGGCTCGGCTCCTGCAGAGACTCCCCGGCCAGGCCCGGCCTCCTGCCCACTATCGTCTGTGGCTCAGGGCGCCTGGGTCGGCCATCTCTGCACAGCTTACCCCGCTGATGCTGGGTGAGGCCCATCTTCTAGATAAATTCAAAGCTTGTACCCGCCCAGTAGAGGCGGGTGCTGAGGACCTGGACTTGACTCTGCTCCTGGCAGTGGGGTCTCTGTAGGTCCCAGCCATAGCCTTTGGAAAACCTCGGCTACTAACGTCCCCAAATGTTGTAGGCCCAGACCTTGGGACTTGCTGTGCTAGTCTTCTTTATTATAGGCATTGGGAACAAGGCAGGGAGCTGGCTTGGCTTGGACTGGAGAGGCTGGCTCCTCAGGACACTGCTGGCTTCAGGTGGTACAGTTGTGAGGGCTGAGGGGTGCAGGGAGTAGAGAGATGAGGGAGGAAGATGAGGCCTGAGATGAGTAGTGACCTCCCTGCCCCAAGTAAGAAGGTCTCTTAGACTAGTGTGGGGTGGAGGCACGAGAGGGATATACTCCCTTCATGGAGTCAGCTGAACTTGAGAAACTTATCAGAAAAACAAGATTTCAGTTGGGGATTGGAAGAGAGGAAGATAAATGGCAGACCCTAGTTAGGGGTCTTAATAACTTCTGCTAGGAGGCTGGTCCTTGCTGCTTAGAACAGGGCTGGTTGATCTAGGATTTCTCTTCTCCTTCACACTTCAGTGATATGCCTAGTCCAAGCAACAATGACCTTTTGAGTCTTTACCTTCTACCTCACACCCCTAGACCCACCCTGTGGACTACTGCACCCATACTCTCCTGCCTTATTTTTCCCCCCTAACCTGGAAGACCCTCCTTTCCCTTCTCTGGCTGGTAAATCTGACTTCTAGCTCTAATGTCTTCTATTCTCTGTGGACTCTTACTTGAAACCCATTATATCTGCCCTTTCCATAAGCTTCTATGGCTTACATTACTGCACCTTTTACAGTAGATTTTGAACATGTGCTTATAAATTATCTCTCAAGTTAGACAATAGCTCTCTTGAGGAGGCATTGGTGGAATCTTACCTATTTTTTTTTTTTTTTTGGCGGGGGGAGGTGAGTACTTGGGATTGAACCTAGGGACACTTTGCCAAACAGCTCTCCAGTCCTTTAAAAAACTTTAAAAACAATTTTTCCCCCCAGACAGGATCTCATTAAGTTGCAGAGGCTGGCCTTGAACTTGGGATCCTCCTGACTCAGCCTTCTGAGACACTGGGATTGCAGGCATGCACCACCACACCTGGCCCTTATATATTTTTGCAGACCTACTATCTAGCATGGTGGTTGCCTTACAATAAGGACAGTGCTTAATTATGTTGAGTGACAAGACAGGAGAAAGAGGAAGGAATTGGGCAGGTATAGTACAGATGGCAGCGTAAATAGAGGAAAAGCAAGACAGATGTGAATCCTGTCAGAAAGCTGTTTTGTTTTTTGAGTACATAGAGAACTTGCTACCCACACCCTGCCATGTTCTTTCTCTTATCACACCAAGGAGGTCCCAGTCCATTACCTCCTTAAGACCAATGTGAACTTCACACTTGATCCTAATCTTAATGCCAACCCCATTTTAATTCTCTCTTATTGTAGCTCTAGGCTCTGAGCATGGCTTAGTTGATAGGTACCTATTTCCGTATCCCACTCCAGTATTTTCCACACTGGACCACCTCATTTCTCAGGGGCTCACAAGAGTCCAATTCCACACAAAGTGGTACAGTCCAGCTATTCCAGGTGGGACTGGAGCTCACAAGGAAGTGCCTTGGGCCAAGGCTGAGGGCAGAAATGGGTGTTGCAGTGTCTGCTTACCCACAGGGCAGGACTGTTTCAAACTCAAAGTGGGGCAAGGATGGAGTTTCCCTGCACTGACTGACCTTTATCACATAAATCCAAGTTACCAGCTTAAATTGCCATCGTTTCCAGAGGCTTCTAAGTGGCCAGATGTAGGTTTGGAGAAGGATTCTCCTCTGAGTAAACTCCTTCCAAGGCCCTGGGAGGAAATAGGAGGTCCCAAGCCAGACCTGTCCTGGTGCATTTGCTCCTCCTCAGACAGTCCTGGTGGATGGCCATGGAACTGGGAAGGGTCAGGGCATGCTGTGTCATTTCCAGTGTTGACCTTAGACACTCACCCATGAGGAGCAGGCCCCGTTGGCCTCGGCAGACCCTTCATACAAATAGATGTAGCCAGCCTGCAGTAACAGTGGTGGTTCTGGGAATTTTGAATGTCAAAACCTCTACATTTTTCATGAGAAAAAGGAACAGATTTTGGCATCTTTGCTGCAGAAACAGGAACTGACCAAGACAGTGACCTCCAATAATCACTCCCTCACCCAGTGTTCAGAAGGGGAAAGTTTCCCTCAGCCCTTTTATTTTTTTCCCCCTAGGAATCTGTGGGCAGGAGCCCCAGGGTTTTATGGGACAATAGGGGGAAGAAAGGAAAGGGAAGGAAGAAAGGGAAAGATGAGGGAGATTTTCTGAGTGATCAGTCCTTAAGGACTGAAGAGGCTGGGAAACTGAGGGGGTAGAGTTGGGGCCAGGAGGCCCCTGGCACCTAAATGGTGCTCAGTGTTTTCATCTTGTAATGGAAAGAGCATCAGTATTGTGTGCTCTTCAGGGCTCACAGTTCTTTGGACCTGTGTCTCAGCATTGAAGGACAGTCGCACATAGAGCAAACTTTGACATACTCCCTCCTCTGCCGTTTTTGAGCACCTGCTACATGTCAAACAGGTTGCTGGATACTGGATGAATAAGAAACAGATTTTTTCCCCTTGCGGAGCTTAGAGCTGAGTGGAAGGGATTGGTGTTCAGATAATAAAGCATTAAGACAGTAAGCTAAGGATAACAATGCCAAGAGAGGACAGCGAGGCCATATCAGATCAGGGTGAAGCACGGAAGACGCTGAGGCCTTCTTCCTAAGAAGAAGATGGGATTTAAAGTGGGCCTTGAAAAGCAGATGGTTGTTTGCCAGGTGGAAATGGGGAGAGAGAACATTCCAGGAGGAGTGGCCTTAGCTAAGTGCAGGAGGAGGGAAGTTGAGCACATCCAGGGAGCTGAGAGTGTGGGTGTAAGTGGGTATGGAGGAGTGATGGGAGAAACAGCTGGAGCAGAGTCTGCTTTGCAGTGCCCGGCTGAGGCATGTGGAATTCCTCAGAGGGCTCTGAGGAGGCCTTGACCAGTGAGGCATGACAAATCCAGCTCCACATGCTGCTGGCAGCTCAAAGGAGTGAGGCGATGGGGAGGATGAGGGAGAGAAGGAGAAGCAGCCAGACCCATCCATTATGACAACTGGCCTGGATCATTAACGTGTTTTATATTTCCAGTTCCTCCTAGGGTGCGGATGACCTGAGGCTCGTCCCTTTCATTAAGTCTTTGTTGGTCCAAGTTTTTTGCTGCAAAACTAACAGCTTCGGTTTCCCCATGGGAGCAAAGGAAGTATTGAAGGTGGCATCTATGTTCTTGTGAGCAGTAGCCACTGTCGGCAATCAGAGGCCTACTTCCTCCTAGAGAGGCTGATGAAGAGTCTTGCACTGGGGAGGGGAAAGTGGAGGGGAGAGATCCCAGGCTTGGACTCTGAATACCTGGAGACGTGGGAGTAGACCAGCAGGGCTGATGGCAGAGAGAGATCTAAGTTGACCAGGGTAGAAGGGGTTGGGGAAGAGGTGCCAGAAGTCAGAGGTCCTCTGGGTCAGAAGGTCTCTGGGCAGAGCCAGCTGGACCCCTCTGGCCTTGAGCCTAGGGGCACCTAACCACTGAGCCACATCCCCAGCTCACTTTTTAAAAAAATTTTTTTATTTTAAGATGGTCTTGCTAAGTTGCTTAGGACCTCTCTAAGTTGCTGAGGCTGACTTTGAACTCGTGGTCCTTCTGCTTTAGCCTCCTGAGTTGCTGGGATTGCAGGTGTGCACCACCATGCCTGGCTATCCAGCTCTGTTCTTGCCAGAGCACTTAGCCTGAGGGGTAAGAAAGGGCTCTCTCAGCCATGGGCAGAGGGCTGCATTGGCTGTCATTTTAAAATAAGTTTTATTTCTCTTCCCAGGTTGTAAGCAACCAACCTGAAGAGATGGCATTTCCTGTAAGCCCTAGTACTGTGTAGGTACTAACTTAAGGTCAGCTGAAGAAAAAGGTCAGGGTCAGAGGCTCCTATACAGGAGGGAAACCTTAGGGGTGACAGCAAAGGTTGTTTATTGTTTTATGATGCCTTCCTCTTGACCTGTGTGACTTCTATGAGTGTGACTGTGAAATCCATTTCCTGTGGGGTCTTTGCTGATGGGCAGACTTCTCTATACTTCTCTCCCCGCTTGGCTCGCTCTAACTGCATTTCTCTCATGGGACATGTTAGCATTTCATCAAATTATTCTCTATATATTTATTATCTTCAGTTTGTCAGGTACTGTACTGAGCATGGGAATACAACAGTAAATAAGACATATGACTGAAGTAGATAAACACCCTCTACAAGGGCCTGGTGATCTAAGGCCTAATAGGTTTGAGATGCTACTTGATTGGAAGAAGGTAGAATTTTCTTTGCTAGTTATGATTTTGTGGCACCATCTTCTGGCCACATGTAGATCATACATGAGGAATTTTGCATGAATATACAAAAATGCCCATTATTAAAACACAGGGAGATACAGCTGTGTACACACAGTGAAACATACACATGTTCAGAAACAGACACATATATGAAGCATGGACATACAATCACATGTAGATGGTTAGGGTCTAGCAGAGTACCTTGCCTTTAGTAGTAGTACAATAAATATTTCCTAGTCTACAAAATAAAATCCAATTATATAATTGTTTTTTTGGGGGAGTACTGGGGACTGAACTCAGGGACACTTGACCACTGAGCCATATCCTCAGCCCTATTTTGTATTTTATTTAGAGACAGAGTCTCACTAGGTTGCTTAGTGCCTCACTTTGGCTGAGGCTGGCTTTGAAGTTGATCCTTCTGCCTCAGCCTCCTGTGCCATTAAAATTGAATTATTTAAGCCATCTTTTTTCCAGGCTTATTTTTTTTTACCACCTTACCTGGCTAAAAATGCACATTCCTATATCCCTCCCCCTCATCCTATTGATTTTTTTTTTTTTTTTTTTTGTAGTACTGGGGATTAGATCCCAGGGCTTTGCACATACTAGGCAAGCTCTCTACTACTGAGCTACATCCCCAACCTCCCATTGATTCTTTAAGACCAAGCTCAAATGTCACCTTCTTCAGGAAGCTACTCCTTATCTCTTTGGATAAGGTAAGACTTCCTCTTCCGAACTTTCATAACTTCATGACACTTATTTTACTAATTTTCATTTTAAGGATGTGGGGACATGTGTTTCCTCCCTCTCAGGAAAGATCTGACCCTCTTCATGTTCCTTGAGGGTAAGATCTGTGCTGGACTCAAGTTTGCATTGCCCTGTAGTGCAAGGCATGCCCTTGCACAAAGTGGGGGCTCAGTTAAGTATTGAGTTAGTGAATGAAGACTGTAGTCATGGACACAGAGGAGAAATAAGACAAAACATGACATGCAAGCTACTTATGTGTACATCTCTGTCTTGGCAAAACAAATGGTATATATTGACAAAAAAACATGGAAACATGTCTCTGTGCCTATAGCTGTGAGTATACATATTCCTTAAATTAACTTCCTTATTATTTCTTCTGTCTTCATTTCAATTCAGTTTTCCTTCCACTGGCTGCAGCAGTAGCCTTTTAGCGGATCTCCATTTCTAGTTCTACTTTTTCCATTGACTTCAGGCTATACCTTCCTAAGGTATCTTTTTAAGGATGTTATTCCCAGTTCAAGAACTATAGGAGGTCTTGCTGTCTTGCATGATAAAGTCTGGAAAAAACTAAACCCTTTCTTTTCTACTTTTTCTTTAGGACAGGTAGTTATAGTTATAGCTAGTGAAATATAAGTGGCAGTAGTTTCAGCCCATGTTTATCATTGCCTGTCAAAAGATGTAATCGTGGCTGGTATCACCAGTTCTCCTTCTTTATTGCTTTGAGTGTGATTGCAAAAGGAGCTGCGGCAACCATTTTGCAATTATGAGGGAAAGAGCAAGATGTTGCTCCTGACCACACTGAACAGCTTAATAAATGATACTACTTCTAGATTCCTTGTTTATGTGAGAAAAATAAGCCTCTTTGTTTAAGCCACTACAAGTTATGTTTTTGTTACATGCATTTGACTGTAATCCTAACTCATAATCTCAAATACCCCTCTGCTCTCTGTACCTAAAGGATAAAGTCAAATTTCCTTAACCTGGTATGATCTGGCCCCACTCTACTCATCCAATTTTGTGTTCCAGTATGCCTCCACTGTCTCTTTTTAAAACAATTTTTTTAGTTGTAGATGCACACAGTATCTTTATTTTATTTATTTTTATGTGGTGCTGAGGATCAAACCCAGTGTCGCACGCATGCGAGGCAAGTGCTCTACCACTGAGCCACAATCCCAGCCCCTCCACTGTCTCTTGCCTAGACAATTTCAGTACTTCCTAATTCATTTCCTTGTGCCCAACACTGACCTTTTTTAATCCATTTTTTTTCACTGCAGCCAGAGAGGTCCTTTTAAAAATAAACCAAGAATCTTTTCAATACTTAAATCTCTTTTGTCACTCTTCATTACCCTTTAACTCAAATCTACACTCTATGAAACCCAAACTCTTACAAGGATCTACAAGGTCCATTTCCAAGTGGCTCTCAATTCTGGCTGCATGTTAAAGTCATCTAGAAATATTTTGAAAATTATCAGCAGTAGAACTTCACTCCTAAGCATTCTGATTTAATTGGTCTGAGCTAAGCCTGGGCACTGATATTTTAAACAAATTCCTGGAGTAGATTCTAAAAGAGCCAGAATTGAGAAGCTTTGATTCAAACCTTGCCTATTATTCCATCCTCACCAAGCACCAACCTGCCCATGACTCACTGCTTCAACAATGCTGGTCTTTCAGTTCTTCAAATGTGCCAAGCTCTCTGCTGCCTCAGGACCTTTGAAGATGCTGTTCCTTCTACTTGGAAGGTGCTTCCTCTTTCTAGTATTATGCCTGTTTTTTTTTTTTTCTTCTTATCCCTCAGGCTCAGTTTAAATGTGTCCTGTTCACAGAGGCCTCCCTTAACGTTTCAATTTAAAAATACCCTTCCTGTCATTCTGTTATAATTCTTTTATTTTTTCTTGATATTGTTGGCATTAAAATTATGTTTGTCTTTTAAAATCTTTGTTTCTCATGCTAGACTATCGACTTGAGAAGGGCATCATATATGTGTGTGTGTGTATATATATGTATGTGTGTATACATATACATATATGTAGGGTTTGTGTGTTGACAGGCACAAATATTATGCCAATTTTGAAGTAGTCTGTGATTTTACCCTACCTGCAAGTTAACAAATCAGCTTGCTACTATTTCATGGATATTGGCAGAAGACAAAATGCTCCTAGCTCAGAGACAAAGACTTTATTACACACAGCAATAGCAGTGGGCAGAGTATAAGCATTTGTACCCTTTACTGAATTTCCAGTTCCCACTGGGGGATGTGAAGAGATCCAGGTGACATGTAGACATGGAGTGAGCTGCATTACAGAAGAGGAACCCTGAACTTAGAGAATCAGATTTATTCACAATGGGCAGTTAGCCCATTTGACTTTCGTCCTGGAGGCATTATCTTTAGAACACTGGACAGTACACAAACCTGCCCTTTGTTCCTCAGGGAGACACTATCTCTAACTTTCAAGGCTATTTGTTATGTAAACATCCTTGAGAAGATAGTCAGGAACAAAGGCAGTGCCTTGGCTTACCAGACGTGCAGAAATGGGAGAGACTCATGGAGAACCCTTTGCTCCCCTGGGCCTTCTGCCTGGAGTCACCTTATGGAACCATGATAGGGAAGTAGGAGCCCAACAGACCTGGAGTCCTCATTTAGTGGAAGTTCAGAGGCAGCTGAAATTTGTGCGCAGAATACTGGGGAGAGGAAGCTAGACAGAAAAGGAGCTCTAGCAATTTTCATGAGGTTCCCTTGAATTTTGGCCAAACAGTAAACTGTGCATGTGTTGGGTAAGATTCTACTAAGGAGAAGGACAACTAATGGAAAAACAATTACCAGGAAGCTGAAAGCCAGAGCTTCCAGAGCTCACAGAGCTTCCACACAGCTTCCAGAGCTCACATCAATTTGGAGGATGTTCAAGTTCCAACTGGCCAGAGAGGAGTGGAGAGACACAGTTGAATATGTAGAAATCTTAGTAGTAGGATACCTTGGTCAGGGCAGGCGGCTACAACAAAGTATCAGGGCTGGGTGGCTTATGAACGAACAATAGACATTCATTTCTCATGGTTGCAGAGGCTGGAAGTCTGAGATCAGGGTACCAGCATGGCTGTGTTCTGGTGAGGGCCCTCTTCTGGCTTGCAACCTGCATTCCCCTTGAGTAATCACATGGTGGAAAGAAGTCTGGAAAACTCTCCATGGTCTATTTATAAGGGCACTGATGCCACTCAAGAGGGCCCTACCCTCATGGCCTCGTTACTTTCCAAATTCTCCACATTCTAGTATCATTGCATTGGGAGTTAGGATTTCAACATATGCATATTTTTGGGTTACAAACATTCAGTTCATTGCACTGGGTAAAACCGGTCTGACGGCAAAGGTACTCTAGACCAGGGTTTCTCAACCTTAGCACTATTGGTATTAGTGTGTGTGTGTGCATGTATTGTTATTTGATGTGGAGGGCTGTCTTGTGCATTCAAGTAGCATTCCTGAACTCACCCATTAGATGCTAGTCGCACCTTCCTGGCTTGACAACCAAAAACATCTCCAAACATTACCAATGGGGATGGGGTCAAAATCAATCTTGATTTAGAACCACTGCTCTAGACCCACCCTAAAAAGGATGGAAACAGGCACTTTGGGAGGCTGAGACAGGAAAATCGAGAGTTCAAAGCCAGCCTCAGCAACAGCGAGGCGCTAAGCAACTCAGTGAGACCCTGTCTCTAATAAAACACAAAATAGGGCTGGGGATGTGGCTCAATGGTCGAATACCCCTGAGTTCAATCCCTGGTACCAAAAAAAAAAAAAAAAAAAAAAGAAAGAAAGCATGGAAACAGCCTTGGAAATAACTCAACTACCTGACCCTCCACCTCCAATCTCAGAATTCTCTAAGAAAGACAAAATTCAGATACTCAATGATATAACACTCTAGCTGTATTTGATAAGAAATTACTAAGCATGCTAAAAAGCAGGAAAAATTGGTACTAGTAGAATATCAATTACAACAACCAGGTCTATAAATTTCTAATCCTGAATTAGTATAAGCCTCTTTAAAAGAGCTATTATAAAGATGCTCAGAATTTAAGGGAGAACACAAACATAATGAGAAATACAGAATCTAAAAAAGAAAGTGTCATATTTTTCTAGAACTAAAGAATACAATATCCAAAGTGAAATATTTACCAAATGGGTTCAATAGTACATTGATTAATGTTGCAGAAGAAAATATCTGTAAACATGGACATAGCAAAAGATTCTATCCAAACTGAAACTCCCAACTCACTGACCTGTGGGATAATATTAGCAGTCTAACAAATATGTAGAGTTACAGAAAGAAAAGAGAGTGAATGTGGCAGAAACATATTGGAAAAAAATAAAATCTGAAAAATATTTCAAATTTGACAGAAGCTATAAACTCAAATATCCAAGAAATCCCAAGCTATATAAACACAAAGAAAACCACACCAAGACATACTATATAGAATTGCTAAAACCTAATGACAAAAAGAAAAATAGTAAAAGTAGGCAGAAGAAACAACTATATTACTTATAGAAAACAAAGATGAAGCCGGGCACCGTGGCTCACGCCTGTAATCCTAGCACTTTGGGAGGCTGAGACAGGAGAATCGCGAGTTCAAAGCCAGCTTCAACAGCCACAAGGCACTACGCAACTCAGTGAGACCCTCTACATAAAACACAAAATAGGGCTGGGGATGTGGCTCAGTGGTCGAGTGCTCCTGAGTCCAATCCCTGGTACCAAAACAACAACAACAACAACAACAAAAACAATAAAATAAAATAAAATAAAAAAAGATGAGACAAAACACTCATGCTGGGCATGGTGGCACATGCTTGTAATCTCAGCAAGTTGGGAGACTGAGGCAGGAGCATTGCAAGTTCAAGGCCAGCCTTAGCAACTTAGCAAGATTCTGTCTCAAAATAAAAAATAGAAATGGCTGGGGATGTGGTTCAGTGGTAATGCACCCCTGTGTACAAAAAAAAAAATCGCATTTAAAATCTCCTGTAAAGGAAGTCCAGGTCTTCTCTAGTAAAATTTATCAAGCATTTAAAGAAACAATGCCAAAGTGTCACAGCCTTTTGCCAGAAATAGAGGAAGAAACACTTTCTAACTCTCATTTTATAAGGTTAAAGCTGGGTTGGCAAACATTTCAGGCTTAGGCTGCTCCTCCTTTACCTTTATAAGCCTCACAATTGTAAATGCCCTTTTAGCTTGCAGGCCAAACACAAACTGATCAAGGGTCAGATTTGTCCCATGGTCACAGTTTGCCAGTCCCTAGGGTAAAGTATTAGTGACCTATATACAGAATTTTGCTAAGGATCTTTGTGAGATGGCAGAGAAGGGAGTTACATTTCATACAACAACAATGATCTAATAAATGTTCCCGTTAAGTCATTTAATTTGCAAATATTTGGGGGATTGTGCAGACATCTCTTTTTTTGTTATCAATTTCTAGTTTAACTCCATTTGGTTAGAACATCATATACTTTCAATTCTTTTCAGATTGTTGAGGTTTGTTTCACATCTCAAAATATGGTCTATCTTGGTGGATGCTTCATGTGCACACATTGGATGGAGTGTTCTATAAATTCAGTTAGGTCTACCAGCACATGCCTGTAATCCCAGCAATTTGGGAGGCTGAAGCAGGAGGATCTCAAGTTCCAGGCCAGCCTCTGGGTTCAATCCTCACTAACACACCCACACTCACACACAAATTCATTTAGGTCAAGTTCATCGATAGTGATGTTTGGTCTTTTACATTCTTACTTACTGATACTTTCATATTTGTTTTATAACTTAATTATAGTCTCCAACTATACTTGAGATTTGTTTATTTCTTTTTTTGGTTCCATCAGTTGTTGCCTCATATATATGGAAGCTCTGTTGTTAGGTGCTACAAATTGAGGATTTTTGTGTCTGCTTGGTGAATTGACCCTTTTCTCAGTAAGTAACATCCTTCTTTAACTTTGGTAATATTTCTTGTACTGAAGTCTACTGTGCCTTATATTAAGCTAGTCATTATAATTTAAAAAAAATAGTTTTAGTTGTAGATGGACATAATACCTTTTTCCCATTTATTTATTTTTATGTGGTGCTGAGGGATCAAATCTGGTACCTCAGAAGTGCTAGGCAAGCACTCTACCACTGAGTCCCAGCCCCAGCCCTAGTCATTATAATTATTTGTGTGTGTGTGTGGTATTAGAGAATTGAACCCAGAGGTGCTCTACCACTGAGCTACATCCCAGGCTTTTTTTTTTTTAATATTTTTTTAGTTGTAGATGGACACAATGTCTTTATTTTATTGCTTTGTATGTGGTGCTGAGGATCGAACCCAGGGCCTCACACATGTGAGGCAAGCGCTCTACCACTGAGCTACAATTCCAGCCCCCAGGCTTTTTTTTAATTAAATAAATTTGAGACAGTCTCACTAAGTTGCTGAGTCTGGACTTGAACTTTTGATTCTTCTGCTTAGTCTCTCCAAGTTGCTGGGATTACAGGTGAACTAACCCCTTTCTCACTAAGTAATATCCTTCTTTAACTTTGGCAATATTGCTTGCACTGAAGTCTACTATGCCTGATACTAAGCTACCATGCCAGGCTTATAGTTCATGTGATTAGTGTTTGCATGGTATGCTTTTTTCCGTCTTTTACTTTTAACCTATATATGTATATATTTATACTTAACGTGGGTTTCTTTCTTTTTTGGTACTGGGGATTGAACCCAGGGCACTTTACCACTGGACTTCATCCTCAGTCTTTTTTATTTTATTTTAAAAATTTGAGGCAAGATCTTGTGAAGTTACCAAAGCTGGCCTTGAACTTGCAATCCTCTTACCTTAGCCTCCCAAATTGCTGGGATTATAGGCATGCATTAGTGTGTCTGACTTAAAGTAGGTTTCTTGTAGACAGCATTGAATTTTTTGCTATTTTATCCAATGTGACAATATCTCTCTTTTAAACTGATTAAACTGTTTAGATGGACCTAAATCTAAAATCTTGCTAGTTGTGTTCTGTTTGTTCTGTCTGTGCTTGGTCAATTTCCTGCTTTTTCTGCCTGCTTTTGGATTAATTGATTATTTATTTATTGTCTCCACTACTGAATTATAGTAGTGGAGACAACAAACAAACAAACAATTATTTAGGCCTCAAATTTGAACCCAGGGGGTGTTTAACCACTGATCCACAAATTGCTTAGGGCCTCACTAAATTGCTGAGGCTGGCTTTGAACTTGTGATCCTTCTGCCTCAGCTTCCTGAGCTGCTGGGATTATAGGTGTGCACCAATGTGCCTGGTTTAAATTTGTTGTCACTCTAGAGCTTACCTCTTACATATTTAACTAATCACAACCTATTTCCAAATAATATCATTTTAGCTACAGCATAAGCACCTTATAACACTATAATGCCAATTCCTCCATTCTGACTTTTAGACTCTTGCCATCCATTTACTACCATAAAACCTATAATTTGCTACTATTTCTGCTTTAGACAGCCAATTATCTTTGAGAATGACTGAAAATAAGAAAACAATCTTATGTTTTTGACTTTTTTTTGGATATTTTGATTTCTCTGCATAGATACCAATATGTTTTGCTATCATATTCCTTCTGTCTGGAGATGTCCCTTTAACATTTCTTATCAGAGAGATCTACTAATATTTTACTTTCTCCATTTTTGTTTTTATAAAACATTTAAATATTTTCCATAATTTTTGAAAAATATTTCGCTGTGAATAGAGTGCTGGGATGACAGTCTCCTTCCCAATATTAATTCTTCCTCTTTTGGCTGCAGCATTCTCTGATAAGATTGTAATCTATTGTAATTCTTATTTTATTCCTTTTTATTTACAAAGCTACCTTCAAGATGTTCTCTTTAGTTTTAGTTTCTAGAGATTTGAATGGAAGCCCCCCACCATTGGTGTGAACGAAGTCTAGGTCTATTCTTTTTTTTTTTTTTTTTAATGTTTCCTGGGATTGTCTGATATTCCTGGATCTATGATTTGATAAGTTTTATTGTTTGAGAAAATTCTCAGCCATTACCTCTTCAAATATTTCTTGTTTCTTGTTCTTTCTCTCTCTCTCTCTTTTTTTTTTTTGGTACTGGAGATTGACCTCAGGGGCACTCTACCACTAAGCCACCTCCCCAGCCCTATTTTGTGTTTTATGTAGAGACAGGGTCTCATTGAGTTGTTTAGCACCTTATCATTGCTGAGGCTGTCTTTGAACTTACGATTCTCCTGTCTCAGCCTCCCAAATCTGTCTTTTGGACAGTATATTAAACCATTTGATATCGTCCCACAGCTCTTGGATGCTTAATTCTTTGAAATCTTTCAGTCCGTTTTCTTTTTGTTTCCGTTTGGGTAGTTTCCATTGACCTATCTTCAAGTTCACTGGTTCTCCCCTTGGCCACTGCAGGTCTACTGATAAGCCCTTTGCATACATTCTTCTCTTTCTTACTTCCAGCATTTGCATTTGGCTGTTTCTTATAGTTTCCATTTCTCTGCTGAAATTTTCCATGTGTTCATGTATATCACCCCTCTTTTCCACTAGAGCATTTAACATAGTAATCATAGATTTTTAAATTTCTTGTCTGATAATTCCAATATCTGGGTTATCTTTGAATCTGCTGATTATCTCTTGAGAGTAGGTCAGTTATTTCCTGGTTTTTTTGGTACCGGGGATTGAACTCAGGGGCACTCGACCACTGAGCCACATCCCCAGCCCTATTTTGTGTTTTATGTAGAGACAGGGTCTCACTGAGTTGCTTAGCACCTTGCCATTGTTGAGGCTGGCTTTGTACTCGCGATTCTCCTGTCTCAGCCTCCCTAAGTGCTGGGATTACAGGCTTGCGCCACCGCACCCAGCATTTCCTTTTTTGTTCTTGAGTGTAATGTATGTAATATGATATATATTAAAATATATAATTAAAAATATAGCTATATATTTTTAACCGAATGCCAGTCATCCTATGTACCACAGTAGAGACTGAGAGGTAAATCATTCTGTGCCTTTAATGGGCATATCTTTTCCACTGCTTTAATTTTCTTAAGTATCATCTTGTGTTTAGGGTGGGTACTGGGTTTTTGACAGATTTCCTCAATGTTCCTGCTCTACTCTCAGCTTTCGGCATTCCCTTTTGGCCTGGCCTTGGGGTGGATCTATCCTCACCTCTTTTCTCCACTAGTGGTAGACTTCCATTGTTTCTTCCACTCTGTTGTCTTGGTCTAGCCCAGTCTCAGGCAGGACTGTGTCCCTCGGTCTCACAGATGGAGCTCTTTTAGGGATCCTGCCTCTCTCCCAGCTGCCAAAGACCTCTGGTGACCTGGGTCCATGTTGGTTTTCTGCCTTTATCCCATGGATAGACAATTTTGTTTTGTTCTTTTTTATTCTTTTCCTTAGCTATAATGTTCTTTACCTGTGTCCTAGAAATGGCAGGGTCTTCTGTCTTTCCCCAGTGGCTCAAGGGTTTTGACAATATATTAAGCATTTTATTTTATTTTAGTACTGGAGAATGAACTCAGGGGCACTCAATCAAGGAGCCATATCCTCAGCCCTATTTTGTGTTTTATGTAGAGACAGGGTCTCGCTGAGTTGGTTCTCAGCGCCTTGCTGTTGCTGAGGCTGGCATTGAACTCACGATTCTCCTGTCTCAGCCTCCCTAAGTGCTGGGATAACAGGTGTGAGCCACCACGCCTGGCTTACATTTTAGTTGAATTCTTATGTGCTTGAGTGGTTGACGCTTGACAATTTTTCCTTTCCCATTCTGTTGCAGGCGAGCCTGTGCTTGATGCTCCTTCTCTGCCTGGAGGTGCTTGATTTTTATTGCATGGTGACCTCAGCTCCCTGAAAAATACAAGAAAATTTAAGGATTTTGTAAGTTGTCAATTTTTTCTCTTGGTATTTAAGTTGGAACAATGCTCTTTCCAGTATTAGGCAAGAGAACCAAGTCCCACTAGGCAGTTATACTCTCTTTTAAATCTCTTTGCCCAATCAACACTATACTGAGATTTCATTTCACTCCAGTCAGAATGGCAGCCAACAAGAATACAAACAATAATAAGTGCTGGAGAGAACGTGGAGGAAAAGCAACACTTTTACACTGTTGATAGGACTATAAATTAGTACACCCACTACAGAAATCAATAAGGAGGTTCCTCAAAAGTCTAGGAATTGGGGGGCATGGGGAGAATGAAGAGACTTTGATTGGGCCAAGGAGAGGGACCGAAGGGGAGGGGGCATGAGGCCAGGAAAGATGGTGGGATGAGATGGACATCATTGCCCAAGTACATATATGACTGCACATGTGGTGTGACTCTACATCATGTACAACCAGAGAAATGAAAAGTTGTGCTCCATTTGTGTGCAGTGAATCAAAATGCATTCTGCTGTCATGTATAACTAATTAGAACAACAAAAAAATGTCTAGGAATGGAACCACCACACAACCCAGTGGTTACCACTCTTTGGTATTTATCCTAAAGAATGAAAGCCAGTATACTGTAGTGATATATACATGCCCATGTTTGTAGTAGTATAATTCATAATAGCCAAACTATGGAACCAGCCAAGGTATCCCTAACAGATGAATGGATAAATAAAATATGGTATGTATACACAATGGAGTTTTATTCAGCCGTAGAGAAGAATGAAATTATGTTATTTTCAGGAAAATGGCTGGAATTTGGGAATAATATGTTAAGTAACATAAGCCAAACTCAGAAAGGGTTATGCTTTCTCTTATATGTGGAAGCTAGAGATGAAAATGGAAAATAAAGATGAGGGGTGGGAAGTCTCATGAAAATTAAAGGGAGATCAGTAGAGTAGAGGAAAGGGACTGGGGGAGGGAGGAGGAGAAGGAAAGGTGAAATACTGGTGAATGGTATTTGCCAAATTATATCATTATATTATGTGCATGTATGAATATGGAACCACCATTATGTACAACTATGATGCAACAATAAAAAATATGGAGCCAAGTGTGGTGGTGCATTCCTGTAATTCCAGTGACTCAAAAGGCTGAGGCAAGAGGATTGCAAGTTTGCGGCCAGCCTTAGCAACTTAGTGAGGCTGAAAGCAACTAAGTGAGACCCTGTCTCTAAATAAAAAAATTAAAAATAAAAAGGGCTGGGGATGTGACTCAGTGGGTAAGTGTACCTGGGCTCAATCCCCAGTACCAAAACACACACACACACACACACACACACACACACACACACACACACACTCTCTCATGCATGGACAAAAAACACATGTGAAGCCAGGCGCAGTGGCACATGCCTGTAATCCCAGCACTGTGGGAGGCTGAGACAGGAGAATCGCGAGTTCAAAGCCAGCCTCAGCAACAGCAAGGCGCTAAGCAACTCAGTGAGACCCTGTCTCTACATAAAACACAAAATAGGGTTGGGGATGTGGCTCAGCGGTCGAGTGCCCCTGAGTTCAATCCTTGGTACCAAAAATAAAACAAAAAAAACCGAAAATATCCACATGTGGGAAAAAACCAAAAAACTTTTGCCTACCAGACCCTGGCCTTTCTTCTTTTCTCCTGTGTTCCCACTGTGGCTGCTCCTTCCCTGTCCTTCCTCCTTTTAGTCTCTGTCTTCCTTTTAGTATCCTGAATAATTGCATATTGGCCTTCAATGTGCACATCCCCCAATTAAACAAAAAATCTGTCTCTTCACAATAATGTAGTTGGTCCCCTGTTCTTTGTCACTTGAGCATCTGCTGTTATCCCCAGTGGTGTGACCCTCTCCGCCCACACCTCCACCCAAGCAGCTTCTCAGAGTGTCCTTTCCAACTGTGTGCTCTCCCTGGCGGCACTGAAGAGACGCAGTGTTCTCTCTGTTACACACATATGTGATTATATCTGTGCCGAGGGCCTGACCCCAGGGTGGGACCTGAAGCTTCCTTGCCTACAGTGCTCCAGCCAGGAATGTTTGATGGCCTTCTCACTTGCTATTTTAGTCCTTAAAGTGCTTTCTCTGTCAACGATGCCCACTTTGTTCCCTTAGAACAACATACAAGATATATTCACTTATCTTTATAATTGTTTTTATTACAGAAGGACTGTGGATATATGGGTATATTTTAACATGGCAGAATTATTTCATTAATCTATCAATCAATCTTTCTTTCCTTTTTCTCTTTTTTCCTTTTTTAAATTTTATTTTATGGTGCTGGAGATTGAACCTAGGGCCTTGTACATAATAGACAAGAGCTTTACCACACTGAGCTCCATCCTCAACCTGTTTTTCTTTTCTGTGGTCTAGCTTGTTTCATTTACTTGTATTAATAACTTAATTTCAGATTGTTTATAGCCTATCTATTGGCAGTAAGAGTCCCTTGGCGAAGCTGACTCCATCCACCCGTGGTGAGAATTGTGGGTACAAGGATGGACTGTGGGCCTTCTGGGAGGAATAGTGAAGAAAAATCTAAGATGGGGCAGGGCTGTGGGCTGCCTCTCCTGGTGTGAACTGTTCCTATTTGGGGAGCTCTTATCCAAAGGTAGAGAAGGGTCAAGTACTGGGGCACTAGTCCAGGGCTGCTCCAGAAGGACACTTTTAAGGTGGTATTAGTGGTTAGTATTCTGTCCTTTAACTTTGCCCTGGGGGAATATTTTTTAAATTACTGAAAAAAGTGACTTTAGTAAAAATGAAATAATCAGTCTACCCTTAGGAAAACAAGTGGCAGAAAAATGCTAGGGACTGCTTCTTCCCACCTCTGTGAGAACTGCAGTGTTGGCAATAGTGCCAACCTGGGTCACACTGGTTGCCAGCGGAGAGTGGTGTTCAAGGAATAAGAGGAGATCTTTAATTACTTGTGAGCTTCCCGGGACCCTGGCTGTGTACTGGAAGAGCAGAATTCTAATGGGACACTGAGAGAAGCTCCATTGTCCTTAGGGAAGCATACCTGGCTGGGACAGTCTCAGAATGCCCATACAGAATGAGTTAGGGACCTGACAGGGGAGTGACAAAGCAACTGCCTTTCGCTGGGATTTGCTTAAAGAAGGTACTGTTGAACTAGTCGGCATGCTCCTATGAGATGGCTTTGGGGCATTGCCACAGTCCCTCATCCAATTTCAGTAGTGAAAACGGAAATATAAATACATATACCAAGCACATACAAATCTTAATTTACAGAGCAGCTGTGTTCCTGTGAACCAGCCTTTCAAGGATAAGAACATTGCTCTGTGAGGTAGCAGAGTGGATGCTGATGTCACTGCAGTTGACACAAGATGAGGAGCTCCAGGGTAAAAGTCGTGCAAAAGCTCTGTGCTGAAAGATGTTCCACTAGAAAGCATGTTCCACTGGACAGGGGTTCTTGCCAACTTTGTTCATTGATGGGTTTCTTGCCTGGCACACAGAAGGAGCACAAGTATGTGTTGATTCAGTGAAGCTGGAATGACTCACTATAAAGCAATCCCTCCTTTTATACTGCAGGCAGAACTCAGTTTTCTGTTTTATAAGCTTGGTTTGAACGTTGGACTTTTAAAAAGTCTGGGCCCATGCAGAGGACAGTGGTGCACACTGGTAATCTCAGCCACTCAGGAGGTAGAGGAAGGAGGATCACAAGTTGGAGGACATGCTGGGAAGCTTAGCAAGACTCTGTCTCAAAATGCAAAATAAAAAGGACTGGGGATGTAGCTCAGTGGTACAGCCCCCCTGGGTTCACTCTCTAGTATCAAAAACAAAACAACAAAACAGACAAAAACCAACAGAACAAAACAAAACAACCCCCCCAGAACCACACACGCACACACACACACACAACAACAACAAAACAAACCTCTGGTAATGTGAACCAAGGGAAGGACAGAGGAGAGAGGAGAGAAAGAGCAGAGGGTACCTGCTGAGGAAGGTGCTCCTCTGTCAATGAGAGGGTCTTGAATTCCAAACATCCTTTCAGCATCCACTGTGCAGTGAATCCAGACTCACAAAACATGGTGGTATCTTGGCTGTATGTGTTGTCCAGAGAGTCCTGATGACTCTCACCTCCCCCGAACTTTCATCCTATTTCTGAACATATTTTGGTTAACCCTAAGTAAAACTTCACATGATGAGCAATTCCTCATATGAAAATTTTGTTTGTGTACCTCTCTCCCCCAACTTGATTAGTTGCTTTCCAGGATGAAGGGTTGGTTTGGTTCAAAGACAGAGAAGAGAGGCTGAGCCCAGATTGCAGCAGGCAAGGTGAGTGCCCATGGTGACCAGAGACCTGAGAGCTGATGGAGGGATCCAGGAAAGGGCAGTCCAGCCCAGGGCTGAGTGATTACCATATTCTGGCCTCTACTTGCTTCACCCCTGAGGCAGTGGAAAAGCTGAGGCTGATCTCTGTGTGGTTGGGGTTGGACTGCATGCAGAAGAGTGGCTGATGGCCCCTGGCCCCCTAGTGTAGGCTGCTAGAAGGAGCAGGATGGGCTCCCCTTCAGTATATTTTTTCCATTTGGCCAGCAGATGGCAACGCCTCCCTTCAAATACAAAGTCACTGATCTGGATAATACAAAATTGTTGCTTATGTTGAGGACATGGAGCTGTCCTGTAGGATTGGGTTCCAGATTTGGGGACGGCTTGGCCAACCTGACTGTCATAGAGTTAACCTTATTGTAGATTTCATCTCCATCCGTTTGTTCAATCAACAATTATTGAGAGCTTAGTATGCCCAGCCTAGTCCTGGGCTGTGCTGGGGTGGAATGTGATACAGCAATTACCAAGATCCAGCAAAAGTATTCCCAGAGTGGGCTTACAACCTAGGAAGGGAGACAGACATTAAGCAAAGAGTTTCAAAGCAACGGATTCATTTCAATTGTGGTAAGATCTACAGATGATCAATGTAAGGTAGCATATTAACAGGAAGAATTTGGTCTTCTCTGGGAGATCAGGAAAGGCTGTCAATACGTATCCTAATAGCACCCATCCATTCACACCCCCTGCTAAACCTGCTATCACACATGCCACTATATTTTTATTTTAACACTTTTTTTTTGGTAGTACTGGGATTCAACCTGGGAATGCTTAACCACTGAACTATATCCCCAATGCTTTTAATTTTTTATTTTGAGGCAGGATCTTGATAAATTGCTGAGGCTGCCCTTGAACTTGCAATCCTTCTGCCTTAGCTTCCCGCATTGCTGGGATTACAGGCATATGCCACCACGCCTGTCCTATATTTCTATTTTATAGCTGATGGACTCCCCCTAAACATTCCATCATATCCAACATACAATCCCATCACAGACTCCACTGCAGACCTTGATTATAGACCCTATTCCACTGCCCCCCCTTCCCTTAACCATCAGCACATCCTTCAACATCTCCTCCACAATGCTGGTTGCAAATCTCGCTGCTCACTTTGTCAGGACATCTCATCAAACTCTCAAACAACGCTAGTTTTATACATCTTGTCATTCCTAATGCCTCCCACTGACATTTACCTGACAGCTGATATATTCTAGAAAATATTTGGCAAGCCAATGATCAGATCACTCAATAGAGATAGGGTCACAGCTCCCAGACTGAAAAGGGTACCTTATTTCCTTCAGCAAATGGCCAAGATGGAAGTGACTCACCTCTGGATGCTCCCTTGCCCCTACTCAGCCCCATCATCCCAGACAGCTCCCCAGAGGGTAGGTGGTACTTGAGCACAGGTCCCAGTCCTGGGGTTTGACTTGCTCTATGTCATACCCATTCTGGGATCTGTGGTCACCCTTCTATCTCTTCCTTGGAATGTATCAGGCTCCTATCATAGTCCTGCCAACCAGGCTCTTCGTCATCAGTTTCCCCATCTCTCCTCTGAAGGGCCAGACATATCAGACGAGAATGCCCCAGTGCTGGAAGAACAGACCTAAAGGAATCATCTAGTTTGACCTCCTCTGATCCCTCCTTTCATTCTTGGTTCCCTACCCACTCCTATTATCTAGTTTTTGTTTTGGAAATAGATATGCACAGACATCTTACTTAGTAGGCAAGAGCTGGAAGGAAACATAAGACCCTGTCTAACTCCCTCATGTAACGAGCAGAGCAACTGAGGTCCAGAGAGCATAAGTCATTTGCCCATGCAGCACAGCAGGTCAGGGCAGAGCCAGATCTCCTAAAAGCACTCCATGAAGTGTTCCTCTAGAGGCCACTCTTTATGCAGTCTCTTTGTTCACATTAGCTAAGAAATGCTACTTCTATTAGGAAGGCACATCCAATGCAAACCACTCCTGAGATTGCATTTCAAAGATTGATAGACATGGCTTTTGCATTATCTGCTGTTTCGGATTAGCTATGCTGCGGCTTCATTCTTTTGGGCTGATATTGGGGGGTGAGAGGAATGGGGAGTGGGGGTGGGGAGCCAATTTTGAATCCCTCTCAGAGGCCCTGAGCTCCAGCCTGTGAGATGGGGCTTGAGAAGGACAGGGCGATCCATCCTATATTTTAAGTCCATCAGGAGATTTCATTGTTTAAACAAACATTTCAGCGAAGCCATCCAGCTGGGCAGTGATTTATGGCTCTGGCTACAGTTTTTCCCCAACAAAGATAAACAATCTTGCAACTCTTGGGACTGGGACTCCTGATTCTAATAACTTGGAGTTGGCGGGACCACGCCAGCCATCGCCTGGTCTGGGGTTTGGTTAGGATCTGTTCACACTGGTCCTGTGGCTGAGCCGCAAACCTTGGGGGACCATGTTGTGTTTGGAAGCTGGAACTGTTGCCTCTGGAGCAGGGGAGAGTGGCTGGAATGAGAGAAATAGCTCAGGGTTGGGGCTTCAAGCTCACCCCCTCCTCTGGAAGGGCAGCAATATTTGGCATTCCTCCTGGCAGATATTGGGTACTTTTGGTTCTTCTGTTCTTCCTTCTTTTGGTAACAGTACATCCGTTTCCTTCTGTGCCAGCTTGTCCACTGTGTGATCATAGACTCCCCTCCACCCTTGGCTCCTGGCATGGATATGAGCTCAGGCCTAACCAATCAGAGTAATACCTTCTTGTGGGCATAGAATTTGACCAAGGGGTTGGGGGCAAATAACCCAATGAAAAACCAGCTAAGGGCAGCAAGACTTTTGCTGGGGCTATGAGAGAAAGGCACATTCTCTTTCCCTCCAGACTTGAACTGGGGATGTGGAAGAATGATTGACCACTAGAGCTGTTACTGCCATCTTGCCACCAAGGGAGAGAAGTCTTCCTGAACTAATACACAGGAGGTGAGGCCGAGGATTAGAGAACAACTTTCTTGGTGACAATATTGGTGTTGTTCCTGAATCCACCCTGGTGCTCTTTTTATTTAAAGATTGAGTAATCTTTCACTTGTGACTGAGAAAGGGTAAACCAATACCCACCATCTGACACTGCAAGAGAGATGTACTAGGGCAGTCAGCTCCAGGCGTCTCCAGCCCACCATCTAGATTCCATGATTTAGCAAGAGAACAGTAACTGCCTCATGATCTCCAGCTGGTAAAGCAAGTTGGTGTCATCTAGGCAGAACTGGTTCTTATTTCAGGAGTGATGAGGAGGCACTGAACACTTGAGCAGGGAAATGTTCTGACTGGCCTTGCTCTTGAGGGACTCCGGATGGAAGCAGGAGGAGGTTGAATGTGGACCACTGAGGTGGTCTTGGGAGATAACTTGGACTCATTCACAGGACAGGCAGTGAAAACAGGCCTCTATTCATTCCTACCTCAAGATGTGTGAGGTTTCTGAAGCATAAAATTCAAGTGTCATAAAAGGAAAAGGTTGATGTATTTAACTATGTAAAAATAAAACATTTCCATATGGTAAAAATGCCCTAAATAAAGTCAAAACACAAAGACATTTTGTAAACATTTTCTGTACAAATGACAAAATACATGAAGAGCTTATATTGAAGAAAGAAAAAAAAATGACAGCTGATTGAAAAATGGGCAAGGTGTGTGGGTAGACAGTTCACAGAAAAAAAATTACAAATGTTATTAAACATATGAAAAGTTAATAATGATAATTAACATTTATGTGGAGTTTTATCTTTATTTACACATTTACTTTTCCTAATAACTGTATGAGGAATGTTATCATTCTGATGTCACTTAACTGATGAGAAATCAAAAACAGAAGTTAAATAAATTGCCCAAAGTCACTCAGCTAATAAGTGGTTGGGTTGGGATATGGACCTAGACAATCAGGGACCAATTTGACTTCTTACTCATTTCTGTTTAACCTTACCTATATTACCTACTTTAGTTATTTTTATTTTTGCAGTACTGGGGACTAAACCCAGCAGTGTTCTACCATGGAGCCATATTCACCGCTCTTTTTAGTTTTTACTTTGAGACAGAGTCTCACTAAGTTGCCTGGGCTGGACTTGATCTTGTGGTTCTCTTACCTCAGCCTCCTGAGTAGCTGGGATTATAGGTCTGGGCAGCCTGACCTTTACCTATTTTAAGAGAAATTGAAATTCAAATTAAAACCACACCAAAACATCATCTTCCATAAGTTAGATTAACAACTATCTAAATGTTTGGTGGAAGGCTGGTAAAACTCTGGAGGAAAACAGTCCTCTCACATATTGCTGGTGGAAGTGTGAACTGTAACACTATTTTGGAGAGCGATTTGACAATGTCTATAAAAAATCTAAATACACATTTGCCTTGACCTAGAAATTCCATTTCTAGCATTTTTCTAAAAGATATGTAATGGGAAATAAATAGAGATATTTATTACAGTTTGTAACAGCGAAAGTCTGGAAACCAGCACCACATCCATCAATAGGGTACTTGGAGCCGGGCGCGGTGGCGCAAGCCTGTAATCCCAGCACTTAGGGAGGCTGAGACAGGAGAATCGCGCGTTCAAAGCCAGCCTCAGCAATGGCGAGGCGCTAAGTGACTCAGTGAGACCCTGTCTCTACATAAAACACAAAATAGGGCTGGGGATGTGGCTCAGTGGTCGAGTGCCCTGAGTTCCATCCCCAGTACCAGAAAAAAAAGGCTACTTGGTGTATGGATTTTGGAGGATACAGCTGATGAGAAGAAAGAGGTTGCTTCTATGTGTGTTATGGAATAAGCTCTAAGATATGTTGTTAAGAGGAAAAGACAAGGAGGAGAATAGGCTATAGAGTATGTTCTACATGTGTGTGTCCATATGCTGGTAAGGGGACAGTACCTGACTCTGGGGAAGAGAGCAGGATGCCAGGGTTAGGGGTGAAAGGAAGCAAGTTTTTCACTGTATGTGCTTCGGTATTGTTAAAAAGCAAATATGTTCAAGTATCTCCTTTTAAAAATATTTTTTAAAATGTACAATAATACAGTGTTAATTACACTAATTATTATGGTGGAACAACCACTACAAAGAAATATGTGATTGTCATTATTCATCCAAGGTCCACCTTGTCATCCCATTTGTCCCACCCTGGGAAGGAGAAGCCCGTTGTGTTGTAGGGTTATTCACAGAACTGAAGGATTGGGAAGCTGGGGCCTGGGGCTTCAGTCAGCTTTATGAGAGAAGAAGAATCCTACTAGTTGGTTATTATTTTAGAATAGAAACATACAACCTTTTTCTTTCTTTCTTTCTTTCTTTCTTCCTTCCTTTCTTTCTTTCTTTCTCTCTCTCCCTTCCTTCCTTCCTTCCTTCCTTCCTTCCTTCCTTCCTTCCTTCCTTCCTTCCTTTCTTCCTTCCTTCCTTCTTCCTTTCTTTTGTGATGGAGATTGAACCTAAGGTCTTGAGCATATAAACATGCCCCTTACTACTGATCTATACTCCAATCCTGTTGTTGTTGTTGTTGTTGTTATTATTGTTATTGTTATTGAGGATTGAACCCAGGGGTGCCTTACCACTGAGCTTCATCCCTAGATCTTTTCATTTTTTATTTTGAGACAGGGTCTCACTGAGTTGCTTAGGGCCTTGCTAAATTGCTGAGGCTGGCCTTGAACTTGTGAAGTTCTTGCTTCAGCCTCCTGAGTCACTGGGATTACAGGTGTGTGACACTGTGCCTGGCCCATTGTTATTTTTAAAAGATATTTCATATATTAGCATTTTCTCCTACCCTTTAATCAATCAATCAATTATTTATCATTTTAGTTTATTTAATTATTTATCATTCACTTGATTATTTATGATTTATTTAATTATTTATTTAATTATTTATTTATTTAGTGCTGGGATTGAACCCAAACCTCATGCATACAAAGCACACAGTGTACCCAAAGTTCCTTTCTTTCCCTTAAAAACAAAACAAAACAAAACCCTAAAGTTCCTTTTGAAGAAGTCCAACTTGTTTCAGGCAAACTCAGGAGAAAAGATGGTGCCCATGCCCAGGTGGAGTGGCGTAGCCAGTGAGGGGCAGGCATGGGGCACCCACTCACTCCTTGGTGGTCTTTCATGAGCCTTGCTGCAGGTGCTCTTCACGAGGTATTCTCTCTTCAAGAGTCTCTCTAAGAATCTCCAAGTGATGTGTGGAGGCTCTGAAGGAGCTCACAGAAATTGGAACAGGATGGGAGACATAGGGGAAGAGACTCAGAACTTAGGAACTTTTGGCATACTAGAGAAAGAGGGAAGTGAAAGAGAAATTGCAAGAACAGAGTGGCAGAAGCCTAGAAACCAAAGATGGGATAAAAACAAGGTAGGAGGATTTGTTTTATAAATAACACTGCAAAGAATACCTTTGTGGATCTATTGGTGCACCTGTCCAATTCTTTAGAAAAAGTTTTTGAAGTTGAATGGCTAGGTCAAAGTTATGCATATTTTATTTTTTTAAGGCAGGCTGGCCTTGAACTGCTGGGCTCAAGTGATCTTCCTGCTTCAGCCTCCTGAGTAGCAGACACTACAGGTGTGCACCTAAACATTTTGTTAGACATCACCAAATTGTACTCTATTGAAATTTTATCAATATTACCAGGTAGTACAGGAGGTTCCCTCTTCTCCTGATACTTTTGCTGGTCATTTTAGAAAGATTTTGAGGCAGAGGGATGGAAATTTGAGGGCGTTTACATCACACATTTTTTAAAAAAATTTTTTTTTAGTTGTAGATTGACATAACTTTATTTTATTTATTTTTACGTGGTGCCGAGGATCGAACCCAGTGCCTCACACATGCGAGGCAGGCACTCTACCACTGAGCCACAATCCCAGCCCCAACATCACACATTTTTATTAAGAGGTGAGAGTCTGCCAAAGTTCACATCGAGGGGCTAGTTGGTAAGAGTGAGCTCAAGGAGAGCTGAGAAGATGAGTAGATCAAGGTGACAGGGTTTGGGGCTGCTGCTGTAGGAACAGGTGAGATCTGATGATGATTTACCAAATTGTGCTATCTTAGCCACTTGTGGATGACATATGGTTGTAATGCCAGTGATTTGGGAGGCTGAGGTAGGAGGATTGCAAGTTTGAGGCCAGCCTGGGCAACTTAGTGAGACCCTGTCTCAAAAAGTAAAAAAATAAAATAAAATAAAAAGGACTGGGGTATAGCTCAGTGGTAGAGCACCCCACGTTCAATCCCCAGTAATACACACACACACACACACACACACACACACACTCTTGCGGTATCTTTAATTGCTTTGCTCTCTAGGACCATCTCCTTTGCTCTGCAGCCTTTTTTTGCGGGAGGGGGCATAATTGGGGATTGTACTCAGGGGCACTCAACCACTGAAGCACATCTCCAGCCTTATTTTGTATTTTTATTTAGACAGAGTTTCACTGAGTTGCTTAGCACCTTGCTTTTGCTGAGTCTGGCTTTGAACTCGAGATCTTCCTGCCTCAGCCTCCTGAGCTGCTGGGATTACAGGTGTAATCCTAGCCACCACACCTGGCTGCTTTGCAGCTTTTTAAATGAAGAATTCCACTTTTAACTGAAAAAAGAGAATGGAGTAGACAGTTCAGTTTAACTCTAGGGACATTACTTAAGTGCCTGTTATGTGCCAATTACAAGGCATGTAAACATGGATAAGAGCCTGCTCCTAAGGGGCTTCTGTTCAACAACAGATATAGACTCACTAGTACCAGCAATCATAATAGACCCACTAGTACTAATCACAGTACAGTGCAGTACATAAAAGAGAGAGAAGAGGTTATAGATGTGATCTGAGGAAAGAGGAAGCACCTGGATGAGTTCCATCAGGAGAGGCTTGGCAGAGAGCCTAAGTCTAAGGCCAGTTCTCAAGGGTAGGTAGGAGGAACGTGCATGCCTGTTCTCTTACCAGGTGAGGTAAGATGTGAGAAGCCCTAAGCCGATGGCTGCCGTCCGGCGAGGTTGTCTGTGTTGTAACTGAGATATGTTTAACCTTTGTTCAGCTTCTAGGGGGCCAGTGGGGTTTTGAGCTGTTTCACTAGGTGTGCATGGGCTGGTGATGGTGCTAGGGGTTGAAGGCCCAGCTTCCTTTTATTGATGATTCAGGTGACCTGGACATTGTGGGACTGGGTGGGGGTAGCTTGGATGGGAGAGGGCAAAGTACAGTCCCATGTTGCTGCTGTGAAAGGAGGAGCCACACTGGTGGGCCCACCAGAAAAGACAGCCATGGGGTCTTTTGGATGCTGGCATTGGCTGGTGCCCAGAGTCTGGGTGCCAGCTGTGTCCCTCACCAACAACCCTGGCTGCACATTTCCATGAGCTCTTCATGTCAGGGTTGAGGCCTGGACCTACCAGTCCCTCTGCTCCTATCACTTTCCTTCTCTCTTGCCTCTCATCATCATTTTAGTGGACTCTTCACTGTTTATTTTAAGGATATGGAAGAAGGGTGGAGAGAAACCCTACTCTTCCCCAAGATGTTTCTTCTAAGTATTTCAGTCTTTTCCAGACATCAAAGCTTGTCTTTTCCTTTTTCTCCCTATTATATCCCTCCCTCGGGGCGGAGAGCATCCAGCAGTCTGGCTGGCTAGGAGCTGTGGGTGGGGTGGGAAGAGAAAAAGGAGCTCCTGGGAGGGAAGAAATGGCTCATTATCTCAGAAATGTTTTCTCTTGCATTTTAGTTGTTGGCATTGAGACTACTGCCCACCTGGTAGCTGGACATGTAACTTGCAAGTAACATGGTAAATGAGAACTGCTTGGGGATCTGTCTTGCAACCAGAATATCTGAAGCGTCATGTATGTTCACAAAACAAAAATTAGGGTCAGTCTATGCAGACCAAGCATGGCATGGATTCCTCTGAATCCTTTGGTTTCCACAAGTCACAGGGGGACAGCTGGCAGCAGATGCATCCTCAGGAACCCTCCATGCTTACACAGCCCAACCTAGCACCTCGGCTCTCTGGTCGCTTGGCTTTCCCTGCACTGTCTGCCCACTTTGGGGGAGGGATGAATCTTGGGGGAGTTTGTGTTATAAAGAGTGGGACCAGGTGTTCAGGAGGATTGCAGGAAAGGGATGTAATGTTAGCCTCTTTTTTAGGCTCCTCTTTGTTCAGGTGACTTCTTGGGGAGTTCAGTTTTGTTGGCTTTGTGCCATGCACCAACTTAGGTTCCTTCTCTCGAGGCTGCCCACGGCATGCGCTGCATGGGTAGGCAGGACACAAGAGTGTGAGCAGCAACTGGGAGAGGAGTTCATAGGACACAAGAGGACCTCTGAGGCAAGGGGTGAGGAGCAAGAACAGGGTTGCCAAAAACTGCCAAGCAGAGGGGAGGCCCCAGGAAAGTCACAGAGTCTGATAATCTTCCATCTTCAGAACTTTTCATTTGAAGCATGAAATTGAATCAGGTGTTTAAAGATCCTGGAGAAACAAACGAACAAATAGAAGAGCAGAGGACGGAATCTGTGGGCAGGTGTGGCATCTGTATTGTTATTACAGTGAAGACAGATATTAAGACTGGCTGTGAGATGGGGTTTGGAATTCTGCTATGTTGCCATGGGTAAACAGGCCCTGGGGAAAAATTGTTTTTCATTTCCTGAGATAGGAAGGGTAGGAAGGGGGTGGGAGGAAGTGGTCATGAATCTCTGAAGACAGCAGTATCCGCATCCTCATTAGCCAGGGAGATGTCAGGTTGTAACCAGATGGCAAATATTTCATCACAAAGAGTATCTGTCAGAGAGAGGGTACATCCTGGGTCAAGGGCCCCACGGGTCTGGTGCTGATGCTGTCAGGTCAGCCACCCGCTTTTCTTGAGCTCCTACCGTGTGCTCAGCCAATACTGTCCTGTCATACATTCTAGGATGTTCCCTTGTATTCTACATGAATACATCCTTGGAGTATGTGCCAGTTATTTATTATACAGCTAACCACCACAAAAACTTCATGACTTACCAATTTATTTTCATTTTTTATGATTTTGTGGGTTGACTGGGCTCTGCCAGGTGGTTCTCACTAGGATCTCTCATCTGGTTGCAGTCAGATGTCAGGTATTTGCAGTCATTTGCAGGCTTTGTTATAATTTAGATCCGAAATGTCCCTCAAATGCTCATGTGATGAAGGATTGGTCCCTAATGCAGCCATGTTCAAAGGCTGAGCTGTTTGGAAGTGATGGGATCATCAGTGGATTAATACCTTGATGGATTCATGATTTAAATGGACTCTTGGGAGGTAGTGGAAACTATAGGAGCGGGGGCCCTCCTTGGAGGGAGTGGGTCCTTGAGGGCATGGCTTTAGGGACCATATCTTATCCCCAGTCCCTTCCTTTTTCTCTTTCTGCTTCCTGGCTTCCACGAGGTGAGGAGCTCTGCTCTAACCCACACTCTCCTGTGATGTTATGCCTCTCCAGAGGCCCCAAACTATAGGACCATGTGATCATGGACCTCTGAAACTGTGAGGCTCAAATAAATCTTTCCTCCTTTAAATTGTTTATCTTAGGTATTTTGTCACAGCGACAGAAAGCTTACCAACAAAGGCTCCGAGGGGCTAGATAATCAGGGTGACTTACTCATATGACTGGCAGTTGATGTAGGCTGTCCATTTCAGGCTCACCTGGGGCTGTTGACTTACACATGGTCCCTCTATACAACTTAGGGCCGGGCGTGGTGGTGCAAGTCTGTAATCTCAGCACTTTGGGAGGCTGAGACAAGAGAATCACTAGTTCAAAGCCATCCTCAGCAACAGTGAGGAGCTAAGCAACTCAGTGAGACCCTGTCTCTACATAAAACACAAAATAGGGCTGGGGATGTGGCTCAGTGGTCGAGTGCCCCTGAGTTCAATACCCGGTACCAAAAACTAAAAAATTTCTCACAGTGTGGTGGATGGGTTCTGAGAGGGAGTATTCTAACAGCAAGCATCCCATGAGGTCCAGGCAAAACCTGCAAGATTCTTATGACCTAGGCTTAGAGGTACAAGGTTGTAACTTCTATTGCATTCCATACAAAGGCTAGGTTCTAGACTCCACCTCTTAATGTGGGAGTGGCGTGTGCACATAGGTGGGTAAGGAATTGAAAGTGGCATCTTTGGAGGCAAGCTACCACATACCACCTGCAGGGCTAGCTCCATGGGCATGCCACTTGTGCAGTCACAGGGGACTCCAAACTAAGAAGGATTCTAGGAAACATAGTCCCTGCAGAGCAGCCCTGGATGGTCAAGGAAACAAACCCAAAGCAAGTAGGCAATTGGCCAGCACCCACCAAGGATGATGGCTCACTGGGCCTTGCATGGGTCTGTATTCTAGAGAAATACTGAAACCAGCTTCCCAGGGAGCAGCATCCTCTTGAGTCCTCTGGACTTACAAAGGTGGAAACAGGTTAGCTGCCTCTGATGGAAAAGAGGTCCTGTTAATGCCTTCAATCAGAAGGCTATTGTGCTCCTTGTTTTGGTTTACTAATCTGTTGCTACTATCTTGAATTATTTTAGCAATTTTTAAAAAGAAGCCTCCATTTGCATTTTGCACTGGTCTCACAAGTTATGCAGACAGTCTTGCATAGGTCTCATTGTTTACTGGTTTTTTTTTTTTTTTTTTTTTTTTTCTGTGCTGTGGATTGAACCTTGCTAGGCAAATACTCTACTACTGAGACACATTCCCAGCCCGGTAGGTCTCATTGTGAAGGTATTCCCTGGATTTGTGCAGCATGGTGAGAAGTGGGGCAAGTGCTAAACCCTGCACTATGCAGATCTGACTCTTGGCTAAGGGAGAACATACGTCTGGAACCACTGATGACACAAGAGTTACACAACATCCTAAGACTGGTAAGTGATAGTATCTGAACAGAAGTTAGGCTGTGGGTGACTGAGGAGGGCCCAGATGGGGTGAGGAGATTTTTTGCATGCTCTCTTGGGCTCATGTTCAGACCCTTAACCCATGCTGACAAGGCCAGAAAAGCTTTCAGGAATCTCAGAAATGTCCTTTTCCTCTCCCCACCCTATCTCCTCCCCTACCCTCATTCCTAGGTCCCTTGTACTGAGGGCCTTGAAGGGAAGAGCTTTCCATATCAAGACTAGCTCCTGGGGTGTCAGGGTGGGTGTTGGAGCGGGGATAGCCAGATTGTGTTGTACCTGGAAAGAATGAGAAAGACTTAGTTGGAGCATGCTCCTAGTATCCAGGTCAGCTGAAGTTCTTGGGTGAGCCACTTGAAGAAGCCTGAGAGAAGCTGAGCCAAATGTGGTCTGACTTTGGGAAGGGATGGAGAGATGGGGAAGGCAGCTCTATAGTTTTCTCTAAGGAGTATGCTGAGTGCTCTAGACAACTCCTCTTTCCTAGTCCACAGCCAGATTTCTGGCCATTCCTCAAGGCACAGGGCACTTTCCTACCTTCTTCCAGGGTAGGAAATAATGGAGACCAGTCTCTAACTAGGGCACAAAAAAACACCACCTGTTTACAGACAATGCCCAATTTCCTCCAGGGGTATCACTGTACTGTGATGAATGTGCACATTAGCCTTATTATTATTATTTTGGTACTGGGGATTGAGCCCAGAGGCATTCCACCACTGAGCCATATCCCAATCCCCCGCTTTTTTATATATATTTTTTATTTTGAGACAGAGTCTCACTAAATCACTTAGGGCCTTGCTAAGTTGCTAGGTTTGGCTTTGAACTCACAATCCTTCTGCCTCAGACTCCCAAGCAGCTGGGATTACAGGTGTTCGCCATGGCGCCCAGTCCATAATAGCCTTCTGATTGAACTCATAACAGGACATCTTTTCCATCAGAGGGAGCTAACCCATTTCCACCTTCGTGAATCCAAGAGAATAGAAGGATGCTGCTTCTTGGGGAGCTGGTTTCATATTGCTCTAGAACAGAGATACTTGCAAATGGCCCATCTAAGGCCCAGTGAGCCTTGGCTGGTGCTGGCCAGTTGCCTGCTTGCTTTTGGTTTGATTCCTTGACTTTCTAGTGTTGCCTTTCAAGGGCTATGTTCTCCAGGCTCCTTGACCTTTGGCTTCCAGGTAAGTTTAACCAGTGAGGGAAGGGTGGGTACTAGTAGATGACTAGAAGGTGGCGGGAGCAGGAAGTCCGGGTATTCCTTTCTCTCAGCTTCCTATAGTGTCTTTGGCACAAGCTGGATCTCTTCATCGCTCCAGCTCACATCACAGAGACCCCTCTGTGGTTGTGTTTTCCACTGGACAGTACTGGCTTCTTGGCCTTCCCATCACTATGTAACTCTTCTATTAAATTCCTTCTGTTGGTCCTACCAAAAAATATGAGAATTACAGTTGTTCTGGTACCAGGGATTGAACCCAGGGTTACTCAACCACTGAGCCACATTCCCAGCTCTCTTTTACGTTTTATTTAAAGACAGGGTGTCACTAAGTTGTTTAGGGCTTTGCTAAATTGCTTAGGGCTTGCTAAGTTGCTGAGGATGGTTTTAAACTTGTGATCCTCTTGCCTCAGTCTTTGGAGACACTGGGATTACAGGCATGCTCCACTGTGCCCAGCTGCTCTATATTCTTGTCAACACTTGGTATTGCTGGTAATTTTTAGTTTAGCCACTCTAGTAGGTACATGTGATTTTAACTCACAAGTCTCTAATGCCCAATGATATTGAACATCTTTTAAAATGTGTTTATTTATTGTTCATATATCCTGTATAAAAGTTCTATGACAGATGCAGAAAGATTTAGAAATACTTTCACTCAAGCTGCATTTAGTGTTTTAATTCTCTTAACAGCATCTTTCTTAGAGTAAAGGTCATTAATGTTGATAAAGAAAAAATATTAAATTCCCTCTGTTGGAAAGATCTAGACTGATGTTATGGGTCACTCTGCCTTTTATGTATCCAGGAAGCCCTGGAGGTCAGGGGAGGTCTTGTGACACAGTTTTCCATGACTGGAGGCACAGTTCTAACACTGGATGGATTCCACAGTCTTAGCTCCAAAGGATCCATATGGTATTTACAGCACTAATCATATTCTGGAGCACAGAACAAACTGTGAATGCAGCCTGGCCTGCCCCCACCAAGTCCAGGTCACTAGCTCTTCAGGCCAACTTTCTAGGGAGGAAGAAGGGACTCAGTCAGAGTTCAGGGGTGAAGGGTGGCGTGTCTGATGTGCCCACAGGCTGGGATGAGGGTGCATTAGTGACTGTTTACCCTTATGAGGCCCTTTCATGTGGTGTCCACTTTCATTGCGCACACCCCAGTTTCAAAGGCTGTGATTAAGAGTGGGTACGTGGTTTGGGAAATAGTATAAATGTGTGTGTGTGAGGCTTAGGGGCTAATAAGGATATATAAGATGTGGGTCTTATCAGCCTACATATATGAATATGGATTAGTTCCCTCTGTGAGGATGTAGGTCTAGGATGGATGAACTTATGCCTGGCTCCCAAGTTACTTGGTCTCTAAGACAAAGTCTTCTGGAGTCATGAGCAAGACATGGGTCCAGAATGGAGTTTATGGAGAGAGTGTTAGTTGAGCCTAAGAAAGGGACATGTGAGAGATGAACCCAAGTCAGGGACTGTGGGACCCTCACCCTCCTTAATTTAATGTCTACATTCCTCCAGCTATGTTCGCTGCTGTAGGCTGCTCTTTCCATTGGGGTACAGAGCAGAAGCTGGTGACATGTCACCTACCAAATGACCATCGGGAGGGCTGTTCAGGCTCTGACAGACTGGGCTTTTCATTTTGGAAAAGCCCATCCTATATTTCTTCTTCAGCAAGAAGCTGGGGGAAAGAAAGAAGGCCAAGGGCGAGAATCAGGAACACTGGATAGGACTGTGTGTGTGTTTGTGTGTGTGAGAGAGAGAGAAAGGAAGAGAGAGAGAGAAAAAGAGAGAGAGAGAGAGAGAGAGAGAGAGACTGAGACTGACTGACTGACTTACCCTATGTTATGGCCTCCTGCTAGAGAGAGCTGTCCTCCTACCTCCTCCCAGGTCCATCTCTGTTTGGGAGCACAGCCTGGTTATGAGCCTCTGCTTTTCTATCTCGCCTTCTGGGCATTAAGAAGGAAAGAGAAAATATGTTTAACTTCTCTCTCCTGCAGACTCACTGTGGGGACAGAATAATCTCACCCGCCCTGGTGATTGGGGCTGGGGTTAAGGCTGGGCCACAGGGGAACCTGCTGTACTCCCAGCCCGTGCAGTTCTCCTCTCCTCCTGCCAGCTGGGTGCCTGTGTTCTGGTAATGCCTCTGCTCCCGTGTACCCCCACCTGTGTCCTGGTCCTGGTAACCTTTCTAGTCTTTCTAGGCTTGAGGTTATGCTTTGCTTTCTCTAGTCATTGCCTGATATCCCTACGCCCAGATCTAGCCTTCAGCTGCATTCTGGGATCTGAAGGCAGATGTTCCTGTGGCTGCCTGCCTGCTTGGTTTCAGAAGACCCCTCTGGAATTGCCCATTGCTGTGATCCACCTGCTGGCAGAGACACCCTGTTACCAAATGCTGGATGATCTGCTCCTCCCCTTCCCAGTGCTGACTGTTGCTGAGCTGCCACCTGTTGTCTGTTTCCATACTCTTGTATACTGCCATTGTGCCTGTCACCCTGGATGGCTGCCCGGCAGCTGCAGCGGAGGCTGTCCTGCCAGCACCTTCCCCAGCTTGATGGGTGGTCCTGTCCAGCTCCCAGCCCTCCCAGCCTGCCTCATCTGTTGCACTTCCTGGGCCACATCTGGTTGAATACAGAGCTGGGTTAGCCTGGAGGGGTCCATGGCACACTCATTCCCAGAGAGATGGTCACATTCCCTCAAGACTATAAGGGGAGGGCTAGGACTGGAACTCAGTCATGAACTACCATAAAGCTAATGTTTACTGAGGACTTATGATGTGGCATGCTCAATAATTTACCAATATTACTTTATTTGTACTTCATAATTCCTCTATAAGGTAAGCAGCATGATATCCCCTTTTCACAGATACAGAAACTAAGGCTACCTAATCTAAGTGAATCTGTGTAGGGTCCCCTAGGACCCAAGTTATGAAGCTAGGATTCAGATCCAGGGTGCTTGACTTCAGAGCTCAAACTCATAAGCACTTGACCAAAGTACCTCCTCAGTGACCTCTGTTAAGGGCCCTGATAATATTCTCTATTGTCTTCAATACCTTCTCCCTGGTCTAAGAGAAACTGACCACAGAAGGCCCTGGTCAAGGCTTTGGATACTTCCTGCTTGCTTTAGAGAAGGCTGAAATAACCTCACTTTGGGTCACATTCAGGAGGGGTTCCCAGAGCCATGCATCTCTCAGTCTTCCCCAGGTGTACCCAGGTTCTTCTTCCCTTGTGTTTCTTCCCTTGAGATCCTTAAAAGTTTTCAGGGACAGTCACCCAGTTAAACAGAGTGGGAAATGGGGCTTGTGTGTATGTATGACTGAATCATTAATTAACGGGCCTATTTTCTTGGGAGGCTCAGAGACTGTATGAATGGAAAAGAGAAAGGAAAAGTTGCCTTGGGGGTGGCAGTAATCGTGGAGGGGATGATGGAGGTTTTCCTGGAGGAAGCCATGGTGCAGATCACCTCGGCAGACTCTTCCCCAGAGCAGCCATGGGAGAAGAAGGGGAAGGGTGAGAGCTGGGTTGGGGGTACTTCAGTTTCCAACTGAATGATTTTATACTGTGGATCGGTGATGATGAGAAGGAGATGGTTAGGATGGTGATTGGATGGGGCTGGAGACTGATGTGATGTCCACTGAGCCAGTTCACTGTTTCATATTGAATCTGTGCTTTGAGATTTCTGTCTCTCTCCTTCCAGCTCTCAATCACTGTTGAATTTGGGATAAATGGCTCAGAAATGAGAGGGACGTGTTTTTTGGGTTTTGTGTGTGTGTGTGTGTGTGTGTGTGTGTGTGTGTGTGGTGCTGAGGATTGAACCCAGGGCCTTGTGCATGTGAGGCAAGCACTCTACCAACAGCTATATCCCCAGCCCTAGGGGCATGTTTTTAAAGAATTCTAAGAGGAATCCAGCATGTGGGCTGTAACTAACTCAGTCAGACTCATCATAAGTCCTCAGTCAATACATGTAGCGTCTCTCCTCTGTAGGGCTCCTCCTGGCTGGCCTGCATAGGGCTGGGCTGGGCAGAGAGCTGTTGCTCATCCCTCTTCCTTCCAGGTCCATTTTTGTTTGGGAGCATGGACTAGTTATCAGCTTCTTCTTTTCAGTCTTGCTTCTTGGGCACCAAGAAGGAAAAGGAAAAAAGAGAAGATATTTTGAATCTTTTTTTTTTTTTTTGGTACTGGAAATTGAACTCAGGGACACTCGACCACTGAGCCACATCCTCAGCCCTATTTTGTGTTTTATGTAGAGACAGGGTCTCACTGAGTTGCTTAGTGCCTCACCGTTGCTGAGGCTGGCTTTGAACTCATGATTCTCCTGTCTCAGCCTCCCTAAGTGCTGGGATTACAGGCGTGTGCCACTGTACCCAGCTGATATTTTGAATCTTTAGGATATTAAAGCCCAAGAAAGCAGAAAGGAGAAGGATGAGAGATGAAGGGATGTCTTTGTCCAGAGATAGTGGTGACATAAGGCAATGTGTGACCAAGCACTTTCCTTCAGAAGATATGGATTAGAGATAATTGCCTACCATGTCTTTGAATGGCTTTGGACAGGGCGGAATAACTGTTTGCACTGGGCTCAGCCATATGCCTTGACTCTCCCTTGGCAGTAAAATTCTATTGGATTTTGCAAGCTGTGATGTGATTAGAAAACAGGGATGTAGCTGTGAGTGGATCAGGCTTTGTGGGGTTCCAAAGTTAGTCTTGGGATTCTATCATGGGTCTAAGTGCCCAAAGTATCATTTTCTGATAAAGAATTTGAAAAGGGATTCTGCCTTTTGGTCTTATTAAGGAGGGAACTATTTCAAAGAGCAAGGTGAGAAAGGGACTCTGCAGTGAGAGTCCCTTTCCCAGTGCCATGAGGGCTGGTGGAGCCCAGGCATGACCTCAGTTACACACATGCACCCCACATGGTGGACCATGTGTGCTGCTGCCTGGGCTCTGCAGGACTCGAGGCCCTCCCTCCAGGCTTGGAATAGTGTGGATCTGCTGACTTGGCAGTACAGGATGGGGGCTGGGCCACATCTGGAGGGGAGGGGGAAGGAGCCCCCAGTGGCTGGGCTGTGAAGGAGCTTGCCAGCCCTGCAGCCCTGAGCTCCCCTTTCCTCCCCCAACCACAAGAGCAGTGTAATTCTCCTCACGTTAAAAGTAAACATATGGCAGCATCTGCAAGTGCCCAAAATAAACTTAGAACTAATAGGAGGCGTTTGTGACCACAATGAGTCTTGCATGAAGAAAGGGTGGTTCACTATGTAGGAGCCCAAGTGGCTACTTGGCTCGACTCATTTGTTTATTGATTGGTGATTAGTTAATTGATTAATGTACAAGCCCCTAGCATACCCTGCTGATGCAATTTGCCATGGCCCCAGGGCAGCAGGGACATTACATTGAGTTTGTGGAGCCAGATAGTGTACCAGGGGCTAAGAATGATGGTCCTTCCTGGGGTGTCAACTAGGATCAACTATCCAAGGATCCAAGAACAATGGGAAATCTGTGTGGCAAAGCCACTAGGATCACTGCAAGAAAAGTGTTATTTTATAGAAATGAAGGTTGTCTGGATTTCCTCATGAGAGATCAGAAGCAGATGCCAGCATAGAAGCAGGTGGGATTCCTCAGTGGTCATTGTGTGAAAGGTGCTCCCAGGGACAAGAGGGGAAGGAGACAGAGAGAGACGAGACAGCAGAAGAGAGGGCCACTTCTTTTGTGTATGTGTGTGGGTGGTGCTGGGATCAAACCCAGGGCCTTGAGTGTGCTGGGTAAGCACTGTACCATTGAGATATACCCTCGCCCAAGGCAGCCACTGCTTCACATCAGTCCTCTGAAGCTGGTCACGGGGGCCAAGCAGGGTAATGGCGTTGAGGACACGGTGATGAACACATTGACTGCAGAGGTCTGGTTGACAACAAGCTGGAAACAGAGCCTGGGACTGGCTGGCACCATCTGACAACTGTAAAGGGGCTTAAGGATGAAATTGGGCATATTTGAACAGCATCAAATCCATTCCTCACAGCCACACTAAATGTAAGCGACAGACAGAGAAACAAATTAATACCAAAAATGTTGCCAGCTTTCATGTTCTGGCAGGACAAATACTTCCAACTAGGGACAGATTCACAAGCCTTCACAGTTCTGAGGACTACTATGCTTCATCACTCTCATCAAGCAGTCTGCAGTGGTGCAGGGCTCACTGCAGAAGAGGGAGCAGAGGAATACTGGCTAGGTTTAATTGCCTGCGTGCTGGGAAATCAGGGAGCTGGCTAGGACTTTAGCAATGGCCTTTACCCTAGCGGACACAAACTGGCTAATGTTGCAAGGAATGATTCACAGCTTGGTGAATCCAACTTGTAGGCATGTTCTGTTTGGTCCACAAATGTCTTTATTTTTTAAAAAATTTTTATTAGTAGCCCCAAATCTACAAATGAAGAGAGGCACAAAAAGTTCCAGTTCTCCCACGCTGGAGCTCATGCCTGGGTTCCCCAGGTGGCCCCCGGAACCACTGATTCCTTCTGCTGGCCTATAGGCATTTGCGATTTCAACTCCCATATGAAGCCATCACTTTTTATGTATTAGACAATTAACAGGAATGACTTTCTGAAAGTCCAATTGAAATGAAGGATATATAACAAAATAGATTTTGGTCCCACTTTCGGTAAAAAGATTGAACCACTCCTTCAATACATTGAAACAGTGCTCTAAATAAAACCATTTTTATTAACCAAACATCACAACATACATGCATATTTTTGAAAAATAAAGAAAAATATGAATTAGTTTATCATCCTTGCAAAAGTATCTGTTCAGCATATTTCCTTCCAGTCTTTTCCACTTTCATTTTTACATGCTTGGGTTTGCGTTCCGCTTTTTGCATTAAACCCCACAATTCTACGTTTTCTCATATTGTATGATCCTCATGTTTTGTGATTCTAAATAATGTTTCAAGGAACATCTGTGTGCCTTTGAATCTCTCCTCATCTTGAATTATTTTCCCAGAATATATTTTCAGAAGCAGTGTGAATGGGCTATACAAAGACTTGAGCATGAAAGAGTTAACCTGGAAGTTCCTAACCCAAAAGTGCCCTGTAGAAATCTCTTCATCTCAGCAAATTGTTGGAGAGGCTATAGGGAAAAAAAAAAAGGTCATTTCAACATATGGGATAGGATTGTGGGTAATTTAAAAAAAATTTCAGCGTGTAAAGTCCATTCCAGGAATAGCACTATCTTGAGACCCAAATCAAATAGTACTAAATATGCTAAGCAGAGATCTATGTTTGAAGAAGAAACTCACTTGTTCTTAACAGCAAAATGTTGTATAGCTCTACAGCAGAGTCAGAAGACTCCACATAGCATCAAAGCCCAGTTCAAAAAGATACGGGAGGCCACGATACAAGACAAACTGTCTTCCTCAATTACAACAGCTCTGCGCCTTAAGTATAATCGTCATTTCTTAGAATAATGGCTGCCTTTAAATTTTTTATTGATGGCAGAAAAAAATGACTAAACAAGACCAGAGCATTTAAAGGTAATTTATATCCTATATACAGCCTAGAGAGTGGTGTAAACAAGGTGGCATGTCATAAAATGAAATCTGATACAGATAACCTCACTACTACCTTCTGCACAAGTTCAGATGAATTCAAGGCCTTAAATCTCCAAGCAGTGGAAAGCAAAGCCTACTGTCTATTTTATTTTTATTTTGCCTCCTCTCTCCTCACCAATCCCTTAGGGCCAATAAAGAAGATCAATATCATGGAAGGGCAGGGCAAAAATGAAAGCCTTTTCTTGAGATCTGCACCTTGGTACCTGGGGCTGAGGAATGGAAGGCACCAGAGGGGTTTCTGGGAAATGGCCTACAGTCTTTTTTTTCCTGTGACGCCAGGCAAGTCGACAGAACCTCTAAGGGCAGGATTATGGAGCACTTGAGCCAACTCCACCTCCGGTGGAAGGCAGCCTGTTGCCCTAAGGAGAATTCATGCCTCCCTAATCTACTAGAGCTCTTTGAAGGGTCCAATAAGTGTACGGATAAGGGGGTAACAGTAGACACAATCTATTTACACTCTCAAGAATCCTCGGAAAGCTCCACACCAAAGCCTGTTAACAGAGCTGAGTCACCATGGGAATGGAGGGAATGTCTGGTGACAAATAGGGAACCGGCTTAGAGATAAGAAGTAAAGAGTGAAGATAAACAAGTCTTTCCCTGGAGTCAAAAATGTTCACAGCAGGGTTTCTGCTGCAGGAGTTGATGCTTCTGGGCTACCAGGCTCACTGGTCCTTACTGATTGGAGATATGACTGTCAAGCCCTTTTTCCTTCATAAGCCATGGGTGGAAATCAGCCTCCTGGACGTATAGTCATAGCTTATATATTGCCTCATTGAATTTGTCTATCTTTCTAACAGCTCCAGTGACATTGTGAGCTCCTGATGGGCAGGGGGCATGCCTGATATTTCAGAACTTATTACACGACTAGCATCCAAGAAATACTATGTGGCTTGATCAGTTAAGAGAAGGTTGAGTCTACTGAAATCTTTTGTTTTGCTGATATGACCCAGAGAGAGCTCTTCATGTAGACAAATACAACCAAGGGCTATAAACTGCAGAAAAGGCAGCCCCCTCAGGCTCCTGGGTAGCCAAAGATATTCAACAGGAGCAAGTGCAGGTTGAGCCAAGTATTAAGTGAAAAGGAACTCAAATCATAATTTTTTAAATTAGAACCTGCGCAACGAATGAACATATCAATTTAGAGGATAATGATAAAACTACACTTCGGAGGGTTGCAATTCGGAGCTCTCAATGACAGCCCAGGAAAGGGTTTCTCAACCCATTCTTCCTTATTAACTCCACTGCTACCATCACACTGTCACCACCGAGCCTGTCTACCATTGAACTACACTCTTTTTTTAGAATTTTTATTTTGAGACAAGGTCTCACTAAGTTGCCCAGGCTGGCTCGAACTTTTGATCCTCCTGTCTCAGACTCCTGAGTTGCTGGGATTATAGGAATGTGCCACTGTGGCCTGCTACCAAGCACATATTTAGACACATATTTTTTTCCTAATTGCCACCACTTTGCATGGAATTTAATAGCATGAATATGCTGTATATCTGTTTATGTCCCCTGGCCCTCTGGAGAGCCACAAACCATTGTAATATCTAAGGTTTTTAATCTTTTTATTTTAAAGAATTTAACCTTTATTTTTTATTTATTTGTTTTTTATGTGGTGCTGAGGATCGAACCCAATGCCTCACCGGTGCTAGGCAAGTGCTCTACCACTGAGCTACAACCCCAGCCCTAAGGTTTTTAATCTTGCAAGGACCAAAGATTGTCTCCAAGGGGCTGGCAGTGGCTCTTTTGGGAATGCATACTGGAGAGGACTCCCCTGAAGGTTTGGGCCCAAGGTGTTACTTTGACCAAACAGAACGACATATAGCTGAATATCTAAAAATGGAACTGGGGACAAAAAGAAGGCTTTTTTTTTTTTTTTTGTCTTCCCAAGGGTCAAAGGTGAAGAGGGCTGGGGTGCTGCTGGTCTGTCCTCTTTCCTTCTTCACCCTGCTCAGTCATGAAGGGGTGACAGTTATGGACCTCATGCCAAGTTCCCTGATCCTCTGTCTTCAAGTGGGGTTTGGCCAATGAAGAACTCAACAGGAGACTGGGAGGAGGCGGAAGGACAGTGCAAGTTATGCTCCTCTTTGTGAGGCCACCGTGTCTGTGTCTTTGTCACTTCTCTCCTTGAGGTGTCCTCCTATAGGTCTCCTTCAGTGTTGTCCTTCTAGGGCGTGGTAATGGCTCCCACCCCTTCCCTTGGGTAGAGATGGCTTTTGCGAGCCCCAGGGGCAGCACTGTCTCTTAGGCTCCCCTATGTGTGTGACACATTTTGTTGCTGCTCATTGTGCTGTTTCCTGCTGGGACCCTTGTTAAGAGAGTGTGGGGGTGTGTTTTGTCATTGTACCTCAGGAGGGACATTCAGGAGCTGGGATGAAGGCAGAGGTGGGTAGGTGAGTGGATACAGGGGAATGGGGCAGGAGAACAAGGGACCATGATCCAGAAAAAAGGTGGATGAAAGGGCCTTGAATGGAATAGGGTGGGAGAACGAATCCCCCTCCCCATGCCCCAGCACAGTGGCCAGGGAGTCTCTGGAATGAGAGAGGTAATTTTAGGAAGAATGGTCCACATGCTTACATAGTTGCCCTGACATAACTTTCTCCATTCAGGTAGCAGGTAGCAGTAGCCGTGTCACAGAGAGGTGAACAAGGAAAGTAGAAGTCCTGCACAGTGGATCTCAAAGGGGTCCTTCAAGGTCAGATTCTTTGGGGACATTCTTTCTCTTAGGGGGGGTGAACCTGGTCTCCTTCAATTGCCTGTGGGGTTTCTCATCAAAGGCAGGGTGTGCGCCCTGGAATCCTTCCCAGGGGCAGCGACAGGTGTGAGTGATATCACTGATCTTGCACTGACACTGAACTTCAGGCTGCTGGGTGGAGGGGAGGAAACACAGGCTTCAGGATCTCGGCTCTTTCCCTCTCTGGACCACCACCTATTTCACCATGGCCATGAGACTGAATGAGAAAGTGTACCTAGAGCAGCCAGGCCTGGCTGGCAGCCAGGAGCTGCCCAGCCCCCTTCCCTAGCAAACTGAGTGAATCTCCTATTCATAGCCTACCAAGTCTCCCTTCCAGGTAGCAGGAGCAGAAGGCAATGGAGCCTTATATGCTCCAGACTCCAGAAGCCACAGAGTGAAAAGCAAGAAGCTGTTGTCATGGATGGGGGGCGGGTGGGCACATTATCCTGAGGCCTCCTAATCCCATTTTCTGCTTTCGTGTTAATCCTCTTCCTCCTTCTGTCTGCTACACACTCAACTCTCAGGGCACTGACCCGGAGAACTGGGCCACACCTCCCCTTGTCAAAGGCAGTGCTCCCTATTGGTGGTGGGGCTTGGGGGAGCAGACAGGGGAGGGGACAGTCTGTCTGTGCCTCAGTCCTCCCAAGCTGACTGGGCTGTTCTTCCAGGCCAGATCATGGATGAACATTGAGCACTCAGCCCACTAATAATGACACAATGACAGTGTCAGCCAGTATTCCTGAGAACTTACCATTTGCTGACACTGGCTAAGACCTTTATGTACATAATTTTATCCAATTATCATAATGCTCCTGTGAAGCAGATATTATTGATTAAAATTTGTCGATAAGGAAACAGAGGCTCAGGGAAGTTGTCACAGCCAGATAACACTGAGAAAAAAAGTGGAATTGTTCAGGATTCCTGCCCAGCTTGGCTTGGCTCCAGAACCTCATGGGGAACCACTAGACAACACTGCCCCTCTGTGTCTCTCCCTCTTTCTCCAACGCTGGAAAGGACCTGGCCTTCCCACCTCTGCCCCTGGCTTCTCCTCTCTGGCACGTCTCCCAAGCCTTCCCTTGGGGGAATATGTTTCGCCCATTCATACACCTGGGTATCACTGTATTTCACTGGAGTAGGAACAGCATAGGTCTTGTGGGGGAAGAAGAAGGGGACATGGTTCTGGCTTCCTCAGGAACAAGATGCACCCAAGGACTGGAAGTTCTCCAGGGATACAGTTGGCTACATGTCAGTGGTCATCTGTGGAGAGGAAAGGTTTTGCCTCAGGCCTTTACCCACTATCCTCTTTCTTTCTGGTCACTCCATCACTTATCCACTCCCATTTGCAAATGTTGTTCTCTCAACTCTGCAGGACTGAGCCTGGCCATTTCTGTCCTCAGAAAGAGGTGCTGAGGTGAGGCTTATTCTCAGGGAGAAGTTGTCCACCATCCCAAAGTTTTGCTCATATATTTATTTTTTTTTTGGTACCAGGGATTGAACTCAGGGGTGCTTAACCACTAAGTCACATCCCCAGCCCTTTGTTAATTTTTATGTTGAGACAGAGTCTCACTAAGTTGCTTAGGGCCTCGCTAAGTTGCTGAGGTTGGCTTTGAACTTGTAATTCTCCTGCCTCAGCCTCCCATTCTGCTGGGATTTACAAGTGTGCCCAGTGGGGAAGATCTTTCTAAAAAGACTTTGTGCCTTTTGGGGCTTCATTTTAGCTTGTCACACACTCAAAGTAAGGGGAGGTCTCTCTAACTTTAACTCAGAGTCCTCTGACTACAGTGTTGCCCTTTGGGGGTTTTGAATTAGGGCTGGGCTTATATGCTTACTAAATCATTCCGCAGCTGTGATGTGGGATTCAGCTTTCTGGTCTGTAAAAATGAAATAATTGCACCTCCCCGAGGCCGGAGAGTGGCGCTCTGTGGGTTTTATTTCCCTCTGCTCCTCTCCATGGGCCGGCGGACCTGTCATCTGGAAACCTCTCAACATCTGGAAGGCAGTGATAGGCTCATCTTCAGCCTTCTCTTTTCCACTGAGTCACGTGGATCCTGGGCTTTGTGGGACACCCTTCTGCTCATACGCAGGTCTTTCTGTTTCCTAGATTGAGAGATCTCACTGCTTTTCTTGCCCCAGACATCTCTCCCTCAGGTTCTCATCAATTCTGGTAACTTCTCAGGCCCAGATTGGTGATGTGGCCCCTCCTGTCCTCAGAGCCCCATAGGCTAGATGACAGTTGGAAAATAAAGGAGGGTAGTGCAAAATCCGATCCTGCATGACAGAGGGTGGATCATCTGAGTTCAGCTGGGGATGGAAGTCTGGAGGCTGATGGAAGCCAAGGTCTTTCTCAGAGGCTCAAGGACTGAGGGTGGTAAGCTTGGGCAGGATTTGACTGGGGTGAACCATGGTGTGAGGTGCTATGGAGACTCTGACCCTCCCCTTCTGCTCAGTCATAAGCCTAGATACCAGAAATGAGATATGGGGAGCTGGGGATAGTGGTAGAGAGCTACAACCATGAGGATCAGAGTGGTATCCTTAGTGAGGACTCCAGAGTTGATAATGGCTCCTCAACCACTTAGAACTATAGGGGCATCCTGTACCTGAGAAATAACACCTACCAGCTCTGCTGAGGAGAAAATAGGTTCTGAGTTAAAGTTTGGTTCTTCTTTCTAAAGCCCACAAAGTTTCATGTTTTTTGAGTGACCATCTAGGCTTGGCTAGAAGTCTAATATACTATCCATTGTGCTACAGAGCTGGTTGATTCCTTCCTTCCTGAACTTGTGGTGGGCAGTGGTGACAATGGCAAGGTCCAACCCTGTGCAGAGAGGCAAAGCTGATTTGCCTGGAGGTTGCTTGTTCTCAGTAATTCTTTCCTGAGCTATTTATCCATCAGTTAACTGAGGTGACTATCATCCCACCATGGGGACCTCAATCCTTTTGGATAGGGCTTTGAACATGAGAAGTTGGGATGGGTTAAAATGAGAACTTCCATGGGAGAAAGGACTTGCCATGTCTTTTGTCAGGACACTGAGGTGGAGGGCCACGGCAGGAGGTAGATACCACGGAAGTAGGGTCTGAAAACATTTGGTATCTGTAGTGTTTGCCATGGAAGTTTTGCTCCTCAAAAGCCATCACCCACCGTGACACACATTTACCCACAAACATATACCAAAGACATAACTAAGGACCAGAAAGTTATAGCCCAAGAAACTGTGGCTTGAGAATTTTTGCCACAAGACATCGTTTTATTCACTGATATATATATATATATTTTTACAAAAATAAACAATTTAATGAACAAGAAGTACAAAAGCTTCTGGATATGCAAACTCCAGGAGGGGGGAGCCTGGTGTGGCTGCTTGAGGCTTTCACTGAAAGCAAATGAGGCAGAAAGGTCCTGGTCCCACCCCCACCCCAGGTCCTGGCTCAAACCGCAACCTGCTCCGCCATCCTAGTCTTGGCTCATATCAATGTGTGCACCTCTGCCCCTGACCCATGGGCTGGCCTGGGAGTGCGCCCTGTTGGTAGAGGATCACCCACATCCTGGAGCATCCCCACCCACCGCCAACTTTCCTCTCTGGACCTAAGCTGAGAGAACACTCTGTGACCGATTGTTCCCATGCAGCCCCCGCCTGCTGTGGCATGTGCAGCAATGGGAGCAGCGGCGGCAGCAGCAGCAAGGGCTTTGGCTACATTCTCAACCTGTGAACACAGTGATGGGGCTGCCCATGGAGCTGTCCCAGTTCAGGCCAGCCTGAGCCTTGCTGGCAGCCCTGAGCGCTGGGGTGGCAGTCGCCCCCCAAGCAATGATTCCTGGTCTGGGAGCCAGCAGTCTCAGACTTAGCCTCGTCAACTCACATTTTAACATTTTGCATTATTGCACATTTGTCCTGGTCACATCGGTCTGTCTGGGATGTCAGTCTTGTCTGCAGGGGTTACCAAGTGACATGCAGCCCTGCTAGTGCAAGTCGCTTCTGCCATAGGAAAGCCCAGCTGGTGAGAACAGTCAGCTGAGCCCTCAGACAGGTCAGCCAGGGGCCCTCACGTATGTGGTCCTGTTGGGATCGGGGACCACTTGGTTCCATCCAGTCTTGAAAAAGACCAGCTTCCGACCTGCGGGGTAAGATGTAACAGATCAGGATGGTTCTCATCTTGGAGGCAGAGCCATTTTCCTAAAGCAACTGCCTCTCTCCCATTATCTCAGCCTCCCTTCTGGTTTCTTATTCATTTATTTTGGGGTAGGTATTAGAGGTTGAACCCAGGGCCTCGTGCATGGCAGGCAAATACTTTACCACTGAGCTACCTTCCCAGCACTCTTTATTTTAAAAAAAATTTTTATTCTTAATTAATTTATAAATTAATTTTAATTTTAATCCTCCTGCCTCAGCCTCCCGCATAGCTTTGAGTACAAACATGTGCCAATATAACCGAATTTCCTATCAAATTTCTAAAGGGACCCACTCTCTGTCAACTTGCTCTAGAGACATCTAGCCACCTTCCTTGGAATGCCCTCTCCCTCTAGCTTACCTGTCCAGGTGGTCTGGTTAGTGACCACAAAGGCATGGCATTGGGCATGGCTCTCACAGACATCCACGGCCTCTGCCAGGTTGAACACAGACAGGAGGCAGCTGCCATGGTGGTAGGATGGCCAGCACCGGTAGTCCTCCTGTGGGATGGTGCTGTCTGGGATGCGCTGATACTCTATGGGATGCAGATGAAGCAAACATGAGAACTCTGGCTGGATGACGGCTGGGTCACTTTCTGAATTAGGGCTGTAAGACTCATTTCCAAAGTGGAAGCTGACATCCCAGCCAGCATTCCTAGCATGGAGGTGAAGGCAGCAACCACCTCTATGGGTTGATCATTCGATGGAGACCAAGCGCAAACTTGGTTGTGAGGAGATACACATCTCTCAAATCTGAGGGCACAGAACTGGTTCAACAAGATAAGCGGGCACATGTGTGGCATAGACACACAGAGCTATTGGCTGTCCAACCTGGCTGCTGAGGCCAGGGCATTTTAGAAATTTAGAGGAGAATTTTCAAACAGTAATAAGCATGTGAATCCCTGGGGAATATTGTTAAAATGCAGCTTCTGATTCAGGAGGTGTGGGTGGGACCTGAGAGTCTGCATTTCTAACCAGCTTCCCATGTTGCTAGTATGCAGGCCTCACTTGGCTGCAAGGGTTCAGAGCACTCCTCAGTTGAACTTTCTCCTGGCTTTGGGGAGAGAGGTCAGGAAAACTCCTCAGACAGGCCTAGAGGAACAGTCAGGCAGTTCTGAGGTTAAGAGGCATGGGAATGGATGCAGAAGGTCCATGCCTAGAGCAGAGAGGGAGCTGAGATCTCCCCTGCTGCAAAGAGAACCATGGAGGCTCTGAAAATACCTCCCAATCAGAAGGCAGCTTAGCCTCAGGCTTCTTGCTCACTCCGTCTTTCCTGCTGCCTGGGGAGCCCCAGTTCTGGATTGATCATCCAGAAGCTCTGGGCCTCTGACCACCCCGCCCTCCGGCCTCCTTCTCCTGCCAGGGACTAGACCAAAGTCCAGAGCTGGCTGTGATTTATGGCCCCATAAACGGCGTCCTCAGGGACAGAGCCAGCCATTGTTCACCTCGTTAAACTTTATTTACAGGGCTAACGAGGGCTCCCCCACCCCTAAGACTGGCCAGAGCTCCTTGAATACGGAGGCTGCTCACCCCTTGCCCCCCTGCCAACCGCAGCTAAACCCAAGGACTTCCGTGGAGGGACCACAGCCTGTAACCAGTGGCTAGAATTCTCCCATGCCCTGGGAGAGAGCAAGCCTCTTGTCTGGTTTCAGTGTGGGGTCCCCCTGCACCTCTAGCTGTCCCCCTAGCCCTGGAGTGCAGAGGAAGGAAAGAGAAGCAAACATATATCGTGTTCCAGCTGTGTAATAGGAATTGTGCTAATTGCTTTTACACACCTCACCTGTCATCTAATCCCCACAAGAACTTTGTGAGGTGAGTAATATTGAACCCAATTCACAGATGAGGAAAGTGAGGGTCCAGGGCTAATGCACACAGCCAGTATATAGGGAGGCTTGAAGCTATTCAGAGGGGGTGTTGGCACCCTTGCCTCTGCCCCAGTTCCAGGCAGAATGGCAGTGTTCTTACTCAGCATGAGATAGGACCTCAAACTGAAGGATCAATAGTCTGTCACTCCAAGCGAGCCTTCAGGATGGCCTTGGAGACAAGGGACCCCAGAGGAAGGGTGAGCCACTTAGCCCAAATGGGGGAGGTCACTTACCCTCCTACCTGCTCCTTACCTACCTGGGTCCTGGGTCCCTGCTGGGCCACTTACCAGCACTATTGCTTGTGGTGGAGTTCTGTAGATACTGGCCACTCCGGTACAGGTTCAGCACTGTCTCTAGCTGGGCCAGCGTCTCATCCACTCCCCAGGTGAGCTCTCCTGCAGAATGCAGTGTGGCTATAACGGGGTGCCTGGGTTCTTACTCCTTTACACAGTAGGCAGCCAGCCATAGCCCCTCCCTCCCTTTAGGTTCTGGACCGTACAGGTGGGCTTGGGAGGGTCTTTGCCTTAGAATATTGCCCTAGGAGATGGTGGGTCCTGTACCCTATGCTGCTCTGGGTCATCCTTGTCCCATGCTGGGGGATGAGAAGCAGATGGGCTCTGAGACTCACCTGTGGCATTGACGATGATGTCCAGCAGAGGCCGTAGTGAGGGCGGGGCACTGTGGGGTAGGAGGTATGTGAAGAAAAACCTGTGGCAGAGAGAAACTAAGGGCTCAGGAGGTCCAGCCTTTGGTGACACATCCTTCCTTTACCCCAAGCTGAGACAGAACCCAATCTGGCTAGGGAGTTAGATTCCTCAGGCCTAGTGATCAGACATGCCCTGAGTGTGTACCAGGGAGTCTACTCTTCGGGAATAGGCTGGGCACAGATATGACCACATCTAACTTCAGACCCAACAGACCAGAGGCGTGTCTCCCCATTCTTCCCCACCTTACAGCCTACATCATCCTTTGCCTGAGCCCCAGCATCAGAGCAGTCTCAGGGTTGGGGCTTCTTAGCCAGGAAGAACTCTGCAGAGGTCAGGAGCCATGGCAGGGGAAGGGGAAATGCCAGCTCTAGCCCCTGAGTCTGACACTATTTTTAGAAGCCTCCAGCTGCCATCCTCCAACCCAGATTCTCCTTGGACTTGTCTATTTTTAGTTCTTACCATCAGAAGCCTGAGCATTCCCTTTTGACTGGGCAGAAGGCTTTCCCTGTCCCAGTGGCTTCATTGGTCAGGATCGCGCCTTCCTCCCTAGCTGGCCTTCTGGACCCCATGTTGGCTCTGGCTCTGCCTCCCTCCTTGGCCTCCTTCCCTAGTGGGAACTCCTGAGTGGGGGTAGAGGTTACCTGTAGGCATTGTAGAGGTTCCGCTTCTCATTCATGCCATCACACCAGCCCTGGGCCGAGCAGGGCAGGGTGAAATTCCTGGCTGGAAACTCCAGTATGCAGTCAGCACTGCTTGCACATGGTGTCTCCTCCACACGGGCATCATCCAGGTCTGTCACCTTCAGCTCCCCATCCACCAGCACGAACTGCCGAGGGCGGAAGTCCAGCAGGGTGACTGAGCCCAGCGGAGAGTGGGCCAGGTGGTGGAGGAGGCGGCCAAGGCTGAGGCAGATCTGGAGGGCAGACACAGGCTAAGTACGGCCTGCTGGATCCTGGGCTCCTTCCTTTGGGGGTCTGAACTGAGCTTGGGGTTGGCCTTTCTCTTCTCTGGGCCCCAGGGACCTTAAAGGGGAGGCTAGTGATTTTTGATCAATCCTTGGCTTGCCTGACCCTGCAGGCAGGGGGTCTAAGGATAAGGAATCTCTTCCCTGAAACTTCATCTTAAGTATGGTTTTAGTTCAGTGTATGGGAGTAGAGGGAGGGTCAGGATGACCTTAGTCATTCACGGTCCCAGGAAACTGGCCCTTTTACAGTGGCTGTGTGTGTGCACGCATGCGCCTGCACGTGAGGAGGGGTGAAGCAGTGAGAGCAGGGAGTGTCGGGATCCTCTACGTCTTGCTTCTTTTCTTAACCCTTTGGCCCATGGCTGAGTCAGCTTCCTTCCCTCTCTCTCCTTGGACTGAGGAGGAGTCAAAGCTGCTCTGGAAGCCTGGCCTTCTAAGGGAGAATCATCCCAGCAAGGAGCCCCGGGCAGAGTCCCACTCCCTGCTCACTCGGAATCGATCCTCCCAGGAAGTCTGCAGCAGCTGGATCATTTCCACAGGGGCGCCCAGCTCCGTGATGGTGGTCAGGGTGTCCGGGATGTCCTCACTGTCCTGGTAGCAGTAGCCATAGAGCTGGGGAAAACCCAGGGCAGGTCATTAGGTCACAGGGTGGGGGAGGGATAGAGAAGGGCCGGACTGTCAGATGCCCCCTCCCTCTGGCCTGAGGCCATCACTAGGCCTTTGCTCCAGCTCAGGCCAGAGGAGAATAGCAGCATTGCCTGGGAGGTCTGCCCCCTCTTCCTGCTGCCGGCAGCCCGAGTTCCTACAGACTATACCAGCTCCTCACCTCTTGCCACTCAGGGTGATGGGCAGGTCTGGCCACCACATGTTAACCAGGTGCCAGGCACCATGCTAAATGCACCACATGCAGAATTCGATTTATTATAAATAACCCTGAAGGACACAGTGGGTACTGTTATTATTGTCTCCAATTTCAGGTGGGAAACCTACTCAGAGAGGTTAAGTTGCTTGCATAAGGTCACACTGCTAATAAACACAGGAGGTAGGATTCAAATTATACCACTCGGATTCTACAACCTGGTTCTCTCCAAAAATACCACTTGCTAATACGAAACCCAGCAAATGATTACCATACTTTCTCCCCTACTCCAATCCTAGTCTATTTCTTACTATTTCTACTTTTGGGCGCCTTCTTATTTTTTTTCTTTGTAGGGTTTTGTGGGAAAAAAGCAAAGAGGCCCATCCCTGGATGCTCTTGGTATATGTGGGTGGGTGACGTGTTAACGCGTCAAAGAGGGTTGTAGTGAGGGATGATTCTCAAGGAAGATCAGTTTCTTGGGGGCATGGCTACAAGGAGCTGCCCACACTGTATCATCTGGGGGAGGGGCTTTTGTACTACCCAGCTGGTCAGGGGAAGCATAGCCTGACTTTGTCACTAATACCTACGCCAGTGTTCACAGGGAGCCCTGCTCCCAGCCTCTCCCAGCACACTCCACAGCACTAGGGGCTCAGAATGTGCTCTAAACAACCAGCACCCTGTAGGGTAGGAACACAAAAGCTGAGTTGTCCAGGCCAGCCTAGGGAGAGCAGAGAGCTATGGGGAGAGTCCATGGGTTAGATGTTCCTGCACACTGTCACTCCTTACACCATCATTCACACTCTTCCCAGCCCCCTGCATGCCCCCTTTCCTCCCCAGGGGTGCCCTTCCAGCTCCCCTTCCCCAGAGCCAGCTGACCCAACTCTGCTGGAATCAGAGAAGGTGCAACTCAGTGTTAGGCCACCAGATCACTTAGGTAGGGGTGGGGTGGGATGGGGTGTCAAGGGGAGTTCCAGGCACCCTCTTTTTCTCTCCCCTTCCACTCTCTCATCAGCCCAGAGAGGCCTCAGACCCTGGTGAGGTGGGGGGAAGGTAAAGGGAGCAGCCCTGGGGCCTGGTTCTCATTTTCTTGCCTAGAGTCTGAGGCTTTGTGGGAAACTTCTGAAGGTTATTAAACACCCGGAGGTCGTTAAATGCGCTGTTAACGAGGTATTAATCAACACCCTCAGAAAAAAATAAAAAGACACCATTACCGCCCCCCCCCCCCAGCATTTTAGTCACATCTTTTGTTCCATTTGGGATAAGAAATATACTCTAGCATGGCCAGAATCTGGGCCCAAGCAGGCCTGGGGCCCATCTGAAGCCTGAAGCTCCTAGGATGACAAAGTTGGGGGGGAGGAAGACCCTTGTGCCCTCTGACCCTGGGCTACAGAGGCATCTATCACATGAGGAAGCTGTGTGTGTGTGTGTGTGTGTGTGTGAGAGAGAGAGAGAGAGAGAGAGACAGAGAGAGAGAGAGACAGAGAGAGAGAAAGAGAGAGAAGGGGGGAGAGAGAGCGTTTGTCTATGTGTGTGTTGGGATGGGGAGATGTCACATAGACAGAAAGATCCTGGTGACCAGAATGCACGTTGGGAGGTACACAGTGAGCCCTTCTATTAGAGCTGACAGCACTAACTAAGGCTGCTGAGAGCTGGGGGCCTGAGGGGCCTGAGTGACTGGGAACGCTAGAGATCTTCCCTCTGGTTTCTCCCCACTTCAGCAAATGAACGGTTTTGAAATTTTAAATGATTAAGAGGTATTAAAACAACACAGTTTCTGGTTCCCTTCTGGTTCCTGGCACACCCAAACCAAAACCTCCTGAGCAGGAAGACTCCACCACAGACTTCCCTGGCTGCAGAGGTGGAGTAGCTGAGGAAGCCAGAGGGACGCTGGCCCAGGAGTTTGGGGGATAAGCAGGGCAGACCCAACCCCAAAACACACTAGGGGACCCCACGTTTCACTTTTCCCTGGAGTCCTAGCTACCTTAGTAACTCTTGTGCCTGAGTGCAGCTGAAACCAGCCTCTAACCCTGTGAGAGTCATTCAGCCAACCCAGACAAGCCCAGTCTTGATGAGGGAATGGGTGAAAACTGTCCAGTTGTAATGTTTTTTTGTTGTTGTTGTTTTTTTGTTTTCCTCTGTGGCACCGTCAGCACCCGGGCCTGACATACACAGGGCGATCATTCTGTGGTAGGTGTGTGTGGCGCTAGCTGGAGGCTTGCCAGGGAGTTTGAAGAAATCACTGAGGGAGAAGTTCCCAAAGATGCAGGAAGGTACACCCAAGGCAAACCTGTCCTAAGAGAGGGGGGTCTTAAGTCAATTAACTAACATTTAAAGTCCTGTTAAGTCATTCAAGACCTCTCCACTCTCTCAGAATCTGGCTAACACCTCAGGATTTCAAGAAAGTTCCCAATAAAGAGAACAAGATCCTCCCAGTTAGAATGGCCACGTAACCAGTGGCTCACTCCCTGGAGCTCTAGACTCGCAGCCAGGCATAACCGCACACAACTATGGGCTCTGCCTGACATGTGACCAGTGCAGAGCCCAGGACCCTGTAACAGTGTCTGGTCAGGGTGGCGGTGTCCTGAGGGGATGGGGGAACTGGGAGCCAGCAGGAGTCTAAGGAGCTATCTGACCTATCTATCCTATTCTGGGCCTTAGGTCTCTTTTCACTCTCAGGCAAAGAAGGGACTCCTGGCTTTTTGGTCAGTTCTGCTGGGTGCAAAGGTGAATCAGAGTGGGTCACAAGGTAGGAGGCATGGGCGACATTCACTGCTAGGGAGTGCACACACCCTATGCTCACTGGGCTAGAGCAGTTAGGGATTCCCCTCAGTCTGCTCAGACATGTGCAACAGGAACAGTTGGTTTCATCCAAAGCAGACTTAAGGACTGAGACCTGGGAGAGAGAAGGTATGTTAGGGCAGTGTGGGATTGTGAGAGGTTTACTTGAAGTCCTGCTTGGAGGAGATAAGGTGGGGGTCTTGTCACTCCTGCCTGCTCCCCAGTGAACAGGAGAGGCAGATTCTCACTTAAACAGGATTCTGAGCTTCTGATCCTCAGTCTGTCCACTTGCTTAAGACCCTTAGGCTTTCCCAATTAAGATCCCAAAGGCTTTTCCCAGGGAACCCCCAGGGTCACTTCTGGGAAAGGCTGTACATTTTCTGGTCAATTCCCTCATTCCCTTCCAGTGGTTTCTGGCTAAGTGGGTGGGACTGTATGGGAATCAAGCCTGCCACACAGTCTCTTTCCAGCCCTTCCCAGCTCCATTGCAGTCCCACCCCATCTTTAAAGTCAGACAAATCACTGGGAATTGAAAGAAGTGGGGTTTATGTTCCATCAACATGGGGGACTCTATCACTACATATGGGAGCTGACTCAGCCAGGCATGTTTGGTGTCTTGGCTTGGGATTATTTTGGCTTGAGGTAATATCCTGATGTTCAATACCCTAGTTCCAGCCAGGCGCAGGGTCCTAAATTCGAAGCACTGCCCCATCCCTCGAGTTTTGGGGCTCTCTGTCCTGAACTTTTTCTTTAAGGAATGCGTATAAGCTGTGAAACCCAGGATCGCTTTAGTGAAGAGAAGAGGCAGGGTGGTGCAATGGGAAGGGCCCTAGTGCGGATTCCATACCTAGCTTAACATGGGCACGGTCATTGGTGTCCCATTTCTTTTCCTATAAGACCAGGACGTTCTCTTCCAGCCTGAGTGACCAGGGCCTGGGCGCTCCAAGCCAGCCCCCTCACCCCCGCGCTCCACCCTCGTACCTGCAGCACGTTGGGGTGCCGCAGCCGCTCCAGCAGCACCATCTCCTTGAGCAGTTTGTGCGCCGCCAGCCGATAGCAGCCCCTCCGCGCCCCGAACTCCCGCACACAGCTGCCCAGATCGTGGCCGCTGAAGTCCACCGCTTTGAGCGCCACCGCGGCCCCGCCGGGCAGGCGGACCCGGTACACTGCCTTAGTGTAGCCTGAGCCTACGTACTGCGCGCCAGACACGTTGCGGAGCGCCGCGCAGCCCAGGCGCGGGCCCGGGCCGGGAGCTGGGGGCCAGCCCAGGGCGCCGTCGGGCAGGGGCCGGGCCCGCAGGGGCCGGGGACGCTGCAGGCCCAGCCCGCCCGGAGCCAGGTCCATCAGGCGCCGCCGTTCGGGCCGGCCAGCCCCGGGCCCAGGACCCCCGCGGGAATAGCGCTGCACCTCCTCGTAGCGCGCCCGGATCTGCCGGGCCAGCTCTCCACGGCCCCCGCGACGTCCCGGGCCCGGGGCCGGCGAGGGCCCGGGGGACTGGCCTGGCCTCGGAGGCTCCGAGCCCGGTGCGAAGAGCACGTTGAGAACGGAGCCCAGCAGGAAGGAGGCGCAGAAACCCGCGGCCACGGCCGCCCGCCGGCGCCGCATCGCTCCCCTCCCCCCGGCCGGCCGGCCCCGCGCGGCTCCCCGGCCCCGGCCCCGGGCGGCTCAGGCTCGGAGGCGGCTTCGCTCTGAGCCCCGGCGGCCCCCTGCCCAGCCCGCGCGCATGGCCCCGGCAGCCCCGACCCCGGCCCCTCGCAGGAGGCACATCGGCCTGACACTTGCCTCCCTCCCGCCCTGCCCCCGCCGCTTATAAGGCCCGGAGCCGCCCCCACCCCCGCCCCTCCGCCTCCGCCTCCTGCTCCCGGCGCGAGCCCGTCCTCGGCACCGCCCCCTCCGGCCGCCCGGGCCGGCCTTCCCTGCTGACTGACAGCGGGACCTCCTCCCGCGGCCGTCCGGGCCTGGGAAGCGGCGCGGAGGCGGCTCCGGCCCTGCCCAGCCCGCGGCCCCCAGAGCTCAGGCGGGGAAGCGCGAGAGGGGGCGGCGGTGATCCCGCGCATCGCAGGGGCTCCGGGCCCAAAGACAGGGAGGATAACGGGGCCGGGGCGGTCGGATAACGGGACCGGGAAGCCGATAACAGAGCCGGCCTAGCAGAGTGGGTGGGTGGGGGAGATAAAGGGGCGAGGCTGGCGGGTAACGGGTTCCGGAGGGGACGCGCAGCTGAGGCCCGGGAGCGGGGATCCTTGTGATCCCAGAGCTTCCTCCTTGGGACCCGGTGCTTCGGAGCGAGCGGGGCAAAGGGAAGGCGCTCGAGTTCCGCCTCTCGCGGGTGGGGCTAGGGGTGGGGGCTCCTTATTCTGCCCTGGATTCTGGGTTGGGGTGAGGTGGAGCGCGGTTTGTTGAAGCAGGCACAGCCGGATTGGCACCTGCGAGCGCGCGTGGGACGGGAACTCTGGGCTCAGAGGAGTAATCATGAGCTTTCTAAGATGCCCTTGTTTAACTCTTTTCTGCCAGGACTTTCTGAATTCGCTTCTCTCTGGATCCCATATCTAGCCGGGGATGCATGAGCTTATCCCTAAAATCCTGGGGGTCTGACGGGTCAGCAGCGGATCAGGAACCACGTGCAAAGAATTCATTTGTGCCCACGTACGTCTGTGAGGCGTGTGCATCTTTATGTCCGAAGAGGCCACTGTATCCCAGGAAGGGAGTTGTGTACCCTGTGTGAAGTTGGTGCTGACTCCACCAGAACTTCTGGTCCCTCCCCCTCCCTCCCTGATTGCATCATTAGTGCTAATTGAGGGGCTTTCACACGCCAGTGCATTAGCTGTTTGGAGTAAGCTCCCCCCTCCCGGGAGAGATAAGTTGCTGCCCCTCCCCCTCGCAGTTCTCCATTTCCCCACCGCCCTGAAACTGTCCACTTAGATCCTCGCACCTTCCGGGGCATCCTCCTTCCTCCCTCTGGGCAAGTTATTCTGTCCTCCCAGTATTATCAGGATTGGCTGGGGAGGGATGGTTGGGGAGAAGGATAAGGATCCAAAGCCTCCTTTCTGAGGGGGGTGGCCAGAAAGGGGAGATTTTCCCTGAAGAGATCTGGCTTCCTACCGAAGGCAGAGTATGATCAGAGAGGGGACAAATTTCTGTTCTTTTAAACATAGAAGGGCAGAGGAGAGGGTCGAATTCTCCTGCCAGGCTATGATCCCCCTAAGGTAGGCCATCCAACACTGACTTCTTAGTCCTCTAAGATTTAGAGAGTGGGGGCCGGGGCTAACTTAGTGGTCATGGGAAAGGCAGGGTGAAGGAAACCATGATCCCCCTGAGAGCTTTGGTTTTGGTCCAGTCTGTTCCTGTTTAACTGCTCTGCCCTGTACTGGCCTATGGCTGCTGGGTGTGGGGAGAAGGCTCTGAGCAGATGCCCTCCCCAGCCCTCACACCAGATGTCTTTGGTCTAATTAACTGTGCTGGGAAAACCAACCTGGGTTTGTAAACAGAGCTACTGGCTAAAGTCAACAGGGAACAGCAGCAAACAGCAAACATTCCCTTTGCACTCAGTCTCAGTCCAATTCAGCCTCTGGGGGGAGAGGGGAGCTGGGTGGATCAGAGGCCCACTGGCCACAGCTGAGTCAGGGAAGCTTGTTTGCCTCTGTGTCCCCAATGTGGCTGTGACTTCCTTGCCTGTTTCTGGGTCTCCTCTACTGGGGAGGAAAGGGGACTCTGGGAGGAGCAGTTGCTATCCCAAGATGGGCTCTGTCCCCCTTCTGAAAAATTCCCCATGGATTTTTACCCAGCCAAACATCTCAGTCCATGAGGATGCCTTTACCAGGAGAATATTCCTTGAAGAACTTTTTTGGGGGGCCTGCTCTGCTTTCATGTCTTGAAGAAGCCTCTGAGGGTAGGGCTTGATATTGTGGGTCTACAGCTCCATGTTGATGAATATAACATGAACATTGTTAAGTTCATTACACATCATGTAGGTATTATAATAACATGTTCTGAAATTAGATAATTATTCCTGTGATTATTTCTGCCAAGCTTCAGTATTTCTGTTATGGTTTGAAAGTTCAGTGCATTCAGAGCTGGAGAAATGCACAAATGTACACATAACACACACAACACATACACAGAAGCCCACCAAATGGGAGCCTCAGGAACAAAGACATTTCAATTGTTTCCCTCTCACACTCTCACCCACTCTCAGACACACAGACATATACAATCTGAGATGGTATTAAGGCTTTTGACTTTTGAAAGAAAGGGATTGAACTTTCTGAGCAGATTACAGTTTCTGAATTGATAGTTCTTAATCAAATTTTGCTTATTTGCTTATTGTATATTGTGCCACTCAAGGAGAAGAATTATTTCAAATTGAAAGGCATGAAACACTATGCTATGCTACTACAGGCCCCTGATCTACGTCTACTTATTTATCCAAAGACCAAGTGAGACCCATACCAGTCCTCAGGCCAATGTCCTGCTTAAAACCCCTGGTGCTATCTTCAGATGGGAGTCATTCTCCCTTGTCCCCAGGCAAAGTGCTCTCAGCACCCCTCAGAACAGTGTTGGTGCTAGCAGGAGAAGTCTCAGTGCTTTGGACGCTGGTATCTGACTCTCCGGCCCCCTTCCCCCATCCAAAACACTAACTTGAATACCAGTGCTTGGGAAGGAGGCAGATGGCCCAGACTGCATTTCTTTGGGCATGTCTCAGGGTACCTTCTTTCTGCATGTTGTTGTCAGGATTGTAATACTAGCCTTCCATCGGTGTTCTTTATTATTGACTCTTTTCTTTCCAGCCCAGGTCTTGAACACCTCTTTTGGAGTGTCGCTCTCTTACTCAAAAACCTGGAGGATAAACAGAACTGGCCTCGAACCTCCAGGAGCTGACCCCAGCTTTTCCTATAAAAAGCCAGATTCCAGGGCTGGTGTGGTGCTGGCTTCTGACTTGCTGCTATCATCTATCTATCTTTTCCTTTTTTTTTTTTTTTTGTACCAGGTATTGAACTCAGAACTCAGGGGTACTCCACCACTGAGCCACATCCCCAGCCCTATTTTGTGTCTTATTTAGAGACAGGGTCTCACTGAGTTGCTTAGGGCCTCACCATTGCTGAGGCTGGTCTTGAACTCACAATTCTCCTGTCTCAGCCTCCCAAAGTGCTGGGATTACAGGCACTTTTCCTATCAGTGCCTCTCCTCCAGGTCCCTTCCTCCTAGCTCCTCCTTCCTGAAATACCCTCTCTCTGCTTGCCTTTCCACTCCATCTTTGCCAGCTGGTTCTTCAAGATCTTCCAGAAGTGAGTTAGAGACAATGTTTCTTTAACTGGGGTACCTGAGTCCCTGAGGATCTGGAAGGTATATTCTTGGGAATTCTGTGGCTTTATTTCCTTTTAAAGGAAATGTACAGAATGCATTTCTCAGGTCTTGGATATTTAATCTCAGTTGAGTTTCCTTGGGCGGGTTAGTTGCACTCTCTTTGTGTAAGTTTCCTAATTAGGAAAACTGGGATAATAATAGTACCTACTGCATAAAGTTGTTGAGAGAATGAAATGCCAAAACGAAGTGTCTGGCATAAGACAAGCCCTCAGTATGTATAATCTACTACTAGTATTAATAATATTAAACAAACAAACATCTGTGACAGCAGGTTAGACAACTTGGTTGGCTGTAACTCTGCCTAAAGGCAGGAATGACTTTAAACACTTTCTACCCTGATTCCCACTGGTGAAATCTCTCAGCCTCCTGGGCTTTATTTGGACCTGCAATTTTAACTTTTTTCTAAATTAGCAAATCCGCAATTGATCAGAAGAGTCCTCACTGGTGCCCCCTCCTCTTCCCCGGAGCTCCTAATTGGGAGGGAAGACCATGAATATGGGTCTGGGCTTAGCCACTTGATGGCCACAGTGCCTGAGAGCAGGTACAGCGCTCTGTCCTCCCTGGGGCAAGGTTCTGGGGGAGGGACTGATTCCAAAATGGAAGGGAGCCTGAGGGGTAGAGTCAGGCAGGCTGTTCCTCAGCCCCACCTCCCTTCAGGTAGGAAGCAAAGCTGACATTTTAAAATATAAAAAACAGATGATGAAGGTCAGGTTTCCTATACACTGGAGAGCAGGAGCCCCGAGGCAGAGTCCCCAAGAAATTATCTGAGACGGTGTGTGTGTGTGGCGGGGGGCGGTGGGCAGCAGAGAGAGAACAGAGATAGACAAAGATGCAGGAACATGGAGACAGACAAAAAATTCAGAATCCTCAGAAAGGTAGACAAAGACAGAAAAAGTCATGGCTCAGGAGAGATCCTTCCATGTCTCTGGAAAAAAGCTTAGTTCCCCTCCATAGGTCTCAGGCTGGGAACATGAGCCGATTGGGCTCTGAGACCCCGTCAGAGGGTGAGGCCCTCCCCAACCCAGAAACCAAAGGCTGTGTGAGCTCTCAGAGTTCCCATAGCTTGGCCCGGACTCTGACAAGGGTCAGTAGTAGTAGTAGATTACACATACTGTGTCCTGATCAGTATCCCTTCCTGTGCTTGGTGCTCTTCCTGTGCCCTCTCTCCTGCTCAGCACATCCACCCACGGCACAGAGATGCTCTCAGAGGGTTCTCCTTCTTTTGCTCTCCTGGATTTATGAGATGTGTGTCTCCTCTTCGCTGTTTGCTTTGATTGGAAGGGCAGGGGTGGGTGGGTGGTTGGGGCTGATGACCCCAGAGGGGCAGAAGCCTTTGGCGGCATTGGGGGGTGGTTGGAGGTTGCGGGGAGGTACCTGTCCAGGGATATCTATCTCACCAGAGAAGGTATGAGAGGCGTCCGTGGGGTTGGGACATTGCGCTAAATGGAAACTGCGTCCTGAAAACTTTGGGAGGCTGGGGAGGAGGAACTGCAAGAGTGGAACCGAAGGGCCTTTTCCTTTTCCCCCTCAGAGCAGGTAGAAGGATGGAAAGTTGGCCCTTAGAACAATTGGTGACACATAAACTCCTGGCAGGGGCTGATGGAGCAGAGGCCTCCTCTTGGTCCAGAGGGCGTGGGTGTGGGAGCATAAGTGCCCTGGTGGTGCTTAGGAGAAAACATCACCCCTCTGACCAATCCAAATGTTCTCCCAGTGGATGGGGCAACTTCTCTAGGCTGTGTGCAAGTAAGCAGAAGAAGTTCCTTTTGAGCAGCCTCAGGACTGCTGTTTGGGAACTGGAGAGGAAAGGGGAAGCTAGGAGGGGCTGCTGAGCTTGGGCATGAGGCTCTGGACCTCTTCTTCCCTGGCTCCCTGAGGAGGCCACATGGACCCAGGATCAGGAGGAAGAGTGATCCTCACAGTCAAGGCTGGCCTCTCCTCTCAGGAGCTTACATTGCAATTGGGAGGAATCACCCCAAATCATTAGGGCCTAAAGCGGAGGAGAATGCGGAAGCTCACTGGGTTGGGGGTAGGAGGTGTGTGTGTGTGCTATGTATGGGGTAGATAGGCAGGACAGAGCTGGCCCATGCCTGGAACCCTGGTGGGGAACTGTCCTGCTCCAAGAGCCTGCTGTGCACCAGGAAGTGTGACCTCTTGACACATGCTGTGAAGTCAGTATGATTATACCCATTTTATAGATGAAAGAACTGAGGTTCCTGTGATTCTGGAATCTGTTGAATGCTGCAAGAATCCTTAAGTGGCAGAGTAGACGATCATGAAATCAAGAAGCAATGACTCAGATCCCCATTTGGGGTCTTTTCTCAGCTCATTGTTAGTTTAGGGGAAGGAGGAAGAATTCCAAGGGAGAGGCAGAGAGGAAAATCATGGCACCATGATGGGAGCTGAGGTGGAGGTTCATTAAGGTCATTTTTGCCTCCAGGCAACAAAATTTGGTCATAAAGATTTATTATTTTATTGTTCTTATTAATACTAATGATAGAGCATACTTATTAAATGCCTTTCATTATCATTTAATCCATTTAACAATTGTAGGAGATAAATGCTATTATTATCTCCAATTTTCATGATGAGAAAATTGACATAAGAGAGGTTAGGTAAGGTGCCCTAAGACAGCTGTTAGGAGGCAGAGCTTGAACTTGGGCGTAGCTGCCTCTGACTGCAGAGCCTCTGCTCTTCCCTGTACTGTCCTGTATTTTAGTTGTTGGGCTGGACTAATTTCACCTACAAAAATCTCAAGGGCGCTCTTTCCAAGCTTGACACTTCAATCTTGGTTGGAAGATAAGTGTGTGATAATGTTTGAGCCTTTAAAACTACAGGTGGGCCCTTCTGGGGTGGGGATGGTGGTGAGGGGTGGGAGGACGAAGGAGATAGAGACAAGAGACACATTGAATAGATCCCTCCGCACCACCTTTATCCAATTGAGAAAACCATAGACTCAGCTGTAGGTGTTTGAACTCCTGTAGGTGTTTTTTAGAGATCCCAGAAGGTCCTATAATCATGCCATCCTCCCTCCCTTCTCGGGGGATGGACTGATGGTTTACAAAGGGTTCATGAGACTCTAGGAGTCTGTGTGGAATTAAAATAATGATTTGAAAAATTCCAAAAAAGGACATCAAAATTATACAAAATCTCTCCATTAAAAGAGATTATCTATAGTAAAATGTGAGAGCCCCCGTGCCTGCCCCCCTAGCCCCATCCTCGGGGGTAACCACTGTGACCTGTGTAGAGTGTAAAGGTTCCCTCAGGTGCCTGTGCCCCCTTCATCCCTTGTCCTGCCAGTTTTCCTGGGGTTCTGTCATTTCCACAGGGCTTCGAGGGTAGACACCCAGAGCCTCTTTGATGTTTCCAAACTCAAATCCAAGTCCTGTGCTTTTTAAAAACACCTCTTGGATTTGTTCCTTTTTTCCCTCACCACCCTGGTCCAGGTTCTTCCACCCACATCTGCTGTGTTGATTGGGTCTCTTCAGTGTTCTCCCACCTCAGAGCATGTATGCGCTCCAGATTCATGTGCCAAAAACACGGCTTCCAACACATCATTTTCCTGTTCTAAAATCTTTGATGATTCCCCATCATTTGGAGGATAATTTAGCCTGGCATTTCAAGTCAGTCGCAACCTACCTCTTGTGTTCTTGTACACACAAGTACTTCCTGACTCCTCAGTGCAGCCTGGCTGGTTGCTTCAGCAATGTTGGAACAAGCTCTCCTACCCCTGCCCAGTGACATCCTTTCCTACATATTCTACAGCTTGCCTCCCCAGCTTGGTAACAGATAACCTAGCGTAGAGACTAAACTTTTTGTTTGTTTTCTTTTTCTGTTCTTTTCCTCTTTTCTTTTCTCAGTGCTAGGGCTAAACCCAGGGGTGCTCTACCACTGAACTCTATCCCCAGCCCTTTTTATTTTTTATTTTTAGACTGGGTCTCCTTAAGTTGTCTGGGCTGGCCTCCAACTTGGGATCCTCTTGTTTCAGCCTCTTGAGTAGCTGAGATTACAGGTGAATGCCACCATGGTGACTCTCTGTTTTAATTGCTTGTCAAAATATAATCTGAGCTGGGCATGGTGGTGCATGCTTGTAATCTCTGACACTCAGGAGTCTGAGGCAGGAGGATTGTTGAGGCCAACCTGGGTAAACTTAGTGAGATCCTGTCTCAAAATAAAACGCCAAGAGATCTAAAGATGTAGCTCAGTGGTAAAGAGCCCCTGGGTTCAGTCCCCAGTACCAGAGGATGGATGAATAAATAAATAACAATCTGACTCAATGAAGTTCTCCCACGTGTTCATTTTTCCCCTCCCTCTCATTCCCTTCTCCTGAATTAACACTATTTATTGATCATCTACTTTACCCGATACCAAGCAAATAACCAGGAACACAAAGATGAATGATGGAGGCATTTCTTGAAATGTTCTTGATGAAAGAAGACTCTGAGGTCTCTTCTCTGATTACAGCAGTTGGGTAGTGCTCCTTTCACAATGGTGCCCCAGGATCTTTGCACTTGCTATTCCCTCTCCTGTAGATAACATTTGAGGCTTCATGCATTTCTGTGGTTGGCTGCCTCTTGAATATTCAGGCTCAAAAGTCACTTTATTAAGTAGGACTTCTCTGGCCACTATCACATTGCTGTTTTATGTCTTCAGAACACTTTGTTTTCTGAAATTATCTTGCTATGTCATCACATTTTTACTTTTCTGTCATCAGTCTCTCCTTATTAGAGCTTGAGAGTAGGATCTTTGGTTCATTGCCGTGCACTTTAAGCTCCAAGCAGCTACCACATACAGTAGGATTTCAGCAATGGAAACATAACATTACAGACATCTTTGCCAGCTCATCCAAACCCTTCCCCTCCTATGATTTGGGCACTGTACATCTAGTAATGCGCTCATCTTCTGATCTTTTTCAGGGGCATCAGTCACGTGTCACATTCAGAATCTAAATAACTGCTGGGCACCGTGGCTCACGCTTGTAATCCCAGCACTTTGGGAGGCTGAGACAGGAGGATAGCAAGTTCAAAGCCAGCCTCAGCAACGGCGAGGCACTAAGCAACTCAGTGAGACCCTGTCTCTACATAAAACACAAAATAGGACTGAGGATGTGGCTCAGTGGTCAAAAACCCCTGAGTTCAATCCCTGGTGCCAAAAAAAAAAAAAAAAAAAAAAGAATCTAAATAACCAAGTGTTTCCTCACTAGCAAGGAAAAGAAAAATCCTTTCCTGTCTTAACCAAATGCAGCCTCTTTATTCTGAGCCTGGCTTCTTGCTTCCTATAACTGTGACCTGCCCTTCTCCTCAGAATTTACCTGCCTTGTGTCTCATTCCCTGAGGGCTTTACTTGGTGACTTTTAAGGTGACAATCAGTTAATCCAATAACAGAATCCTGTTAATGTGCCAACGGGAAAGAGTGGAAAAAAAACGGGCTCCCTGCTCCCTCTCTTCTGACTCAGGTAACATCTGTGCTTTTAGCAGGGCCCTTCTGGAGACAATTAAATCAATGCTTTATTGAAACAATAAAATTAATAGAGGTCTCATGGAACTCAATGAAAGGTTTTTAAAAATTAACTTCATTGTTTTTTAATCTTCAAAACAAGCTTTGCAAGGCAAGGGGGCTGGGCAGGGCCAAATTTTCATTAAGCAGGTTCCTGTCCTAAGGGTTGTACTTGGGGAAGGGGGGCATAGGCGGCGCTGGGAACTCTGGGCTTGAGCTCCTGCAGAAGGGCCACTGCTGCTCTTCTGGGGGCCTGGCTCCAACGAGCTACTGCAGTAACAGGTCTGGTTCTGTTCCTAGGACTCTGACCTCATAGATTTACTAATCCCAGTCTTCATGGGATTTAGGCACCCTGGATTAGGTGTCTCATGAAAATTAATGTCGTGATGGCATTTATTGTGTCAGGTAATGAACATTGGGGATACTCCTTGTGATAAGATGCAGTTGTCTGGTCTTTATTCATCTGTACCCAAGTCCATCTACCCCTCTGTGCTGACCCCCAGCCCACTCCCCAGCCTATTTACCCATTGTTACTTAATCTCCCGAGGAACCAGTTTTGGCCTCAGGAAAGGTCTAAGAAGTTATTTTGTCAAATCAAAACCTTTGGTAAACCTGTGGGTGGTTCTGCTGGTGGGGGGCTGGGGGCAGGTGTGATGTGGGGCCAGGGAATTTCCTCGTGAAGAATTTGCCTGGCTTGGAGGGTGTGGGATCCCGGACAGGGAAACACTCCTGGAAGATGTGGTTTTCTGTCCAAACGAATGGAGCTGGCAGAAGACTGTCTCCAGGACTCCTCATTATTCCTATCAAGGTAGCACTTTGATTCAAACCATCTGTGGGCTTGTGAGGTTTGATTAGACTTGGCGTTTCCAGCCCTGGGCTCCCGACTTACGCCCCATGCGAGTGTGAGGAGTACACTGAGGGTGTGGTTGAAGTCTGGGGTTGGACCCTTTCTCTGAGCCCAACACTCCTTGCTCCCGGTGACTCCGGGCACTTGCTACCCGGGCCCCTCCTCTTCCTTGGGCTGCCGACAGGCACTGGCAGGGGTTCTGAGCTGGAAGTCAGAAGCCTTCTGCTCCTAGTTCTGCCCTAAACTAGCTGTGGGACATTGAGCAAATTATTTGGGATTCTTGGTCTCAGTTTTTTCATCTACAAAATGGGATAATGACACCTGCTGTGGTTATTTTGAGGATCAAATGAAGCACAGGTGTGAAATCACTTTGAAGTGCATGAAAGAAAGATTGTAGAAAGGTTGCTTTCATTAATGGTGTTCTGAGTCTTGGAGACTAGGACCTTCCTACTCTGATGTTGCTCTTCCCCCAATATTGGGTTCAGGGTATTTTTTGGCTCTGAAAAGGACAATGAAGATTTTGGGGACTTTACTGAACTCCTCTGCCTGCACCCCCCCCCCCGTCCCCCTGGAGGGCACCTTCCACTCCTTTCCCCTTTCCGCCACCCTCCTAGTCTCCCAGACTGGAGATCTTGGAGGTGTTTTGACTCTTCCCGCTCCTTTATCCCCTCGTATCTATTCTGTCAACATGTCTTGCTTCCTCCTTTGAAATTTAGCCCGGACTCACCTTGTCTTCCTGGTCTTAGTGCCATCACCTGTCACCTTAGTCTAAGCCATCATTATCTGAGCTTCTGTGGGAGCTCCCCAGCAGGTCTCTACCCCTTTGCCATTCTGCCCTTCATGCCTTCTGCAGGGGGCTGCCAGCTTACTCTCCCCAAGGGCCACCTTTTAGCCCTTACTCCATAAGGCCCAGTGGTTCCCTCGGGGTCTCATCAAGACCATTCTCCCCGGGTGCTTTCAAAGTGTCCCATATTCAGTTCTATCTGTTCTTTTCAACTGGATTTTCTCTAGTTCCCTTGCATACGCGGGGTTTCCTCTGCAAAACCAGGCCTGTTTCCTAATTGTTCTCCAAAGAAGCTTAGCCCACTCTTACTTCTGTGCCTCTGCTCTGGCTATTTATCCTGTGTGGTGTGGAAACACCCTCCCTCAATCTCTCTGCTAATTTTTTCTGAATGTACCATTAGCTCAAGTCCCTAGCTACCATCCCCAGAGTTTTTCTAGGAGGTTGTCTTGGGTATCTTTCACTCTAGCTTAAATTCTTTTTTTTTCTTTTTCTTTTACTTTTACTTTTTTGTGTTACTGGAGATCAAACCTAGGGCCTTGCACATACAAGGCAAGTACTGTACGACTGCTCTACCTCCCCAGCCCTTTTCATTTATTTTTAAAATTTTGAGACCATGTCTGCTATATTGTCCAGGCTGGCCTCAAGCTTGCTTGTCTCCTGTCTTAGCCTCCCAAGTAGCTGGTATTACAGGTGTGTACCACCATGTCCAGTTTATCCTAAATTCTTACTGCTTATATTGACATGACTAATTTTGTATCAATTAGCTTTCATTTCTCATCCCCCTGCCCTGCCTCTCTTACCTAGATTATAAACATTTTGCGGGCTGGGACTGTCTTCTATCTTCCCTAGAATGCCTAATCAAAGGCTGGGTGCCCAGTGAAGTCTTTGTTGGTTGGGTGAACAAAGAGGTTTGGTTTGGTGCATGGAGGAGTGTGGAGATTCTCTATTCTAAACAGAGATTTCTGGCCCCCACTTTGCCTCCCCCTCTGCACCCCTGCTCTTCACAATCTCCCCCCTGCTACGTCTTCATCCATCAGTAATAAAGCAGGAACAATAGGGGGTTTCTTTCTAATTAAAGGGAGCAGTTAGTGTTTCCACTTCAAAGCCCTGAGAGAGAAGACTTTTGTTCTCCAGGCCTGGGAGCTCTGGGAGCCCTGGTTGGATTGGGAAGTGGAGCTCCAGGCCTAGCCAAGCATTAAGCTCATGAACCTGAGATCCCCCCATTTGCAGGCAGAGAAGCTCAAATTTAAAACAACAACATAATTTGGTAACTTCGGCTCTGATAAAACAGTTGGGGGAATTTCTTCTCTCCCAGCGTCTGAAGCCAATGTTATTACAGGTGTGTGCTTGTCTCTCCCACACCCTACCCGGCCCCTGTTGCCCCAACACACAGCACACACGTGTGCCACATTGTGTGCTCTCACGTGAGTGGGACTCAGCACACATGCTGCGTGCTTAGTGGGTCCAGCTCCTTGCCCTCATTCCCAGGGTGCTTCAGCCTGCACTGTCTCACACACCCAGTTACTCTCACACACATCTTCTCTGTCTTTCCAAATGGCCAGAAACAAGGGACTCTGGCTTGAGAGCTATGCATAGGCTATTCAGCAGTAAGTCAGCCTGCTGGAGATGTGTTCTCTTCCTGTGACTTCCACTGGCTGCAGACTTCCACTGGCCCCTTTAACCTGGGCCCAGACTGATTCCCATAGTGATTTTATTCTGACCACAGACAGAGAAGCCAAGGTGGCTACCAACTGAGACAGCCATATGGTCACAGACTCAAGCTCCAAAGTGGCCACTGACTGGTGTCATGATCAGTGAACCAACAAAGAGCATAGAATGTGTCTTTGATCTAACAGATCAACTCTCACGTTTGACCTATTGATTATAAGAAAGATGAGAAAAGAGTTTTTTGGAGGCCCAGTTCCATTGCTAAAACTCTGTAGAACCCACATTATCCTTGTATTTATTCGTTCATCTGTCCATCTGTCCGTCTGTCTGTCCATCCTTCCGTCCACCCATCCATCCATCCTATAGTAAGCACCTAGTCTTTGCTATGGGGTGGTAAGTAAGGCTAAATACACATGGACCCTCTGGAATGTCCTCTAAAGTTTCATGTATTCAGAGGTGGGACTTTTGGTAAGCAAATGGATCATGGAGGACTGTAACCTCATCAGTGAATTAATCCATTTATGGCTGAGTGGACTATCAGGACATGGGACCTAGCTGGAGAAAGTAGGTCACTGGAGGTGTGCCCTGGACAGGTTACTGGGGCATGGCTTTCCACCATGATGCTCTGGGTCACGTAGTCCCAGAGCAATGGAGTCGGCCTACCATGAACAGAGGAGACCTCTGGAACTGCGAGCCAAAATAAATCTTTCCTCCTTTCAGTTGTTCTTACCAGGTAATTTGGTAACAGTGATGAAAAGCTGACTGACTAACCCTGTCCTTAAACTTCATGTTAGATTAATAGCATGGGCTTGGTCATTTTACCATTCTGTATTCGAGTCCCCTTTCAAGTAAATCAAGGAAGATTTACTAGCTGGGTCACTCTGGACCCAATCACTTAATCTATCTGAGTCTCAACTTCCTTGTAGGTAAAGGGGGGATAATAATGGCCTCTAGGGTGCTAACAGGATTAAACGATGTCATCTCTCAAATGCTAACACAAGGCCTGGCACATAGAACATGCTCAATAAATAATAATGATTGTTCACTTAGTTATTACTTATTTTGGTGGAGATACAGAAATATACACCTAAAATTAGAAAACAGCAAGAGAGGAACAGTACTGGTTACATGTACGGGAAGAAGGAGGAACTGAGAAAGAGACTCTAGGTCTGTTGGGATGTCTGAAGAGGCTTCTGGAAGCAGGAGGCAGTCTTGGGCAAAAGCTTGACCTATTTGGTCCAAGACGGGGAAATAGCATGCACACTCCACTGGGGTCAAGAATGGTACTCCCCTGCTGACTAAGGACAGACAGCGTATTCTGAAGACCACAGAGAGACACTACCCCTAGGACATACTTAGTGCGCGCATTAACTGACAAAGGTGAATAACATTCTAAGCATCCAGGAAGGTCCTCAGGGGCCTGAGGTGGTGGTGCTGGATGAAGCTCGCGGTGAAGCAATAGTGTGGTTCAGAAGTGGACAGCTAGGCCATCTGGCTGCGTGCCTTCCCTTAGCTCTGACCTTGCCCCCTCAGCTCCTTTGCTTTGCAGGTCCCTCCAGCCTCCTTTCCTTTACTTGTGTTGGTCTCTGTGGAGAGTGGTCCCTGCTGACCCTTCTGGCCTGAGGTCTCCTCTGCTTTGCCTGAGGGGCCTGTTTCCACACACGTGATCCTGGCAGCCCGGGGCATGGCCGCCCAGCTGTGGCCTTGCTTGCTCCCCTGATTATTTCTCCTTAATTGAGCGTAAAGAATGTGAGGAATGCGGAGTAGACCGCATGAGGAGGGCTGCTGCGGCCTCCCCTGGGATCCGGATTCTGGGCTCTGGGATGGGAGAACTGCAGATGGCCGATGGAACCCCACATAGTGTGCGTCCCGGCCCCCCACCCCCTCTGCATGATGGTGGGTCCACGTCTCTCGCCTTGATTTACTCTGTTCTCTGCTCTGGGATTTCCTTCTCCCTTCTTTCTGTCCCAGAGAATTTCACATCTTTCTAAAGCTGGCCATGATTGCCCCTCTTCCTGGGAGTCTGCCTTGATTTAAATCTACCTGACATGAATAATCCCTATAAATCTGTAATTCTAAAAGCTATTAATTCTCCTCTGACAGAGGATGGGGAGTGATGTTTCTTCTGGCTGCTCCTCAGCCTTGCTTGGCTGCTGGGACCCTGGGCCCAGCTGTGAGCCCAGGTGATGACTTGTCAGGAAGGTGAGTCTGTGCTGCATAGGCTCCTCTGCCACCCAGTGACCCTCAGGGTCCAGCCCTTCAGCACACCTGTCCTAGGTGTGACTGGGACATGGAGGAGAAGGCACAGGTTGCTGATTAGACCTGGGTTCAGTCCTGGTGCTGTGATCTGTTAGCTGGGTGACCTCAGATGAATTTTTCATCCTCTCTGAGGCTCTTTCCTCCTGTTGAATATGCTGGTGGTATTTCCATATTTGCAGGGCTGTCAAGGTGGAATTGGATGTGGTAGAGTATGTGAAGCATATAGCAGGTGCTCCAGAGATGTTTGGCTCTTTGGAGGAAACTAGAGGGAGGATTAATTTTCCTAAATGAGGTTTTGTTCCCTGCAGCAAATGCAATAAGCTGTCCTTAGAAATCCCATAGAAGGGACAAGTTTGACATGGAGAAACCTAGTTCTAGGATTTCCACCCAAAGGCTGGTTGATCCCAGAGCAAATTTCTCATATGAACAGATCTGTGTGGCAGGCAAAGGAGAAGTGCAGGCTGGGGATCTTGGCCATCCCAGTGCTGTGGCTCCTCAGTGGATGACAGTGACAGCTGTCTTTCTCTAGTCTTCTCTCCTTGGGTCCTTCCAAAGGATGTGGTTGGTTCTGTGATGGGAGGGGTTCAGGCTATATTTAAAGAACTTCCTGCCCAGGGGAGATATTCTATGTTGAGATAGTTAATCCTCCTGGAATAGCAGAGTGTGGGCTGGCCTCTGTGTTTTTACAGACAGGCTGAGGACAGGCCACAGCCTCACCCACAGGTGGAGGCTGGGCAAGGTCATCCTGTTTGACTTCTTCCCACTCTAGGATCTGCCAACCTCCCATCTCCTCTGCTCCCTGGTAGGACACTCCCTGGTACAGCTCTGTCTGAAAGTGGCAAGACTGAGAATACACTGATTATATTCCACAACTTCTGGAAAGTTCCTGCTGTTAGCAATTTGCAAACGTCTCCCAAGATGAAAATTGGAAGCGAAGTGGGAAGTAAATGTGCCTGATGAGTGACAGTACAGCTTTGTCATTGGGGGTGTTTATGTGCAGGGGCTCCGGAGCAGGGCCATGGGCCCCTTCGTCTTTGTGGTGCCTGGAATGCTGTGTATTAGTGAGGCTTAGGACAGAGGCTGACCTGCCTGGCTGAAACTGACATGTCCCTCCCCATCCCAGAGACAGAGGTAGCTGTTGCTGTACTCCGTTTCTTCAAGGAGAAAGGTCCCCATGAAGCTGAGGTCAGGATGGGCTGCAGGAGTTGGGGGAGAGCATGGAATGAAGTAAGAAGCTTTGGGGTGCATGCTAGTGGAATGTTTATTTGTAGGGATGTATTTTCCCAAGAAAAAAACAGGCTGAGCACTTTTTGGTGAAGTCAGACACTAGGTCTCTTTCTTCCTCAGAGTTGTGCCCCAGAAGCAGCTTCGGAGTCCAGAAGCAGCTCTGTCCTTTCCTATGGCCCCATCTGGGTGTGCATTCCTGTTCACAGCCACAGCAGCGCTGGCAGCGGCCAGGACTGAGCCACATCTGGGGCTCTGATGGCCACATCTGCATCCGCCCCTCTCCGAGCTAGTTATTTCTATTCTTTTATCTGCATCTGTGGAATCTGGAGGGGGTCTGTGGATGGTGGGTCTTCAGCTTCAGGAGCTGTCAGTTTCTAGGGGAGGGCTGGGAGGACCAGAATCCCACCTGTCTGCAGTCATGGGTTCTTGGCTTTCAAGTTCCAGACAGACGCCTGGGGACCTGTCCCATCTGAGCCCTCACATCGTCCTCCCCGGGCATACTCCCTCTCCTGGTCCCACTCTGCTTATGCCACCTCCCCCTCCTCCTCCAGGAGCTAATTATACTTACTGTAGTTACTGACTCGAGGTGACGGCTCCCACGTGACCAACAGAGACAGCAGTGGAAGAACACAGGTTAGACACGAGAGGGAGGTGAATGTGGGAGGTGGCAGGAGGAAGAATGAGATGGGACTGGACACAGGTGGCTTCAGGAAGTCATTCTGGGCTATCCTGGGGGTCCCCAGACCAGTTTGGGAGAGGCTCTGGGTAACATCAACATGCACCACCCGGGCTGAAGGGTAAGGCTAAGGTGTTCAGTCCTTCCGGTGCCAGGAATTTCTACAAGGGGACTTCTGCTGGCTTTTAAGTCACAGCATCCTGGGCCATAGGCTGGGGCTCCCACTTGGCATGGTCCTTTGGTTGGACAGATCCCTGGACATAAAGTCTCTGACAACAAAGCCTGACCCAAGAAGAAATAGAAGACTCCAGGGAGTAGGTGCTTTTCCTCTCATCTGGCCCAAACATGCTGATGTCTATGGATCTTTGCAGGTCCCCTGCTGAGTGAGATCTTCTTGAATGAGGGATATACACCTCCTCTTGGCTTCCCTCTACATGCTGAAGAAATCATCAGGTTTGGTGTAGAAAGAAACTGGAGAGATCCTGACCTGAACAGTGTGTGAGAGTGTGAACAAGCCCCTCTGTGGATGTGAGTGGCTTAAACCACTGTGTAAAGGTCCCTGTTGTGATAGAGGTATTCCCTCACTGTGTTCTGGAAAGTTCTGGGGCCTTGTCATTTAGAATGGCTTTTTGCTTGGCATACTCCCTAGGATGGATCAGAATTGTATCTGGGCCCAGTTTGGGTTGGCTGATCAGGAAAGGTACCCCCAAAGTGGTGGGGTCGGGGCAGCAGTTGTGGGGTTCTCAGTGATTTTGTGGACCTGGGGGTTAACCAGGCTTGGGTCATTTTACTGGGTCCTCTCCTTCCTACCTATGCTGTCATTGTGTCACCCTGCAGTGTATTTCCAGGCTCTGAGCCTCAGGGCCAGCTCTCACTGGATCACTGAGCAGAGGCCCCATCTGGATCTCATCTGACAGGGCTTGGTTTGGCTTCTAGAGCAGCATGTTTTCCCTATGTAGATAGAAGACGTCCAGCTGAGACCTGACCCTCACTCTGCAGACACTGCAGATGGGAGTACATGCTTCCATTAGTCCTGTCCAAGGCTGGGGGCGCCTCACCACATAATCCAACCTTCTTTTTGAGCCTTGGTTTACTCATCTCTGAAATGGTGATTATAGTCATGCCTAACGCATAGGGTGGCATCATATAGCTCTGACAGAATACCGAGAAAGCCTATTTTGGTGCCTAATATGCCATAAATACTCAATGCATGTTAACTCTTCTCCTTGTCCCCTTCTTCTTCATCTTCTCTGTCATTGTCTCCTTCTCCTCCTCCTCTTCCTCCTGTTGCTGCTGGGGATTGAGCCCTGGGTCTCCCACATACTAGATACAGGCTCTACTACTGAGCTACATCTCTAGCCCTTGTTATTGCTTATTTTGAGACAGGGTCTGGCTAAATTGCTGAGGCTGGCCTTGAACTTGCAATCCTCCTGCTTCACCCCCTCAAGGCACTGGGATTACAGGTGTGCAACATTGCACCCAGCTAACTTTTCATTCTTGTGAAGTTCCTCCCCTCAACAGACACCTGTGTGTAGATCAGGTTTCCACCTGAGGTTGGTATGAGAATCTGGAGCTGGTACAGTAGTAAAGTGCAGAATTTGGATGCAGATAAAGGCGCGGGGTTAAATTCAGTGATTTTGAAGGGTTAGGGTTGAGACTGGTTTGGGATTCCTGTGAAGGATGGGTGTAGGGATTGAGTTCAGGGTTAGAATGACATTTGGGATGGAAGTCATGGGAGAATTTGGCTTAGGAAGACAGTTGCCCTTGAGGAAGTTCTTTCTGTTAGGAACAGAATAACTACATCTTGGTAAGCCTGAGTATAAAGTCAGGAGACATGTTGGGTTGCTCAAGGTCCAACTTCCTGAAGGGTACCCTTTCCTGTCTGCCTAAGCTTAGAGCTTTTCCCAGGATAATCCCCACCCTTCTAACTGTCAGGGCTCATTCTGGTGGAGAGAATGGTACACAAGGCCAGGGCCTCCCTCCAGCAGGGGAGCAAGGCTTGAGGGATCTCACTGAGGTTGTCTAGAGCATTTGAATTCTCCTTTCAGCTAGTTCCACTCCTATGTCTAACCCATCATTCCTCCTACCAATTCATCCATTCCACCCCACACTCCATGTTCTCACTAGAATGGCCTCTGATTCCAGGAATTTGTAGCCCCAGCTCCCTTTGCCTCAGGGAACAGCAGGAAGAAACCTGGGCTTGGCCTGGGTGTCCCCTCCAGGCCCCCTATCCTCCTCAAGTCTCCATCTCCTGGTGGAGGGTAGGACATAAAAGCCGGATCTCTCCTCCCTCCAGCCTCTCTCCCTCTCTCAGTTCCCTCCAGAGCTGGAGGAGGCCAAAGAAAACAAAGTGCTTCCCCAGCTAGCTCACTCTTTCTCCCTCACTTCCTGCTCTGGGAAGATGGTTTATTCCCTCCCCCCATCCTGGCCTGGACCTGGCCTTGGTGTCAAGTTTCTTGGAGCTCTCAGACTCAGAGGCCCTGCCTGCAGCTCAAACTAGACCCCTTTTTCATGTCTTTTCTCCCTGAACCTAAGAGCCTGTACCTCATCATCCCTCCCTGTAGTAACATTTTCTTCTTCAGGTGATGGAAAACCCCCAATGAAAGGAAGGTTTTTTCTTGGGAATGTGGGAAATATAGGAGGGTGGGATGAAGGAGGACAGAGAACTGCTGTGCGGAAGGGGTCTGTGCACAGTGCATAAGAAATCCTGTGGACATAGGGACCTTTCAGGTCTGGTGACACAGTAAAAGAAATCTGCTTGCAATGCAGGAGGAATGACATCCTTGGAGATATGCAACATGGTGGCCCTGGATGGTTGGTGGCCTTGAAAGACCCTACTACAGCAGCACCAGGGGCTAAGCATCCCCGAGTCTGTTGGTGGCCAACTCAAAAGACACATCTCTCTTAGAAACCTTTTGATTTTGGATCTCTCTTCAATCTAATTCCAAGTCTAGCTACCCTCCCCAAACTCCCTAAGAAGATTCTCTTCTTTCTCTTTTTTGTGCTTGTATCCTTTTCTCTGGGTAGAGGTTTGTTGAAGATCCCCTGAGCTCCTGAGGACATTATAGAGGCTCTGAAGCCCTGGATCTCTCCCTACCTCTGCTGAGAAAAGCAAGAGGCAAGTAAATAAAAACAGGAGAGGGAAGGACAGTCTGGAGAAGCCCAAGAGAGGCCAGTTCATGGAGACTACAGTTATCACTACCTTATCTTATGATCCCTCTCCTGCACCTGCAGGAGATTCCACAGGGACTGTGGAAAGATGGTTGAAGAATGAGGGTGTCACTTCCCACAGGACTGGCCAGCAGGAGGCCTGGGTTTGCAGATTTACTACTCTGTGATAACTATCCTTGCTTTTAATGCCAAATTAGGTCTTTCCTCTTTCCTCTCATCTTCTCTCCCTCCCTCTTTCCTCCTTTCTCCCCTTCTTCTTCTTTCCTTTCTCACTCTTTTCTGTACTTAGCACTTTAGAATCTACTGTGGCCTAATACTTTGCTGTGTACTAAGGATACCATAGGGATAAGGTAAAGAAACAGCCTAAAGTCTGGTCTTGGTGATGGAGGAGACAAACATGTGAACCATAATGCTGTATCCTAGATACCCACAGTACAAGGTCATCCGGACATGGTGGAGCATAGAAGAGGTGAGTTCGCAAAGCTTCCAAGTGGAAGGATCCAGAGCAGGTTTTCAGAAAAGGGAAGACTTGAGCAATGACAACAAGGTGAGAAAAATCACATTTTTTTAAATCAAGTATTTTGGAGGGGAGAGTGAAATCTTTGTTATTTATTTATTTACTTATCTATTTATTTATTTTTATGTGGCGCTGAGGACTGAACCCAGTGCCTCACATGTGTGAGGCAAGTGCTCACCACTGAGCCACAACCCCAGCCCGCCTGAGAACTATCACATTTTATTGACAACATTTTCTCCAGTTTTGAATTGAGGACTAACAAAATGAGCATGAGATCTGTAGAATATATATTTTCTTTTGGAGAATGCCAGAAGAGCAAAGTTTGTTTGCTTCTGCTAGAGCTCATGGAGGTAAGCCTTTCTCTGCATGGCTCACTTTCCTCTCTCTCTTTGTGGTACTGGGGATCAAACCTAGGCACGCTCTACCACTGAGCCACATCCTTAGCCCTTTTTTATTTGATTTTGTGACAGGGTCTTGCTAAGTTGCTGAGGCTGGCCTGGAACTTGCGATCCTCTTGCTCAGCCTCTAGAGTAGCTGGGATTACATGTGTGCCTCCCTATAGCTGGCTTCGCTTCTTGTCTTTGGAATCTTTACTCAGTTGCCCCTTTCCTAGTGATGTCTTCCCTGACCACCCAGTTTTAAACTGCAACCCATCTCTCCCTCCGTGGCTCTATTCTTCATCCTTCAACTTGCCTTATCTTTCTCCATAGCACTTATTGCATTTCAAATATTTTATTTATTTTTGTCTTTTACCTTGAGAATGTAATCTCCATGAAGAAGAGTTTGTTTTTTTGTTGTTTGTTTTTTGTGGGTTTTTTTTTTTTTGGTCCATTTTATACATTATTGTATCCCTATTTCTTGAATAGCCTTGTACATAATGGGGACTCACTTTGTCAGCTAAGTACTTATTCTTTCATTCATGTGAGAAACATGTTTGGCCATCTCTAACATGGGCCAGGGGTGGTGCGGATGAGCTGTAACCAATGACAATCGTATGCTACTTCACAGACTAGCTGCATTAGAATCATTTTATGATTCTTCTCCTCCTCCTCCTCCTCTTTCTTTTAATTTTCAGACAGGGTCTCACTGTGTTGCCCAGGCTGACCTTGAACTTGTGATCCTCCTGCCTCATTCTCCCAAGTGGTCAGGGTGCTTATTAAATAGATTCTGGAATCTCTAGCAAACTCAATGAATACAATCCCCACGGGTGGATGCTGAGGATGCAAGGGCACCTGGCAATTCCATGTGCAACAAGCTTAGAAGCCACACCTCCACAATCTGGAAAACAGAACAGCTTCTGTTACCAAAAGCTCAGTCCTTGTGCCTGATGCCCATTTAATAAGGAGGACAAGGTTTTGAGAAAGACGAAAAAGAAGGTTTATTGCTTTGCTAACATAGGGAAAGCACAGGGGACTACAGTCCCAGAGGCTGTGGTTCTGCCCATCAGGGAGAACAGAGGGCTTTTAAAGAAGTTCTTCAAAGGCTACATTCCAGGTGTGCCCTGATGGGGGTCCCAGGTGCGCCTTGATGGTGTGTTGAAATTCACTTGTTAATTTGAGAGACAGTCACTTCCTGGATCTTCTGGTGACATCTCTTTCCTGTGGTGTGTGTGTATTCAAGGACAGATAACTGGGCCTAGGATGGGAAAAGGTAATCTTGTTCCGGGCTGCAGGTGTTAGTGAGGGGTAGAGGGAGGAGAGGAAAAAAAAACATGGGCCTTTAAAATAAGCACTGTTGCACTTCCTGGTGAGAGAATGGAGAAGGAAGGAAGGAGGGCCAGGAGACTAGCCAGGAAGCTATTGTCATCACCTGGCTCAGAACCAAGCTGGCTTGAACTAGCATTGAGGCATTGATGTGGATGGATTCAGAGGATGTTTAGGAGCTCAGAGCTTGGAGAGGGGCTGTATACAGCAGGCAAAAGAGAGAAGGTGTTAAGAATGACCACTAGGTCTCATTGCATGGATAGAAGTGCCATTATTCAGATAAGGATATCCTGGAGGAAGATCTAGTTTGGAGCATAAGATTTCGAATTTGGTCTCATTTTTTTTTTGAAAAATATTTTTAGTTGTAGATGGACACAATACTTTTATTTGTTTATTTTTATGTGGTGCTGAGGATGGAACCCAGTGTCTCACCCGTGCTAGGTAAGCACTCTACTACTGAGCTAAAACCCCAGCCCTGGTCTCAGACATTTCAAATGTAAGAAGCTTTTGGAAATCAAAGGGGAAATGTCAAGTTACATGCCCAGGCCAGATTTCCAAAGCCAGTCATCCAAAAACATGATGGCCAGAATAAAAGTAGTTGGCTTTAAGCTGAACAATAAAAATGAGATAAAAGAAGTCCTCAAGGGCTATCAGCATGGTTACCTGTTATGTGAAACAATATGCAAACATATATGGTTTCCATTGTAAGAGACAAAGTAATGGAAACTAAAATAAAATTATGTGTGCTCAAAAAAGAAAAAAAAGAAAAGAAAAAGAAAAAAAAAGCTGGAACTATACAACTATAAATTGCATGTGCTGCTGTTATTGAAAAATCTTGCTGACACAAATATGAAATGATGGTTTGTGACTCACAGGGAAGGTAATGTGATTTGTGCACATGGGCTCTGACCTTGGGTGCCTTAGCCAGAACTCAGAGAGTGGTTCTAATTGAATCAACACCAAACTGGATCAGGATGGGGTGGAGATTTAATATCAACTAGGACTGTGGGGAGACACTGCACTTTAAATGGAAAGAAAAAAAATAGGCCAAAGGAGAAGAGGTAGTTCACATGGAAAAAGAGGTTTATAAAAGCAAGATGGATGTGCCAAGCTTCTCTAGCCTGGTGCTGAGGAGGGGAGTATAGGATATGGAACCAAGAGCAGCCTGGTGACCAGAGGGTGTTCATTGTTGTGAAGTATGAGGGATATTTCATTGATGTCTCCGGAGCTAAGCTCACAAACAGCCTTCTGGTGAATTCAACTGATTAATATTAGGGAATACTTTCTAAGCACTTAGAGAGCAATGACAGAGAATAGCATGCTAAGTCCTTTACCATGTGTTATCTAATTTATTTGTCTCAATAACCATTGATAAAGATTACTATTATGCCTGGATTTTGCAGATGATAGAATTGGCACAGAGAGGTTGATGAATTTATCCAAGGTCACATAGATAATAAAGGAGAGAGCTAGGCATCAAACCCAGGTGGCTGGGCTCTTGAGTCCCCTCTTTTAGCCACTTCCTTGGACATTCAGTTGGATATTTTGGCTGGGAACTTAAGTACTTTGATCCCTAGTAAGGGAGTGAGGGGTCAATTCCATATGAATTGTATACATTGGAATTCTCGTTTCCATAGCTGCTTCTGTGAATTTTGGGAGTCTGCTCTATTGCTGTGAGACTGTTAGAAGAACATCCAATTCTGTCCTGAAAGATATTGGCTAGACATCAGGATGTGGTCTCCTGACCTAGTTGCTGCTCCTTGCAGCTAGTTCAGTGCCTAGTACCTGAATGGTGCTCAGAATCTTTTTTGGGGGGTGGAAACCAATGAAGTGAAGGCATCCTTGAGGGACTCCAAAGCTTCTTTGGGAAGAATCTCATTAGTAGCCCCAACCAAGAAAGATGACATTATTTTTCAATAATTCTTAGCAAAATTTCAATGTTAAGAGATTGTTTTTGGGCTGGGGCTGTAGCTCAGTGGTAGAGCGCTTGCCTAGCATGCGTGAAGCACTGGGTTCGATCCTCAGCACCACATACAAACAATAAATGAATAAAATAAAGATCCACCAACAACTAAAAAAAATTAAAAAAAAAAAAGAGATTGTTTTCCCCTCTGTTGATTGCAAATTTTCAAACCCAGACTGCCTAAATACATGTTTGTTAACATAGCTCCGTACTTGTGTTTTTAAACATAGTCATGAACGAAAAAAAAAAAAAAAAAGGACTCCCAGATGTAAATGGAACCAAAAATGTGCACAAAGTGTGGGGCAAGGTTAGACCTTTCAATGTAATTCTTTTGTGGGGAAATGTTTCCAAAAGACTACCCCCACTACCTAAATTTTCAAATGGAAGAAAAGTAAGTGTTTGGCAAATTCTAAGTCTCGAATAGCTTGCAAATGCCTGTAATTTGGAAGCAGTTTTTGGAGGCTATGTTTCTATATTGCCCTCTGGAATGATAACAAACTTATGGGAAGGAGCAGCTTTTCAGCTTCAGAGTCTTTAAAATACCATCTGGTTGCTCAGATGACATTGAAAGACAGGATGGAATGAATTAAACTCCAAGTCGACAGGGCTATCTATTATTTTAATGGTATTATTTTTTAAACTTTTAAATTTTAAAATAATTATAGAGTCACAAGAAGTTTCAGAAAACTATCCAGGGGCTCATGTACTGTTCACCCAGTTTTCCCAAGTGGTATAATCTTGGATATTATTATCAATAATTAGAGAAAATGAAACAGCAGCCCAGGCCCTTCTGTGGGGGGTAAGCTTGCAAGAAGACTCTTTTGAATTTACATTGCAAGATCACGTTTTTGAACAATGAGGGAACAATGTATTTTTGCCTAATATTCTAATTTGAAGAATTGACATTTGGGAATTATGCTTCTTTTTTTTGAAAATGTAGACACTGGTCCATAGTCACAGGTAAGGGAACACCAAGCCCCTCACCATGGCTTACAAAGACTGTGTAACAGGAGCCATGACCGTGGGTCCAGCCTCATCTCAGCTCCTCATTGTCCTCTCCTTCTCCTCCTTCTCCGCTTTCTCCTCCATCTGCATGTTCCAGACTCACTGGTTTCCTTTAGTTCTTTCTCAAATTCTATTCCATCTGTTTGGGATACTTTCCTCCATTCTTAGCTTGGCTGGCTCTGTTTAACCTCCTTATTTTATCTTTTTCTTTCTTTCTTTCTTTTTTTTTTTTTGGTTCCAGGGATTGAACCCAGGGAGTCTCAACAACTAAGCCACATCCTCAGGCCTTTTTTATATTTCCTTTTCACTAAGTTGCTTTAGGACCTCACTGAGTTGCTGAGGCTGGCTTTGAACTCACGATCCTCCTGCCTCAGCCTCCTGAGCCGCTGGGATCATAGAATGTGCCACCGTGCTAGGCTTCTTTTTTTTCTTTTTATTTTTTTTGGTACTGGGGATTGAACTCAGGGGCACTCAACCACTGAGCCACATCCCCGGCCCTATTTTGTGTTTTATGTAGAGACAGGGTCTCACTGAGTTGCTTAGCGCCTCACCATTGCTGAGGCTGGCTTTGAACTTGCCATTCTCCTGTCTCAGCCTCCCTAAGTGCTGAGATTACAAGTGTGAGTCACCGCGCCTAGCTTGTGCCAGGCTTCTTATTTCATCTTAAATGTCATCTGCCAGGACCCTCCTAGCAATGTTATCTAAAAATTCTTTGCATCATCATGTCCTATTTCCTCTTGATGGTTTTCTTCACAGAACCTATTACGATTTCAAATTTGCAATCATCCTTATTGCTTATTTTTGTGTTTATTGTCTTTCAGCACAACTGGATTGTTGATTCAATGTTTCATAAATATTTATTGTGTGAGTGGTTGGATGGTTAGGTAGTTCAGTTATAAATGAATTGGCATAGTCCTTTTCTATACTAACTTCCTTTTTAATCTTCTCGTGGAAGGATTTGTAGTACTTCCTGGGATTGAGTGCGTGTATTGAGATCTCATCAACACAGTAGACAAGAAGTACAATGACATTGTGGTAATATTTGATTAGCTTTCACTTAAGTATTGATTTATAAATGGACACTTCTGCTTCCTTCTGTTACTCTTGTCCATACTTATTAGAGACTGAACATGTCTGATGGTCTGGGCTTTGGGCTCAGGGGCTTTTCACATATATTAACTTATTTAATCCACACAAAAGCCTGGGAGGTAGTCATTGTTGTCCTTGTTTTATTGATAAGAAAACTGAGCACAGAGTAGTGCAGTGACCTGAACACAGATAACTCAGCCAATGATGCCCACCATCTTTTTTGCTTCCTTGCAAGAAAACCATAAGGAGGGTTTTTCACCCAAGTGGCTTCGGTAAAATTTGTGACCGATGTTTTCAGTATTTTCAGTGCATCTCTTTGGCAATTAAAAAATGTCAGCCTCAGCAGCAAAAAGTTAATAAGAAAAAAAGGAGTAATCATTAAAACTTCAGTGACTTTGGAGTCTAGTGAGACCTCAGGCATATTCTGTATTTTAATGTTAAGTACTCTTCTTAGGGCAACAGAGAAATTCATGGCAAGGGAAATTACTAATTTACCATGGTTATATATGTTGCTAATCCTTGCCTCTTCCTCTCATGACTTCAATATAACACAAGACAATTGTTTTAGCCATTTAAGTCACGTTTGTGTCTCCAAAAAAAAAAGAAAAAGACAAGCATTTACAGGTGAAAGGGTCTTCCTATCTGTTCTGTGTGAGGAACATTTTATGCAAACCTTTTTTGTTCTGCTTCTTCATAAAGTAATTTGCTAATATGAAAGCTCCAACATTTACTTGAAACTGCAATTGATTTTAACAGAAGATTCAGTGGGATAGTGTTATAGTCAGAATCTTGGTGTCCCCCACTCAATTCATACATTGAAATCTTAACCCCCAAGTGAGGATGGTGGGAGGTGGGTCTTTGAGAGATGATTAGGCCATAGAGGCAGAGCTCTCAGGAATGGGATTTGTCCCCTTGTAAAAGGGACGAGAGTTGCCATGCTATAAGGATACAGCGAGGAGGCACTTTCTATGAACCAGAAAGTGGGCCATCACCAGACACCAAATCTGCCAGTGTCTTCATCTTGGACTACTCAGTCTCTAGGACTGTGAGGGTTAAATTTTCTGTTGTTTATAAACTACCAGGTTTGTGGTATTTTGTTACAGCAGCCCAAACAGACCAAGACAGATACCTCAAAATCCAAGTATTTGTTCTAAGTGCTTTTTTTGTTTTGTAGTAGGAATTGATCTCAGAGGCACTTTACCACTGAGCTAAGTCCCCAGTCCTTTTTATTTTTTGTTTTGAGACAGGGTCTTGCTAAGTTGCTGAGGCTGGCCTTAAACTTGCAATTCTCCTGCCTCAGCCTTCCAAGTTGCTGGAATTGAGAGTGTGTGCCACTGTATTGGTCTTCAAAGTGACTTTTCTCACCCTTTTTATTGGTTCTTTTTAGTTATACATAACATTAGGATTCATTTTGACATAATTATAAAAGCATGAAATGTAATTTGCTCTAATCCAGTCCCCAGTACTTCCCCTTTTCTTCTCTTTCTCCCTTCCCCTGTTCTCTTCCCTCTACTGATCTTTCTGTTATTGACTCTTTTCTTTTTTCTCTTTCTTTCTTTCTCTCTCTCTCCCTCCCTCCCTTTCTTTCTTTCTTTCAGTGCTGGAGATTGAACCCAGGGCCTTGTGCATGCGAGGCAAGTACTCTACCAACTGAGCTATATCCCCACCCCTGCTATTGACTTTTTAAGGTCATATTTCTCTAGGACTTCCACTGGAGGTGAAAATATCACACTGATTGACTATGATGCTTCAACTTCAGAGAGAAGAAATCTTCACCTTCCTGGTTTAAAAGTCCACCAGTAATGGAGCATAATATTGCTTTTAAAGAGTTTCAAGGGTCTGCCCTTTAGCGACTCAAAATTCTAAGACATTAGAAACCTGTAAGTGTTGGGATGCTAGAACAGGAGGATAGCAAATTTGAGGCCAGCCTCTGTAACTTAGTGAAATAAAAAATGATCATAACTGGAGTTATGGCTCAGTAGGAGAGGGCTCCTGGGTTCAATCCCCAATATCGGAAAACCAACCGCCACCACCATCCTATGATCAGAAATTACTCAAACACCCAGAGTAGGTAATTTATGGCATATTCATACAAAGGAATACTATACAGCAATGTGAACAACATGGAAAAATCTAGAGGATGCTCTATCTGTAATATAATGTGAAATAAAAGGCCAGATTCAAAAGAGTCCATATCTTTTGATTCCATTTATGCAAAGCTTTAAAACAGGTGAAACTATCAATGGTGTTGATTCACCCTTTGTGGTGAAGTGGAGTAGTTATTGGAAGGGAACAGAGAGAAGGGCTTCAGAAATTCTGGGAATGTTGTTTTTTGATGTTAGTTTACATGGATATGTTTAGTTGTGAAAATTCATCAAGCTGCATACTTAATTTGGACACTTCCAGTATGTAAGTTATATTCCCCCAGAATATTAGAAAATAAGCCAGTAAGTGTGGTGGGTTTATGGGAGAGACAGGGTTGCTGGCAGGCATCCCAGCATCCTTCACTCCAGACATGATGGCAACTTCTGCTCAGTTCTGTCTCAGACTGGGTGGCGGATGGTAGGGAGGAGGGGCGGGTTCCATGGAGACACTGAATGGTCTCTAATTATACTTATCCTTTTAGAAAAAGGATTTTTTTTCCCCCAAAAGAGGGACTTTAAATGATAGTCCATGAAAGAACCTCCTTGACGTAATTTACTCTTGGAATTTTATGCTTACTGACAGATCCCTGCAGCCTGTGTGACTAACCCCGACCCCAGCTCACACCACACCACCTGATGCAGCAAGGCAGTGGCACCCAGAAGGCTTGGCATATCACAGCTCTGCTCCTCACCGGTCCTGGGACTTTGGGCAGGATCCTCTCTGAGCCTCAATCTTTGCCTCACAAGGCGATGTTGGGAATAAAACGAGGCCTCTCCAGCGATTCGTGTCCACGCTTAGGGCTGGCATTTGAGGAATTGTTTGTCACTTAAGTTGTCTCTAATTTTCATCGTGCAGTGTGAGCAATATTTTTATTTTTCAAATGAGGAAACCAAATATTTTGGAAGCACGATGACACTGCCCCTGCCTGTCATGGCCACGCTGCTATGGTTCCAGGGACCGTGGGCGACGAATTGAATGAGGTCCCTCCTGGATCCCTGATTGTTTCACTTCCCAGGATCCTCTGGCTGCAGCTTCTGGAAGACAATCTTCTCTTCCACCCTCTTCCTGAAACTACAGTCTCCTTCCTTCCCTCCCTCTGTTGCCTGAGTGCCAGATGCCAGGGATCTAACTGCGCCCTCCCCTGGGCCAGCCTTGACTTGCCCCATGGGCCAGCAAGGTTCAGCACAGGTGTGTGTGTGGGGGGGCAGGGAAAGGTGAGGTCCTCTGTCCACATCAGGCCTTCAGATCTGACACTGGCCCAGGGGGACCTAAAAAGAGAGTCCAGCAATGCTTTTGGGCAGGACTGACTATGCAATTTGCAGGCTTCGTTGCAAAATAAAAATGCAGGACTTTTTATAAAGAACATGAAGAATTTTAAGACCATGACAACAGAGTATTAAACCAAATGTGGGTCCTTTTGAGCTCAGGACTCTGGGCTTGCCCTATTGAATCCCACTTTGTGATTCTGCTAAATGGGCCTTGGACCTTGGTCCACAGACCAGGATTCAACTTATTTGGTGCCCTGGTGTTGTTGAAGGGATATGAGTGTCAGTGAAGTTAGGGGCCTATGTGCCAGGCTAACCTCAGGGGTGAGGCCTCTGTCGTGTGGCTTTAGGCTACAGGGCCATGGCCCAGCAACTGTGTCAGTTTTTGGCAGGGGGCCTGAGGGCTGAGGTGTTGGGATGAAAATGGGGAGATGAAGTGCCTGGGAAGCAGCTTAAAAGATCAATACAGGGCCGAGGGTGTCCTTGCAATCTGTTCTTTGGAGAAAAGAGGGAGATATGATCTCCAGGTTAGAATGCTATAGGGCAGGACTTCAGGCAGCTGGGAATAGTGCCTAAGACGCTTAGCTTGAATGGTCAGTGGCTTCCAGGGCTCTGGAAAGCACATCCTGGTGTCTGCAGAAGGGATTTGGGGCCATGCCATCCCAGAAGCATCCCAATTAGTGAAGTGGATATCTACTCTCTCTTCTTCAATAGGAGCATCAGTATGCTGCATGTCCAGGGCAGACCCTTCTGTGTGGTGGACCTCCCTTCTTGCTCCTCTCTTCCATCAGTCCACTTCCTCCCTCCAGGCCCGCTTCTTAGCCTGGATCCAGGTAAGCAGAACACAGGCTTTGGCATTAGAGGGATCTGGATCCTTGTTCTGTCTCAGACTTTCAGTAGCTCTGTGACCCCAGCCAAGGTACTTAGCCACTGAGTCTTGGTTTCCCCCTTTGTGAAAGGGAACAAAAAGGGTACCTGCCTCATAAGCTGGATATGAGGATTAAACAAAATATATAGACAGAGTCTCTGCCATATAGTAACACTCAATGAAATAGCTGTTAGTAGTACAGGAGTGAGCTCATCGAGGTGAAGAGGGAGCATGATACATGGGAACGACCATCCTGTTCCAACACATGGGGGTGAGAGTCACAGAGAATCAGTGTCTGTGATGCAGAAGCTCCTAGCACAGACCCTGGTGCCCAGGAAACACACATGGAACCTGTTGTTCACATTCCCTTTGGCTGTCCTCCCCATTCTGCAAAGCACTTGGGGCCTCCCTGGAGCCTCATAATCTTTCAAGTTCCCCTAGACAGACAGTTCAGATCACCTGGCTCTCAGCCCCAGCACAAGACCCACAAGTAGAGGGTCTTGAACTTGAGTGGAGGGCAAGCTGTGTCCTGAGAGGAGGCACTGAGATCTGGAGACTCAGCAGACCCAGTGAGAGGAACAGCTGAGCTGGCTTATGCCCACTGGCCCTGCCTCTGAGAAGGCACTCAGTCTCTCTACCTGCCACTTGTCCCAAGCCAGTGTAAATATCCCTGTGCCTTAGATCCCAAAAGGGACCCTGAGTTTTCCACTCCTTGGCCACCCTTCAAGTTCAAGCAGTCACACCATGGTCACACTCACCCTTACCTACTTTGTCTTTAATCCTAACTTTCCTTTCTTTACTCCTTCCAGCTTTTATTCCCCCCTCCCACTCTTATTTAGCCCCCTACCATGCCACCAGATTACAAAATTCCAACTACCCCCTCTGCCTATCCTTCCCCCATCCTGGCCTGTCTGTCCCCTGTACCGCCATTCTCCCTGATGCCCTCCCAGGGCTGTGAGGAGCGCTGTGTCCCCCTTTGAGATCTCTAGAGGACACTGCTCTTCTGACTGGAGGAAGGACCGCCAGTCATCCCATTCTGCAGAAGAAACCCTGGCCAGAGTGAGCCCCGTCCCCTTGCCTCTGACTATGGGATGCCCTCGAAGCGCCCTCCTGTTTGCTCTCCTGCGTGGCTGCGGAGGCAGCAGGCTCCTGGGTCCTCCTGTTGTTTATGTAATCCTTCCCTGCAGTAACAAGGTGTTTACTGTTGCACAAACACATTTTGGTTTAACGGCTGACAGTAAAACTGTCTGATAAAGTTTGATTTAGCGAAAGAAAGCAAAATAAATCTGGGGGCACAGAGAGCCGAAGGGAGGAGAGACGCCTAGGGCTTTATAGGAGGGGCAAGAGAGCGAGGGCCACGACAGCTTTTCTTTCTGCCCCACTTCCAAGAACACCTCCGACAGCTCCTCTTCAGGAAGGATGCTGATGAACTGTGGGCTCCCGGTGCTGGCATTTCCCCGCCATATCCACTGCTCTGGCTGCCTCTGTTGCCTTGCGTGTGGCCTCTCTCCTCCAACATCCGGTGCTGTTTGTTCCTTCCTCACGGAGCCCAGATACAGGGAGCAATGTGGCATGAAAGATCCCTGAACTAGGAGACCTATGAATTAGGTCTGGCTTTGGCATTTACCAGCAGTGTGGATGTAGGTGTGTGGTGTTGCCTCTAGAGTCAGTTCCCTCAGCTGGAAGAGGGCATGAATGGAGTAAAAGATATAAAACACCTGGCTCTTTTTAAATTTTTAATATCTTTTCTAAAACTTCTTCTTTTTAGATATACATGACACTAGAGTATTTTGACATATTAGACGTACATGGAGTATAACTTCCCATTCTTGTGGTTGTACATGATGTGGAGTTACGCTGGTTGTGTATTCACGTATGAATGTAGGAAAGTTATTCCAGTTCATTCTACTGTGCGCCCCCCACCCCAGTCCCAATCTGGTGAACCTCCTCCACTCCTCCCTCCCTGGCCTACTGTGAATCAGCGTCCACATATCGGAGAGAACATTTGGTCTTTTGTTTTTTTGAGATTGGCTTATTTCACTTAGCATGATAGCCTCCAGTTCCATCCATTTACCTGCAAATGCCATAGTTTCATTATTCTTTACGGATGAGTAATATTCCATTGTGTATATAGACCACATTTTCTTTATCCTTTCATCTGTTGAAGGGCATCTAGGTTGGTTCCATAGTTTAGCTATTGTAAATGGAGCTGCTATGAATATTGATGTGGCCACATCACTATAGTATACTGCTTTTAAGTCCTTTGGGTAAGCTGGGTGCGGTGGTGCAAGCCTGTAATCCCAGCACTTACAGAGGCTGAGACAGGAGAATTGCAAGTTCAAAGCCAGCCTCAGCAACAGTGAGGCGCTAAGCAACTCAGTGAGACCCTGTCTTAACATAAAACACAAAATAGGGCTGGGGAATGTGGCTCAGTGGTCGAGTGCCGCTGAGTTCAATCTCCAGTACCAAAAAAAAAAACAAGTCCTTTGGGTATGTACTGAAGAGTGGGGTAACTGGGTTAAATGGTGGTTCCATTCCAAGTTCTCTGAGGAATCTCCATACTGCTTTCCATAGTGGTTGCACCAATTTGCAGTCCCACCAGCAATGTATGTGTGTACCTTTCCCCCTACATCCTCATCAACATTTATTGTTACTTGTATTCTTGATAATTGCCATTCTGACTAGAGTGAGATGAAATGTCAGTGTAATTTTAATTTGCATTTATCTAATTGCTAGTGATATTGAACATTTTTTCATATATTTGTTGACTATTTGTATTTCTTCTGTGAAGTATCTGTTCAGTTTCTTCACTCATTTATTCAGTTTTTTTGAAACACTTCATTCTTTTAATTTTCTTCTTCTTTTTATTTGTTCTAATTAGCTATACATGACAGCAGAATGCATTCCGATTCATTGTACATGAATGGAGCACAACTTTTCATTTCTCTGATTGTACACGATGTACAGTCACACATGTACCTAGGGTAATGATGTTCATCTCATTCCATCATCTTTCCTGCCCCCACTCTCCTCCTCTTTCCTTCCTTTCCTTTGTCCAAAGTTCCTCCATTCTTCCCATGCCCCCTCCCATTATGGATCAGCATCCACTTATCAGAGAGAACATTTGGCCTTTGGTTTTTAGGAATGGCTTACTTTGCTTAGCATGATATTCTCTATCTCCATCCATTTACCTGCAAATGCCATAATTTTATTCTCTTTTAATGCAGAGTAATATTCCATTGTATATATATACCATAGTTTCTTTATTCATTCATCTTTTGAAGAGTATCTAGGTTGGTTCCACAATTTAGCTAGTGGAAACACCTGGTTCTTAATAAAATTCCACGCACACATAACCTTCCTTGCCTCCTCTGCAGCCTCAGGAGGCACAAAGGGCTTGTGTCTCTGGTGTAGTCAACTTGCAAAGCAGGGCTGGGTGACTGTTTTTTTCACAGGTGGGTGGTGACTCAAGTCAGTTAAGTGGGCTGATCTTTCCTTTTCCACTTTAAATGTGATTAGCTCATTCCAGAGAACCTAAAAATCCCCTCTTCAAAAAATATGAACTCCTAAATCATCAGAGGGATGCAAATGAAATAAATAATGAGATGTCACTTTATGACAGTTGGATGGGTTGGCAGGAATTAGAAAGCTGGATCCCACCGGGTGCTGTTAACACAAGGTGCTGACAGGGATATGATAGTATAAAATGCTCAGGAATGAGCATGGTGACGCTTGCCTGTAACCCCAGCAACTTGGGAGGCTGAGGCAGGAGGATCATAGGTTCAAGGCCAGCCTCAACAACTTAGCAAGACCCTAACTTGCAAAATAAATAAATAAATAAATAAATAAATAAAATAAAATAAAAAGGCTCAGTGGCAGAGAGCTTCTGGGTTCAATCCCTAGTACTTAAAACAAAACAAAACAAAATGCTCATGCTCTACTTCTGTGGTGGCAGACAGAGGCAGAGGGATTACTTGAGACCAGCATGGACAATTCAGTAAACCCAATCTCAAAATAAAAAATAAAAAAATAAAAATGTAGCTCAGTAGTTTAATCCTCAATATACCAAAAAAAAAAAAAAAAAAAAAAAAGGAGTGGAGGAGATTCTAGCCTATGAGCCAGCAGTCTGCCAGCAGGAGGGGACCTGGCAGGATGTGCATCACAGCACTGTGGTATCCTGGCATTCACTGGGTACGTGTGTATGTGAGGGAGTGACTGTGTGCCATCCCTGGAGGAGTGGATGGTAAGTTGTGGTAGCTGCACACCACGTTGTATAACAGTTGGAAGCTGTTAGATTAGATGTGTTTGCAGTAACGCGCACAGATCTTTGAGACACAGTGCTAGGTGGAAAAGTAAAAAAAACAGGAGATATACCATGTAACATTATTTGCTTGAATTAAAGATACTTCTGCACAAAGAAAAATAAGCACTTTGTGAAAGCATGAATGTAAAGGTACATGTCAAACAGGAACAGTGGGAGTGAGGAATGTGGAGAAAGGGGGATTTTAAAAGCTCTGACACCTAACCTTTTGCTTACTGCATCTTCCGGCTCGATTCTTAAAAACCTCCACCACCTCTCCTGGTTCCCCTTCCCTGTGATCGCATCCCACACTTGGCAATCTCCCTCCAGATTACCCTGCTCAGGACGTGCCTGTTCAGCACAGATTAACATGCACAAGTACCTGCATTTACCCTGAATGAGTACTCAGCACACAGCAGTGGTCAATGTGCAGCCCCAGGGGATGTGGGGGACCAGAGAACTTGACAGGAGACCACATCCTATTAGTCATGGTGTCTGCCAACTCTGTGCTTATGTCTTGTGAGTGACCTGAAGAAGCAGTGGCTTCTGTTCCCTGGCTGCATCCACCAGACAAAAGCCCTGGCCTGTCTGAGCTTTGATTCCGATCTCTGTCCAAATGGAGATGATGCTTACAGTTCCTCTTTCCCAGCGCCATTGTGAAGGTGAAATGACATCATTGCCTTGAAAGCACTCCATTGACTGGGAAGAGCCACATAGTGCAATGGAGAAAGTGTAGGGAAAGGGATGTCAGAGGCTCAAACTGCAGCATTCCCTTGTGCTAGCTGTGGGACTTTGGATATCATGGTGTTTACTCGTCTCATGTTTTAAATTCTGTAAAACGAGGAACAATAATGCCAACCTCATGGAGTTCTCATGAGCATCAATGACAGTGCAGGTTAACAGTATGTGTTTAGAAATGGGGAGGTTTGTATCTCCTCTCATTGATTTATTCAGTGAATACTTGTTGAATCCTGCCGTGGTCTGAATATTTGTGTAGCCCCCAAAATTCATACACTGAAATCCTGAACCTCTAAGGTGACAGTGTTAGGAGGTAGGGCATTTGGGGAGGTCATAGAGTGGATTCCTCGTAACTGGAATTAGTGCCCTTATAAGAGAGGCTCAGAGAGCACCAAGCCTTGTCTATCAGCTAGAAAGTGCCATTTATGAACCAAAAAGTGGGCCCTCATCAGATACTGAATCTATCAACAGACACTTTGATTTTGAACTTCCCAGCCTTCAGAAGGGTGAGAAAATTTTTGTAGTTTATAAGCCACCCAGTATATGAAACTTTGTGATAACAGCCTGTATGTACTAAGACAAATGCTTACATTGTGCCAGACACGGGAGGAGAAAAGATTGAGGGAGCTGTGATTTTCAGGTGTCAAAGAGAAGCCAAGTAGGTGTATTAGTTATCTTTGGCTGCATAACAAATGACTCCCAAATTTAGCAGTTAAAACAACAAAGGTTTATGATCTCACTTGTTCCTGTGGGTTGGGAAATCAGGAACAGCATGGGTCTCTCAGAAGGCTGCCATTTAGGTGTTGCTTGGGGCTAGGGACTTGACTTGGGGGGGCAGGGCACGAGAATCCTGCTTCTGTTTATTCTAGTGGCTATTGGCAGGATTCCATTCCCCGCAGGCTACTGGCTGCCATGTGGGCCTGCCGTGGTTCAGCTCAGCTTGTACCATGATAGCTCACTTCTTCCAGAGCAAGACATCATGCTCAGGAGTCAGCCAGTCTTGGTAACATAATCTTGGAAGTGACATCTCAGCTCCTCTGCCTCATTTTGTTCAGTAGAAACAAGTCACTAAATCCAGTTCTGGCTCAAGGGGGAGGAGATCACACAGTGGATACAATGTGAGGGGATCATCCAGGTGATCAGTTGCTTGTAATTTTCAGTTGTGTCTATTTGCTAAAGACTAGAGATGGGTGAGAAATTATTTGTTCAAGCTCAGAAGAGCCATTTCGGCCTTATTTTCTAAGTATAATCCAATTGCACTTTATAAAAGGACTAGGGATAATTGAAGAACTAGGAACTATTTATTTATGAATTTGTCTATGTGAGCCCAGCTAACCTGGCTAATTAGGCCCTCTGGCTGTTCATTCTGGGGCTGCTTCAACTTTCAGAAAAAAGGCATTTATCTATATGTACATTAGACCACGTAAAGCAGTGTGCATGTGTGTATGTGCGTGATTGTGTCTGTTTTTATTTTCTATGGCCTCTGCCTCTTGGGTTCTGCTCTTCCATGGGCTTATAGACCCCTGGGTTCACTTTTCCTCTGCTTCTCACATGTACTTTGTCGGGAGGTCACGTGTGAGGAAACAAGCCCCACGTGGTTTTAATCATTTTGCTATAAAAGCTGAGCTGCTCTCAGCTTTGATCCGGGCTGAGCAGCAGGAGGAAGGGTTGGGGGCCGGGCTGGCCTGTCCATGGAGCTCTCCACACACAGCTCCCACATCAGACGGCAGCTGTAAAATGGAGCACAGCTCATTAATTCTCCCTCTTAACCAGGGCACCTGACAAGAAGTGACTTTGAAACCCGGGGAGGACGGATGGGCGGGCGGGTGGGCGGCTCTTGGTCTAGGCCAGGAACATCTGTTTCCAGGTCTCTGACTGTTAAATTGACATCTTTTTATTTGAAAAATTTCTTTTATTTCTCAACTTCCTGCAATTGGCAAGGTCTCTGGTGCCAGGGAATAGACTATCATGGCTTTGTGGGCGATGTGAGCTCAGTGGCTTCACTGTCCTGCCTGACACAACTACAAGTGCTACAGTGGGCAGCCTGCCCTCTGTCAATTATTAAACCTGTGTTTGTGCAGAGAACATCAAACCCCATAAAAAAGCAAAATGACCTTGAAATTAAAAACCCTGTGAATGTCCTTAAGCCTCCATATGAGAAATATTAGTGTTTCAGAACTAGAAAATTCACTAGAAGCCTAGCATATGCCATAGGAGACTTCTCTCCTTGGACCCAGCAATCCAGTTTCCTTAACAAGAATGACCCAAACTCCTGCTGCCTGAAGCCTTCATCCTGAATGCTGAGATATCTCTTGATGACCAGAGATTCAGGTTTGATCTTTTTTTTTTTTTTGGTACTGGGGATTGAACTTGATCACTGAGTCACATCTCCAGCCCTATTTTGTGTTTTTTGTGGAGACAGGGTCTCACTGAGTTGCTTAGTGCCTCGCTGTTGCTGAGGCTGGCTTTGAACTTGCAATTCTCCCATCTCAGCCTCCCAAAGTGCTGGGATTACAGGCATGTACCACCACGCCCGGCCCCAGGTTTGATCTTTAACCTTGAACTGGCTAAGGTCACTAGCAACAGCTGATTTGACCCTTTTCAAGTTGAGAGCCCAGGTTCTTAGGGTAGGACACTGGAAGTGATCTGTGGAGGTTTCTATTTATCTCACTTTGTCTCAGGAGCCTTTGGATTATTTTATGTTCCTGGCCATCTGATTCACATGCTTTATCCCTCGTCTTTTAGGATTTGCCATTGCTGGTGGATCCCTGTCAGCAGTCAGTCAACCTTTGAGAAACAAGGGCATGTCTGAGTTCCAGGGGATCAGCAAGAAATAACTGAATCTGGCAATCCTCTGGTGTACTCAAGCATGCATGCACATGGGTGGTACTAGAGGACATGAGTCCAAATGTTGCCACATGTGTGTGACAGTGTTGGTGCCTTGGTGGGCATATGTTTCTCAAGCACGCGCCTATGAAGTGAGTGAATGAGTGTAAGAAATATCTTTGTTAGAGCCTATTTCTGTGCATTAAGGTGAAAAAGGAACTACTGAGGTAGCAGCGTTGTTCATTTGTGGGATGTGCATGAAGATGAGAATTTCCTGAAGAAGATGGAACTATGCTTTGGTTCTCCTTTACCAGTGACCAACACTCATGGTTGTTAGTTTCCAAGATCTCTGGTATTTCCATTCCCACCCCCATCAGCCACCAGTATGATTGGAGGCTTTCTAGTCTATTTCCTTCTAGCATTGGCAAGCTGCTTAAACTCTATGCACCTTAGTTTCCTTATTGGTAAGTAGAAAGAATAAAATAGTACTAAATTGGAGATTCCGTGAAATATTTCTTGTAGAGCTACCTCAACTGACCTGGCACAGGGGCACCCTTTGTCACTTCTATCACTCCCACCTCTTTCTCTCTCTCTCTCTTTTTTTTGGTACCTGGAGATTGAACTCAGGGGCACTTAAACACTGAGCCACACCCCCAGCCCTTTTTTATATTTTATTTAGAGACCGAGTCTCTCTGAGTTGCTTAGGGCCACACCAAGTTGCTGAGGCTGGCTTTGAACCCACAGTCCTACTGCCTCAGCCTCCCAAACCGCCAGGACCTCCCCTTTGCCTTTGGTCTTCCATTCTCCCCAGCTCCCTTGATCACATGATCAACCTCTAGGAAATGACTTACCCCAGCCTGTTTGCCAGTGCTGCTGTGCACCACCTCTCCAGACCAGACGACTCAGCCAGGGAGTTCCCAGAGGGCTGAAATCAGTGGCATGTGAACTGCCAACACGGGGATGGCAGAACCAGAGTGTAGATATATACTCCTTGATTTCTCAGCAACGTGGGTGGAGAACTGACTAGAGCAGGGGAGTGACGGTAGGAAGGGAGCCACTCAGATTGACCTCCCTCTCCTCCCTCCCCTTTTGGACTTGGCTTGGAGTGAAGAAGGAAGTCCAGGGGCAGGTTATCAGTTTACTATCAGCTTGGGGGCATCTAAGAAAGAAAGTCAATGTCCTTGTCACTTTGACATTCTCATTCCAATTTGAATATATTAAAATGTACCATTCCAGCTGTGCAAATCCCCAGGCCATTGAAATAAAAGGTTTTTAACTTTAACCATTAAAGATTTAACTAGCCAATAAATCTAAGTATGTAGGGGGTTGTTACCAACGTTTATTATATTGGTCTTGCTTTTAACTTAACAGCAAATGTCAAATATGGACTTCCACGAGAAAGACATTCCCTTACGGTCAAAACCCATGTCAGCCCTGATCAAAAGCAAGTAAGAGATTTTGTTTCCAGAAAGATCCTTCCAAATTGAGGTTTCTTCTCAAACCTCTTTAGGAGTTAAAATGGCTATATCAATATTACAGACCAATTTGCTTGCTGCACAAAAGACCTATAACAGCCTCTCGTTGCCACGGTTAGAACATGACTGATTCAATTCCCCCAAAACTCTACTTTCGGTTTGAGCATTTTGGCACCAACTTTTCCAGAACTGGATTTTATAAAAGCACAAAGAAGGTATAGCTCTGGTGAAGAAACTCACAAGATCTTTCTTTCTTTGTGTCTTCCGAGTTGAGTATTCAGTGTCTTGGAACATACAGGTTAGTCTGGCTATTTTTTTTACCTTGAAGGCAAGCAAGCCATCTGCTCAGTAGTGAAATATGGCTTTTAATTTACACAAATGTACAAGTATCATATTAACAATCATACTCACTCTGGACTTAAAAAAATAATAGAAGCCAGATAAATCTTGGTCATTAAAAAAAAAAGCACCCCCCCGCAAAACAAAAACCTCCAAAAACTTACATGTTGAGTTATACCAGCCAACATGGGGACAGAGCCACATTCCAAAGGTGCTATTTTCCTGCCCATTGACAGCTCTCCAACCCATTCCAGCAGTAAAAAAAAGTCCTGAAGTGGATTTTTAAAAAAATCTGCCTTAGGCCCCCCCACCCCCAACCCCCATGGCCTGCTGGGTGGGTCCTCTGGGTTTCTTTCTTACAGAGCAAACCAGTGAGCCCTGTTTGTGGGAAATACACAGTAAATCCTGGCCTTTGCTCAGGAAACTTCCCTCTAGAGCATTTTTACATCGGAATAGGACGTGAATAAAGTTGATAAGCAGTTGTATTTTGTAAATGATTTTTTTTTTAAGCTCAAAGATTTTTAGCTCTCTAAGGCCTTATCCTCTGCTCCCTAAATTATAAGCCAGAGTAGCTTGACAATGGTGAAGTTCAAATTGCAAAGGACAGCTGCATTTGTCTTTGTAATAACAACTGACCCTGGTATCTCTGGCTTTGCTGGAGGAAGGGCTGGTTCCCAAGTTCTCTCTTTCTGCTAACTATCTGCATCTTCTACCTTTCCCTCCATTCCGGCTGCCTGGAAGGAAGTGTGGATCTCAGGGACAGGAAGTCTTCCTCCTGGAGGTCTCCAGCAGTGTCCTTTGACATAGGTGGGACAGGGAAGAGCTAAACTTGTTTTTAAAAAAAAAAAAAAAAGCTTCTTCAATGGATGGGGAGGTGGAAGTGCTAGAGAATTTATTTTCAAACCAGACAGAAATAAAAGGGAAGTTCTGGTTGATTTGTTTGGGATCTCTCTGGGAGGTAAATCCAGAAACTCCAAAGACCTGCTTTCAGCCTCTAAGTAGCAGAGACCAGTGCATGTGGGAAGCACCAGGCGTCTCCTGCCAGCCTCTCTCTGGGGTACTTCTGCATGGGTTTTGCCGTCCTTTTTGCCTTCTCTAATTGTCGAATCTCAGCCAACTAAGCTCAGGAGAGAGAAAGCAAGAGAGAGACTTCTCAGCTGTTAGTAGAATGTTTGCTTCTGGAATGACATGTCACTTTGGAAGCAAATTTTTTTTTAATTTTTAAATTTGTTCTAATTAGTTATATATGACAGTAGAATATATTTTGATACATTGTACACAAATGGAGCACAATTTCTCCTTCCTCTGGCTAAACATGGTGCAGAGTCACACTAGTAGTGTAATCATACACGTATATAGAGTAATAATGTCCGTCTCATTCCATTGTCCTTTCCAACCCCACACCTCCTCCCCTCCCCTCAGTCTCCTCTGCACAATCCAAAGTTCCTTCACCTCCCCCTCCTTGCCGCCCCGTTATGAATTAGCATCTGCTTATCAGACAGAACATCTGGCCTTTGGCTTTTTGGGTTTGGCTTATTTCGCTTAGCACGATTATTTTCCAACTCCATTCAGTTACCTGCAAATGCCATAGTTTCATTCTTCTTTAAGGCTGAGTAATATTCCATTGTGTATATGTACCATATTTTCTTTATTCATTGCTGAAGGGAATCTAGGTTGGTTCCATAGTTTAGCTATTGTGAATTGAGCTGCTATAAAGATTGCTGTGGCTGCATCACTGTAGTATGCTGATTTTAAGTCCTTTGGATATAAACCAAGGAGTGGGATAACTGGGTCAAATGGTTGTTCCATTCCAAGTTTTCTGAGGAATCTCCATACTGCTTTCCATGGTGGTTGCACCAATTTGCAGTCCCAACAGCAATGTATGAGTGTGCCTTTTCCCCCTGCATCCTCACCAACATTTATTGTTGCTTGTACTCTTGAGAATTGCCATTCTAACTGAAGTGAGATGAAATCTTAGTTTTGATTTGCATTTCTCTAATCACTAGAGGTGATGAACATTTTTCCATGTTTGTTGATCGATTGTATTTCTTCTTCTGTGAAGTGTCTGTTCAGTTCCTTTGCCCATTTATTGATTGGGTTATTTGTTTTTTTGATGTTAACTTTTTTGAGTTCTTTATATATCCTGGAGATTAGTGCTCTACCTGAGGTGCGTGTGATAAAGACTTTTTTCCCATTCTGTAGACTCTCTCTTCATATTATTAATTGCTTCATTTGCCAAGAAAAAGCTTTTTAGTTTGAATCTATCCCATTTATTGAATCTTCATTTTACTTTTTATGCTTTAGGAGTCTTGTTAAGGAAGTCAATTCCTAAGCTAACATGGTGGAGATTTGGTCCTACTTTTTCTTCTATTAGGCACAGGGTCTCTGTTCTAGTGCTTAAGTCTTTGATTCACTTTAGGTTGATTTTGTGCAGGGTGATAGAGGTTTAATTTCATTTTGGAAGCAAACATTTTATTTGAATCTCTAGTACCTGTGCAATTATATATGGCAGCCCCCTTTTTTGGGGAGGGGTTAATAATCTTGATGTTCTTGGAAGAAAGGTTCCCATACTTCCTCCCAGAAGATTAAGTGGCTTAGAAGATGTTCATGCATGGGCTGGGAGCATATGCCTCCTGCCACGACATTGCCTCATGCACTTTTCCTTGCCTCTTCTTTTTCTTTCTCCCTTCTGACAACAGCCGTTGAAAAAGAGTGAAATGGGGTTTGTGAGATTTAAAAGTCCCTGCTTGGAATTCCATTTACTCATCCATCCATTCATACATTAGCTCATTCATTCATTCAATAGATATTGCTGGAAACATCCTGTATGTCTAACTCTCTGCCAGGTGTTTGGCTCAGGGCTGTAGGCAGAACAAGATTCAATGCCCAAGCAGACAGAGCACTCTGGAAAAAGAAAGTGACCCTTGACTTTATCCCTAGGGATTGTGGGGCCCTCATCCATGTAGGTGTCCAAAAATAGAAGAATTTTGTGCAGGTTAGAGATCAGATCAGTCCTGACTCCTAGAGCAATTTCCCTAGAGGTCCTGATGGTGCTATTTCAGATCTTCCCACAATCTAGAACCTCCAACTTCCTGTCTGCTCCACATTTATTTATTTATTTATTTTTAATATTTTTTTAGTTGTAGATGAGCACAATATCTTTATTTATTTTTATGTGGTACTGAGGATCGAACCCAGTGCCTCACGCATGCGAGGCAAGTGCTCTACCACTGAGCCACAATCCCAGTCCCTCTGCTCCACATTTAACTTGCACTTCTACAGAAGGCAGATGATGTTGGCTCTGCCTTCTAGGTAGACTCCTCTCCCTCTGCTCCTGCAGGGACTGTCCTTGCTCACAATCCCAGCTGTGGTGTGGAAACCGAGCCCTCCCATTGCGCTCTTGATCCCTCGGCTGTCACCTTCTCCAGAACCTGACCATACCATAAAATCCCTCCCTCCTGCATCTGCTCATTCTCTCCTTCCTACTAGGGCTTCTGAGGCTGGTGCCCCACCCAAAGGCTTTCCCCTTCCAGGCTCACCATGGCCAAGGACCCCAGGGAAGTGATAGACTCTATCTGCTTCACAGAGTGTCCCCCTCTTGCCATGACACAGCTTCAAATACTTTTCCTTGTTTCTTCTTTTTCCTTTTCTCTTCTGAAAATAACCATCAAAAAATGTTGAAACGGGCTTTGTGAGATTTAAGGGGTTTATTAGTTTTAAAAGCTTTGTTCCCTGTTTGGAAGGAGGGGAAACAGCCGCCTTCTTTTCACATTACGTCAATCCACAGGCGTCTGTAATTTACATTTTTTTTTCAATTCAAATGTTCAGAAATAATGGAAAGGCTGCTTGAAAAAAACAGATGAAATAAAAACTAGGGGAAATGTGTATTATACAAAAACCAGACCTGTGAGCCTGAAGCGAGACACACCGATGACCTGGGGAGCTGATTAATGAGGCAACCGAAGGGAGCCCAGGTGAGCCTAGATGGCACGCTTCCTTCACAGGCACCCACGCCCAGGTGTGGCATCTCATTTCCCACTCACAGCCTCACGGATGGTTTTCATTCAGAAAGTTTAGGACCACTGATGTTTCTGCCCTAAGAGAAAAGACTTCTGAGCCACGAAAGTTGAGCAGATGGGGGAATATGGATTCCAACCTCGGTTTCTCTAGGTCCTCACCTATCTTTTCAAGTCCAGACTTGCCTTATTTTTCCTCCTCTCTTCCTCTTTCTCTGCAGAGAGAGAGAGGGGAGAGAGAGAGAGAGAGGAGAGAGAGAGAGAGAGGAAATGAGGGTCAGATGGTAAGACTACGGTTAGATTATTACTTTTGTTTTCTGACAATCTTCTAATAGAATCACTTCATTGAAATCAAGCAAGCTGGAACTGGACATGGTGATGCATGTCTGTAATTTCAACTACTCAGGAGGCTGAGGCAGGAAGATTGAAAGTTTTAGGGCAGTCTTGGCAATACAGTGAGGCCCCACCTCAAAAAAAAAACAAAGACAAAACAAAAAATAACCTGACTGCTAGTTACAAAATAAATAGCTGTTTGCAAAATAACTTTTATTCTATTTCTGCATAAGGTTTGTTTTCCCTCTACATATTATGTCTCTATGTGCTGTGTTATTTAGCATTCCTTTGGCAAATATTTTTAAGAGTATACCATAAGCCAAGGTTGGTGTTGAATTTGCGGATCAAGGAGACCAAAACATGGTCTACGCTGCCTACTTTGACGGGGACAGCAGGTCAGACAAAGCAGTCAGGGTAAGGTGATATGATCTCTGGTAGCAGGAGTGGCAGGTATTACAGGCACCTGTGGGAGTAGAGGAGCAGGGATGAAGGGACTAGGAAAGACTCCTGGGCCAAAGGGAATTTTGGTGCCTGGAAGAAGTTAGAAGAGGCTCTGGAGGGGATTCCAGGCAGCCAGGAGACTGTGCGCCTGGGCCCAGATGTAGAAGGTTATGTGAATGTAAGTTGTGTTACTGTGACTGGCAGGAGCTGGACCTGGAGGGGTAGTCAGGGCCCCAACCAAACAGGCTCTTTCTGAGGAGCTTAGACTTAATTCTGCAGGCAGTGGGAGGCTTCTGAAGGGCTTAAGCAGGGGGTTTGCATGTCTCTGAGTCACATCCGTACAGTGATAGAGTTGGCTTTAGAAATCATTTAATCTCACTCTTTTTTTAGATGATGAGGTTGAGAGCTAGAGAGGTAAATATAACTACTCCTCTTACTACCATTGTTACCAGTTGTACTGGTCTGTTTTTGTTAATATAGAGAAATAATTGAAGCTGGATAACTTTATAAGGAAAAGAGGTTTATTTACTTCAGAGGGCTGATGACTCAAGAGCCTAAGTCTGGTGATGCCCTTCTTGCCGGGAAAGCCCTGAGGTGTATCACATGGCAAGAGACAAGGAGCAAGTGTGTGTGTCCCTTCTGGTGTCTCTCTTCTTATAAAGCCATTAGTATTCAATCATGGCCTCATCAAATTTCATTCACCTCCCAAAGGCCCCACTTCTAACCTCCCAGTTGTATTAAGCTTCCCCAGTTTCCATAAGTAACAGCAGGGCTGGAAGTTAAGCCCAGGCTTTCTATGACTGACCTGAACCAGAGAGCCAGCTGTTGGATTGCATATATGGCCCGCCCCTCTTTCTTGAAAGGTGTCCACATATCATCTGTGTTTCTGTTGACCCTGTCTCTGCTAAATTCTGTGTACTCCATCGCCATAGCAGACACCTCTGATTAGGTCACTTTTATATCCTATTCTTCATCTACCTCCTTGGATGTATTTTAGGAAGATGGTGACACCTGTGCATTGTCCATGTTCTGAAGAGGACAAGAACTCTGCCCCCAGAGAGCTGGAGGTGGGGAGGAGTTCTGAGCAGTGGGGTAAACAGCTGGGTAGGACTCCTGGACCTGTTGAGGACAAGGACACTGGCTCAGGTGGCAGGGCTAGCCACTTCCAGCCCGTTTGTGAGCTGGCCTGTCTCTCTTGAGGTCCGCAGTGCTTAGGGCCACAACTTCCCATGCTTGGCCACTGTAGGGCCAGCTGTCCATCCTGAGACTGTCATCTTCGGTTTCTGTAGGTGTTCAGCCACTTGTCATTCCTTTCCGGCCCATGACCTCCTGGCCTGGCCACATCTCAGCTAATTTCTGCAATTAGGGGGACTTGTTTTTAGAGGCCCAAACAGGAACTTTTCTGAATTAGCTTTTATGGTTCAGAGCCTTTAATTTGAGATTTAAAAAACATCATAGAGCACCAAAACCAAATAAACTGCAGCTAATGAAATTCACAGAAGTTCTCCGAGAGTGCTTCTCACTGCTGCTCCTGGATGATTTATTGACAGCTGGCTGTAAAAACAATCTTATTAAAGGTCATAATGTTGGGTTAAAAAAAAAAGCCCTTTAATTTATAGCATAATTAGGCTTCCTCCAATAGCTCTGCTGCCAGGGCTGTCACTTAGGGCTCCGAGGAAGCACTTGGTGTTTTTCATTATATCACCGAGAAGGAGCTCCATGCTCCTAGAGGGCCCACTGACTTGCTCTTTATGGCCCTTTTATTGCTGCTAAAATAGTCAAAACAGGGGGTTGATTAGAGTCGATTGATGCCTACTGATTATGGGAACACCTCTTGGAGGGGGAGGGAGAAAGTGTGAGAGGGGGCTCCCGACTTCAGGACGTGCCTCCAACAGGAAGGGACAGGCTGTGAAATGTGCCAGGGAAGTGTGACCAGCTTCCAGTCTCTTCCCCAGACACTTGTGGATTGAAGGCTGACCCCAGGCAGGCGGGGCTGGGGTGATAAAAGGCGTGTGGAAGGTGCTAATGCCTCTAGGAGGAGGACTATCCCAGGGCAGGACGCGTTTGCGAATAAGAACCTTAAAAATGCTAATGGGTCCCAAGGTGGAGAGCAGGCTCAAAGCCTGGTGGTGGGGGAAACCGCCCAAAGACACGTCTTTCCTGAAGCTTTGCAGGAGGGAGGAGGGGATGGTGGATTGTGATGGGGGAGGGGGACCTGGGCAGGTCCTGCCTTTCCTAGCTGAGTTGGTGCTGGAATGTCGTGTGGGCAGCACGGAAACTCCCACTTACACAGGCATCGGGAGCTGGCTCCCGGGACTGTGTTCGTGCTGTGGAGGTGCCTGGGGGTGGGGGACGGTCACACAGCATCAGCAGGGCATCTGGGATGACTGATGATGGCCAGACTTGACCAGATATTGTGGCAGAGAAAGGGGTGGGAGGCTCTGAAGTCATGCTGGCGTTGGGTCTGGCCCTGGCATGGCCTGGAGCTTTTTCAGCATGAGGAATACTGTGATGACTGGGGCTGGGGCATGCACTTTAGTAGCCCCAGGGTTCAGGCTGCTCCCAAAGTCTCCTTTGCTGTCTGCTCTTGAGATGTTGGAGTGAGAGTTCCTGCAATCGTGGGGGCGGAGGTTACTCCACTCTCCTGAGGTTTGTCCACCACACTGCATGACACTGGTGACTGTGCTTTCAAGGACTGAGGGTTGGACCTGGATCTGGACCTGACCCAATCTGTCCACGGTTACCCTCTGCAGTGTCGCAGCTATTCTGCCACTCTCCTCCTCCTTCTCCTTCCCCTCCTTCCCCTCCCTCCCCCCTCTCTTTGGAATTAAACTTGCAAAAGGTTTATTGAGGACTAATGTTGTAAAAAGAAAAGAGGAGAAAGAGGAAGACTGCCATGCAAATCTGACAGTCTCCTGCCTCTCCACACAAGGACACAGGCTTCCTGTACACACACTTGGGAAGAACAGCAAAGATCAATGGGTGCTGTCTGTGTCTGACTGCATCTACCCGAAGGCGCAGATCTAGAGCTGAGCCAAGAACCTTGTCACAGAACCAGGCATTTTCCTGAGAGGTTCTCTTAGGTGTTCCCCACTCCAACTCCAGAGAGAGACAGACAGACAGACACAGGCACAGAGAGAGAGAGAGAGGGAGGGAGGGAGAGAGCGCGCTTGCTTGTTTCTGGGGCAAAGTCCTGAATCATGGCATTTAAAGTTCATGCAGTGAACATCACTGAGCACCTACTAGGTGCCAGGCACTGTACAGGAAGATGGGCTTACAGAAATGAGCTTAGGAAGTTCCGGGGCTGAGGCAGAGGAAGGGATATTATATAATGAATCACATTACACCATAGTAAATGCCCCAGCTAGCTTTTCATAAGGAGCTCAGGGGAGACAAAGGAAAGTAACTGCCTAAGTGTGTGTTTTGACCTGTGTCTGCATGTGTGACGCTGTGGTGTAGGAAAGTGCACGAGAGTGTGGGTGCATGCTGTGTATGAGGGGTGTGAGTGCATGCAAGTGTGTAGTCTGTGACTATCTATGTCAGTGTGATGTGTGCATATGGGTGTGTGCGTGGGAGAATTCCTGTGCAGGACCGTGTAGGTTGTGTGTGATGTTGTGGTTTGTGTGAGCGCATGCACATGAGCATGCGTCAGTGGTGTGCTATGGGAATGGCCTTTGGGGACATTTTCCAAAGGTGTGAGTGCCCTGAATAAAGGGTGTACCTGCTAAAGCCCAGCGCCCAGCACAGGAGGGGACCAAGAGCTCTTCTGGGAAGTCATTGCCACCTCCCTCCCCTCAGCAGGCAGGAAGCAGAATCAGCATCAGACAAAGAAAGGGAGCAGGAATTTTTTTCTTCTTTTAGAAGTTAGTAACTGCTCTTAGAGTGTAGAGGGATACACATTCTTGAAATTATTAAATGCTAGTAATATCCTGCCCCTTTAAGTGACCCTGACTTAAGTCAAATGTTGTAGTTTATTTGTAGTTTGCTTCCACAAATTTCAATACTTCCTAAATTTTCTTTCATTTTTTTTTCCAATCTGAAATATAAAAAATTATTCAAAGAGGAATATGATAGGGTCACTGGGAGGTGCATGAGATCACAATATATTATATGTCTATATGAAAATGTGACAAAGAAACCCATTATTTTGTACAATTAATATGTGCTAATGATTGTAATAAAAACATCAGATGATACCTTATAAATATGTAGAAATCTTATGTGTCAATTAAACAATTTATTAAAAAAAAGGAATCCGACTTTTTCATACAAACTCAGTCTGTGAGTGTAAACTCCAGGGGTAGGGGCATCCGGCCTCAGACTCTGGCCTCCCCCTCCTACCCCACCCCATTTTCCTGCCTGCTGTTTTTCCTTCTGGCCCTCACTACTCCCCCTTCCCCACCGCCCTTGGGCTTTGTGTCTGGGTCTCTGTTTTCTTTGATTGACTGCCCCGTTGTGGAGTCACATTTCCAGACTGACCTCCGCCTTCTTCAACAGAACACATCCCTGAGACTCACCTCAGGGCCTGGTCCTCTGAGCCAGGCTTGGGAGACCCCCACTTACCCTCCTCACAATCAGCCCTGTACTCTGTGGGCCCTAGGCTGGGAATTGAGATCAGCCTTTCAGTCTTGGGAGGAAGTAGAATTCTAAGTTAAACAGTGGGGTCTCTTTAAAAACCTAGCTTCTCCCTTTGGATTCTCCTGTGACACAGCACCCCCTTCCTAGAAGCTGACAATTATTCATCATTTGCAAACTGCAGATAATCCCATTTCCTGATGACTTCCTGCAGACCAGGGGTTGGGGGAGAAGAGCTTCTTAAGAACTTCCATCCCAGCCCGCTATTCATAGAAGAAATTACTAAAATAGTTCTCAGCTATGGACTTCCAAGGCCTGCTTTTTTCCAAAGAGATTTCTGTGTATGAAGCCTTTTAATAATGGGAGTAGTCTTCTATGAGATTTTAAACCCAAAGGACACTTGTTCAAAGCACATTTCAAACTACTAATTGCAGACAGCTGTGGGTCCAGTCCACCAGATTGTAGGGCAGTGGTGACTCTCTCCCCAAAGATCTTTCTTTCCGTGTTTCCTCTGCCCTAGGGCGAGGCTGGTGTTGGAGTTAAAGTTAGAGCTGAGGGAAGAATAGGGTTTACTGGAGTTGGGGTTGATGTTTGAGTTATGTCAGTTATTTAGTTTAGCGTTAGTGTTGGTAGTGAGGCGGGGGCTTGGGTGCACATTGCTGTGGGTGAGGGGCAGGTGGGATTTGGGCTTAGGTTGGATTAAGGTTCCTCACAGGGTTGGGGGTGGTGCGTGGTTGTTGTTGGTGTTAGCATTAGGCCTGGGTCAGGGGCTTTGCTGGACTCTTGGAAGCTCATTGGTGGGGAACCTCCACCTGAGGAGGCTGTGCCACACCTCAATGTTCCCTCCCACTGGGCATGAGCCTTGGTCCTGCTACACGGTCTGGAGCTGAATGAGCTGAGGGAGAGCTGTTTTCCTCCCGAGGACCGGACAAGGACGTTGGAGTTCAGATGCCACATGTGAACTCCATGGCAGTCTCCTGGGAAGCCTGGCAACACCCAACCTCTGGGTGCATCTCTTTTGGCTCCCTGAGGAGCAGGTGGCGGGTGAAGGCAACAGTGGGTCCAGATGTTTGTCCTCCTGCATGGCAGGAAGTGGGGACAGGACTATGGAACTCCGGTCCTGGGACAGGAGGCACAGAGTGGAGTCGTCAAGCAGCAGTGGCCAGAAGCAAACCCTGCCTTCCTTGGTCAGGCTGACTAGTTTGCTCCTATTTTGAAGAAATCCCTGGGTGTAGCAATACACTGTTTCCAGTCCTTGTCCCCACAACGAGACAGTAGGTGACATTTCAGTGCCTTTCTGAGCTATTTCTGTGCAAGGGCATTAGGCAGATCCAGAAAAAAAGCCCACATGCCCCCAAGCCCACTGACCAGCCGTGAGCCATTGTTCTGGGTTCGAATGCTGCCCGCTTTTAGCTTGTGCTCTTGCCAAGCACACTGTACCCTGTATTCTAGTCTATCAACACGGAACACCAACCCGACGGCCTCTGTCGTTTTGTGGTTGTGGCTCACCAACCTAGAAGGCCCTGGCCCGTATCCAGAGATGTCTCATCTTCTAAGACGCAATCCCTGTGACCTTGCCCTGCACTCATTGCTTATGAGTTAAATGCAGGGACAGTGTACATATTCACACAGTAGCCCCTGAATCTTGCACAAGAACTGAAAGAAAATGGACACGAAATCAATGTTGGCTGAAAGAAGGAAAAGCAAGGAAAGAGCAGCCCATTAAGCTGATGGAGCTAGCCCACTTTTATGAAAACTTAGGCCATTTTATGAAGCACTCTTTGCTTCTCCAGACTATAAAACCTTCTGCATTTTTTTCTTTGCTCCTTTCCCTTTCCCTGTATTAAATTCAGTAAACCTAACAAGTAACCATGTCATGGGATTTGCAACACTGTCGATTATGGTATAACAGTGCAGTTGGAAGTTTAAAATACCTCTCACGTCACTGACAAATAGAATGCACAGGCCAAGGGGGAATTTCCTGTTTCCTCTAGCAGTGCAATCAGGATTCAAACCTAGATCGGGTGGCTCCAAAGTCCATGTTCTGGCTGCTACTCTCTATTGCTTTTTTTTTTTGGTACTGGGGATTGAACTCAGGGGCACTCGACCGCTGAGCCACATCCCCAGCCCTATTTTGTGTTTTATGTAGAGACAGGGTCTCACTGAGTTGCTTAGCGCCTCGCCATTGCTGAGGCTGGCTTTGAACTCGCGATTGTCCTGTCTCAGCCTCCCTAAGTGCTGGGATTACAGGCTTGAGCCACCGCGCCCGACTTCTCTATTGCTTTTTAAAATATCTCTCCAATTCATGTTTTCTAGTCCCTTTCAGTTAATGTAATTTAAATCCTCAGTTTTTGCACTTCCTTTTCTAGTAGGTTCTGAATGGATTTCCTTATGCAAATTCTATTCCTCTTCATCCTTCCTAGACATCATAGTCAAGGTGACTGTTGTGTAAAGGTAAGTGTCACTCCCCAGCACCCGTCCCACTGTTGTGGCTTATAGATGCCTGCAAATTCTTTGAAATGCTTCCCATTGGGGAGAGGGAGCCTAATCTCTTTTGTTTGATCTCAGCTGGTCTAAATGACTTGCTTAGCCAATGGCATGCAGTGAAAGTCAATGCCTGGAACTTGCAACCCAAGTTGAACATTACTGTGAGGTTTCTACCCAGGTCTCTTGGTACACTCTGATGTAGAAAGTCTGGTTACCCTGATAACATGCTGGTGAAGCCTCTCTGAACACCAGGCCTAAGTTCAGCCTCCCAGGTATCAAAGCACCAGAAATGTGGTCAAAGATAGCTTGGACCCTCCAAACCAGACTGTCTGCCAGACTGTCTGACACCACTGAGTGACCTCCCTGGATACCATGTGGAAGAAATGAATTGCCCAGCCCATCTCTTCCCTCATTACCAATCCACACAACAGGTGGGGAAGAGGATAGAAGGGTTGCTGTTATAAGTTGCTGGATGTTGGACTGGTTTGCTTATGCAATGCTAGATAATCAGAACAGCATTTTTCTTTCTTCCTTTCTTCTTCTTCTTCTTTTTAAACAGACATACAAATGATTGATTCATAAAGAATATAGTCATGAGCAAAACATAGTCAGCCTAGCTCTCAAGGGCTCATGGTGCAGTGGATAAAGTGGCATTCGGCAATAATGCAAATAAATATATACTTCAAAAGGTTACAAATTGTCATCTGTGCTGTCAAAGTAAAGCAAAATGCTAAGAGAAATGTTAATAAGGGAGTCAAAGTAGGGAAGTAATGTTTGAGCTGAGACTTACGGATTTAGTTGGGTATAGGGATGGGGGAGGGGTAGGAGAGCATTTTGGGCTGGGGAAGAGTCAGTGTGAATGTCTCCCTATGGTTGGAAGTTGCTCCATGCATTCAGGACCATGTGGCTGGAGTGGAGTGGGGAGAAAAATTGGCTGGGGTTGAGGCTGTGCCCCTTGGGGTTGCGTGGCTAACTCTAGAGCTCCACTTCACTCTGTACCTTCCTTCAGAGTTTTACATGAGGGGCTGTGGTTGTGGCTCAGTGATAGAAGCTTGCCTGGCATGTGTGAAGAACTGGGTTCAATTTTAGCACCACATAAAAATAAATAAAATAAAGGTTTAAAAATACAATAACATTCGGGGCTGGGATTGTGGCTCAGTGGTAGAGCGCTTGCCTCGCATGCGTGAGGCACTGGGTTCGATCCTCAGCACCACGTAAAAATAAATAAATAAAATAAAGATATTGTGTCCATCTACAACTAAAAAAATTTAAAAAAAAATACAATAACATTTTAAAAAGTTTTAAGTGATACTGCATTCTAGAAAAAATATTCAACATTTTAAAGCAATATTAACCAGTTCTTCCAGGTTCTAACTCGTTGTTCTTGGGCATCTCCCCTCCTTCCGTCCAGAACCACCTCAACGTCCTGACCTGGCCAGTGCCCACCCACACCTATGTGTCTCTTCCCTCCTAGGTTTACTTGACTAATTGCTACCTTATTCTACAGATTCCATGGATGTCACATTCATGACAATCCCAGTCTGGCTGGGGGCCCACCCTCTGGGCTTTTGTAACCCCTTTGCATTCCTCCCTATAGTAGCACAAGTTACCGGGTTTTGTAATGGTATCTTGTCTATTTTACTTCTGAACTCCAAATTCTTATAGGAAGAAATGTCTTATTCCCTTGGCTTCTTCATTTAGAAGACTTTTTCTTTTCTTTTTGGTACTGGGGATTGAACTCAGGGGTGCTCTTCCATGGAGCTACATTCCCAATTGTTTTTACTTTTTTTTTTTTTTTTTTGGTACTGGGGATTGAATTCAGGGGTACTTGACCACTGAGCCACACCCCCAGCCCTATTTTGTGTTTTATGTACAGACAGGGTGTTACTGAGTTGCTTAGCACCTCACCGTTGCTGAGGCTGGCTTCGAACTTGCGATTCTCCTGTCTCAGCCTCCCAAAGTGCTGGGATTACAGGTGTGCGCCACTGTGCCTGGCTTTACTTTTTTTTGGAGACAGAGTCTCATTAAGTTGCTCAAGGTTGGCCTTAAACTTGTGATCTTTTGACATTACCCTCACAGGTAGCTGGGATTACAGGGGTACAGCACTGTGCCTGGCTCCTTTAGAAGCTTTTGATCAAGTTTATTGATTGAAGGGTCAATGATTCCAGTTTGACATTGTATGCAAAGTTAGTAAGCATGTCACTGACACTCTCATCCTCATCACAGATAAAAAGTTTGAACAGAGCAGGGCAAGGGTGAATCTAAAAGCATCTTTGAATCAAATAACCTATAGCATTTCTTTCCTGTTATAAGTAATTTCACCAAGAGCTTGCAAGAATCAGATAAATCACATCCACTCCCTTTCCCTAATCCAACAGTATAGAGGGTCTATGAAAACAGTGAATTGAACTTGGCAGGATAGAGGAGGCTTGGCAACCCCACTCTGCTCCTGGAGTACTTGGCCTTCTTTCCTAAAAACCCTGAATGGTTTTATAAGGCATTCCATCAAAGGTCAAGTGCCTCCCATGGTTTTCCCAGATACTCAGGCTCTATTCTTCACTTTTCAAGGTGTGTCTGGGATTTCCAAATCCAAGTGGATTCCTTTTGGTTTGAGGGGTATGATCAGGATCTGGCAGTCGCTTTTCAGGAGTGGGATGGTTGAGCGCAGAGTTACACCCTGCCCCCATAGCTGAGTTTTGAGCTTTCTTGATATGAAAAGCATTTTGGAAAAAGCTAGCAATGATTTATATGTAAAGAGAAGGTGGTGTCATGGGAGGCAGGGAGAGTTTGAGGCAAGTCTGAAATTTGGAATGGGAATCAGAGACCTGTGGTGGTCCTGATTCTTCCACCACCTTGCTGTGTGACCTCAAAGCAATTCCATTTCTCTTTTTTTTAAAAAAATATATTTTAGTTACACATAAACACAGTGTCTTTATTTTGTTTATTTATTTTTATGTGGTCCTGAGGATGGAACCGAGTGCCTCACACGTGCAAGGCAAGCGCTCTGCCACTGAGCCACAACCCATCCATTTCTCTTCTGTCTTCATTTTCACCAACTGTGAAAAGAGAGCATTAGAAGAGTCCAAGAATTAAAAAAAATTTTTTTCCTAAGATAATCTTTTCCCAATGGTTTTAAACCATTTTAGGGGTCACAAACTTCTCTGGGAACTTTAAAAAGATTATGGGAACTTGTCTTGAAAATTTACACACATACACAGACACACACATGCACACACACACACACACACACACACACACACATACACTCACTGTTATTCAAAATCTGTCTCAGAATTTTGCCTGAGATTGATGGTCTATAGTTACCAGTATCTCCCTCTTCTGTTTGAAAAAGTCCTAGCCATTTCTGCTCAGCTACAGAATTCCACCACCTCTCTGGACCTTCACAATACATTGAAGTTACTGGCCCATTTCATTCCCAAGTTCCTGTGAGTCCCTGGTATGTAAAACATGAGCCAAGAGACTCGTGTTGACAGAAACTTCAGACTTGAGGAAACTCTTCACATAACACCAGCTTCTAAACTGACTTCTACATATTTATTATTTCTGGTTTGAAAATCTTGTCTAGAAAATGGAAGCAAAATTGGATCTGACATACTCACCTCTCTTCCAGACAACTGATGTCACTCTTCTGTTCCCCAAATAGGCCCAGGAATGGGTCCACACCTTCCTTCTTCCTATGCTAAATGTAATTAAGGGGGCCTTTTGTGCTCTCTTAAGATCTTTTTCTCATCACCATCTTTCTTGTGCTCTTGTCTTCCTGGAACTCTTCTTATAGGTCAGTATCACTTTCCTTTTAGAAACAGGACCTTCTGTAACACATTCTGGCTGGCCATGGATTTTAGATCTCAGGGAAAGATGTGGTCCTCCTTGCTGGAGATGAACCAGAGACAATTACTATGAGGCCAGGGCGTTTCAGCTCCAAGCCCCCACTTGTGTATCTCGTCATGAGGAACTCAGGGTGAGATGTTTTGATACAGTTGAAGAAGTCACATCTTTTACCCATGGTTGCTAAGACATCTCTCTCTTTCCACTCTGATTTCCTTACTTTTATGTCTTTGCTGTGTTGAGTGGCCTTGGAGAGGGTGAGAGGATTTGCTGGGCTTCAGCTAAGGGGAAGCCAAGTTCAGAACAGTGTATCTGGGTTTTGTGAGATGTGTTTATGTGACTTGCAGTCACTTTTGTATATAGTTAGGTTATCACTTAATGTCTGGGCTGGGAAGGGTTTCTGGGGCCTTCTCTGCACTTCCTGGCATGGTGAGGTACATTTTGCATTGGGAGTGTGTCTTATTGCAGCAGCTCTATTTACCTGGCATTTGGATAGTGGAGAAGCCTGCTTTGGAATATGTGGTATTAGTTTCTTTCCTAGTGCTGCTGTGATAAGTGACCATAAACTGGCTGGCTTAAAACAATCCAGGTTCTGGAGCCCAGAAGTGTGAAACCAAGGTTTACAGGGCTGCTCTCACCACAAAGGCCAGAGAGCAATATCCTTCCTTGCTTCCTTGGGCTTCTGGTGGCACTGGGAGATCCCTGGCTTGTGGCTGAATAACTCCACTCTCTACCTCTGTCTTCACATTGCCTTCTCTGCGTCTATGTCTGCTTTTCTGTTTCTTTTCTTTTCTTTTTTGGTACCGAGGATTGAACTCAGGGGCACTCGACCACCGTGTCACATCCCCAGCCCTGTTTTGTGTTTTATGTAGAGACAGGGTCTCACTGAGTTGCTTAGCACCTTGCTGTTGCTGAAACTGGCTTTGAACTCACAATTCTGTCTCAGCCTCCCTAAGTGCTGGGATTATAGGTGTACGCCACTGTGCCTGGCTTCTTCTGTTTCTTTTAAGGACAGTTGTCATTAGATTTAGGGCTAATCTGAATAATCCTGGACTATCTCAATATCCTTGATTTGAATAAATCTGCAAAAACCCTTTTTCCAAATAAGGTTAAGTTCAGAGGTTCAGGGACTTAGGACATAGACCTATATCATTTGAAAGCCCACCAGTCAACTCACTACAGCACCATAAGCTAGTCCAAGAATTTTTGTTTTTTGGTCAGAAATTTAAAACTATAAGCAAGAATTTGGTTCTTATCAATGCTGAATCAAAATAGAAATTCCTTCCCATGAGGAATATACTCAACTGTGACTGTATCATAGTTTTCCCTTTTGATATTAAATATGATTCAGTCAGAATTCCTCTGTTCATGTGGCACAAATTGACAGTGGTGCTACACATGGCTTGATGCTTGTCTATAAAGTCATGTGTTTATGGTTTTCAACTTATCACTGAATCACATGAATAATGTTAAATTTCTAGCTCATTGGACATGAAATACTGACATCAGTGAAACTGTGCAAAACTCATAATAAACTACTACAATGAAAACATCAACAAATTGGTTAATGAATACTGCCATGCCAAAGAATATTTAAGATGAGTTATAGCTCAAGACAGCTTTGAAATCTATATAGCTTATCCATGGAAAGACTTTGATAGCGACTTTCCCAAACATGTGACAATCCTAAAATTTTACATGCCATTACCAATTTCAAGTTGTGAAGCTGAAAGCAAATTATCTGAACCACTAATAATTAAGAAAAAATTCTGATCAACCATATTAGAGGAAATACTGAGTTATTTTTCTATAGTCTCCATGGAAAATGGCACCAAAATTTAACATCAGAGAAATCAATAAAAGAGCACACAGCAGAAGAAATGTTTCTCCTGAAAGTCTTAAGGTACATAAGGCAGTTAATTAAAAAACATGCTGTTTTTCTGGGTTTTGTCATGATTGTGGCATTTATCAACTTAATTTTTAAAAATTTGAATGAATTTCTTATTCTAAATACATACAGTAGACCCTCAGTATCTGAGGCTCCTGTATTTGTGGATTCAACCAACCGTGGGTCAAAAATATTTGGAGAAGCATTGCATCAGTACTGAACATGTAGACTTATTTCCTTGTCATTACTCCCTAAATACTACAGTACAACAATATTTACATAGTATTTACATTGTATTAGTTATTATAAGTTATCTATAGATTATTTAAAGTACATAGGAGGATGTGCATAGGCTATATGCCAATATTACACCATTTTATATAAAGGACTTGAGTTCCTCAGAGTTTGGTATCTATGGGGAGTCCTGGAACCAATCCCCCAAGGATACTGAGGGAGCCTGTATACACTTCTGCATCTAATTTTGTATTCACACATTTGCCTACTTTTTTTTGCCAAGCTTCTACCTGCACCCCACATAATTCATACCAATACCAGGCCCAGGTCATGAAACCTGGGATCACTGCTGGCTTGAGTCCCTCCTTGGGTTTCTTGATTCTGTTTTCACTTGCTCCATCAACTAGCCCTTTTCTTGCTTGTATCCTCCTTCTGGACTTCTGCCCTGGGTCCTTTAACCACATATGCTTCAGGCTGCTCCCAACCCAAGGACATTTCTATCATTTGCAGTTATGACTTCAGTGATGGTTTTGCCTCCTTCTTCCTGCTGACAAAGTCATTTACTCTGCTTTCTTACCCCATTCTGCCTCTATCCTAATGAAACATCCCTTTTCAGGGTCCTCTCCTTACTGATGGAAGAATCTGGAACAGTTTTGTCAGGTTGGATGGTTTTATCAGTGTGCACCAGCTCCCTCCAGTCTCCGTGTGTGGTCCATGAGCCCTCTGATCTCCCACACTCCATTATATTACAATATCAGATTCTCGTGCAGGGCCT
>CM053411.1:51035390-51058381 GCA_028644305.1 Xerus rutilus
CTTTATTAGTCAGATGTGATGCACCCCTTTATCTTCTATTAGATAGAAGTTGGGGTGGTAAAAGGGAATTTGGTGCTATTTTCCGTGCCCCAGGTTATTTTCTGTCCCTAGAGTCCAATCCCCCTTGTGAATTAGACTGTGGGGCTTAGCAAGAGGTTTGAGCAGGCCACTTCTTGTTTCCTTGGGACAGTCCCTTCTCCTGGAAGCAGTGGTGTGGAATGTGGAGGCCTTTGCCATTATGGAATTAAAGAGGGATTTGGCAGCAACTCTGCCTCCACTGATTTGCACAGACATCTCCCCTCCTACCCTCCACCTACCCCTAACTTCCAGACCTACATCCTGTCTACACAGATGCCAACTTCCGTGGCCAGTTTTACCAGCACCTTGTTTCCAGGTGTGTCTGGCTTCTTTTGTTCATTCCCTCTGTGAGACCTCAACAAGAGCAATGGTATGCAGCCCTCCTGAGCCCCCTCTAGGGTCTTGGACCCCAAGGCTTAGGGCTCTGCCAAGACACTTGCTATAATGATGGAGAAACATCTGCTTATTTTATTTACATTTCATCCAGATGTTTGGGTGCCTCATAGATGCAGTGAATGCTGTGGCTGGAAGCTTCCCTCTGCTTGTAGCTAGGAGGTAGGACGGGGGGAACTTGGAAGGAGAAGGAAGTGGGGCTGTGGGTGGTAGATGCCTGGGAATGGGGTAGGGGGAGATAGGAGGCAAGAAAAGGAACTGGGAGAGGATCGCAGTCATCGCAGTCCAGTAAAAAACTGGAACAAGATCCCTCGTAAACATTAGATCTGTTTATAAAGCCACCAGTGTAGGCAAGCACTCACCAAATCTTGATTTTGAAGAATTGTCCTTTATAGTACTTCACACCACTTCCCAGATGCCAAGGAAGGCCTACTGTGCGCTCTGGGGCCCCTCTTGCTCCCCAACAGACTGCTCTCTGCATACTCCAGTCCATGGCTGAGAAGGCCAATTAACCATGCTGGGCAGTGAGCATAAATCACCCTGCCCCCCGCCCCCTTTCCTGGGCTCAGGGCTGGAAAGTATCAGAACTGTGCAAATACTTGGGATGTTTCTCTTTATTAGTGATAAAATATTGGACGTCAGTGTGCGCCTTTTCATGCCCTGCCTCCGACAGTTGGAGCAGTAATTGTGATGAATAGGGGGCCGGGGCAGGGCTGCGGGCGTTTAAGAAGGCTCTGTGGATTGAAAATATTAGGATTGATTAAAGGTCAAATACTTTATAAATTTATCAGTGCTGGATACATTCTGCAGAGGTGGGGACTACCCTTCCAGGCAGTTGAAACAGACTCTATGGTTAAATGCCCTTCCACCTCCTCCCCTCACACCCTAGTCCCATCGGGTCTCACCTACAAATCTGATTACAGTTGTCCTTTAGCAGAGGGACAACTTCTGCTTCCTGGAGTCCCCAGGGGTGCCAAAATCCACAGGTGCTCAAGTCCCTTATATAAAATGGCATAATATTTGCATATAACTTATGCATATCTTCTCACATACTTTAATCTCTAGATTATATATAAAGCAAATGCTATTATATACTATAGATTATGAAATACTAATTATAGATTTTAAATGCTATAATAAAATATAGATCACTTATAATATAAAGACTATGTAAATAGTTGTCATAGTGCATTGTTTAGGGAGTAAAGACAAGAAAAAGTCTCTACATGTTCAGTACAGACACACTTCTTTTTTCAAATATTTTCAGTCTACGGTTGGTTGAATCCACGTATGCGGAACCCACAGATACGCTCAGGCTGTGAGCAAGCAGACGTTTTCCTATAATTTGTGTGCCATTTACTTCTCCTGCCAGAAGATGAGTTCAGCACAGACGTTTGTGGGCAGGAATCTGCCTGTTTTTCACTGGAGAGGAAAGAGAAACTTCCTGGGACGAGATCGTGGGGATGAAATCAGTCTAGGCTTTTAGGGCTAGACTGATCTGACATCAGGCAGATCCTCTAGGGGACATGTTATCAGGAATTGCAGCCACTTACCCAAGGAGCTCCCAGGGCAAAAAGGAGAGTGGTCACTGATTCTGTCCTCAGGTGGAGGAGGATCTGATTTCCTACTATTGGATAAAGAGTCTTTGTAACTCTTTGACTGCCAGGAAGCTCAGAGTGAAACTTGGCTGTTCAGTCACAGCAACAGACTTCACCTGCTCCCTCAGGATGAAGTCCATTTATTAAAGAAATAAGTATTGAGGTGGAAGCCATTCTGGGATGCTGGAGATGAAGCAGGGAATAAAACCGATGAAAAACTTCCAGGGAACTTACATTCAAAGGAGGACAGAGAAAATAAACATAAGAACTTACAAACTATCTGAACATTAAATGGTAATGAATGCTAAGGAGAAAATAAAGCAGCAGAAGGAAGGGAGTAGGGAGAACAATGGGAAGAAGTAGGCATTTTGGAGATGTTCGAGGAGGGCCTCATGGGAAACCTGGAGGAGGTGAGGGATTGAGCCTGCAGGTATTGGAGGGGAGGGGGTTTACCTGCAAATTGGCTTAATTGCACCAGCACCTAAACATTTTAGTATTGGCTATTCACATCCTTCTTGGAATTAGGTGTGATATAAATAAAAAGTATATAGCAAATGAATGAGGTAGAATAGAACCTGTTCAGAAAAGGAGATTGCCAAAATTTTAGACCAATGGCTAAGACCATTGGAGGGTTTATGAAAATACAAATTGCTGGCCCCCACTCCCAGAGTGTCCAATTCAGTGAGAGTCTGACAACTTGCTACTCTAGCAAGTTCCCACGTGCTACTGCTCTGCCGCTGATCCAGAGACCACATTTTGACAGCTACTGTCCTAAACCAACGGTGCAAGCTCTGGTTATTAGGTGAGGCTTCCTGGAGAAGATAAACTTGAAGAAAAGTTTGGGAATAGGTACAAATAGCAATTTTTTCACCTAATGCTTTACAAATAAGGAATAGTAAATATTAATCAGCCAGTGGATATAGACCAAGGGCCAAATTACAGGTAGGTGGAGAACTGGCTCCATGGGTCAAAGGTAAAGTTGACACTCCTTCCTTCTGCAAAGTGTCCTGGGCTAGGGCAGAGAAGCAAAGAGCTATGGGAAAGCCAGGTCAGGTGGTATATGCCTATAATCCCAGTGGCTCAGGAGGCTGAGGCAGGAGGTATTGAAAGTTCAAGGCCATCCTCAGCAACTTAGCAAGACCCTAAGCAACTTATGAGACCTTGTCTTAAAATAAAAAATAAAGCCGGGCACGGTGGCGCACGCCTGTAATCCCAGCACTCTGGGAGGCTGAGAGAGGAGAATTGCAAGTTCAAAGCCAGCCTTAGCAAGGGTGAGGCCCTAAGCAAATTAAGTGAGATCCTGTCTACATAAAACACAAAATAGGGCTGAGGATGTGGCTCAGTGGGCGGGTACCCCTGAGTTCAATCCCTGGTACCAAAAAAAAAAAAAAAAAAAGAGGAAGAACACCTGCATCTGGGCAGGTGTTGGCCAACTCAAGACTTGAGAACTAAGGAGGGGGGTGGGTGGGGAATTAGAGAAATGTTCCTCCACCTAGGTTATGTCAAGTCTCCTGGAGCACTGGGGCTGGGGTAGGGACACACAATTTTCAAGGTACATTTTCCCAAACTGTACTCCACATAACACTCCTGCCAAGGGATGTTCATAGATGTCACCAAAAAATGATTTCTTTTGTTGAACATCTTCGAGTACATTGGTAAATTTCTTTACTTGAAGAACTTCTCAGTGCTTTTAATATGCAAATGTGCAGCATGAGTCTCTCCAAAGGAGGATCTAGTATTTAGTCTTCTTTTCCTTCTTTCTTTTCTTCCTTTACTTTCCTTCCCCCACCCTCATGCCCCAGTGCTGGGATTGAACCCAGGGGCACTCTATCACTGAGTTACATCCCTATCCCTTTTATTTTATTTTGAGACAGAGTTTTACCTAGTTGTCCAGGTTGGCCTACAACTTGTGATCCTCCTGCTTCAGCCTCCCAAGAAGCTGAGATTACAGGCATACGCCAGTGCACCTGACTTCAAACACTTTTTTTTTTGGTACTGGAGATTGAACTCACGGACACTCGACCACTGAGCCACATCCCCATCCCTATTTTGTGTTTTATGTAGAGACAGGGTCTCACTGAGTTGCTTAGCACCTCGCTGTTGCTGAGGCTGGCTTTGAACTCGCAATTCTCCTGTCTCAGCCTCCCAAAGTGCTGGGATTACAGGCGTGTGCCACCGCACCCCGCTACTTCAAACACTTTTGACCACAGAATCTCCTTTACTTTTTCATGGAGAATCTTATAAGACTGGTGCATAGTGAAATATGCTTTAAGGACTAAGGGTTTCCTTCGAACCTCACTCATCAGTACAATGATAAAATCCTCACTCAGTCAAGAAGATGGAGGACAGCTTCAAAAGACATGTAAGCAGTGCCTTGTTTTTCTTAAAGGCTGCTAGATTGGGTTAGAAGGACCCCCAGATCTGCCCATGTTCAATGCCCATCCTTAGGTCTTCAAGGGTCTTTGAGGAGAAAGCCTGGTACTCTGTGCTCCTGCACCTTCTGTGTTTGACTTGGGCAGGGCTAGAAGATGCTATGGCTCCCAGTGGTATCAGAGTCTTTCTCAAACACACTCCCACTGCACAAAATGTGCAGAAGCGTGTGTTGTGCTGGCTGGAAGAATAGGCCCGACAGGGTGCACGTCCACACTGACTCGTCTATGGCTCCTGCCTATAAATGAGGCCTGCAGAGCTGAGAAGGGGAGGGGCCAGGACCCAGCTGTGTCTGGAGAACAGCAGTCCTGATATTTATGACTATGATGGTCCTTCTCTAGTGGACTCACTCTGGAACATAAATAAACTTAATAGGCTTCAAATAATTGTGACAACTGAGTTTAAACCCCAGACTGTGGTCCAGGGCAATGGATGTCTCTCTCTCCAGAAAGCGCTATGCAGTCAACCTGACTCCACCAGGCTGATGCTCATTCTTGAGCATAGCAGCACCATTGACTTGTTGCATCTTTGGTCAGAAAGATGGGAGGAGTGGCCTTGGGAGTTAACCAGAGGAAGGAGTTCTGTTCTTGCAGAATGTCCCAGGCTGAGGTGTGTCACACCTTGTCCAGTCCCCAGTCTGGTGGGGCAGATTTCCCATCCTGTTCCTTCTCTCTGGGGAAGGATGAGCCTGTCCTCTCCTGCTTCCCAGCCATTCCCAGAAGCTGTTGCTGAGGTATGTAGAATTATGACTTTGGTTCAAGGCATAAGCATATTTGGCACACTTTCTTTATGTAAGGCATCATTTCTTGTTGGAAAGAAAGGCACTTATTTCTCATGCAGAGCAAACTGGGATAAGGGGGCATAATGTAAAGTTATATAAAAAAGCAAGAGAGATAACAGATGAGATTCATTTCTGCTGAGCAGAGATGGGACTTTCCAGGGGAGAGAGAGACCCAAACAAAGGCAAAGATGAGGGAGTTCCAGGAATGTGCAGGGAATGGTGTGGTTGAGGGGTGAGGGAGCAGGGAAAACTTGTTGGAGCCAGAACTTGGAGTCTTTCCTTTCATACTAGGATTTTGAATTTTATAAAATAAGCACTGGGAAGTCAGGTTTCATTTTAATTTTTTAAATGTAATACATGCACAGAGTGACGTCTTCAACAGATACATCCCCAATCTCCAGTCACCCAGTTCCCTTCCCAGAAGCATCTGCTGTAACCAGTTTCTTGCGAATTCTTACAGAATGCCCATGGCTCATGCCTTTGCAATCATACATGTAACTATATCTTTTCAACACAAATATTGGCATGATATATACATTACCCTATACCTTGCTCATTATACTTAACTATAGATCTCGGAGATTTTTTTTTTTTTTTTGATACTTGGGATTGAACCCAGGGGAGCTTTACTGCTGATCTACATTGCCAGCCCTTTTTATTTTTTATTTTGAGACTGGCCTCCAACTTGAAGTTTTCCTTCAAGTCAGCTTCCCAAGTCACTGGGATTACAGGTATCTGCCACCATGCCTGGCTACATCTCAGAGATTTTTAAGTGAAGCTCATTGTATTTCATAATCTGACTCTGCTGATGGACATTTGGCATGTCCAGTCTTTTACTACTTCACATAATGAAGTGGTGAATATCCTTGTATTTAAACCATCTTGTGCTCATATTTATAAATGTAGAGACCAAGAAGGGATTCAAACCAAACTTTGGTTAAAGAGTATCTGCATGTTTGATACTTGTAAGCCACACATGGAAGAATTTAATGCAGAGGGTTCTGGGACAGGCTTATTTTAGGAAGATGCTTTGGAGGTGATGGGATGATGGGCAGGAGGGGAAAAGATGAATTTTGGGGGGTGTTAAGATTAAACTGGGTAAGATATGATGAGGGCTGGAACAGAGCCCCAGCTGAGGACGTGAGGGACAAAGAAAAAGGGACAAGAATAACGGATTCAATGTGTCTACATCAGAGAGAAATCAAAGACAGCTCAGAGCTCCAGAGCCCCGCAATGGGGATGGGTTAACCATGCGATAGAATATGTAGCTTTAATCAGATTCTTGGAAAGTGGGAATGCATCTGCCTAGCTAGGAAAGCAGAAAGCCAGAAAGTTAGCATCATAGGCCCTATAGAGCAGGAAGTAGGATGGATACTCAGAAACAAAAAAAAAAGAGGGCTGGGAATGTAGCTCAGTGGTACAGCACTTGCCTAGCATACTCAGACTCTGAATTTGATGCTTAGCATTGCAAAACAAAGCAAATGAATAACAACAACAACAACAACAAAACAACCAAACAAACAAACAAAAAAACTTAGAGGGTCTTCCTGATGCCCTAGAGGTGGGTTGATCAGACCCAGTGTAGTCACAAAGGAAAAGGGGAAGTACGTGGGTTTGGAGTCTTCAAGTTTGGAAATAGTTTTTGAGTTGTGTTAGTTTAGCTTTCAGCTGGAACCAACAGTCATCGAATTTTAGTGGCTTAATAAAATAGAAGATGATTTCTAAATCACCTCACTGTCCAATGCAGGTTGACAAAGAAGGGGTTCTACTCAAAGCAGTGACTGTTCAAAGTCATAGATATTTTCCCATACATAGGTGCTTCTCCTCTTTGATGTCCTCAGAATATGCTCCATGCCATTACTGAATAGGAAAAGAGAGGACTGGATGGACACGATTTGTAGACCAGAACTGGAAATGACATATATCACTTCCATCCACTTTCTACTGACCAGAATTGAGTCACTGTTAGATGCAGCTAGGGAAATGGTGTCTTGCTGTATGCCCCAGAGGAAAAAGGAAATGTCTGATGACAACTAGAAGAACTCTGCCTCCAAACTTGTGTCTTCTCAACAAGTTATTTAACAGCTCAGGATCTCAGTTTTCACATCTATAAAATGGGTACTAGTGCCACATTGGTATGATTGTTGTGAGGATTAGATGAGATTACGTATGTCATCTGCTTAGCCTGGCATCTGTGGATGAGCACCACGTAGTGAATACCTATACAAGTTCAGTGTGCGCTCTTTGGTTGTGACCCTATGAGAGCAATTATGGTGGTTTTCTCTGCCGGTCTCTGCCCACTCTAGGTCTACACAGACAGAGGAAAGCTCTGTCTGTTTATGACTGACCTGGATCATTACAGCCCCAAAGTAGATTTCTTTTCTTGAAATAAATCATTTGGTTTGGCTAACTCCACAGATAAAATTCATGAGATTATTTCCAAATCTCACTATGCTGGGTCCATGTAGACATAGCCGCAGCCTCTGCCAGACAGCTCTGCTCACAGCATATGCGGACTGAGAAGGATTCCTGTTCGTTCTTTTATGTTATTCCCACACTTCAGAAGTCTGGAGGGAAGCTGGATGTTTGCTGTTCTGGGATCATTTGAAGCCGGGCATGCAAAGAGTTCCGAGTCACTTTTAAGTCTGCCCGTAGGAAATCTTTCTTGGCAACCAGACAACTAGAATTAGTTATTAAAGGCATGTCAAATGAATAAAGACACCTCTGTGAGGAAAACCGCAAGAGCAGTTACTTTTTCTAATATGAATGGGAGGCTAATATCAAATCACCTTTAATTTTCCACTCTTGCTTTGCTGCTTCAATGGGAGGTCAAATCTAATAATACAGATACAAGGGAAAACCATTTCTGTTTTCATCTATCATAGTACATATGCTCACTACAGATGTGTGTCTTAAAACCAGAGTCTGGAATTTAAATGAGTACCTGCACACAGACAAGGCTGTTTCCTCCGGGAACCTTCTACTGGATACCAAGCCCATGTTGCCCTCACAACCTACGAGCGGCTAATCCATGAAACACAATAAAGCCTGGTCTTGTTGATAAGCCACACGGCCCGCAGAGCCCAGGCCACAACATTTGCTGGAAGGCAAAGATGGCCATGCAGACCCAGCCACCCTGTTCCATAGACCAGGGGAGAAAAGGGATGTGTAGGCATTGTGAAGGCACAAGCCTGCTTTCCAGATGTGAGTCACGAGAGGCCCAGAGAACTCTCTTTTCCATGTACCTTATATTTAGGGTCACTGTAGATAGATTTGCAAACAGAGGGAGCTGGTGAAAACCAGGAAGTGCTGTACAGTGGTTAGGCAGCTCCAGAGTTGGGCACACTGCCCCAGTGCTGCTGTTTTGTTGGAATGGGCATTGTACTGGATTTCTTTGGCCTTAATTTTCCTTGTCTATAGAATGGGGATAACATATTCTCACATGGTTTTGTGAGAATTAAAGAGCGATTTTTTTGCTCTTATTTTTCAATGCTGGGGATTAAACCCAGGGTCTCATATATACTAGGCATGTGTTCTACCACTGAGATATACCCCAACCCTAAATGAGCTAATTTTTATAAGGCACTTAGAAGAAATGTTTAGCATTCAGTAAGTTCTCAATGAAGGTTGGCAATCCTTGCTAGTGATATCTATAATAACATAATTGCCCAGTGGGGAAAGGAATTCATGGGAGATGGATTTTATGCCTGGGTGAGTCACGCAAGCAATAGAGACTTCATATGGAAGGGAATTTGGTTGGTTCAGAGAAATGAGTTGGGCTCTGTAAGGCGTGGCCACTTTGGAAGCTCTCCCTTTGGGTAGATAGAACTTGAGTATTCACGGTCAAATGGTGAAGTTGCTTCTACACAAAAGTCCTCCCGGACAGACAAGTCCATCTTCTGGAAACAGTGTATGCATCGAGGATCAAAAATACAGGCAGCATTTGTCTTCCTTGGCTCAAGTTGCTAGAACAGAATACCATAGACTTCATGGCTTAAACAACATTGATTTCTCACGGTTCTGGAAGCTGGGAAGTTCAAGACCAAGGTGCTGGTAGATTCAGTGTCTGGTGAAGATCCTGGTTTGCCATCTTCTCAATGTGTCCTCACATGCCTGTAGTCTCTTCTTCTTCTTCTTGTAAGAACACTAACAGCATTAGGGGGCTCCATACTTATGACCTTATCTAAACCTAGTTACCCCTCAACAGCTCTACCTCCCAATACTATCTCTTTGGGGGTTAAGATGTCAACGTATGACTTTTGGAGAAAACCAGGCAAGCAATTCATAGCACCATTTAACTGACCAAGCTCACTCCAGCCTCCTGGAATTGAGCCCCGCAAGTTGGGAGTGCACTGTGGGACAAGGCCCCTTCTATCATGTGTTTGGTGTGTTTAAAAGGTTTTAGTGCTGCTTTCTTAAACTTGAGGGCTGAGGAGTCATTTTGCAGCCTTGGTCCCCGGATCCAGGTGTACATCCATCTTGTGGCCTCCTGGCTGTGGTCCTCAACTTCAGGTAACCACTTCTTATTTCTGATAGCTGAGGACAGGGCGTGGCTCTCCTATTTTCTTTCCATTGTCACCAATGTGCATCTTCCTGGGTTCTTGGACCCACACCATGCGGCTGGTCTGGGATTTTGGATTCATTGTGACATTGGCCATGCATCATGGTGTCTCAGTTTAAAGGTATAAGTTGAGGAAAGAGCAAGAAACCTAGAATACATTCTGGTAATGGTTAGCAATCAGGACAAGTAGCTAGGGAATTCCAAAGAGCTTTTAACTCTTTCTGCCTTTCTAATCTCCATATTTGATAGTTTTAGATGTAATCAGTGTTTAATTAACTGACTGATCAACAACATTGTGGCCTAAATTATGTGCATCATTTTCTTGATCAGAACTTCAGGGTACAAATTAAACAAGAAGGAACTTTGTCTTTTTTTTTTTTTTTTTTTTTTTTTGCTTGCTTATATTCCTTTCTTGCTTCAAAACAAAGGATCTATTCTGAGGTGACTAATTTGTCTAAGTAGAACGAAATGAAGATGGAGAAGGAAAACTTCTCTCAATACTTGGATGTGGCCATCTGTTTGAATGTTTGCCTTTGCAAATCAAAGCAAACAGTCAATTGCACTCCCCCCAGCTACTTGTTGTTCTGTAGAAACACAGCGTAAGGCCTTCAACAGAGGAGAAAGCCTGTGTGTGCATGTGTGTGGAGAGAGTGTGTGTGAACAAGTGCTGGTGACACAGAAAATGCAATAGCAGAAGCGCCTGGGGCTGCTCTGTGCCAGGTGCGTTATTCCATTTACTCCCTGTCACAACCCAAGGGACAAGTGTTATGATTATTCTTATTACTTACGAGGAAACTGAGGTTAAAAAAAAAGGAAAGGAGTTTGTCCAAGCGTCAGACCACGAACGAGCAAGACCTGAGACTCCAGGCTGGTCTGTCTGTCTCCAAAGGCTCAACTCTTTTCACTTCGAGAGGGGAAGTGGGAGGAAAGAGGGAAAACACACGGGTCTCAAAAATCCTGGAAAAATATGTCAGGAAGTCTGAACCCTGTGCTAACTGTCTGGAAGTTGGCTCTCCTGCCAGCCCAGTTCCCTTCTCTCCTACCCTTCTTTTTCTTGCTTACTGGAGGCCTGACCTGCTATGACTATTTGTCCAGACTCTGGAGTTTGTATCTGGTCCATCTGTAACTGGGCTCTTTTACAGTGGCAGTGGAGAGGCCAGGATCCCACTTGGGGGCTACTGTCCTGAACTGTATCACCTGTGGAAGGATGACCAGGGCCCAGGGGTGCTGCAGAGCAGGAGGGGCTGCTCTTCTCCCAGCAGCTTCAGTTCTGAAACCACACCACGTCCATCCTCACTTGAATAGCCTCCTCCTAGTGAGCAGTAGCGTGGACTCCTGTCTGCAGGTGGTTCTCCCTCACTCTTCAGTAGGGCTCTGCATGAGTCATCCAGATGTAGCTATGACAATGTGGACTTCATGGTCATCAGAAGGGAATCTATGGGAGGGAAGTCTCCTTCCTCTTCTTCTGGTCCACATCTCTCTTCCCAGGGCAGCTCCCTGTCACTCAGGAGGAGTCGGTTGCATCCCTGGTCTCAGGACCCTTTGCAGAACCTCCCCGCCTGAGCGCTCCTAAGTGAAGAGCCAAGCCAGGGTAAGCCTGTGCATATGAGGCCTCAATTTCAGATTAGATTCACAAATTTAATTTCCTATTCCTTAATTTAATTCTGCATTTTAGTTTTGTTTTTATTATTTACATGGGTTCCCTTTAATGATTCCAAATTGCTGCTGCCCTCTAGCAGTATTTTGTCTTAGGTTAACTTCTTGAAAACCGATCAGTGTTGGAGTTTATTCCGCACTGGGTTTAGTTATTTTCTGAAACGAAACACAATTAAATTAGAATAATGAACATGCTCTTTAGAGGATTAATTCATAATAAGCAGGCCATGTGCTACAGCTCACAGAAGAAAGGGCATGAGGATCGAAAGCTGTTTTTTCTGCCTAAATATGAAAAGTACATTCTGCAGAGCAGAACAAATCAGCTAATGACATCCAGAGTGCTGGCCAGCCCCAGAGCGGCATGGAGCTGGCATCTCGAGTTAGCACAATCTCCGCCCTCGCTTCTGCCTACCTTCCCTCCCTGAGAAGACTGGCAGCAGGCGATTTTTCTGGCTTCTTTCTCCTCAGTACAGCTGACACAGGTCACTGTGGGCCTCCTAAATTCAGTCTGTGAAGCTCCAAACTCACAAGCTTCATCCTCAGAACTCTCTGCAGCCCATTCATTCATTCCTTCATCCAGGGAATGATTTCTTAGCTCCTGTTAGGTACCAGCATCCATGGACACACCCTCGAGATACATTAGTGAAGAAAACACGAGACCCCTGCTCTCCTGGCGGTTGCATGCTAGCAGGCCGAGACAGACTGAAACACTAGAAAGAATAAGTAAATGACACAGTACACTAGAAGGTGATGAGCACTAGGGGACAAGGGTGGCCGGAGGGTTGTGCGTGTGCGTGGGCACATCTGCAATTTGTAACTTTTAATATGAGAGGGTAGGGTAGGTTCATGGGGAAGGTGTCCATTGAGCAAAGACTTGAAGGAGAGAAAGTGAATCACTTTCAAGAGCCAGCTAGGGGTAAGAGTATCCCAGAAGGAAGGACTCCAGCAAGAATCCTCATAGGTAGGAAGGAGGGTGGCTGGCCAGTTCAGGAAGGATGAGGCCACGGGGAGCTGAAAGGAGGGAGTGGGGGACAAGGGAGACCAGGTCAAGCAGGCTTTGGCTTCTGCTCCATTGAATAGGAAGCTAGGGTGGGGTTTTAAGGGACCTCTGGCTGCTGGCTGAGAATAAACTTTAGGGAAGGAGGTGGGGCAGGATGGAGGGAATCTGGGAAAATTTTCAGTAGGCTAAGAGCTTAGGATCCCAAACTGTAGCTCCATATTCCCCCATACCATATCCTCTGGGCCTCCTAGGCCCAGGGGCATGGGGCCTTCTATAAATCCTTGCCTTCCAGATGAGCCAGAATAATGATTTTTAAGTAACCAGAGCCCATGCATGGTAAGGCACGTCTGACCATAATTCCCTGTGTGGCCTTGGAGACCCCTCAGTAACCCCTTCCCACCCTTCCCACTGACCTATGGACTAGAAAGCTGGACCTTGCAGTGGGAAGGGCCTTGCAGGCAGGGGACAGCTCTGCAAGGTCCCTTTGGTTGATTCAGGCCTCTCAGAGGGAGACATCCTCTCAGCCAGGTACCTGACCAGGTGCATGAGAAGGCTCCTGCTGTGCAGCTGCCACAGAGCCAGGACGGATCAAAGCAGGAGCAGACCAACATCTGTGGCAACTGGGCAAGGAAGAGGTACAAACCGAATGAATAAGTAAACAGATGAATGATTGCTGGTTGGGAGGGATGAATGATTAATGAATAAATGAATGATTGATGAATAAACGAACGTGCAGCCTGGAGCCAGCTCCTCCTCTCTGCTTTTTGGGTATATTTTATCCTGGGAACCAAGGAGTCAAGATCCTCCCATGGCCCTCACCTCTGGAATTTCCCTCTGTAGTTGGGATCACCCCCATCTGACCTTGGAGGTGGAGGGAGCTTTGGCTTAGAAGCAGGGGTTTGGGTTGCACAGGGTTTCCTGGAGGAAGGAGGCAACGGAAGTGTCCTGGGGCAGCATGTAGATTCTGAGGGAGGAGAGCTCCCAGGATCTGGGAGAAGAAAGGAGTCTAGGGGGAAGAGGGGAAGAAGAAAGATTTGGTTTTTGCTTTCTTTTCTTTTGGGGGGGAAGGTATTGTGAGTTGGGCCTAGGAGCACTTTACTACTGAGCTACATCTCCAGTCCTTTTTATTTTTTTTGAGACAGAGTCTTGCTAAGTTGTTGAGGCTGGCCTTGAGCTTGTGATCCTCCTGCCTTAGCCACCTGAGTCTCTGGATTGTAAGGGTGCATCACTGCGCCCAGCCTGATTTTAACTTTCTTAGTCCTGCACTGGTCATTCGGCAGATGCTAGGCTTCCAGTTAGCCTCATTCTAGACCTGATTGGATACAGAGTCCACCACAAGCCAGCCTTTGAATGTGTTATCCCAATAAGCAGGAAGGTTCTGGTGACTGAGATTGCAAGAAACTTCCTTAATGGGGCCAGTTGACGATGACTCCAGCTCAAGGCCAGGCAACCCCTCCTTTATACTGTTGCCACACTGGATGTGTTCCAATTTTCAGCTGCTTGTCTTCCAGTGTGGCCAGATTCTGGTACCTCTCAGGGGAGAAGCACCTTCCTAGGTGAGGATTTGAAGAAACCGTGTCTGGAGGCCCTGAAGCTCATAGTCCTGCTCAATTTTGGAGGGGAAGATTGCATTCGGATTCCCATGGAATCTGGACTGTGGGTTTGAAGTCAAAGACCATTCAGAAGAATATGTATGTACATTCTACTTGAGTAGACAATTATCATCAAAATGGCTCCCACTTATGGGGAGTTTACTAAGGGCTAGATGTTGGGCTAAGAGCTGTGTATGCTTTATGTCATTTATTTCTCTCATTGGTCCCAGGACGTAGGTATTTTAACCCTCATTTTACAGATAAAACAGAGGCACAGAAGGGTAAATAACTTGCTGGTAAGTGGTGGAGCCAGAATTGAACCCAGGTGGATTGTGGCCACTTGGAGTTGGAAACTAAAGGAGCTTCTCCTGGAACCCTCTTTTAGCAACTTCCCTGATCTTTTGCCTTTATAACATGGTGGTTCTTAACCCTTTTGGGGGGTGTATACCCCTTTGCGTGAGTGATAAATGAGGAGAGCCTTTTTCTAGAAAATGCATATTTTGTACTAGTGCATTCTCCAGGCAGTCTCAGGGGTCTATAGGCCCTCCTCTACCCTGTTTTAGGCATTCACTTTCTGCAGGAACCATTTTCCTTTCTCATCACCCAAGGGCACAGGGCATCCCTCAGGGCTTCAAAAATCACCCTGATGGGGAATGGAATCAGACAGGACAGGTTAATCAATGAAAGCACGGCCTGCTCCTTCTATAATTGCATTCCTGACTTTTCATCCTAACAGCTAGCACTTAGGATAATTGCATTCCAATAAGGCTCCCAGGTCTGGGGCCTCTGGGGCCTGCCCTGGAACCTGTTGACATGCCATCTGCTTCCAGAGGGGTTCTGGAGACCAAGAGAGCCTTTTAAAATTCTTCTTTGTTGTCTTTACTATAAGAGAGACAAAGGACCCTGTCACAGATCTTGTCCCAAATCCCACTACCTTCACCTCCCACATCATCCTGGAGCCAAGCCTCAGTCCCAGGCTGTCTATCTGAAGTCAAAACAGCAGCACCTGTTATTCCAAGAGGCTGACCTCTGGAAATCGTTGGCTTTGGAGCAGGGTAGCCACCATAGGGCCTGGCTGGGCAGAACCAGCTTAGAGCCAAAGACTGAAAGGTTTGGGAACTGTCTGGGCTGGGTATTGTGCTGCTTCCAAACACCACCAGCTTCATTCATTTCTCCATAAGATTTATTGGAACCTCCCTAAAGGGCTCCTACTCTGCAAAGAAAACCCACAATGCAAGGAAGTAGGGAATCCCCTCAAGAAACAGGGGTTTTCATGAATCCAGAGAGTCATATTTCCAGAAATATAACTTCCTCTCAAGAAGGCTCATGCGTTCTGCAGGCACGGTGAAGTCCGCACAATTAACAGAAAAAGTGCAGGGTTCACGGTGATTTGAGTTTCACTGTTTCCCAAATAGAGATGGTTCCTCTGCTCACCCCCACCCAAGGAATGAGGTATAAAATGGAGAGGTCTGGTGTTTGTTATATGACTTTCAGATGCCCCTTCCCCCACCACAACCCTGGACGCTTCTCTCCTGTAAAGAAAAATTTCCTCCCGGACTCTTTGACCTCTTGGGATTGAGCCCCAAGAGTCCCTCTGCAAGCCTGGCTCCCTGCATCCCCAGGGCTGAGGTGAGGGTTGGTTCTCTCATTCCTGTTGAGGCCCTTGCCCAGAGGAAATGAATTGTTTCAGGATGGGACCCTTCTGGCTGCAAGAGGGAGAAGGGATGGGGGTCAGCCTGCAAAACATGAAGAGTATGGTTGGGTGGTTAATCCCCCCTCCAACAAGATGATCCCTGCGGCTGATCTGTGGTTTAGCAGAAAGAGCATCGATTTTCCGGAAGGCAGATGGGTGTTTGGATCCTGGCTCTGCCAATCACAGTTGCTGTTGGCCAAGTCACTTCACTTCCTCCAGTGGGGGGGAAAATAAAATTTACTTTACAAGATTAAAATAGAAGAGAGAACATGAGTGACATTTGATGAATGGTTTCTGTCCTTTTCCTGCAGGAAGACACTGACTTCTAGAGTACTTGGCAGACATCAGAAGATTCTCCGTCAATGCTCTCTAGTCCTGCACCCCCACCCCATCAATTCATTCGTCCTTTTCCTGACCTTACTCCTTCCTACAGCAGTTAGCCTAAGCTCTACAGCTTCCAGCTTTCCCCAGTAGAATTTGTTCTCACTAATAGGTTTAGTGTCTCTCTTAGTGTTCCTAGCGGTGGCGAGTGCAGTCTCAGACTTGGGGACACCCAAGGACAGGTCAATTTGTCATCCATCCCTACATCCTTTGGTTTAATACCAGAATCCCTTATCCAAAATGGCCAGCGCTGCTACACGCTGTGGGTGGTGAGATCACAGACTTTCTTCAGGACTGGACTGCAAATGGGCGTGGTCAGGAGCCATGGGGCTGTGTGATGTGCACACACCCTCTTATTCAAGGCCATGCCCACTCCCCTCACTTTGTTATCACCACTACCATTGTCAAGATCACCACTGTCATCTCACCTCCAACTTTGCTAACCAGCACCCCAGTTAGGACTTTCTGAGCCTTATGGAGCTAACACCTTAAGATACAGCAACCAGGCCCTCCAAGAGGAACCCCCGCAACCTACCATTTCTTGGTATGTTTTGCATGATTAGAGGTTAGGTATTTTAAATGGAATCTTAAAGTTGGCAGGTGGTGGGTGGTTGGGTGGAGGAAGGGGGTACAAGAGGAGGGAGAGGAGGAGGAAGGGGTCAGAACAGGCGAGAGGAGATTAGGGATTTAATTAAACTGCCTGTTTGGGTAAGAGCTTTAAGGTGCAAAGCCGCTTTGCATGATAATGGCAGTTTATCTGAATTCCATTCCACGAAGGAAGCTACTTTTACACTTAATTACTGTGGCTAGTAAGCCTGGTTTCTCCTTGATGCCCTCCCACCCCCAGGCTAAGCAGGGCTGCTTGCCTCTCAGCTTCACCCAAGCTGATCATCACCGGGGACAGACCCTTAGTCATTTGTCCTTAAAGGAGGCCTGTTCATGCAACAAGCAAGATCTAGATAGGGTGACTTGGCAAAGTCAGGCCTGGTTTCTAGGGGTGACCCTTGATGTGCCCTGATGGGGCTCCATAGCCAGCCAGCCTGAGCAGCAGAGAAGCTACTGATACTGAGCCTGGGTCTCTCCTCCGGGAACCCATAAACACCAAACAGGACCAGTATTCACCTGGTCAGTTCCTGCTGCTGAACAGCAGCACTGGAGGGGCACAGGTGTGGTGATTAAGGGAGCTTGGGAGGGTCTAGACCAGAGGGGCACTCCTTGGATGACTTGTAGGGTGACCTGAGCATGGAGGGGCTATGTCTCTGATGGTGGTAGTGACTGTTTTTTTTTTTCTTCAGGAAGAAGGACATCACTCAGTGACCCATTAGGACAAACAGGGGTTAATGGAAAGGTTGGTGTGGGAGAGGCAGAGCCCTGACCAATGGGAAGCTGCATGGAGATGGGCCTCAGCATTTGCCATTAGCTTGCAATGGCAGGGCAGGGAAGGGTTAAGGGGTTTTGGAAACTCCTGTTTCCAATCACTTGTCAGCTAGCTTTGCTCTCAGCCTTATCAGCAGGGATAGGGCTGTGCAGGGAGAGGCTGAGAGCTTTGGTTTCCAGGCTCTTCCCAGACTTGAAACTCAGCCTTCTCATTACCTTCTAAGGGCTCCCCAGCTCAGTCTGGGGGAGGGAGGGTCAGGGTAGGCGCTGGGAACCCAAACACATTTAATGGAGTGGACTGCAAGTTACTAAATTGAGCCCTGGGGTGGTGGTGGGGCTGTAGAATCTCAGCAGGAAGGTTTCAGTCAAACTGTCCCTCCTTCTCAACAGAAAGCCAGGTTAGTGCAAACCTTGGCTTTGTTCTTATTTAACTCACCGTTGACTAACACCCTTCCATGACTTTCTAAGTATTGCAGAATCAGAAATTTCTGTGATGTATCTGTGCAGTTGCTTTTGGAACTCAAATAAAGGCCTTGCATTTTGGGTGAAATTCATTCACCTTGGTAGCTCTGACCCATGCTAGCCCTTGGAGAGGCTGGAGAGTCTCAGCTCCTATGATTATTAAACTACCTAGTTTCAGCCATCAGGGAGTTTGATAAATCTGTTTTCTATATCTCCATTCAAGTTACTGGTTTAAAAGATGTTGTCTAGAAGAGGGCTGAGGGCAGAGCCATTGGTCATGCTGATATAGATTATGTTCTAGAACTTGACAACAACTTGTGGTCGGTAGCGTCTGGGTGTAGTTGTTATACCAACTGCTGAGCCCCATTTTGTACCTCTCTAATTTGCAATCCACTAATGTATCCAGAAGGCTATCTGGAGGAAAGAGAATCACCTTTCTGAAATTCAACACACTTGCTTCCCCGAATCTCCCTGATTTGGCATTCTAGCAATCCTGCGAAAGAAAGAAGTCAGGTTCATGTGAGATTCTGCAGTAGACAGGAGATAAGTCATGGAGGTCAATGTAAACATCATAACTTATAATTTTGTAAAGAGCAAGAGATGCCTGACAGGAAGAAGAGAGGTATGTGTCAGACATGCCAGGGAGCTGGGTCTGCAAAAGAGAACTGTCCTAGACAAGAAATGGGGACCTACAGAGGATTTGAGTAAATCAAGAGTGGGACTGGGGCCCTAGTTTGTGGAAGAGGTATCTGATTTGGGGGGTCCTGTTACTGCCAGAGTAGATCTTGGGCTAGAACCAAGGTTTTCCTCTTGCAAATGAGCCACAAGTCCTCAGTTCTTCCAGGTCTAGAAATTCCAGACAGGTTCTGACAACCCATGCAGTTTGATGCCTCTGTGCCTCTGCTAATGCTGTTCCCTCTGGAATTCCCCTCCCTGCTGCCCTCCTGGTAAACATCTGTCCCCTCTCCATTTTTTACTGCAAGTTTTACATCCTCTAACAAGTCATCTCCAATTCCTCCTCACTTCCAGATCCAGACTTTTCCGGTAGAGTTCACTACTTCTCTCACTGTGACCTGTTCCTTGTATAGACATCTACATTTGCACTCAGACCACTTTATTATATGGAGGTTAAGGACACAGGCTTAGAAGTTTGGTAAGACTTAGTTTTTAGCTCTGACTGCCTCTCTAAATCCTAGTTTCCTTATCTGTAATATTGAGACAATAATAAAAACCCAAATAGGCCTGGCAAAAGGATTCAGCAGGGAAGGAGCATGCATTCATTATCCACTGCTTCATGCAAATTAACCCCAAATGCAGTGGCTTAAACAAACAATAAACCCTGTCCCTACAGTTTCTGTGAATCAGAAAATGGGTGCAGCTGAGCTGGGTGGTTTGGGCTGGGTGGTTCCCATGGTGGTGCAGACATGGTGGTAGCTGAGCTAGGGTCTTCTGGAAGCCTGGCTGAGGCTGGAAGCTCTGATTCCAAGGTGAGTCCAGACACGTGGCTATAGGCAGCAGCTTTCAGTTCCTACCCATGTGCCCTCCCCATAGGGCAAGGCTTCTTGAGTGTATTGCATGGCAGTGGATTCCTGTACAGTGAGTGATCCAAGAGAAGGCAAGGTGGAAGCTGCGTTGTCATTTATATCCGAGCTTCGGAAGTCACACACAGTTATTTCCACAAATCCTATTAGTTACACATGTCAGCCCTCGTCAGTGTAGAAGGAACTACACAAGCAAAGGAATACCAGGAAGTGAAGATCACTGGGGACCCTCTTAGAGGCTGGCTACCACAAATACTTAGCTTAAAGTTTAACAAAAGCATATTATAAAGGCTCAAGAAGCAGTATCTGCTATCATTATGAATTCACACTTGAGGATTCCTTATTAGAAAATAAACCCCTGGAGGGCAGAAACGATGTCTTGGGCCTGTTTGTATTTCAAATACCTGCAGTAGTGTCAAGCATATTAGTAGGTCCACACTAAGTGTTGAACACAAGAATGGAGCCTTGTTAATCTGGTGGCAGGCTCAGAGTGAATGGGGAAGGAACTCACATAGGGATGTTAAGTAGGATTCTGCAACTCATCTGTGTTTCTGAAACTACCTACTGTATAAAATCAAGTCCTGATAATTTCTCATATTTTGATGTTTGAGTACTAAGGATGTTGTCTACCAAGTGGCAGGCAGGGCAGCTCTTATGATTCTCTTTGAAAAAGAGGCCCCGAGTGGCATTTTGGTAAGGAGCAATAGTCCCAACTCTGTGATTGAAAGAGTGACTTCACTGCTGTTTAAGTCCCTGGGTCAAGGCAGACATGGAAACCTCTTGATATTTTTGTTATGTTCAAATCCCTGGCTTGATGGCTCCTTTCTAGAATTTTCCTTTCTGGAAGACTCCGAAGCACATTTTCTTAGCGTTCATGCAAAGGTACACAGAATTTCATGTTAGAGTTCCGCTTAGCTACTGTGGCCTTCTGAGCAGACTCTGGAGTCTGAGTCTGCAAGTAACCGATAGCCTAGGAATATTGAGTTTCTAGGTATCTAGCTCAGACTGGAACTTTGCCCTCACCCCTCGGGGCTTGAAAGTTCACCAATTGTCCCTTTCTCTCAGACAGAGCCCTCTGTGCTTATTGGTGCTATGCCTCTGTGCCCCACTTCCCAGCATGTCACACTCCCTGGAGGCTGCCCCTTCAGGAGCCACACAAAGAGCATGGAGGGGCAGGTGTCCGCTCAGAGGTTTCCCATATAGATCACGTTCCCACTTGCCGGAGGTCTCATTTCTCCCCAGTTCCTTGAAATTCTAAACAAGTGGCTTTAATTGTCTTTCTCCCTTCTTAAAGCTAGAGGGAGTGGGGCAAGACAAGGGAAAAATCTCCTTTTGGGGTGGAGGGAGCTTTGTTGCGCTGAACATTGTTTTGCCTCTGGATAATAAAAAGAGAATTGAGACATGCAAATTATGCATGGGAGCCAGACAATATTTGAATTATATCTAAACCAAACCAGGTTACTAGGAGGGACTCTGAAAGGAAATTAAAAATGCTTATTGATCAAAATTAAAAATTCCATAATTGAGTCTGCAGCAAACACTATTACATATTAGGGGCCATTGTGATCCAAGGCAACCGGACTCTGGACTGACCTTCTTGAAGGAAATTTTTTTTATGGTATTCACTTTCCATTAGGATTTAACCAGAAGAGAATATTCTTAATAGAGATAGCATTGAGAAATATGGCCAGTGGGAGAGTTGAGGACTTGTGCACATGAGAAGTTTTGGAGGTTTTTTTGGTAGTAGGGACTAAGGGGAGCTACATGGCTAGCCCTATTTATTTTTTATTTTGAGACAGGGTCTTGCTAAGTTGCTGAGGCTGGCCTTGAGCTTGTGGTCCTCCTGCCTTAGCCTCCTAAGTCACTGGGATTACAGGCGTGGGCCACTGTGCTGGACAGCATGAGTTCTTTGGGTGTAGGATCAAGGTGACAGAATTGGGCAAATGTGACTATTGGTTTTCAAATCCTCCCTCCACAGAGCTGTGGAAAGAATTGTGTCATTCCTGTTAGAAAACTCAGCCAAAAAGTTCCCTTGGAGATGAAAACACAAAATAAGTTTTTAATAAACCTTTTCTGAGGGAGTCAAAAGAATGTTAATGAGATAGTTGATTAAGTTACACAACAAAGCTAAAAATAAATACTTCTGACCAGTTGAAATATTTAAAAAGATGCCAACAGAAAATACGGAGCTCTCGGGGGAGGCGGGGACGAGGGAACAGGGCAAGAGAGACACAATGAAAAGACAGCATGGAAATCAGATTGAGGAAATGGACTTTTAACCAATGTTTATTAGAAAAACAACAATCTTTGATTAAAACAAACAAATAAATTGTGGTTTTTAGAAAAAGGGAAACAGAACGGTCAGCCTAGAAAAGGCTGCGTAATTTGAATAACTGATTTTATGGATATTATTCCTCATTTACTTTGCAGTTAAGATCATTGTTCTTCAGTTAATTTCATCAAGTAAATAATAATTTATTGAAGACATGCTATACTCCAAGTTCTGTGTTAAGTGTTGGGGATAAAACGCCTATATATCTTTATAGAGACATAAAATGTGGTCCCTGTCTTACACAAATGCTCAGGATATAGCCAAAGTAATAAGACATAATTACAGCTAAAATTCGTTGAGTACTAACTACTTATTGAACACTTTCTAAGTACCACAAATCCCTTATGACAGCAGAGATATGTCTTGGTCACATTTGTATCTCTGTTGCTTGAGACATAATATTCAATAAGTATATTTAAAGAATCCTTACAACTCTGGGTGGGTACAATTACTCACCTTAAGCTCTTGCTCATCTTCAAAGTTAGGAAGCAATGGGACGGTGAACCCAGGAAGTCCTGTAAAATACTACACAGTTCTGTCTCCTGGTAAGTGTTGGAGGGACCAAAATGTAAGATGGAAAGTGAAAAGCATTCGAAGGGTGTTTTCTAACAAACTGCCATGGAGGGGAGGAGAGGAGAGGGCAGGCTCACCAGAGGGGATGGCATTTGAGTTGAGTCTTTTTTTTTTTTTTTTTTTAGTTGCAAATCTTTATTTATGCATTTTCATATAACAAGAAAAGGTCCACTATACATTAATGTTAAGTAGCACATTTTGGTGAAAAATATTTTCAAAAACTAAGAAAATAAGAAGAAGAAGAAGAAGAAGAAGAGGAGGAGGAGGAGGAGGAGGAGGAGGAGTGGCATTAACACTTTTTCAAATTGCTTTAATGTCTAGCTATATAGAAAGAGAAATGGCCGTACAGTTGATCTTGATTATTCACAGATTGTGAATTGTATAAATTCATCTACTTGCTAAAAATTATTTGTAATCCCAAAATCCATACCCATAAAGCTTTCACTGTTATTCTGAAACATGTGCAGAGTGGGGGGCTGGGGTAGGGGGCTAGGTGATGAGCTATTTGAGCTGCTCCATGCAAATGTTTCTAGCTAAGGTTGA
>CM053411.1:51058881-51160105 GCA_028644305.1 Xerus rutilus
TTTAAACATCCTATATACTTCTGAGTCTGCTGTTGCCTTCCCCACCCACTGTCTGTGGAGAGTGATGGATTTGGCCCCAGTAGACCAACCAGAGTATAATCAGAAAACAATCAACTGAAAGAGAAAATCTGACCCCTGCCCTGATCCTGCCCTTCTGCAGACTTCTTGAAACCTTCAGTTTAATTCTGATGGGTCATTTGGGGAGGGGCAGGGTATGGGAAGCTGGAGAAAATTCCTGGGGGAGAATGAGGTGCATGGGAGCCTCTTCGTTCTGTTCTGGCTTTGTATCCCAAGTGTCCCAAAGGCCCACTGTTTCTCCAAGACTCGTAGAAATGGAGGAATCGTGGATTGGTATGGCAATTAGCAGATGGGACACCAAAGGACTCTGTTGAGGGGTCTGAGCATAGCCCACCATGCAGGATTGTGTTTGGCTGTGAGGAGTGTTAGAATTCTATCTGGCCATCGAATCCCAACACTTTTGATGAGTGTCATGATATACCTTTTCTGAAAATGGTGCTGCATGGAGTGGGAGACTAATCCCATGGTCAGAATTAAGGCAAGGACTGTCTTCTAGAATCTTAAAACTCCTTCCCACACCATCCACACGCTGGTTTCTAGTTGATTGATAGATAAGGTCACCATTTCTAGGGCAAAGTGGTTGGGAGTGTATACTCTGGTTATAGCATCCATGGTGTGGATCCCAGCCTCTATACTTACTAGCTATGTGTCCTTAGCTAGCTTCTCAAAGTCTTGTTTTTCTTATCTGTAAGATGGGCATGTGCTGGTTTTTATTCTCATAAGGTGTCTATAAGGATTACATAAAGCAATAAATATAATTCTATAGTTGGCATAGACTACCTGGTTCCTCAAAGTATATTATTAGATTTATTATCTCTGCCCCCAGGACTTTCCATCAGCCAAAGCTTCAGTTTTGGGAGCTTACCATCTTGGCTATATGTCCTGATGGGGGCATACCTTTCTTCCCCCTCCCTTGAATGTTGAGCTGTCAGTGATTGTCGCCAAGGACACGGCACATCAGTCTCTCTCCTAGACATTCTGTCCCTGGGACTTTGGCTCCTCTCTCTGCAACTCTGTCCCAGAGCGTGAGTCAGTCTCCAAGTCCTGTCAGCTGATCTCTGTGGCATGCCTGCTTGGGGCTGCAGGACTCTCTGGGGCATGCCTGCTTTGGCTGGGAGGTCTTGCTCCTTATCATTGGTGACCCAGTTGTGAACCTTCCTGAGGCAGTGGGGAGAAGTGTAAAACATTCAGACAAGTTGTTATTTGTCATCCCTCTCGCCCACCCCTAAAATATTAACGGAATTTCACTCACTCTCTAAAACACTGAATTCAGTCAAAACCCTTTTTGTCTGTAGACACAGAGTGAACATTTAATTTGGCTCTGGAGCTGTGCTGAAGAAACCGCTCCAGAGGCCAGATGGGGTGTCTGTGGTGGGTCAGCTCTCCTTGGGCGAGGAGGTGTGACACAGGAGACAGGGAGGAGTCAGTGTGGCCTGAGGCTCTGCGGAGATCCTAAGCTGTGTCCACAGCTGTCCCAGGCTGGAAGCTTCCTCAGCTTCCGCAAAGCAGTGCCCACAAAACAGCTGGTAGCCTTTCTCCTTTGGAAACTAGCACAGTGGTTTCTGTGGTAATAGGACTCCCTACTCTGTCTCCATTGACCCCCTTGAGAAGCTTTCTGTCTGGGGTGTTAAGGCCTGGGACAGGGAGACTTTTCAGAGAGGATGAGTTATATACATCCTTTATCCATAAGAAACTGGGCTTTGTAAACCCAAATCACTCATGAGACATAAAGAGTGAAGCTACAGGCTGGGGTGTTAGGGTGTTAGGGAGGTTGACTGAACTAGGAAAGAAGGAATGCTGAGTCAGAAGATACAGGCAGATTTTGATGAGTGTTGTGAATTACCGGTTTGGCATGGCACGTGGATTGGCTTTGTACCAAATCATTGGTTGGGGGTGAAAAAGGCTGGCACTAGTGTCTGTGATCTTCCTCTAAGACCCTGGACGGCTTGTGGAGTATCCAAAGTCATCTGAGGAGGTGGAATAGATTAGCCACCCCACAAAGGAGGAGGAAGATCATTCTTCTGTCTCAATTACTACTGCCTGGTCCACTGGGGTGGATAATGCCTGTTTCTTAGATAAGAAAACAAGTGAGGAATCAGTGGGGTAGGAAAATTGAAGTGAGGATATTTTTCCTTTCTGATTATTCTGGAATATGGATGATAGTTGTCCTTTTGTATGGAGACTCAGTGTAGAAGGAAGAGAAAGGGCTGGCAAGTTCTGCAAGCTGATTAGTTAATGTAGGAGCTGAAACTTATCTTTGGAAGCTGACCATTGACCATTATCTTGCCTTTACCTGGGTTATTTCCCTACTTCTTTATGAATTTATAACATAAGGGAAAAGGATGTCTAGATCTCTGCAGTTATTAATGGATTTATACTAGAAGATACTAGAAGAGCCTGCTGACTACTTTGTGATTTGAGCTGGTGGGTTTGATTCCTGATTTTCGTAATCTGTGCCTGGAGGTTTGCATGGGAGAGAATCATTGGGGTAGGTGGAAAACATGGTACCCATAAGCTGGGAGGACACCCCAGAGACCATGGCAAGAACTTCCTTCTGACAGCTGGGGACAGCTTTCTGTTGGGTGAGTGGGGACATAATCCCTTTCATCCTGGCTTTGGTTTGCTTGATTACCTCTTTAGCAGTGCTTTTCATGGCTGCAACAGGTGTCAGACTGCAAAGATAGGGGCTGAGAGCTGGCCAAGGTCCTTTGTCATTTCTGACCTGTATGGCTGGACTATGAAGTCTTATTCTCAGTTGCTGTCCATTGCCATGGGGATGGGAGATAAGGTATTGTGTTCATTTCTGACAAAAGTCCAGGAACCAGTCAGTAAGAGCAGCCTCTTCTTGCAAATCTCTGCCCACTCCCCGATAAAAAAGAAGCCGCTATCATGGAAGATGCTGGGTGGGTAGATAGGCAAGAGGGATGAAGATGTCCAAAGGGTTCACTGCTGCCTTGGAAAATGGTCCCATACATTCACAAATCACGGGGAATCCAAAGAGGAGAAACAGCTGGATTCTTTTCATCACCTAGCATGCATGCTATCTCCAGCTAATATACCATACAGAGAGAGTGCAGAAACCCGGAAGTGCACTGTAGTGGACTGGGGCATGGGGTCTGAGACTGCCCCTGGCTAGTTGTGACACTGAAGAAGTTGTTTGGTTCTATCTGGTTTTGTCCTTTGGTGGTGGGATAGGGAAAGTGGGGTGGGTGGACAGGGATTGGGTGGCCTCTCTTCAATGACTCACTGGCCACAGCCTGACCATGTGTCACACACACACAGCCAGAGATGGGGCTTGCTCTTAGCAGTGGTGCACTCTGCCCCACTTCCCCGCCTCCCCAGCAGGTCATTGTGCTCACTTGACTAACATAAACCCCCATCTGGACGCAGTCCAAACACCAGATGTGCCCCCGATTAGTGTCGGTCTGGGGAATGTTTCCATGACTGAAAGGTCAGTGTCGGCTGGAAGTGCCCAGAGTGGGTGTCTGCCCCCCACCTCATGTCAGCTGCAAGACTGGAACCTTCCATTATCTCACTGGCCAAGGATCTGAGCTGGGGCAGGATGAGGGCTGCCGGGGCAGGGATTGCAAATTCAGAAGGGCCTTATTTTACTCACCTACCCTCTTTGCTCTCGGCTGAGGGACAGAGTGTAATTTCCCACTTGGAAGAGACTCCAGGGGTGTGCAAAGAGGGACGCCTGGCTGGTGTGTAACTGAAAGCACTTAGTTCCCCTTTAGATCTGCCATGTGCTCATGTCTCTTCCGATTTTCTTACGGGGCCGTCACTTTTACTATGGAGGAGAAATGGACGATAATATTGCGATGAGCTGGGTTGCCATGTTTTCCCCTATTTACAGATCATTTTAAGTATTGCTTCTACACTTTAGATGGGCTTTCATGTTTAATTTCATGCATGTAGGGCTGGGCGAGGCTTTCCTCTAGGTAGCAATGAAAATTAAATACAATTGAGTTTGATGTGTACCTTATTGATTCCAGACCCATTTCAGTAGACTGTGACACTTCAGCGACCTGCAAATTCTACACATTAGAGTTCGTATTTTACACAAACTCCTTATACCTGAGATGTGGACTTACCATTTCCACCAGCAGCATCCAACTCTCAACAAAAGATAGAGGCCCTGTCAGAAGATGAAAGCTACTAATGAAGATGCATCCCAGGTGGTATTTATGGTCAACCCTGAGGGGAAAAAAGATTCATGAATAATTTTCATGGAAATTACACCAAAAAATCTGAGTAATAATTTCCTCAATTCCACATTCTCCTTTCAGTTCTCTGCAGGCCACATCTTGTTCCATGTGTCACTGCAACTCCATTTCAAAGGGATGAGGCAGGAGAGGGGAGAGGCTGTATGTTTAACTGGCTTAGGAACTGCTAAGTAATAAAGAGGGTTCAATGTCTTTGATCGATAGCATCCTGTCAAGCACAGAGTTTCTGTTCTTTGTGTGTGACTATTGGTGACTTTTGCTTTTCTGTGGCTCATGGCTCCTCTGATAGTTGTGTCATTAGAGAAGGCCACTTGAGCAAGGAAAACAGTTGGTGATCAGATCAAGGCAGGATGGGCAGGTTCGGACCAGTCATGGTTTCAGAGTAATGTGGCCATTGTCTCTCTTCTGCAACTGGGCTGTGAATTAGAGACTTCACTTAGCCCAAAGTGGGAGAAAGGGAATTTTTACTAGAGGGCATGGCCTTTTGAGGCAGGGGGAGAAAGTGTCTTCTGCCAGCTGGGGCAGGAAACAGACCTGAGTTGGAAAGGCTTGGGGGAAACGGTATTCCCCACTGAGGGTCGCAGGGCCACTTGTAAAATGACACCTAGGTGTTAGTCTGCAGCCAAGGTTCTCAGCCTTGGCTGCACTTTGGAATCTCCTGGGGACATATCCAGGCCCCATCTCATACCAATTACTTCAGAATCCCTGGAGGGGTGGGGTGCTTGGTCCCCAGACTAAGGTAGTTTTAAAGGCTCCCCAAGGTAATTCCAATGGAGATCCAAGCTTGAGATCCATTGATCTAGGACCTCACTAATCAAAAGTGTGGTGAGGGCAGTGGCACCAGTATGGCCTGGGACTTTAGAAATGCCCATTCCCAGACCTACTGAGTTAACATCTGCATTTTAGCAAGATCCCTAGGAGATTCAAAGTATATTAAAGTGTGAGGAGCTGTGGTTCTCAAACTTTGCCTCAGATTATAATCATCTGGAGAGCTTTTAAAAAAAATCCCAATGCCCAAGCCACACCTTATACTGAATAAATCAGAGTTTCTGAGGGTGGGAGGCAAGCATCAGTAGTTTTTTATTTTTTATAGGTTTTTCAGGTGATTTCAATGTGCATGGATTCTCAGTCATGGCTCCACATTAGAATCAACTGGGGAGCTTTTAAATCTCCTGATACCTGAGCCCTACCCTTAGAAATTGTGATTTAATTGGTCTAGGATAGGCAGCAAAACAATTCCTAGGTGATTTGAATGTGCAGCCAGCTAGAGCCTCTATTCCAGAATGTTGGTCCAGCTTCATTGAAGGGAAAATCAGCTTAAAAAACTTTCTACAAGTCAATGGATCCAATGGTATTGAGACTTTGATATCTGATCTCCTTACATGCGATTACTACTATACTTTTATATTTTTATATGAATTCAAATATTCATATGGTTCTTTAGTTTTCTAATAAAGTTCCTTTTGAAAAATTTAACCTTAGTGCAGCTGATTTGAGGGACAAAAGTATTGGTTTAACAGTCCACAGGAGCTCAGAGAAGCTAAGCTGTCAGGTGGGATGGAGGCAAGTTCAAGGTGGAGAGCTTGGGGAGCCAGGGCTGAGATGAGAAAGATAAGAAGGGAGGAGAATGTGAGCGGATTGTAACTTCTTGTCCTTTTACACTATAATACTCTCACCATTTCCAATATGACTGTGGAGCCAAGTAGTTCTAAAGTAGGGTTGCTGGATTTAGCAAATAAAAACACGAAGTGCTCATTTAAACTTGAATTTCAGATAAACAATGAGTAATTTTTTATTATTAGTATGGACCATGCAATAGTTGGTACATATTTATATTAGAAAATCTGAAATTCAATTTTAACCATGTGTCTTATATTTTATCTGACAACTCTCTTCTATAGACAATTCTAAATTCTCATTATTGGAGATATCTTTCCTGTGCATGGGGCTTTCTTCAGGCTTTGGATTGGCTCTTGCCAACTGAGGTGAGGTCCATGTGCATTTGTTAGAACTTGTCCTCAAGAGATCTACCATCCTGGGTTCTATAGAGGCTCCTCCAGTGTGTGTGTGTGTGTATGTGTGTGTGTGTGTGTATGACTCTGCCTGTGGACTATGTCCTTGAACTTCACTTCTTCCAGGTTCTCTTGCAGTCCTTGGTGTTGAGGTGTTTCCAGGGAGCTCCTCAGAAGTGCCCTCTGGCTGTTGTTTGCCTGATTGATGCAGGCTGCATGTACCTAAGAGAGAGGGAGCTTGATGGTCTGGAGAGTGACAGTGTTGAGCAGATGGTGACTCAGACATATGTAGCAAAGGACGGGGGGAAGGCAAGCTCAACTCACCAATTGTAGCCATAGTTTCTCCCTGAAGTGGCCGTTCCATGTCTAAGCTCGCATGTCTGGCTTTCAGCAGACGCTACTGCTCCATTGAAACATGCTCGGAGTCAAAAGCACAGTTTCCTATTCCATTCTGCTCAGAAGAGCTCATCCTGGCTGGCTCAGAGTGGGGAGGAGGCTTGCAGGAGGGGCAAAGAGAGGCTGAGAGTAGGAAGAAGACAGCTGCCAGCTATGCCAGAGAAGCACAGTTGTACTGGAGGGATGTCCAAGATGAGCTCTATCTGTCAATCAGTCTGCTGGTTACATGGCTGGGGAGATGCAGCAAGTTGCAAGAAGATCAGGAAGGGTGGCTGGGAGTATCTCTCCAGTCTGCCTTAAAAAAGACTTAAGCTGGTGCTGGCCTGTTCCCTGGGGCAGGGTCTTTAAGCCAATTAGCCTCACAAGAAGTCCAGGAGGGTGAGCAAGGCTTGAGCACTGGCTGGCCAGGCTCCAAGGCCACATCTCCTTTTCTCTGGTGCTCTAGAGGCCCAGTGCCTCTGTGTGAGGCACCTCCATTGGTCAGACTCTCTAGGCACTGATGAGGCTTGGAGAGCAGTACCTTCTTGGAAGAATCTTGTGTGGACTATCTCCTGTTGGAAATCTCCGTTTTCCCTCCTGACATCACCATCTTTCCAGAGTAATAAATCACTAATTTATTAGTGATTTAGAAAGTTGCAGACTTCGTTTTGTGTTTCTTCTGGGATTCAGGGCTTGAGAGAGCCAGGCTCTTCTGTCTCCTTTTGGGTCTCCTGTCCTCTCTTGTCCCATTCCTGATGGGCTGCAGTATGGAGTTCTGGTCTTTCCAGAACACCTACCCCAGCTACCCTCGAAGTGACATGGCGAAGATTCTCAAGAGAAACATCCATACCTCATGGCTAAATAAAATGATAAATGGGCTCTTGCCTCCTTGACCACTTAGTTGAGGGAAGGAACAGTCAGAGGCTCTTAGCAAGTTTGGGAGAGAAGCTGGGCAAAGGGAGGGGGCAGCTTCAGAACAAGGAAACTTCCTAAGCTCTCCCTTGCAGGGACTCCAAGTCCAACAGACTTATTCAGATTGCGCTGAGGCAGGGGCAGCTGATGAACTGTACTGACTGGTCGGTAGAGCTGGGCCTGAGCCTTTCTGGCTCTTTGGGGTTTGGCTTATCAACTCTTGACCAGTGTTCAGCCATAAGTTCCAGGTCTGTACTCCAGGACCAGGCTGCTCTTTCCTGAAGGAAGAGTTGGACTGGCCTTCCAGGCCTGCAGCCCACTCTGGAATCTAATCTAAGAATAGCCTGTTGGTAAAGTGACATGGGTTGTGTGTAACTGTCGCATAGGCAATGTGTCAGGTCCTGGCAACTGTGGAAAGTGGGCTTGGGTGGCCTCTGGGGCCAGGGTCATTGTAACTGTGCTCCAGGAAATAACCGTTTACGTCATAGGATTCCCCCAGGCTGGCACACACAGCCTGGTTGGGAGATGGGCTGGTGTGGCACTCACTGCCCAGATCCTGGCTGGTTCCTTTCTATCCACCTCTGACCAGGTCCAGGCCTGGCCCGACAGCCCTGAGTCTCTGCCTGGGGGAGCTATCAGTGTGGCCAGTGCCTGGGAGAAACTCCCTAGTGAATCTGTCTGGAGTTGTGATGTGCATTTTTTTCCTGTGGAGCTAGGGGTCTGAACACCTGGCTACTGTATGTGGAGGGGGTCGGGGGCAAGCTCAGGGGTGAGCATGGCTGAGCTGACTGGGAAAGAAGAAGGCAGCCAGCTCTTGGAAAGGCCCCACTCTTCATCCTTTCCTGGCCTCTCTCTTTTCCACTGGCATTTCTCATGTTCTGGGACAAGGTCTAAATTGGGCACTTGGATGAGATATTCTCCAGGAGCTGCCAACCTTCTGGGCCCAGGGTGGTCATAGGACTAGCTGGCTCCGCATGTCCTCCTCTGGGTTTGGCACTTGCCCTAATCCCCATGGTGCCTGATGCCAGTACCTGCTGCCTGCTGAAGTCCTCTCTTACTGTGCCCGTTCCCAGAACTATTTGGAGCTGCCAAGGTGTGTGTGTGTGTGTGTGTGTGTGTGTGTGTGTGTCTGTGTCTAAATGTCCTCCTTGGATATTTAACTAAATGTTTATTGGCCCCAAGTGAGGCACAAATTCCACAGTCCTTTCCAACCTTGGACTTGTGATTGGAGAAAGTGCCTGAGTACAATTTATTAGATGTGTATAATTCTCCCCACCCTTAAGGCCCTGGAGCATGTGTCTTCTCCCTTGGGAAGTCTTTTATTGGGACCTCAGGCCTGTGTTTCCCACCCTCTCTAGGCTGCTAGGATCAGAATGTGGCTTACACAGCCAGTTCTGAGCTCTTCAACTTTTGCCTTACTTTTTGGGTACCAGGGACTGAATTAAGGGGCACTCAACCACTGAGCCACATTTTACTGAGTCAGCCTTATTTTGTATTTTATTTAGAGACAAGGTCTCACTGAGTTGCTTAGTGCCTCGCTTTTGCTGATGCTGGCTTTGAACTCGCCATCCTCCTGTCTCAGCCTCCCTGGCCAGTGGGATTACAGATGCGCACCACTGTGCCTGGCTGTGCCATTTTTGAAAGATTCATCTTGTTACCTCACAGAGGGCAAGAACCCACACTTGAGAATTGGCCAGATGCTGGTTCAAATCCTGGTTCTTGCTTACAAGCTGATAGTTAATTCTCTGAGACTCAGTTTCCTCTCTGTGCCTCTCTCTCAGGGTCCTCCCAAGGATTCATGACCTCACACACAGAAAGCACATGGCACAGGGCAGGTACTTCAGGAGTCTCAATTCTTGTTCTCTGCTTGTCTCTTCTCACCATTGCTGGAACAGGGCTGGGCTTGTGGTCAGCACCCAGAAAAGTAGTGGTGACTGATTAATGATTATGGAGCCTGCAATTATTGGGAAGAAGTCCCTAAACAGGGAAATAGCTCTAAGCAAACCCATTAATTAGGGACCTGTTTGCAGTTCTTTTGTGAGGGCTTGTCATGTGTTAGCTCAAGGAGGTCTTTGTAGCCCCAGCCCCCTCCTCCCCCCAGAGGTCATTCTGGGAAAATAATGACCAGGGAGAGGCTCAGGCCTGAGGTGTGCAATTCCCACCTACTTGTGACCTTCACGCCCATCCTCCCTCCCACCCCCAGGACTGGTCCAATAAACAAGTTAACAGGTGACAAACACAGCCCTAATAAAGAAGGCCACTGGCTTTAGGATAGCAGTAACCCTGAGCTAATGGACTTTTTACCAGGGAGGAGAAACTCCCTGAGGCTCAGGACTGCTGACCCGGAGTGACCTCTCAGGCCAGGGGAGGCCCAGGCCAGCTCCGAGCTACCTTTTTTAAAGCTTCCAAGTACATTCAAAAAAAGGAGGAGGAGGAGGAGAAGGAGGAATGCCAAAATAGAGCATTACAAAAATCATGTTATAATTTGTGTATTTATCAGATTAACAAACTTAAGCCCTAAATATAATATGATTGTGGTATTTCATGATAATTTCAGGAATTCTATGAATTATGTACTGCAAGCAGGTGGTAAGAGAAACTACTGGGATATACACTTGAAGCAGCATGGGAGATGTCCTTTTGTCCTGTGTTAGCCTTCACCCCCTCCATGGTAATGGTTCCATGGGACAGTTCAGAGCTCAGGGTCCTGGCCTGTGCTGGTTGCTGAGGTCTTCTTAGAGTTGGGCTAAGCCCTGGTAAGGGACACTAGAGATGACCTCATGCACAAGAGGTGGGGCTGGCTTCCTTCTAAGGCTTATGACTCTTGGCAGGTGGGCATCCATGCTGGGCCCTGGCTCTAGCACCTGAGGGTAGTGGGTGCTGAATAAACTCTTGAAGGAACTTACTACAGGCACAGCCATCCTGCCTTCATTCACTTATCTGATGACTTTGTCTCCCCAATTAGTTGGGATGATGTCTCACTTTCCCTCTTCTTTGTCCTTAGCATATAATAAGCGCTTCAAATATATGCAGACATAAATGGTGTCAAAGTTTCTCTAACAAGAACCCTGAGCCAGGTCTCTTCTCCTGGAGAAGCCTCTCCTCCATTTCAGAGCATTACATATTGTGCTTTGATTACATTTTTTCCCTTGCCTTTGTCCTGAATAGGCTATAAGTATCTATGAGCATCTTTGTGTGACTGGAACAAAGAAAACTGGCCAAAATCTATAACTGAAGAGTAGCTCAGAGACTGAGTTTGCCCTGTCCAGGCTGACGGAGACAGGCTCCCTCCCAGTGTGCTTGGAAGCTACATTTCTTGATGAGTGTTTTCCTGTTTTACGAATCTCTGTTGCTAGAAGCCGATGTTCTTTTTTTCCGGGTATCAGGGCACATCTGGTTGTTGGTACATGTTGCTTAGTTAGAAAGTCTTAAAACAGCATGAAATTGTTAGCACGTTGCTCGGGCCTGCCAAGCTGTTCTTGAGACTTGGGCTTTGGTGGATTTAGTTTTCTGTTTGTTTTCTGTTTTCATGCAGTTTAGAAAATTGGTCTGTGACAACCTTGGGGGAAATAAGCCTGCCTTGAGCTCCGCCAAGAAGAGGCAAGCCCGAGATGAGGGCTGAGGGAGGGGGGAGGAAGAGCTCAGAGTGAAGGCGCTCTGGATTCCTTGCCTGTATAACCTTTCCTTGTGTTTTGGATTGACACTCAGGCTAATTTGATGGGTGTGGAGAAGGAATACCCAAAGGAGGTGGGATGGGCTGGGGAGAGGGTGGTCTCTGTGTGGGTCCTCACAAGGAGACTAGTACAGCACCTATGGGTTCCAGAGGAGACATTCTTTCTACAAATAAATGCATGGTGGTGAGGGGTGTGAAGGAAGACACCCTTTCCTCATACATTTGATTCCTCTGCTATCTTTGAGTGTGAGCAGTCCCAGAAATCAACTTTCCCCACATGGCCCCAATATGCCATCTCCCCTCCCTGTTCTCAGTAGCTCTTGTCTCTTGGCAGCTTTCCTTTCTGGAAATAATCTCATATGGAGAAAGTCTGGACTGATCTGTTTCACTTTGGGTGGTAGTTGCTTTCCTTGCTGGATATGTGGGTCTGGCCAACGCTGCTTCTGGGCAGTGGAATTGGGCATGGTGAAGGGCTGGTTGGAAAGTTCTGTACCTCCAGACAGGACTCAGTTTGACTCCTGGAGGTAGAGACAGGACTCAGACATTGCTTTTTGGTCAAAATGTCAACAGCAGCAGCCTTCCTCCCCTTTTCTGGAAGCACTATGGCTTATCTTTGGTGCTCTCTGTTCCATCTCTGATGGCTATTTAAAAATCTTTCCTTTCATGCTTTTCCACAAAAGGATGATCTACATTTCAGCCTTAAATCTGTCCTCAGAGGATGGTTGTCAGCTGTGCTCTGTTCTGCATCTTTATGAGCAATTCTGAATTTTCCACTCTGGCCCTTAGCATCCCAAATGGACCTCACAGCTCACCCTTGAGGACCCCTAGGAGGGGCTTTCTGCCTCCTTAACCCCCCCCCCCCACAGGGCTGAGGTAACTGCACCCCTAAACATCTAAATTCTTGAAAGAAATGCTTTTTTATTTGGTATCTACACTGTGCCCCACATTGAACATATGACTTAGATATAATGACTTGCCCAAACAGTATAGGCCACTAAATGACTTCCTCACAAAGAGACATCCAAATGCTTGTTTGTCTAATATCAAAGACCCTCTGCTGTCCTCCACACTAGGAGTCCATGAGCTCAGAAAGATCAAGGATGAGAGGGCTTTGATTCTGAATTTTGGTCACCCCACTCCCAATCTAGTACTTCTCTTACTTTCTCAGTCTTTTATACCCAGCTCTAAGCCCACAGGAGTGCCCTGTCAGCATCTAAATCAAGGCTTTGTCACCACCCTTAGTTTTAGTTAAATACATTGAACTGGGTCTTTTATTTTCAATGTGGGAAATGAAGAGAAATTAAAAAAGAAATTTTTAAAAAGCATTGAAGGAGTTTGTAAATTTCAATTCTGAACGTTTGGTAAAGCTTAAAGACATGCAGTGGTGTCATATTCTAACCCAGCCACATCTCAGGGATCCTTGCCAATGTGATTCCTTGTCAGTCCTTAGGAAATCGCCCTCTCTCTCCTGTCTCTGCCTCTTCCTCATCTGGAAGGGTTTGGGGCAAGTCCCTCTCACATAACCTACAATAGGGTTCTGGGGATGCATGGATAGGCTTTTGGAGCCTGTGAATTTTCAGAAATTGGATGAAAAATCTATTGAATCTTCATATGTATTTTGTCCTGGGGAGTGGATTTACTGATTTAATAAGATTCACAGAGATGTCAGTGACTTCAAACAGTCTAAGAAGCACTGGAGGTGAACAGGGAACTTCCATGTGAGAATTTTATTTTAAAGCCAAGTGCTAGAACAAGTTTTCCTTTGTCTAAGTGAGCTTGTTTGCTTTTTCCTCCAATAATTAATTTTTTAATGGGTGACACCATTAAAATATTTCCAATTTTTTCCATTTTTATTTTACTGAAAAAATTTTTTTTCCCCTGCTACTGAGAATTGAACCCAGGGTTGCTCTACTACTGAAGTATACCCCCAGCCTTTTTTATTTTGAGACAGGATCTCATTAAGTTGTCCAGGCGCCCTTGAGCTTGTGATCCTCCTACCCTATCCTTTCAAGAAGCTCTGATTACAGGCATGCACTACCCTGCTTAATATAGAAAGGATTCTACCTGAGTCCATTCAACTTAGTGTAAATGATACAGGAAAAGTGGATTAGTTTATCAGTTTTTTTTTCCTCACAACAAAAAATCTTAGCAAGTGTTTCAGCCATAGGAAGTTTCTATAATAGCTATGATGCAGAGTAACAGGGAAGAAAAACAAAGGCTGAAGGACAATTTTACTGAAAATATTCAGATGTCTCTATGGGACAAATGTCCATGGGGTCAAAACATCCTACTTCAGTGTCTCTACCAAGAGAAAGTCTCCAGGTAGGAGGAAGTAAGCCCCTGATAGAGCAGAACGGAGTTGCTATGTGGGCTGTTGTGTCTTCACCAGGCGTGACAGAGTTAATAGGAAAGTGCAGACATCAGCGACTTAGAAAGACCCCTGTGAGCAGTCCTGTTCTTCTCATCACCACATATGACTCATCATGAAGGCATCCTGTCTGTCAGATCTTGTGGCTTCTCTCCATCACTGAATGACTTAGAACACTAGCTCTCACTGTGGGGAAGGTGGCTCCTGGCTGGGGTGGAAGGGACCCTTGGAGCCATTGCCTAGTGTTAGAAACATCTGTGCTACTTAACCTCATGGGCCCCATGTATTTATCTGAATAACAACCAGGAGGATAGTGGGGTGGGGGAGAGAGAAAGAAAGAGAGAGAGAGGTGTATGCTGGAAAGTACATGGGATTTGGAGTCAGTCAACTATGGATCAAATCCAACCCCAGCTATGCCACCTTTGCTACAAGACTCATTTAAATACTGGGGGAAGGGGAAGGGGTGGTTTGCTTGGGCTCTCAAGTTAGGGACATTTCCTCTCTGTTTTTCATCCCTTCCAAAGACTACTCTATTTTCCCATGTAGCACTTATGGCAAGACAGAACTCATAGAAAGGGGCCAGGGACCAAGAATCTAGGTGTGTTAAGCCTGTTTGCCATGGGTTCATTCTTGGTCTAGCCCATGAGTGTTGGTTGGGCTGAAGGCCTCAACGGAATTCAGTTGTTGTTTTTTTTTTTTGTGGTACTGGAGATTGAACTCAGGGGTACTCGACCACTGAGCTACATCCCCAGCCCTATTTTGTGTTTTATTTAGAGAGAGGGTGTCACTGAGTTGCTTAGCACCTTGTCTTTGCTGAGGCTGGCTTTGAACTTGCGATTTCCTGTCTCAGCCTCCCAAAGTGCTGGGATTACAGGCATGCGCCACCGTGCCTGGCTGGAATTCAGTTTTTATATGCCCAGAATTGGTGGTTTTAGGAAGCATCCTTAAAAGATCAGTAATGTTTGTTTACTTGCCTTTTTCTCTTTTTCCCCCCTATCTTGCTAATGCAGATGTGATGGTTTGAACTGTAATAATCACCTAAGAACAGGAGGAAGAAGGATCTCCTTTAGCCATGGCAGAGAGATAAACTAGATCTAGAGGACGGAGGAAATGCCAAATAGCCTTGGATCATCAGTTTCCAGCCTTCTTTTAATTCAGAAAGAAAGAAACTTCCATCTTGTTTAAGTCACTGTTATACTGGGCTTTACTGTCACATCAGCTCTAACTCTAACAAACCCATGGGTCACAAATTTGGGTTCTGGAGTCAGATAGTCTGGATTGAAGTTCCACTTCTGTCATTTTATAGACCTTAATTTGGGCAAATCTCATAATCTCTATAAGCCTCCAGTTTTCTTGTTTGGGAAGTAGAGGTCATTATTGTATTTGTTATATTTATTTATTTTTTTGGTACTGGAGATTAAACTCAGAGGCACTCGACCACTGAGCCACCTCCCCAGCCCTATTTTGTGTTTAGTTGCTTAGCGTCTCGCTGTTGCTGAGGCTGGCTTTGAACTCGCGATTCTCCTGTCTCAGCCTCCCTAAGTGCTGGGATTACAGGCTTGCGCCACCGGACTTATTTGTTATATTTATTAGCATGATATAATGGATATGAAGTGCATGGTACATGTTCAGTACTCAATACATATTTGTTGCTATGTTGTTGTGACTATTACCATACTCCTCCTCCTGCAGCATCTATCACCTTGGAGGACAACCCAGGGGTGGCTACGGGAGGCTAGGAGTCATTTGTTCAGGAGCCCGGATCCTCTATCTCTCAATGTCTTTCCAAAAGAGAAATAGCTCATAAATTTAGAGAAGTCACTGACCCTCCCTTTACACATCTAAAATGGAGCTAATAATATCTCAAAAGCTTATTGGGAAGATCAAGTGAGAAAGTACCTGCAAGCAGCCCGTACAATACACAGAGTATAATTCTTTAAATATTGTTTCCATCCCTTTCACACTGTGGAGATGGATGTAGGGTCCCCCTGACTTCACCTTATGCACTTTTCTCCTAGGCTGAGTAAATTGCAAGTTGACATTGACAGCTTGGTGGCTGCAGTTAGATACAGAGTAGAGGGCCAGTGGCCTTGCCTAGGTAGAGTGGTGCAACCCACTAGAAGATCAGGACTGCAGGCCAGATGGTGGTGGTGGCAGGAAGTCACCCAAGGTCAAGGCTAAAGGTCAGAAGTTTTGAGGAGTGGAGGGAAAATGGACACAGTTTAATAGCAGTATTGGCGACCTTATCGAGAGGGGGTAGGGAAACAAGGACTCTCCTCTACCGTCCTCAGGACATACTGTTTTCTTTGCACCAGATCTAACTTGAGAATTTATCGGGGGAGAGGTGACAGCTGAAGAGTTGTAGATCTACAACATGTTCATCTTCCTTCTTTCCTTCCTTTCTTCCTTCTTTCCTTCCTTCCATCCCTCCCTCCTTCCTTTCCTCCTTTTCTTCCTTTTTTCTTTTCTTCCTTTCTTTTCTTTTCTTTTTCCTCCCCTTTCATACTGGGGATCGAACCCAGAGGCTCTCTACCGCTGGGCTACATCCCCAGCCATTTTTTTTTTCTTTTTTTGGAGACAGGATCTCCCTAGGTTGCTCAGGCTGACTTAGAACTTGCATCTTCCTGCCTCAGCCTCCTGAGTCTGAGATTACAGGCATGGGCCACTGCACTCAGCTTGTAATGCTCATCTTGAAGAGCTGTTTTAGGGCTTTAACTAAATGAGGTGATTTATGTTAAACATGTGGCACATAGTGTATAGTAGCCTTTCTTCAACCTCATCCTCTATCCACACCAGCTGGTCCTCACCTCCTCATGAGTGTGCTGTACCTGGGTACCATCTGTAAGGGCATGGTCCAGGGCCCTCAAGTAGCCCTGTGGGGCTGGATGGTTTCCTGCAGGTTGAGCACAAGCTGTGGAAGGAAGTTGTGAGATACCAAAGCATGGTGAGGACGGAGTGCTAGCTACACCAGTAGCCTAAGCTTCTTTCCTTTGTGCAACATCTGGATGCTTCCCACTGGCCATTCCTTCCAGCACAGCATGGGTGGTGAACAGAAAAGAGGCCCATTCTCTACTCCTTCCTGGATCATCTCTTGAGCAAACACAAAGTCCTTTTGGATAGGCATCCACTTCTTTTTAAAAGTTTTTAATTGAAAAATAAATTTAAATTCCAGAAAGGTATAGAATAAATAACAGTATTTCACTGCTAGGTCTAATAAATGTTAAACCCTGGACACTTGCTCCAGATGTTGTTTTTCAATAAAAGAAAAAGCCACAACTGATAATGCCGAAATCTTCTTTGAATTACTTTCCAATGTCACATGGAGGCAATCTCTGTCATAATTTTAATGTGTACCTCTTTGGTCCATAATTTTTACACTTATTCCATGAATGTGTATCCTATTGAGATCTTATATTTATTTCTTTGCTTTGAAAAGTTATTCATAATATTTCTACTCCTTTGGAAGTTTCTTTGATTTTTTAAACACCTCTATTCCTAAACACCTACCCCTGAAGATGTACACATCCTCCTAAAGATATAGGATTCAGAATGCTTTAACTTTACTGCTATGGTTTAGGATTTTCTTATACAAGTTTTACCCACCATTTGTCATTATTATTATTTTTAGAATCTTTACCTATTTAGATTTACCAAAGTGTGTGTGTATATATCTATACCTATACCTATGTCTATATGTCTATCTCTATTCGTATCTATAGCTTTCTCTAGATGTTAGAACACATTTGTTTCTCACATTCTCCCTTTGTTTTTCTGCAGAAATCCTTTAGTAGTTATTTCAGTGAGAGCTGTGTTCAGTTAACTCGTAATCTTCCTCTGAAAATATCTTTGTTCCTAGTCTCAGATGAGGGCCAGCTGACTTTTTCTCCCCAGAGTGACTTTTTCTCCCCAGAACTTCTAAGATATTATTCTTTTATATTTTTGGCAGCTATTGCTGCCGGTAAGAACACTAGTATCAATCTTATAGACATTTCTTTGAAGATAATCTATCTCTACTCTCTAGTATCTCTAAAAATATTATCAGTTTCCTTGACATTCTGTGGTTTCACAATCATATGTCTAAGTATGTATTTGTTTTTACTTATTCTGTGTACTTTTTCAACCCAAGGTTCACTGGTTTTTCTTAAATCTGGATAATCCTTAACCATCTTCTCTTCAAATATTCCCTTTCATCCTTACTCTTGCTGGTCTCTTTTTCTGCAACACTTATTGATATTGGTATTGGTACTGATATTGATATTGGTACTGATATTGATATTTAACACTTATTGATTCAAGACCATTGAAACATATCCTCCATGTTTCTCAATTTGTTTTTCATATTTTAAAATGTCCCTATTAACCATGTATTGTATTTTAGATGATTTTTTCAGGTCTGTTTTCCAAGTTGACTGACTTTCTTTCTTTCTTTCTTCTTTCCCTCTCTCTCTCTCTCTCTCTTTCTTTCTTTTTACTGCTATGTCATGGGCCATTTAACCAACCTGTTGAGGATATTTAGGGAAAAAGATATTTTGGATGATTACGTTTTTCTTTTTAGAAATTCATTATAGTTCTTTGCAAGCCTAACCTTCCCGTAGTGTTCTGTGCTTACCGTCTAGGTGACATGCTTCTAGTTTTAAGGCATTAAAGATACACCTAAATTCTTTTTCAGAATTCTCCATTACTGGTGACTCCTTGGGAATGAATTCTCCCATTTGCAACACTGCCGATGTTGCTGGTTTCATCTCCTCATGTGCTGGTGAGTTTCTTCTCATCCTCAGCAGGGATCATCTCATACAGAGTCCTGGGCATTTTCTAGGACTCAGGGGCAGCCTGCTGGGCTTGTTTCTGAAGTTGGAATTCTCTTTCCTAAACCAGTTTCTCTTTAAGCTATTGGCTGGGGACTTCTATTCCCAGGAAGGAGCATGTGAATTTGGATTTTATACTTACATTCGTAGAACAAGTGCTCCAATTTCTTTAGTGAACTTTCTTCTTGTTGGCTACCTGCACCCTGAGGTACAACTTCTCTGCTATCACCTTGAGCATGGGGAGGATTTTTTTTTCCCTGATAGAATCATCCTTTCTGAATAATTACTGCCCAGTTTCAGTTCCAAGTGATGAACAGAAACTGTGGTCTTGACTTTGGTCTCTACAGTCTTGTACTAGTCAACTTTCTGTCTCTGTGACAAAATGTTAAAGAAAATCAACTTCAGGGAGGAAAAGATTTATTTTGAATATTTTGAATCATGGTTTCAGAAGGTTTCAGTCCATGGTTGACCAACTCCATTGCTTTGGGCTTGAGGTGAGGCAGAACATCATGTGGGAGAGCATCACTAAGAAGGCTGCTCAGCTCATGTCAGCCAAATAGGAGAGAGAGAGAAAGTGAAGAGGAAGAGGAGGAGGCAGAGGTGGAGGCAGAGGAGGAGGAGGAGGAGAAAGAGGAGGAGGAGGATGAAGAAGAGGAGGAGGATGAAGAAGAAAGAAGAGAAAGAGGAGCCATCACCAGGGACAAGATATTGTCCTTAAGAGCATGCCTCCAAGGACCCATTCCTTCAACTACATCCCACTTCCTACAATTTCCACTGCCTCTCCATAGTTCAGTTAGCTATATATCCATATAATGGGTTAGCCCATGGATGGGGTCAGGACTCTTATGACCAAATTACTTTGCAAAAGCTCCACCTCCTAACATTGCTGCACTGAGGACCCAGTCTTCAACACACAAACAAGCCTTGTGGGGACATTCCAGATCCAAACCATACTAGTGCTATTAAGGCTGCTCTAATGCAGTATTTCTCGCATTTCAGTATGTGCACCATTTGCCTGCGGAACATGTTAAAATGAAGTTTGTGATTTAGTAGTTCTGGGTGTGACCTGAGATTCTGCATTTTTTTTCCCCCATAGATTGAACCCAGGGGCACTTAACCACTGAGCCACATCCCCAGCCCTTTAAAAAATTTTTTTTTTAAATTTTGAGACAGGGTCTCACAAAGTTGCTTAGGGCTTTGCTAGGTTGCTGAAGCTGACTTTGAACTTGTGATCCTCCTGCCTCAGCATCCCAAGCTGCTGGGATTACAGGTGTGTGCCATTGAACCGGGCCAAGATTCTGCATTTCTAACAAAGTCTCAGGAGCACCCCCCAGTGGTGCTGACGCAGGGCCTGTGCGTGGAGCCCCAGAGTTCTCCAGCTCACCCTAGGCAGGTACTCCTGCGTGGCCAGGGGCTCTACTTCCCACTCTCTGTTCAATACTTTGTTTCTGACAGCTGAAAAGTTCCCTCTCTCAAGATCCCTACAATCTTACACTCCGAATTCCATCTCTTCTCAGTTCCAGCAAAACCCCAGTTACCCATTATTTGAATTAGGACAGAGTACGTGTGAATTATAGAAAAGCCCCAAATAACAGAGGCTTAAACAGAGCGTCACAGAGGAGCATTCAGAGTTAGGAAGGCGAAGGTCTGTGTTTCTTACATTTCACTGCTTCGTCATCCTTGATGTGTCAGCTCATGGTTTAAGAAGGGTACAAGAGCTCCAAGCATCATATTCATATTCTGATCGGTAGAAAGAAGGGATAGATTAAGATGAGCCAGTCTTCCAGGAGACTTGCAACTGTTCCACTTCTATCTCACTGGCTGAACCTAGTCACACGCTGGCTTCTGGTTGCAAAAGAGTCTGGGAAATGCAGCGTTTATACTGGGTGGCTGGATGCCTGCTAAAACCTGGGGCTTCCATTGCTAAGGAAGAAGGGAAATGATACACAGCCGTATGCTGTAATCAGAATGTGGTTTTCTAGAATCTTAAGGCATCCACGTTAGCCTTGGATCTAGAAAACAGTGGGGTGGCACAAACCAGCAACCAAGGAACACACACACACACACACACAGACACATATGCGCGCACACACACACATTCCAAGAGGATATTATGCCCTTTGATTAGTCTAATCTTTGCACAGAAGAAAAAAAGATTCTTGACTACCTAGTGATGTGCATAAATGCCAGTATTTCCCCCTAAAGTCTTGAGAAATTTGCCATAAATAGTCAGGCAAGATAAAAGAAAAGAGAGGAACAGAGAGACCCTGGGTAGTGAGAGCAGTGGGAAGTGAGTCAGCAGCAGACATTGTGTGAGTTGAGAGCAAAGCCAGGCTGTGAGGATGGAGAGACCCAGCAGCCCCACAGGTCGGGCAGGAGCTGCTGAAGACCCAGACATTCTCCTGCGCGTGTGCCTGGGTGTGTGCACCGGGGTAAGGCAGAACCAGATGCAGGAGGAGTGAGGTAGGAGCCAGAGAGAGACCTGCTGTGGATGGACCTTTGAGTCTAGGACCTCTGAGACCCAGAGCAGGTTCAAGAGGAGCTGGTCAGTACAAGGCAGAGGTCTAAGGTAAGGTGGGCAGAGAAGGTAATTTTCAGGTAGACACCTATATCAGATTTTCTGCTTAGTACCCAGCACAAAAATGGCCTGTTATGAACATCCCCAGACCACAGTAAATGTTATACTTGGTAACATTACATAATGCCTATTAATAGCTCAGAGAAATTCTGTAGTAAATAACAAAACAACAACTGGTGTTGCCATGTATATATATATGTGTGTGTGTGTGTGTGTGTGTGTGTGTGTATAATTTTTTTAAACTATGAAATACTTTTTTCACAGAAGACCTATTAACTGCCTTTTGCCCTGGTGTTTCTCAGAGCACCCTCTGGAAAAGCCATGCCATAGATAAATAAACCAATTGCCTGGAAGAAGGACTACTATTTTTAGCATTAGATTCAGACAGAAGAAGCCCTGAGGGTACTAAATAAAGAGAACGCTGTGTGATGTAGTGACAAATGTCTTCAACAACCTTAGCCCAAATATAATGATGCAGTTCATGGGACTGTTTCTTGTAATGACATTTTAAAAAATGCTGATGGCATCACACCAAAAACAGTTTAGCAAAAGCAATCCTGCTGGGGCTGGTGTGATGCACTCCAGGTATCTGTGTTTTAGTTGCTCTGGCGGGATCCAGGAATTGGTGTTAGAAAATCTGGAAGAGCGGATGAACTGCTTATCCTTCAAGCAATCTTCTCTGAATAGTGTTATTTCTCAGCGGGGCTCTTATATAAATATTTAGTAGTGGGACATTCAAACTGTACTCCCTAGATGGCTTGAAGGTGTTGTTCTATGTTATCCTTTGAGTACCTCTTCACGTGCCTTCACTGACTATCTAGCTAGTGGGAGCCCTCCATCACTGTCTACCAGTAACACCAGGACTCTCTTCTGAAGTCGCCTTGAGTCCATTCCAGTGTGTAAATGAATAAGCAAACCAGGCCCCCAGAGTCAACTTCATTCAGCATGGCTGAGGTAATGCTCGTGGCTAAGAATGTTTAAGATTGGTATAGCCAGACCCTTGCCATGGCCAAATAAAATCTTGGCAATGTCCCTGAGAATGCCTGGCTTTGAGCAATGCTACTGTCAGGACCCCATCCAAGACAAACTCTATGTTAGTGCCAAGGTAACTGAATGAAGTCACTTGTACTGGGTCATTATTCATAAGTCAGTTAAAACGAGGAATGCCTATCAGAGATAATATATTGAGTTTTAGGACAGTTGACTTGTAGGTTTACTTTCTGGAAATAATTGGCCAGCATGGCAAATTTATTTTCAGGTCACATCTAATTTGAGATAATAAAATGTCATCTCTCTATATAAGAATGTCTATCTTTTTGCTCTGCATGGGGAGATTGGGATTGGCATCCAGTATGTCTAAAAGATCATTAGGAAACAAGTTAGAAAACAGCTAAGGAAAAAAACTGAGAAGACATCTTTAAAATACTTGTCTGTATACTTTTTACAGTCGAAAGCCAAATCCCACTGATGTGGGCCATTATTCCATTTTTCAGAGCTGATTCGAAACTGGTATCAACAGCCCAAGTTCTAAGGAGGGGCCAAGGTCAGAGTCCATGTTGGGTCATTTGATATGCTCCTGGGGTCAAGTGTTATGGTAGAATGGGATAGAATAGCCGTATGTAAAGCCTGCACGCTCCCTGACGTGTAAGAATTTGATATTTTGCTGCAACATAAATTTTATTTGCTGACCATGCAGGCCTGGAGCGGAGAAGGAGACCCCTTACCAACGGCCTCAAACATTTCCATTCTTTCATCATGGAAGTGAGAAGAACCCCCTGCCCCGGTCTGTGTGTGTGTGTGTGTGTGTGTGTGTGTGTGTGTGTGTGAGAGAGAGAGAGAGAGATCTTCTCCCAAAGCCAATACCTGGTACTAGTGAAAGAGCTGAAGAAGTTTAAGAAAACAGACATTTTAGATAAATTAGAGTGAAATAACACACACACACAGCATTTTAGTATATGACAAATATGGTATTGCCAGTTAGAGGGGGAAAGGCTAGATTACTCAATAAATGAGATTGAGTTTATTAAAAATTTAGGAAAAAAGTTGGCTCCCCCTTTTTCCTTCTATAAAAATTAATTCCAGATGGAATAAAGAGCCAAATTTAAAAAGCAACTTCGAAATATTTGAAGAAAATACAGCTGAATATTTTATTAATCTTGGAAGTAGCAAAGAAAACCACAAAGAAAACATTTGTTATATTTGACTACATAAAAATAAAAAACTTCTGTACAAAACAAAAGGCAACAATGAACAAAACCCCAAGACAAATGACAGCCTGGGAGAGAGGATTTGTAACATACAGTAACAGACACAGGATTGATAACTACAAAACAGAGTTTCTAGAAGCTAACAACTAACCAACAAATAACCAAATGGAAAAAATATGCCCAGGATAGAAACAATAAATAATTAAATGGAAAAATATACAGAAAACAGAACCAGATCATTGGTAGTAGAAATAGATAATTTGATTGGTAACCAGGGAACTAAAAGTTAATGAGATTTTTCTAATATCAGATTAATAAAAGTTTGAGAAGGTTTAAAATATCCTATGGGGTGAGGGAAAATCCTGGTGATGTATAACTGACCTCGTCCTTAAGACAGCCACATGGCAGAAGCTATTAAAAATCTCAATGTGCAAATCATCTAAATCCAGGAGCTAACTTTAAAATTTTGGTCTTAGAGGAACCAACAACTTGTACACATGCCCCAAGAGGCATGTGTTGCAATATTATGTGAGGGAAAATTAAAGAACACCTGACATGTTCACCTGCAGAGGGTAGATGCAAATAAACATGGTAAGTTTCTGCATTTTAAAGAGTGAGAAATAAGAGAAACTGCTAGTTGTAGTCATTCACACATAGTGTGATATCATGTAATACAGGTTCACAGGCACATAGGCACAAAATAAAGAATCATAAGAAACACATCTGGTTAATTGTGTGTTTGTGTCTCTCTTGGGGAAGTAGTGAATGGACAGGGGAGGGGGGAGTTTGGTGAAGGGACATTTTCACATTTTCTTCTACCTTTTTCTACATTGTTTAACACACAAGCACATACATATAACAAAGGTCTATATGCATGTATTGCGTCTGTTTTTAAACTTAAAATACAAACATACATGGGTATGTTCTTACATACTTAAACATACACACACACTAGACCGTGGCCTTTTTCAGTGGCTTGGACACCTGAAGTGACAGATTCCATCATTGTTTTATATTATCCACTCATTCACTTAATAAATATTGTTTGAATGCCTACTATGTGCCCAACACAGAAACTAGAGAAAGATTAGAGGAAGCAATTTGTTAAACTATTTCAACAAGGGCTCTGTTCATCTCAGGCTGCCATAACAAAATGATGGCTCACACAACAGAAATGTATGTTCTCATGGTTCTGGAGGCTGGAGGCCTGGTCTGGTCCTGTGTGGGCTCTCTCCCTTGCAGATGGGCTTTGATATATGAATTTGGGGGGGAACACAGACGTTCAGTCCCCAATTATAACATATCTCTAGAGTGTTAAAAATTGGACAAGACAGTGAAATACAATAATTGTGAAATTACAAGGTTAGATCATCACTTGCAGAATGTTTAAAGGAAAATGAATTCTTGACATGCCTTATCTACCTTGAGAATATGGAATGGGCAAGGCAGAGGAGAGGGAGAATAGCTCAGGAAAGAGACTTCTCTGGTGAGAGCTGTTGCACTGTTGTGACTCCCTTCCACGGTGTGTGTGTGTGTGTGCATGTGTGTGTGTGTGTGGTGGAGGAGGGGAAGTAAAAGACACACGTGGCAGATAGAGAGGCCAGACTGCCCTCCCTTGCCACCACAGGCTCCCAGCCTAAAGCAAACTGGAGCTACAGCAGGGTGGAGGACATGCTGTTAAATCAAATTAGAAAGTTTAATTATTGCACAGAAATGGCATTCAAGCCACCACATTGGGACTGTTGTTTGTCACTTCAAGTGACTTAATGTGTTAACCACACAAGACAATTGAAAAGTTGTGCATCTGCCAGAGCTTTTAGTCAGTGGCAGAGAAAGAGTAGCCATGTGGAACCAGGTTTAAAGGGATAATGGGAGACAAAAAACCAAAAAAACAAAAAACTGTGCTTTGATTACATCATAAGTCATGCATGATCAATACCCTGGTTACATATAATTGCTCATCAAGCAAGAGGCAAAGTGTGGAGTCCATGGGAAGGGAGTGGGTATGTGGTGCGGGGCTTCACAGTAGATGACTGTGGCTTTTCCTGTAAATGTGATCCTGGAGCAAGCTAGGACTCAGTCCAGGCCTGGCTGAATTTGCGAATTTGGAGATTCACCAAGACCCCCTGGTGTGCCCCTTGCAGATGCCAAGAGTTTACTATGGTATATTTTGGAAGGTTTTCCACTTTAAAATATCCAGTTAAAATGATGCCTTGGCACCTAAAGGATTAGTCTCCATTTGTCCAGAAAATGAAGCTGTCTTGTTGGAATTTACTGCATAGTGTTCTGGGGACGCATGCATGCCTCTGAAGGCATGGAGAAGGCTTGCAGAAGACCTGCTGACCCTGTTTCTCAACAGAACTTCTCTTTCTTTTTCAAAATTCAGCTCAAAATTCCCTTTGTGGTGCTTTCCCTCTTCCCAAGGCTAGGCTGATTACTTCTTCTTAGATGAACTATCTAATACCTGCTAAAGTATTTGTATTGTTCAGTTTATACATACACACACATATATATACTTATACATATATACTTATCTGCCTCTCCCAGAAGATCTTCAGCTTTCTGAAGTTAACCAATATTGTATATCATCAGTCTTGACATGTATTTTTATATTTCTGAAATTAGGGTAGCTTTTGATGGCAAGCCGTCACATAATTGGAAAAATATTTTCTCAAAATATTTAATACTTTTTTATTTTAGAGGTACATATACTATGTCTCTGTTATGGCTTGGATGTGAGGTGCCCCCCAAAAGCTCACTTGTGAAACAATGCAAGAAGGTTTGGAGGAGAAATGATTGGGTTATAGACTTAACCCTATCAGTGAATTAATCTCTGATGGGATTAACTGAGTGGTGACTTGAGGTAGGTGGTTCATTGGGGGTGTGGCTTTGGGGTACACATTTTGTATCTGGAGAGTGTAGAGTCTTTTTCTCTGCTCTCTGATCACCACGTGAGCTGCTTCCCTCTGCCATACTCTTACACCATGTTCTGCCTCACCTTGAACCCAGAGGAATGGAGCCTGCAAAGATATCTGAAACTGTGAGCCCTTAAATAAACTTTTCCTCCTTTACAATTGTTCTGGTTGAGTCTTTAAGTCACAGCAGTGAAAAGAGCTGACTAATACAGTCTCACGATTGATACTGATTTAGAGTCAGTAAAATGTGGCATATGTAATTCACCACTGTATTCCTATTCACCTGTACATGACCTGGTATGCAGCAGGTACTAACAAATAAATGAAATGAATAGATTCCATGGAGGTAAGTTTTACCAGTAGGCGTCACTTATCTAACTCTGGCAAAGAAGAGCAAAGCAATAGGCGGTAGACTTTTGGAACTGTAAGCAAATTCCTGAATGGTAGGGTGAATGTATTAGTGGGGATGGCCTCAGCTGCTGTAACAACTAGATCCCTAAACTGTATTAACAGCATTAATGGTTCAAACTCAAGTTCATTTCTTGCTAATGTTAGTTGTCAGAGCAGGTACCCTTCTTTGATGGTGGCTGTCCTCAATGTGATGTTTCTGGGATACAGGCTCCTTCTACACTGAGTGCCATCATGTCCTAGGACCTCTTATCTTCCTCCCCATCCAGGCTGAAGGGTATAGAGAGTGTGGAGGAGGCAGGCCCATTTTGAAGTCTTGGTCTGGGAATGACTAGTGTTGCTTCCACCACTTACATTCCACTGGTGAGCACGAGTTGCATACCACATCTAGGTGCAAGTGAGGAAGAGGCGCTGGGAAACATAATCCTTGACTGGATATCCATTTCCCAGCTACAACCCTGAGTGATGCAGAAGGGAGCATATATTCTGGTGAGCTCCTGGCTCACTTTATGTTAGGGAGCCACTGGGCTCTGGCTTATGTCAGGTAGAGTTGTCTGTTTTTTATTGCAAGTTCAAGTTTAGCTTCAATTGACTTTAATGGTAAAAGAGGCAAAACCCCAACTCTGACCACTTTTAGTAGAAATGGAAATAACTTGGTTAGGTAGAGCTGAGCCTAGGAACTTAACTAATGTCAGTCCTCTTTCTCTCTCCTGTCTGCTTTTCCTGTGCTGGTCTTGATTCATAAGCAATGACTCTCCACATGACTGGAAGATAAAGATGACTTACTGGGTCCTCTCAGGCCAGGATCTCAGAAGGAAAGGGTTAGTTAGCTCTTTCTCACAGATCCTCATTAATCTCCCCCCAGAGTACTCTGCATGTCTCTAACCAGGTCATGTGACCACTCTGGGGCTGATGGCTATGTCAGAGAATGGGTGGAGTGCTCTGAATGGAGTGCTGGGCAGCTCAGACAGTCTAGATGAACAAATTCCCTGGAACAAATGGAGGGAGGCGCTTCCTATCAGGAAGGAACGAAGATCAAAGAGTGAAAGTTGTCCTGGCAGCTACCACTGCAGCTTTCTCTCTAGCATCTCTCCTTTGTGGGTCCTGCTCTGCAGTCACCCGAATTTGATGCCATTCCCCAAATATCCCAGATCCCTTCACAGTTCCACGCTGGTCCATCTTTCTGGAATGGTGTTTCCATACCTTTTCCTTGTTCACCCACCAATACCAGCTCACCATCATCTCCCTTGGGAAGCTTTTCCTGACCCTTACTCCCATCACCAAACAGGATTTGCATCCAAAATGACTGAGCTTTGAGGCCACAGCAGAGGCTCAAATAAAAGCAGGCTCTGTGGCTCTGTCACACTGGCTGCATGGTGTCTGAGTGCGCATCTGGGCTGGCCTTGGAGGTGTAAAATGCCATCTGTCCAAAACAAACGCAAGTGCGAGTACCGAGTGCGAGTGCGGGGAAACCCTCATCCCCCTCAAGCAGGGACTGCATGGGGGAGAGGGCTGCGAGGAGTTGGCTGCCCACAAAGCTCCAATTAGCCCCCAAATTATCTCCTGTGTCACGTGTGCAAGGATTTCTAACCAAAATTTGCTGGAAAATGGATTCTCAATGCTTCTGTCTATTTACCTAATACTTAACCCAAGGATAACAACACACATACAAATTTAAAATAAAACACATGTCGGGTTTTTTTAAAATAAAAATTTGAAACAGATGGTCTCTTTTAAGACAAATATTTATTCCCCTGACATTTTTTTTCACTTACATGTTTATATTTTTAAATATAGGCTTTATGCAGAGACCTTAGCGATGTCACGATAATAAAATCCATGTTGTTCATAATTGTCTATTTCCTAGAAATGCAGAGCTGGGAGCAACCTCAAGAAGCTATCTCTGGCATCCCCTCCTCCAGGCAGGCCAACATGCGACCAGCTGAGACCAACTGGTGTTTATTCTGTTTATCTTGGAGCCTTTTGAGGAAAGAAGCTGTAAACTCTTTCTTACTGACTCATGGACTTTCCACTGAGTTGCGGATCTCTGGGCTGGGTGAAGAGTTCCTGGATAGGGCAGAGTTCAGGGCAAAGCTACCCAGGGTGTTTTCTTCCCCAGCATCTCCCTTGTTACCTTCTTGATACACTCCACCCAGTATTTGCAATGCAGCCACTCTGGCTTTGTTACTGTGTGCTGGCACAGGTTCCGTTGTAGCCTCTTTCCATCCTTTGTACCCACCTTTGATAGGGTTAGCTCTCATCTTGGTGAGGGCCATCAAATTTTCTTCCTCTAAGGTAGGTGAGTATTTGAAAGAAGAGAGATACTTGTCACAAACAAGAAGGAGCTATCTTTAGTCTGATGTATCTGAGGAACTTCCTTTAGGAGAAGTAAAGTGACCTTTTCTGTATTCTTGTATCAGTTAGCTTTTGCTCTGCAACAAACCACCCTTTAAATGTACTGAATCAAAATAACAAAATATTATTTCATACTATTTTGCTGTGGGAAGGCTGGGCAGACTGCCTGGTCTGGACTGACTTGGCTGGGGTTGAATGGTCTAAGAAGCTCACATTCATGTCTGGTGTTTGGTCCTATGTCAACTGGAGTGACAGAACACTCAGCCACGTGTTTCTCAGTGTCCAGCAGGCTAGCATGTGTTTGTTCACAGGATGGCAGTTGCAAGCTTCTCGAGAATATCCAAAGGGAGCAAGTCCCAATGTCTAAGTACTTTTCAAATCTCGCTTGTGTTATGTGGGGCATTGTCGCATCAGCCAAAGCAAGTCACAAGGCTAGCACAGAGTCAGAGTAGAAGGGATAGCTGGAGGTCATCTTTGAAATCTTCTTGAAGACAGAAGGGAAATGTCCCCTCTTGGTTCCTATGAAATCCAGATGGCCGGATAAGTTTCTCAGAGAAAGAAAAGCTTGCATTTCCTCTTCCTAAACTTTATTCCAGCTGAGATAAGACTCAGTGATATTCTTCTGTGCTACTCTTCCATGCAATCTCCTTGAGGACAAAAACTTGTATGTCTCTGATTCTCTGCACAGTGCTGAACAATTAGCAGATGTTCGAAGAGTTTCAAATGAATGAATGAATGAAAAATTGTCTTCCTAACAAAGGAGGTATGCTAACTTGATTTGAGTTTGCCTTCACCCTCTTTATTTGCTTAATAACTAAATACATATGAAATAACTGGCCTTAAACTATCCCAGGTAGGGAGTAGTTTGAAAACATAGGTCAGATCAAATCCCCCTCTTGCTTAAATGTCTTCAAAGGTTTTTTTGTTAGTCATAATAAAATCCAGATTCTTTACTATGGCTTCAAAACTCAATATGCTCTGGTCTCCGTACTTCCTGCCCCATCTTCCTATTTCTCTTTACCTCTCTTACCTATTACAGAATGGCCTTCTGTCTTTTCTCAGAACACATACATATGCCACATTTAAGCTCCCTCCCTCTCACTTGGAACTTTTCTACTTGGAATGCCACCCCTTTTTGGCCCTGTTCGTCCGTCACAAGGCTGGCTTCTTCTTTTTACTCAGACTTGTTTAAATGTCATTGTCACTCCTTAAAGAGACCAGTCAACTTTGATCATCTACAGTAAGGTAGCAACTCAGGGGTTCTTTGCCATCAAATCATTTCCACCCTCTGCAAAGCTCTTGACACTCTCCATTGTTGTCCCTGCTTATTTATTTTTTTGCACAGTCTGCCCACATCTCCCACTGTATGTTATTAGTTCTAGAATAGTATCTCATCTGTCCTGTTTGCTATTATCTCTCCAGCATCTAGAACATTCCTTGGCACATAGTATATGCTCAAGAAACATTGGAGGTAATAGAAAACCATTACCTAATCTTTTCTATCTTAATTTCTTATTTCTCATTGTTTTCATGAGCAAACAAAAAAGAAAACCCTCCACTAAATTACTTAGGGGCAATTGAACCTGGTTCCTTCTCTATACTATTTCCCCAAAACTCAAGAACTTACTACCTGATATAGAAACACAAGAAAGAACTGCTAGAGGGTCTCCATTTGCATGGGCCACTTGAGAAAACAAAAGTTCAGGAATAGAAAGTTAAGATCACACAGCAACTATTCTGTGATTTCCTTTTTGGCAACAACATTTATAATGTGACTTTTCCTTAAAAATATTTTAAAAGTTAAAAAAACAATCAAATCAAATGATATTGAAAGACTTAACAATGAAAAGCAATGGTTGCCTGTCCTTCCTGGTCTCCAGTTCTGCTACTGAGAGACATTGCTTTTATCTGTTCCTGTTTTTCAGTTCTAAATAATGTGCTTATGCCATTCTTCTTTGATTTATCAACTTCAGGCATGATCTTCTGCCTTCTGGTTCTGATAGATGAGGATCCAGCTCTCTATAGCTCTCTTTCATGTTGCAGACTTTACTCTGTGTCTGGGCAGCCTAGGTTGTCTGTTGGTGGGTGAGAATGAGGGACTGGAAGGTCAATGGGAGCTCTGGTTTATGGGGGGGTCACTGGGAAGCTTTGGTTAGAGTGAACGAGGGCTGGGCACTGGGATCAAAACACCAGGATATGGGCCCTTCCTTTTTCTGGCCACCACCAATGATCCTTGTTGCCCCTCTTCTCCCTGACGTCACATGTCTTTATGTCCACCCTCCCCTCCTCTCATTTGCTTCTCTCCACTCTGCTCTTTTCTTTCTCTGATGTCCAGGACCTGGCTGCAGAGGCTGCAACTGCTTCTGCCAGCTGCAGTCAGGGAAGGGGTTAAGTGCCTCTCACCAATCTTTGTACAGAGTTTGAATCACTCTCCCACTTCTCATTTTCACCACCTTGTCTGCGGTCTCTGAATTGAACCTTGTCCCAGGTATGGCCAGGTGGGGCTGCTGCAGCCCTTTCTAGAATGTTCTAGGCAGTCAGCACTCCTATTCTGCCACCTGGCTTGCTTTGTTGACTAATTCTAATCTATTGGTTTTAAGTTTTCCAGAAATGGGCTGACATTTTGCCTCTGCTGAGGGACTCCTCCCATTTTCTTTCTTATTAAGGAGATTATATCTTTCAAAAATTAAACTGGATGGGTTCTCATGAAGGAGACAAAGTGAATGCTCATCTGTCATTGGACAATCCTGACTCTTCTTTGACTTAAACTCTTACTGTATGCTGTTCAATTTGTATCTCCATCATTTGTTTTAAAAAAAAACTTATTCTGTAGATTTTTGCTCTGATAAAGTCAGGGTATTCTTAGTCCAGCTGCATTAAGATACATTTTTCTCCACTTGTTCCCGTGCTTCTGTCTTACAGCCCCAGCCCAAGCAGTTGGTCCTAAGTTCTTCTCCCCTCTTTTGCAAATTCTTGCTTATTTTCACATGCTGACCTGCCCACTTGATGCCATCAGCAAGTTCTCTGAGAACCTTTGATCAGAGCAGCAAACTGGGTTTCTTTCATCAAGTCAGAGGCTCCCTGATGGTGGGGTCCACCTTCCTGTCAAATCAGGGACCCCTGAGGCTGTGAATGAGGACTACCTATAAAAGGGCCTGCCTCCTTCATCAGATTGGAGGCAACCTATCCTCCATCTCTTCTTGGACCAGGAGGGTTTTATAGACATATGTGACATGTATATACATTTGCAAGTACAAATAGTGGTGAACATGAGGTTGGAGATGGGACAGTTCAGGAACATAAGCCTGAGGAAAAATAACTGGTGTGGGGGATGATCGGGCCTCAGCTGGCTGTCACTCTTAACCTCGGAGGCACTCTCTTGTATTGTACTAAGGCTTTCCTGACTTGGAGAGCCTAGCTGTTACTTTTCTCCAAAAGCTCTGGCTTCCCTTCAAGAGGGCCTCTACAGCTGGGTGACAGTGCCCGCCTCTAATCCCAGTATCTTGGGAGGCTGAGGCAAGAGGATCATGAGTTCAAAGCCAGCCTTAGCACCTTAGCAAGGCCCTAAGCAACTTAGTGAGATTCTGCCTCAAAACAAAATATAAAAAGGGGTGGGAGATGTGGCCAGTGGTTAAACACCCTTGGGTTCAATTCCCAGTACCAAAAACAAAACGAAAAACAAAAATAAAAACAACCCCCCCCCCCAAATAAAAGAGGGTTTCTATAAGTCAGGTGTGACAGCACATACCTGTAATCCCAGCGGCTTGGGAGGCTGAGGCAGGAGGATCACAAGTTCAAAGTCAGCCTCAGAAACTTAGTGAGGCCATGAGCAACAGAGATCCTATCTTAAAATAAAAAATGGACTAGCATGTGGTTCAGTGGTTCAGTGCCCCTGGGTTCAATCTCCTCTGGTACCAAAAAAAAAAAAAAGGTCTCTATAGGTGAATGAGCCAACCAGAGACCTCTGATCACACGAAACAAATCTATAGCCCTAAGAACAACAATAACTAGGGGACCAGAAAAATGGAAGTGCTAGTTTCATTGGGCTCAAGAAGGGCTCATGTATTTGAATCATTTGTCCCATTCTTTCACAGCATTACCAATATCTAACTTGAATTAAATCCAACTTTACTGGAAGTTGTACATGGAAACTCAGGTATGGGTACATGACCTTATGAGTAATAACACTGCTATGGGTAAGGAAAGGCTGGAGCCGTGACTGACTTCAAGATCAATAATTCAAAAATGGGAAAAACTCAAATGAGCAACAATGGCAAATAAACTAAGGTAGTGATGTCACAAATATATTATAGAATGACATGTAACCGTTAACATTCCTTTTTGTGAAATACTTTTATGAGAAACCTATAAAACTTTCTGTGTGGTATAATTGCATTTTAATTAAAAATCTGATATGCAGCTTCTCGTCTACTTCCATGGGGCTATGTCTTGATAAACCCATCATAAGTCAAAAATGCATTTAATCCACCTGCCTACTGAGTCTCATAGCTCTTGGTACAGCACATGGTACAGGAGAGTTTTTTACCTTTATGATGCTTGGCTGACTGGGAACTGTGGCTTGCTGTTGCTATCCAGTCTTGTGAGAAGATGGCACTGCATATCATTAGCCTGGAAAAAGATTAAAATTCAAAATTTTAAGTACTCTTTCTACTAAATGCATATTATTCATGCATTTCATAAAAGTGAAAAATATAATAAATTGAAGTATTGTAAGTCAAGGACCATTTTTCTCTATTCTATACTTTCATTTGGTGGGGAGGACAAACATCCGAACCTAGTAAGATAAGCTGTCCGTTTATATTCTGGATTTTCTGTTTTCATCATGAATGAAGCATTATTATTTTTCAACGATTTTTCCCCAGAAAATAGCATATAGTATATGTAGAGTATTCACCAGAGCTTGCATATTCCAATCCTTATAGAATTCAGAAAGGCAATGAAAATGAGTGGACTGGATATAAGAAAAATCAACTGCCAGAAATGTAATCAAGCTTTCTTTCATTTCTACTTGACTGTGGCTTAAGCACATTTAATATAAACATATACGATATTGGAGATTATATATTAAGTTTGAAACTGAAAAACCTAACATTTGAAAAAATAGAAATATGTAATTATTAATTTTTTTCTTTCATACCTCGTTACTTCTTTGCTTTAGAACCAGAAATATGACACTTTTTCTTTGGCCCCAACATGTCAATGTTGAGTCTTGCATTTCATATTGTGAAGTGCTGTATAGAATTCAACCTTGAATCTTTTAACTGAGAGCAATAGTTTTATTTAGTTTCATAATGGAAAACAGCTGTTCATGGCTGAGCATGGATAGAATCTTTGTATGATGGTTTTTATATTTAGGGTAACCACTCCTGAGATATTTGTAGAATTCTGGCATTCTAACATTGTGGATTTTAGTTCTTAGGACTAAATTGTGGTTCAAACATTCCATTCGTGGCACAAAGTTAATTGAGAAAGACAAATTTTAAAAGTTCCATGTATGCACAATATTAATTGAGAAAGATGAATTTTCATAAAATTAGAATAATTTTTAGAACTCTGTCTTTAACTCCCCAATTTGTGGAGAACAGTTGAAATGATCTCTTTCATTTCTGAAAATTGATTTCAGCATAGGAAAGTGGGCCAGATTATTCTTCACCAAATGAGTTTCCCTAAGATAAAATTCCACTAAAAATGAACAAATTGAATAGCTCACTTGTATTTTCCTGAAGATTTTTACAGAGAAGCACCCAAAAGCATTGGATGGCTTGTGATATTTATTGAAAAGGTTAATCTGGGATCCAATATTTGCTGGTTGGGATGAGTATTTTTGTTGGCTGATATGAACATGTTACTAATATTTCCACTGTTCTCCCCATCCCACAAACAAGAGATCCCAACATTATTCACTATCTTTCATTTATTAGAACAGCTATTGCTTATCTAGTTCATCAAATAAAGCATTGAACTCTATTCTTTGGGCCATTGGGAGTGTCTCCAGAGGCCTATAATATGTTCTATTTTAACTTTTTAGCACTTCTTGGCAAATTATTTAGTTTCCATGATTGTGTGAAATTTGCCACCTTGGATTTAAGTTTTATAACAGGGTCAGTGTTAATGCTGACCATCTCGGGAGCTCTGTTTCATAGCCAAGCTTACTAATTTTAACCTGTCGGTTTTAAATTTTTCAAGACTTCTCAACACACAAAGCTAAGTCATTTCCTGAAATTGTGCCTCTGATGGACACCATGCCCCAAAGTTCTCCAATCGCATTGAAGTCTCTTTGGAACCATAAATAAATATAACTGACTGGGTGGTATTATTTAAACTGGGCTCTCTATAAGCTTCACTAGGAAATGCCACAAATGATTGAACTTTTTCACACAATCTGTCCTGTAAGTCCTCAGCCATGTCGTCATCTCATTGAGCAACACCGTTTCTGTTTAGTCTTCCATTTGCAAATACTTGTTTTTGTTCAAGGCAGGAATTTCTGTCCTTAGTAGATATTCTTTTATGAATTCGCCATTCATAAGAGGTTGAAATGCCTGAGTGATATTTTCACCTTCTCCATAACTTCATTTCACGGTTGCATCACTTGTTTTATTTGCACTGAAAAAGAAAACACACTGGAGCTGGGCGCAGTGGCGCAAGCCTGTAATCTCAGCACTTAGGGAGGCTGACACAGGAGAATCGCGAGTTCAAAGCCAGCCTCAGCAACAGCAAGGCGCTAAGCAACTCAGTGAGACCCTGTCCCTACATAAAACACAAAATAGAGCTGGGGATGTGGCTGAGTGGTCGAGTGCCCCTGAGTTCAATCTCCAGTACCACAAAAAAAAAAAAAGAAAGAAAGAAAAGAAAACACATTGGAACATCAGTCCTTTATTTTAGGTCATTAAGTTTCCATATTCCAGTCATGGCCTCTTTGGTTAGACTCTTTTGATAAGCATACGTTTCTTTTGCATGTCAAACTTGGAAGATTGTTTTCAACTGATGCACATAAAAAATATATTTTCCACATAGCCGGCGCGGTGACTCACGCTTGTAATCTCAGCACTTAGGGAGGCTGAGACAGGAGAGTAGCAAGTTCAAAGCCAGCCTCAGCAATGGCGAGGCACTAAGCAACTCAGTGAGACCCTGTCTCTACATAAAACACAAAATAGGGCTGGGGATGTGGCTCAGTGGTCGAGTGCCCCTGAGTTCAATCCCCGGTACCAAAAAAAAAAAAAAAAAAAAAAACACCAAAATATATTTTCCACATTTCTTTGCAAACATGCAAACACACAGCCCTCTTTAGCACTTCTTGGTTTCCTCTCTTTTGATTGAGCTTGCGCGCATGCCCACACACATATATAGATTATAACTATAACTTCAAAAGGCATGCACATATGCACACACATACATATATGAGGTTACTTGCTTCTTTTTTTTTTAATATTTTTTTATTTTCTTAGTTGTAGATGAACAGAATATCTTTATTTTATTTTTATGTGGTGCTGAGGATCGAACCCAGTGCTTCACGCATGCTAGGCAAGCGCGCTACCACTGTGCCACAATCCCAGCCCCTGAGGTTACTTGCTTCTTAAATTTATTAAAGATAAACATAGTTCAGGATGATGATTGATAAATACTGACCCTCAGACTCAGTGATGGGTAAAGAATAGGAAATGGTGGGGTGTATGGCAATATGGAAAATTGCTCAGTTTTAGTGAACTCATTCCCTGGTAAAATGTGATTCCATACTAGAGATTCTAAATTTCTAAAACTTTTGTATAATGTATATATAAAAAAGTGGTTGTATTTCAAGCATGTGGCTTGAAAAATTTTCATAAATAGAACATGGTGGAATAGCCTGCCCCTAGATCAAGAAACAGAACAGTATCAAGATCCATAGGGCTCCCTCACACTCCCTTCTAGTTGAGATCTTTTACTTTTTTAAAATTAGAGCATGTGGATTCCTATGTGAACTGTTCAATTCCTCCTAAATTTTGTTGAGTAATTCAAAACACTAAAAAACAAAACAAAATAAAACAAAACCACTGTGTTTTGTTGGACTCCCAGGCCAGAGTCAGCCCAGAGGACTCCGGTTGAAACCTTGGGTGTCCGTGCTTTTCTCAGTGTCTGGCAGCTCACACCATGCTTCCCCTCTAGGGGGGTGGGCTTTGTGCTTCATGATCCCAACCATGGCTGACTGGTGTCATTCTCTGGGACTTAGGAAGCAGGACACTGGAATACTCTTCAGCCAGTGATGGTGTTGAAGGTGGTGCTGCTGTGGCCTCAGGGCTGGAGCAGGTCCTATTCTACCTTGTCAGTGACAGCAGAGAAAACTTGAGTCTGCAGAGAAAAATGCAGCAGATGTGCAGAGAGCAGACAGATCTAACATACAGTGAGAGGGACTGAGGGGGCCAGAGAAGCTACCTTGGCTCTCTAAGAGTTTTCCAATTTCCAGTCCTTGGTTGCAGATCCTCCTGAGGCCAGTATACACTAGGGACTGTGGAGCAAAATTAAGCTGTTAATACTTTTCGAAGAATTCAGGAGGAGCAATCAGGTGTGTTAACCATTGGTGAGAGCCAATGACTGGCACTGAAGTGGGCAGGGGTCTTTCCATGAAAAGAGTCTGTCCACATAGAGCTAACCTCTAAGCCAGTGAGCTGAAGTAAGGGGTGAGCAGAAGATGGAAGTTCCCTCAGGTAAGCTCATAGCAGGGTTCTTGTTTAAGGAATGATAGAGATTGGATGATTATTCTCAATCCTTCACTCTCTCCCTATAATGGAATTACAGATTAGTGCCTTTTGCCATATAGCTTTGCACCCTACTGGAATATGTGAAAAATAAAAAAATCCCATCTCTTCAACTGTGGGTGAGGTCAGTTGACTTCCTTTGGCCAATGGAATATAGATAAACTTGACAATGGGTTAGTTCTGAGGTGAGGTCTTCAGAATTATGGAAAGTTTCCACTAGACACCAACTCCTCTTTTGGGGGGGGGGTTCTAGAGCTTGAAGCCAGAAAGCTACATCCTCAGCTCTTTTTATTTTTTTTTAAAAATTTGAGACAGTGTCTCTCTAAGTTGCCCAGGCTGGCCTCAAATTTGCTACCCTCTTGCTTCAGCCTCCTGGGTTGCTGGGATTACTGGATGTGCCACCATACCCAGCTCCACTAGCCTTTTCTTATATTCTTAACCACAATGAGAAGATTCTGCTCCAGGAAGTTACTGGTCGCAGAAATGCATGGAACTGGTCTGTACTTAACCCAGTGCTTGAATCAGAGCCCCTCAACCAGATCCGCAGGTGGTGAATGGGAAAAATAAAGGTTTGTTTTTATAGGCCACTAAGACTTTGGGATTGTTTATTACTTAGTAACGGCTGACTGATACAGAGTAAAATTGAATCCTAGAAAAAATGTACAACTAGGAGCCAAGGAGCCTGATAGTACCCAAATGGGCCCAGCTTGGAAAAGGGGAGGGGAGAGTCAGACTCAGAGGCAACATGAGTAGTCATGTGGATTCTTAGAGGTCAAACCAGAGGGCACCAGACCCATGTATGATTGGAAGAGGGAAATGAGAGTGGTCTGGGGGAAATACCTGTCACCTCATTGATCATCTGGCTTGAAGGGAAAATCAGGAGGAACACAGGAGCCAAGCAATTGTAACTGAGCTGGTGACATTATTTTAAGCCATTGTGTCTGCTTGAGCTTTATACACTCCTCAGGTTGGTCAGCACTGACCCAGAAGCTGGGCACAGTGGTAGATCTGGTTGTGAGGGTCCTGGGAAAGCACAAGCAGGAAAAATGAGATGGAGAATATACAACCTCAGCTCCCAAATGCACCCAGGTGTCTCTGTGTGCAGGTGTGCATGTGATGGTTTATCTCTTATAAATCTGTGTTCATTTACAGCTCAACCCAGGATGGGTTCAAAGCTGGGGGACTGATACATTTTGTGACCCTTTTGCTTGCTTTCTGTGACCCTGCAGTCTTGAACGAAGTCTGCAGAACCAGAGACCCCTTAGAACAGCTAGCTGAGCAAGGCATAATGTGGTGGCCAGTGGCTTATGGCCCCCAGTGGGGGATGCTGGGCAGGAGCACAGACAGAGGGTGTTTCTGATTTTCTGTCTTGAAATTCCTTCCCCCAGGGGCTTCCAAGCTCAGGAAGCTCTTGTCATCTCCTAATTGAGGCAGATGAGGATGCACGTTCTGTTGGGAGGCATTTCCACTTAATCAAGGCCAGCCATATCCACGCTCTAGGATTAGGCAGAGAGCTGCAGATCTGTGCAGTTACTCGGGCAGCCTGTTTTCTGTCTTCGCTACCTTGTTATCTGGCCCTTCTCTGAATTCCTGTAGCTTTTCCAGGACTTAAACAATGAGATTAACAGCTATTATTGTTTGAATGCCTACCATATGCTAGGCTCTCTTGTGTATGTTTTACAAATAATATTGATAACAACAATAGCAAAGATAACTAATATTTATTAAGCATTTACTATGTGCCAGGCACCGTGCCAAGCTCAGTCCATGTATTAACTCATTGTGAATCTGTACAATGAGGCAACATGGGCCTCATTATTTTTACATACAAATAATAAATTGTAGAGTTAGGATTTGGATGTAGATTGGTCTGACTCCAGGGCCTCTGCTGTTTTCATTTGTGACGTGCATTTGCTTGGTCTTGCTCTCAAGCCAAGCCAGGGCACTGTTACCTGAGTTAGACTGGGACAGATGCAAAGGGCTGGGCCAAGGAATTAGAGCAGAAGGATGAACACAGTGTGATGACTCCCCCCGCCCCAAGAAGTTCGGTAAGTAGCTGAGCACGGTGGCACACGTCTATAATCCCAGCGGAGGCTCGAGAGGCTGAGGCAGGAGGATCTCGAATTCAAAGCCAGTGTCAGCAACGGAGAGGCACTAAGCAACTCAGTGAGACCTCATATCTAAATAAAATACAAAATAGGGCTGGGGCTGTGGCTCAGTGGTTGAGTGCCCCTGAGTTCAATCCCCAGTCACAACTCCTGCTAAAAAAAAATGTTGTTCCGTAAGTAGTTCATAATGGGAACAGGATAGGATCCAACAGGAAGCACAATGAAGTCCTGAAAAGCAAGATGAGCAGAGAAATGGATGACCCAGAAGCCTTCAGATGTCCTGGAAGGCAGTGGGGCTGTGCATGGTGTAGAAAGCCTGTCAGCAGGGAACAGACCCTGGGTATTGGACAGGGGTTCAAGGGCAGAACAGCAGATCCTGGAGCAAATAGAGCTGGCCAGAGCACAGTTCACAGTTGTGGCTCTGCCCTTTACAACTTACCTCCTGTGAGCTTCAGTTTCTTTATCTGTGGAATGGGGATGCCAATATTAACTCCTTTGTAGGGTAGAAATAATGACCAAGATAAGCATGAAGCACCCTCAGCGATGCCCAGTGCTTAGGAAAATGCTTGATGAGCAGATTGCTATACTTTCAAGACACAGTCTCAGGCACAGGGACCAGGTTATTATCACAGGAAGCCAAATAAAGTGTCCAAGGAGCAGCATCCTAAAATTCCTTCTGAGATCAGTATTTGTTAGAGACCGAAGTGGGTTAAGTGACCTCAGTCTCATATAGAAGGGTAGCTAAACCAAGATAAACAAGCAGGTACTGCTGTTTTATAGATGAGTTCTAGAATTCTGACCTTGTAGAGCTGAAAGTCTCTTATTCAGGGCTTTGACTTCTGGGCTGATGCCTTTTCAATGACAGGGTGCTACTGGCAAATAAGCACTTGACAAAATATAGATAACCACGTCCATGGCACATGCGCTGCAGTAATTTTAAAACATTTGTGCACATTCTTTGACATTCCTCTCATCAAAGGGTAGCATTGAATTACTCTCTCCTTGAACATGAATCAGCCTTGTTTCTCATGAAGAAAATGTGATCAAAATGGTCTTCTAAGATGGTTAGAAAGGGTGAGACGGCTGCTGCTCATCTCTCTCTCTCAGGATGCTTGCCCTTGGAACAAGTCACCATGTTAGGAAGGAATTCAGTCTACTAGAGGAGCCACGTGAAGTTTGAACTAACAGCTACAGCTAAGTCCCAACTGACAGAGTCACTTGCCAGACAAATGAATGAGTGAAACCAGATGATTTGGTCCAGCATTCAAGCTGTGCCAGCTGACACCAACTGACATAGGGATGAGCTGTCCCCAGCAAGCCCTGCCTAAATGGATGTTTCTGAGCAAAATAAATGCTGTTGTTTTAAGCTCTTAAGTTGTGGGGTGGTTTGTTATGCAGCAAGAAACAAATGGAACATGCACATACAGGGCCAAGCACAGAAGAGAAGCAGCCAGGCATAGTTTTAAGAGCTCGTGTTCTGGAGTCAGCTGCTTAATTCTCAAATTTTGGCTCTGTTGGTGAGTGTCACAAGCTCTTTAGACTGTTTTGTCCTCTGGAAGATGGTGATAATCACCATATTAAATTTATGGATGTTGCATTAATTTGCCAGACAGTCAGCAAAATATCACAGACTGGGTGGCTTAAACAGCAGAAATTCATTCAGTATGGAAACTGAAAGTTCAAGATCAAGATGTCAAGTCCAAGATCAAGATGGTTTTTTCTTTCCCAGGACTCTTTCCTTGGCTTGCAGATGGCCTCCCCCTTGCTGTGTGTCTTTTCTCTCTGTATGTGTGTCTGCATCCATATTTCTTCTTCTTATAAGGACATCAACCATACTGGATCAGAGCCTACCCTTATTAGGGCCTCATTCTAACCTAATCACATCTTTAAAGATCTTATCTTCAAATACAATTACATTCCAGGGGTATTGAGGGTTTAGGACTTTAATGTGAATTTTGGAAGGAACACCATGTAGACTGTAATGGCTAATAGCCATTAAAATAAGGCAAAATGAATACAAATAATATGTTAGTGGTGAACCCTAGGTAAATGTTTCATAAACAATTGCTATTTTATATATGTATGTGACATCTATATGGTTATACCTGACACATGCAGAAAAGAGTTACCACCACCCTGTATGCCATAGTGGAAATCCCATTTTCCTCTCACCTTGATGATGAGAGAAGGCCAGTGCTCTGTGAAGCATGGTATGTCTCTCTGGTCTCCAGCCTGGCCCCCTGCTTTGAGATGGTGGCAACACAAAGGGGCTGAGCAGTCCCCTCTAAAGGGAGGAAACAGTTTTATTTCCTGACTCTCCAGAGACATCTGTTTCATTTGTGGGCCCCTCAAAACACACTCCTCAAGCCTGGGAGAAGGGATCCCAGGTGAGGGCAGGCCTGCAATGGTGTGGAAACCAGAAGCTGCTGTCTGAAGGGGCCTGAGTACTCCAGAATTGACCCTTGGAGTGGTTCCCACTGGAGGCAATTTGGAAAAGGTATTTTAGACAGAAAGTCCAGATTCAGAAAACCTTTCTGCCAAGTCCTTTGTTTTCCTAATGTTGCCACAGTGTCTGGAGCTGAATTTTTAAAATGGCATTTTCCTGGAAAGGAATTTTTGGTCTTTTTTTTGGAAATGTCTCATGTAAAACAAGATCACCAGTGGGCTGTTGGGTCTGATCTCCTGGGGGCAAGTTTGGGAAATGGCAGGTGGGGGAGAGACACTTGGGGTGAGATAAGGAACAAAAACAGTTGGATGGAGAGCAGGACATGACAAAGGGGCCAACGTTCCCAAGTTAGAAATAGACTTAGGGCTCAGATTCATTCCAAGGAGGTCAGGCATCTTGGAGGGCGGGGGGAGGGAAGGGGTCCTGGCATGAGTCTGTGGGAATATCCTGAGAGCCCTTGACATATGGCTCACAGTCTCCATTCGTCACAGAAGGCCTGCCATTTCCTTCATGTCCTGGTCTTGCGGATGTGGGATGGCAGAACCATACAACAGGGGCTACGTCTCCACCATCAGATTGAACTTTCTTTCTAAAGAGAGGGGTTAGGTACATTCCTCCTAGAAGCTCCAAGAAGATTGAGCTGTGTCTTCCCATCCAATCAGAGGGTTCTCAATGGCAGGGACCCTGTCCCTCTTCCATCTGAGTATCCCTAGAGCTGGAGACTTCAACCCCTTCCTTCCCTGTTTTGCTGAAACAGAGAAGGGCCTGGTTTATAGGTCTGTCTGACCCAGTGACCTGCTCCCAATCTTGCCTCTCCTCCCTTGTAAGTAGCATAGGCAAGACATGCTGACCAAAAGTCCTCCCACAAGCTGCCTTGTTTCCACCTCCCTCCAGGCCCAGGGCCAGGGCAGTAACTGTGGCCAAGTGGAATTGCTGTGGCAAGAAGGTTCTTGGAAGCTATTTGTGGAGCTGGCTTCCATCCTCTGGGCTTTGCTGTTAGTCTTCTGTCTTTTTCTCCTGCCCTGTCCTGGCCTCTCCTCCCCAGCCTCAGGTCTCCTGGGTCTACAGTGACTCTGGGACTCCAAATGAGGTAAGAGCCCAAAGCAGGAGAATGGGCATCTGAATCCAAGCCACTTGAGAAATGGTTTTATCTATGTTCTTGTCTCTCATGTGCCAGGCTCTGCTTTAGGTACCGGGTATACAGTGGTGAACAGCACAGATGTGGGGCTAAATGTCTGATACGCTGATATGTGGACAATAGTCTCATTGAGTGGTCATATCAATTCTGCTTTAAACCTTCATGCTTTTGGAACTTTCCCTGTCTCCTAAGGCAACTGTATCAATTTGGGAAAGCTTTGAAAGTCAAAAAAGTTCCTCTGTTGATTGGGTAAACATAATTCCCTTCTGTAGCTTCCACTCATCGTCACAACCTGCTTTCAGATCTACCCAGGATAAGTTCTTTCTCTTTTTCCCGAAGATCTCTATGATGGTGGATGTTGTGGTTTGGGTCTGGAATGTCTTCCCAAAAGCTCACGTGTTAAAGGCATGATTCCCCAATATAGCAAGTTTCAGAGGTGACACTTTTAGGTAATGATTGAATTGCTTTCTATTATTTTGGCTAGTTTACCTTTTTCTATTACTATTTTAAAAGTCACATGCATTTGGAATTCCTTTTAATCCTTTACTTTTTTTAACATGCTATGAATGCTATCCATTTTGAACTGTTTTGATTCATAACACTCTGACACCAAATGGGTGGTTTTTCCTCCACACTAACAGCCATTCCCAACTCTATGGACACTAACTGGTGTCCAAGTTTAAGGGCTCAGTCCCAGAAGACTGCACTTATTGCTGATCCAGTCACAATACTGGGTGTCTAATGTACCCACACTTCAATCTTACTTGGTTACAAAGTTGGGGTTGCCATCACCCCATTAATTTGTTGGAATAACTCATAGAACATGGGAAGACATGTGACTTACTATAACTTTTTTTGTATGAAGGAAACACATGTGATCAGATGAAGAGTTACATAGGGTGGGATCTGGCAGCGTTCCAAGCCAAGAGCTTCTGTCCCTGTGAGGTTGGGGTATGTTACCCTCTCTGCACTTGGATGGGCTTGGCAACGCTGAAACTCTCTGAACTCCTTTGTTTATGGATTTTTTTTTATGGAGGCTCCTTTATGTAAGTAAGTTTAAGTCATTGGCTGTGGGGAATAGAAATTAACTCTCCGCCCCTCTCCCCTCCCTGGAGTTTGGGGGTGTGGAGCTGAAAGCCCACACCTCTAACTACACTTTGGTCTTTCAGGAGACCTGACATCCGAAAGCTCTCCAGAGGCCCCCAGCCACTGGTCATCTTGTTAACATACATCACATTCACCACTCAGGAGATTCCAAGGGTTTTAGGAGCTGTGTGCCAGGAACCAGAGACAAAGATCAAACATTTTTTTAATATATTATATCATACTGTGCAATTTAGGATTACATTTGGCTGCACATAATAGAAAACAATGGATTAAACATCTAGGGGGTTATTTTGGAGCAAGAAGGCCAGAGTTAAGAAGTCAGAGCTAGCACACATCTTTATCTTCAAGCACAGGTTTTTTTTTTTCCTCCTTTTCTTTCATCCTTAGTGTGTGACTTTGTTTTTTGTTCATGGTCACACGGTTCTTCTGCTCCTCCAAGCCTTTTGTCCTTATTCCATGTAGGAAGACGAGAAAAGGGCGATGGCTAAGGGACAAAGCACTCTTCCCAGAAGCTCACGAGTAGGCTTCTGTTTGTCTCTCGCTGACTGAAACTGCAGCACATTGCTATCCCTGTGGGAAGGCAAGTATTTTTACCTGAGCACATTGCTTACCTGTGGAAAATCAAGGTTCTATTATAATTGTGTCAGCCACCACACGTATGTATCATTCATGCATATTACTGTAAGAATTTTACAATTATTCAGCATCGGTAGACACTTAGAATGCTCTAATTCTAACCACTCCCTCTCTGGTTTCATGTTTCTTTCTAGATTTATCTGTTTCTTCACTGACCATTGATTCTTCCATCCCATGTCTTCCTCTCAGCTCAGTTTCCTTCTGTAAGTGATGTATGTATTCTTTTGTCTTTTTTTGAAGATGTGATATGTTTTGAAAAGCCTCTACTCTGGAGTGACAGTAGAGCTTGGCTTGATATTCTACTATTTATAGTAGAGTTCCTTCAGCCCAGAGAAATTACCCTTGTGGTTGCCATTGTAATGCCAATCTCCTGTCTGTTTTTTTTCCTTTGGTGATCTCTCTTTTCTTCCTGGTGTTTTTTTCTCAGTGAATGATGTTTTATAGTTTCTAAAATTAGCCTAGATATAATTTTTTACATGTCTTGTTCATGTAGTGGTGTGAAGGTATTTTTAAAGATGTAATTAACATTCATATTGGCAGAGTTTACTTAACTGGGTTACACATTCACATGGTGGATGGGCCTCATCCAGTCAGTTGAAGGCCTCAGTAGAGAAAGATGGAATTCTGCCTCCAGACTGCCTTTGGACTTGAGTGGTAACATCAGCTCTCCCCTGGGTCCCCAGCTTACTGGTCTGTGCTAAAGATTTAAACCTGCCAGACCCCACAATAATGACATGAGCTAATTTTTAAAAGTCTCTCCTATTGATTCTACTTCCCTGGAGTACCCTGATCAATACACCAGGTAAACAATGGTAATTTGTAGAACACACTTGTGTTTGGTACTGATTTGAGGTTTTGTTTCTCAGGGGTGATTCTGTTTTCTTATCTGCAATTCTGGAAATAGACAAGTATCACTGGGGCTTCGCTGGGTTCATGAATGCAGCTCATAAATTGTTTCATAACTTGAAGCAACTGTCCTCCCAGGGTGTCTACTTGATGCTTCCAGATTCTCCATCTTTAGCTCTTTTTTTTAGAATATTTTTTTAGTTGTAGGCAGACACAATAACTTTATTTTTATTTATTTATTTTTATATGGTGCTGAGAATCAAACCCAGTGCCTCACCAATGCTAGGTAAGTGCTCTACCACTGAGCCACTAACCCAGCCCCCCATCTTTAGCTCTATGTGGATACCAACACTCCACCACTAGCCATATCTATTTGGTAAATATCTTCTTGGACCATCAAAACATCAGCTGAAGTTTTTCACTCTAACTAGAAGTTCCTTCTTTTTATTTCTTACATATAAAGGCTCTACTTTATTTTTATAAGCTCAACTATTTCTGTAAACACATATATATAATATATATTATATATATAACATATTATATATATAATATATATATTATTATATATATATTGCTACATATTACCAGTATTTTTATGGGTTTGCAGAGGAAGTAGAAACTCATGTTATCTCAGTCTTCCTTGTTCTGGAAACTTAAAACTGAATAGCCCTTCCTGTTGTTGAAGAATGTCTTAGGTGTTTGTTCCTTCTAAGTCTTCTCAGTTGACCCTCACACAATGTGGTGTCTCATCGTTCTACTTCTCTTCTGCCATTCCAGTTTGCTCATGTCCTTCTTATAGAGCAGGACTCCAGCCGGAGCTGGGTTCTCTGCTATAGCTCCACCAGGGTCAGAGGCCGTTGTCAATCCATGATCTGGATCTTCACTCCCCTCCAGAGATTTGAGTTCCCAGGAACTCTTTGAGCAAAGACATCACTATACGGGTAAAGAGTGTGCTTCCCAAACCTACGGGGCATGGAAAAGAAAAGAACTGTTAAGAGAGGCTAGGAGGGCGTCAAAGGGTAAATAAGATTGGGGGGAGTTCAGGCAACTGGGTTGTGGTTGTGCAGCCCTTTCTCAGGATCAGTGACTTAAGGCAGGAAGCTGCAGGAGTCTGCCTCAGTGTTTTGTTAATTATTTAGGCTATTCTTTGCTTTTGATCTACTCCCCTCCCTGTCTCGCCCTGCCCCTGGCTGAGAATTTTCTTTTGTTTAGACTGTCTTGCAAGCACCTCGACTCCATGAGAAAACTTGGTGTTTTTTATTTGGTATTCTGTTGTGATAAGCTTGGATTTTATAACTTTAGGTCTTTTGTAGAAAGCTGGGAGCAGGGACCTGTACCCTAATGGAGATAGTTGCTAAGTGATCATTTGTGTACTGTAGATCAAGAGTCATACCAGTTATCGCCTCCAAAAGGGAGGAGGAGGGAGAGTACAGGTAGAAAAACACCTGCCATGTGACCTTTTCCAAATCCTTAATCTCTCTGAGTCTTGATTTCTCTATCTGTGGAGAGGAAGTGTTTGACTTTGATGCACACCTCTGCCTCAGATGATCTGAGCTTTGATTCTTCTGAAAGATGGTGGCATGGGGTCATGCTCCTGGGACCATGCTGCATCTCTTTCTTATCTTGTAGCTTCAGGTCTCAGAGTGGCAGTTTTTCATTCCTGAAGTAATAATAATCACAAAACTTTTATATGGTGTTCACGATGGGCCTGACACTATTCAAAGTACCTTCTAAGCCCGTCTCACTTAATCCTCACAATACCCTCATGAGCTAGTTATTACCTTCATGCTGGAGCTAAGAAAACAAAGACACAGAGAAGTTAAGTACCTGGCCAGGATCAGCCAACTAGAATACACCAGGGCTAGATTCAAATGTGGGCCGTTCAGACACTGTTAGCCCCTAGGCTCAAGAGCTCAGAGGCAGGGAGCTCAGAGGTTTAGAAAAGCCATGGAGATACTTTCAAAACTCTTGAAAATTGAAAACCAAAGGGGAGAGGGCACGTAATGGGGATGTGACTCAGTCTTAATGGGAAGATTTCCCAGAAAATATGTACTAAGCCGAGATCTGGGGATGAGAGGACCTTAACTAGAGGAAAATGGTGGAAGGATCGTGGCCAACAGAGGGATCTGGAGATCTGAGGAGACAGGGCAGCGAGAACCAGAAGGGGTCTATGCACCTGGAGTTCAGTAGGTGAGAGGGGAGTGGGGTCTGGTAAGGCTGGGGAGGTGACCAGGGTCCTGCCTCTGCAGGCTCTTCGTGTCTCTGTCTCAGGGTCTCTCAGCCTTAGCATAATTGACATTTGGGGCTGAAGAAGTCTTTGGGTGGCCTATCCTGTGCATTGTAGGATGTTTAGCAGCATCCCTGGCTTCCACTCCCTAGCTGCAAAGGTAACCCTGTCCTGAGCTGTGACAACAAAAGATATCTCCAGACATCGCCACATTTCCCCTGGGGGGGGGGCATAAAAACTGCCCCTGGTTTTGGATCCCTGAGCAAGATATTCCACTGTCTTGGTATCTATTCTTTCTCATTATCCAGAAGAACACTGAGTCGTGGTATTGCTTTCTAGACATGAGTACCGGGTTAGGGCTCCTTTGGCCAGGTCACAACCGGACCTGACAAGGTAGGTACAGCTTCCCAGAGCCCTTCTTTGGCAATGGCCACACTCAGATGGAGCTATCACCCTCAACCGAGTGCACAACACTGGAGTTAATGCACTGAACTGGAATGAGATCAGAGAAACACAGTCGGGTCAGAGCAGAACAGTTTTCCTCCCTCCCAGGGGCTTCAGTGCTGCGATCCAACATGAGGCTTGCCCAGCTTGCCCGTCCTCTTCCCCTAAAACCAGCGTCAGGGCACAGTGCTCAACAAAGCTCAATAAAGCATTTAGTTTTACAGAGTAAATGACCTTAAATCAGAAAGAATAGAAATAAGATGCTTGGCATTAATGGGAATAATAAGCAGATTCCTGTGAAGGGCTTAAATATGGCTCCTCTAATTATGGGAATTTGTATTTTTCAAACTCAAGATCAAGCCCTTCTGGACTTTTTGTCAAGTGTTTTCTGCTGCCACCAAATAGCCCAGGAAAAATGAAAAAGAGTTGTATTGCCTAGTATATCTCTCTATCACCAGGAAAATGAAGTTCTAGGTGCTCCATCTGCTTTTCTTTATATTTTATGGTGGAGAGATCATGTCAATGCTATAGTCTAGTCTATTGAGGAGCCTTGGAAAGATGATTTTATCTGGGCCTTTTGTCTTCTTGTTGTAGAAAATCTCTGAGTTCCTTTGCTGTCAGTCTGTAAGACTTCCAAAGGAGGACATCATTTGACTTAAAAAAAAAACCAAAACCAAAACCATAGTGCCAGAAAGCTTGTCCACAAAGCAACTGTGCAACAGCCTCTTTCACATTTCCCGGCCTGTTCCCCTAATTTCCTGTATCTCTGACCTGGTATTGCCCATGACCTCTTACAGAAAGATGGGGTCCTTGCTGGGAGCCACCCCCGCAGATAAAACCCTGCTCAGAAAAGCCACTTTGTCTCTGAGCCGTGAGCTCATTCAGGGCTGTCTGTGGCTTTGAGAGCCAGAGCTCTTTTTCCAGGTCATAACTAACATCTAAGTGTTCATCTCTCCCATTAAATGATTATCTGGTTCACATTAGAAAAGGCTACAGAGTGGTCAACTAAAATTTAGTTTGAGCTTAAGACAAAAAACCAGAGGTATCATCCACAATTGCAAAAATAGTGAGTAGCTACTAATTATTGACAAGCTACTAGTAAGTCAACCCTATGCTTTATCTACTTTAATTATCACATGTCCTCTGAGGCAGTACTATTATAGTCATTTCACAGAAAGGAAAATCGAGACTTAGGGAAATTTAATAGTTTTCTCAAGGTTATGAAGCTTCTAAATGGTAGAGCCAGGGCACCCAAAGCCCAAGTGTTACCTTCTGACCTCTACTTTCCTTGCCTCTTGATACTTTTAAAGGCTATGAAGAAATTTAGAGAGGATTCTTAGTGTTCCCAGGGAATCTACCTTTGGGACACATGGAAGTCTTGAGAAGACCTCAACTTAAGTATTTCTGAAAGAGTTGATCTAGTGTATGTCTTTTGAGCTGTGCTGGGATGGGCACATTCCAAGCTCTCTCTTTAAAATATATTGTTATTCAGCCAGGCACAGTGACACACACTTGTCATCCCAGTGACTCGGAAGGCTGAGGCAGGAGGATTGCAAGTTTAAGACCATCCTGGACAGCTTAGCAAGACCCTGTCTGAAAATAAAATAAAAAAATGCCTGAGGGTGCAGCTCAGTGGCAGAGCACTTGCCTAGCATGTGCCAGGCACAGGGTTCAATCCCCAAGAACCCTCCCCCTAATGTTTTTCAAATAAAGCTCCATAGCTGTAAATATCAGTTTCATCCATCAAGTTTATCATTGTAAATACTATTTATAAAGACCATATGGACCATCCTTGGTATTATGGTAAACTAAAGTGGTGTCTCTGGACTTCAGTTTCCTTATTTTATTAATGAGGAATTTGGGCAGCTTGATTGATGGTCTTTCTTCCTTTAAGGCTTAGTTGTCACACACATGTGTACTCGTGAAGTCCAGTCAAAGGCCTGATGTCCCCTTCGTGAAGCATCACTCATGTTCCCCTGGCTCCCATTATGTGGAATTTGGTTTCCAGGTGGTTAATTACAATGCTTGAGGGTTTGCAATCCCAGTCATCTAAACAGCTGGCCCTCTTGCCCATCTAAACAGCTGGCCTCTTGCCCAGCACCAGGAGGGTGCTGTTCCCACCATTCCCATCCTTCACTCCCCTGGAGCTCTAACCAGTGGCCACTGTTGTAAACCAAACCAGTTTGTCTGCTCGGTGTTGGGGAGGGGTCTCCTGCTCTCCCTGGGATAGCATTTGAACAAGATTTCCACTCTACAAGCTGAAGAAGGAGCCACATCCACCCCTGCCTTCCTGACCACAGCTGAAGTGGGCCACAGGAAGACCTGTTCCTAGAGCTACCATTCTAGGGCATGGATTTCTATAGGACAAACTTGCCGTGGTGAAGGTGAAGAGCCCCAGGGTGAAGGGAAGCTGGAGGGACAACTCCTCCTGGAGAAGGCCCAGGGGCTTCAGGAGATGTCCTGTCCCACAAAGGTGCCTTCTCATGAGGCCCATTGGAACTGAGCTCACATGCAGCTAAAGAAGGATCCAGGGGAGGAAGGATGGGTGTGTTCACATATGTGAGAGAAAACATTGCCACAGCATAGGAAGGATTGTAGGCAGTGGGAAGTCATGTTAGTTACTGTCCCAAGAATACTGAGGCATAGAAACAGAAAAGAGAGGAAAAAATAGAATGACTTAATATGGATAAAAGTCAAAATTATGGCATCTTGATGGGAGGTAAAGTTTGATAGACTTATAACGATGGGAAAGTGTTACTGTGTGGTATAGAGCAGGGGTTGGTTAGCCAAGTTCAGCCCATGGGCCAGAAATGGCCCAATGGCCTGTTTCTGTAACATAATTTACTGGAACAACTATTCATTCATTTATGTATTTCCTGTGGCTGCTTTTGTGCTTCCATGGCAGTGTTGAGTTGCAACAGAGACCGAGGCATCCCAAACGTAGGATTTAAAAAAAAACGTTTTAGATGTTAATGAACCTTTATTTTATTCATTTATTTATATGCAGTGCCAAGAATCGAACCCAGTGCCTCACACATGCTAAGCAAATGCTCTACCACCGAGCTGCAACCCCAGCCCTAGGATATTGTTTTTAATAAATATTTTTTAGTTGTTGATGGACCTTTATTTTATTTATTTATATGGGATGCTGAGAATTGAACCCAGTGCCTCACACATGCTGGGCAAGGGCTCAACCACCAAGCCACAACTCCAGCCCCCTAAAACTAGGATATTTACTATCTGGTCCTTTAGAAGAAGTTTGCTGACCCCTGAGGTAGAGGAAAGAACTCATTGTTCTAAGTCCTGAATCCACATTTGCTTATCTAATCTCCCTTCCCAAGTCTTTATTTCTCATCTGTGAAATGGGACTCTATTACCTATACCAATTAACCACCAAACTCATGGAGGACTTATGATACTGAGTAAGTTAACGAATGCCAAAATGTAAAGAGTCACATAAAGACTACATATTATCAGCCAGGCGCGGTGGCTCAAGCCTGTAATCCCAGCACTTAGGGAGGCTGAGATAGGAGAATCGCGAGTTCAAAGCCAGCCTCAGCAATGGCGAGGCACTAAGCAACTCAGTGAGACTCTGTCTCTACATAAAACACAAAATAGGGCTGGGGATGTGGCTCAGTGGTCGAGTGCCCCTGAGTTCAATCCCCAGTACCAAAAAAAAAAAAAAAAGACTACATATTATTAGGGCTCTTTCATACATATTTGGTAAAAGGGAGAAGACAATGGAAGTTGTTTTTTTTTCTTCTCAGTGGAGGGCAAGAGGAAATAGATAATAGATGACTGCTAAAGTGTACATATGCCTTTTGATTTGTGTCAGCTAATGTATATTTTTGAGACAAGCTAAGCTGGGTTATTAAAATTAAAAGGAAAGTAATAACAGTCAATAGCTGTCTTGAGAGGGACTGGAGAATGTCAAGTGTGAGGTCTAACTGTGTTGTGGCAGCCAGAGGGGACTCAGGTATAGGCTGAGGAAAGAAATTAGCCACTCAGGAGTGACAGGGAACTGAGGGGAGGAATGGGAAGACAAATCCAGGAAGCATTGCATGGGATATATTTATACAGTTATTCATTGTTTATCTGAAATGCAATCTAGCTGGGCATCCTGTATTTTCCTTTGCTAAATCTGGCAACCTTCCCCAAACCCAGAATTGTTTTGTTAGGGTAGCCAGTAACAGGGCTGTGCCTCCTGATCACAACAGTTTATCCAGATTCTAGGTCCAGAAACTGAATCTGAAGCAGAGACAAATTAGGATAGAAGTCCGCTAGAAGTCATCTGATGGCAGTGTCTAGAAAGATCTTCAGAGCCACCTTGTTCTGTCCTTTCCAGGACCTATGGATTCATCTTTCTTTGAAATCTGCAGACTGTACCTTTCACTTCTAGTCTGTCCGTTTCTGTTCTTTAAACTAGTCAAAGTTAATTTCTGATATTTCTCTTCTCATCAAAGACTCCTAACTCATGTATATCCACACACCCCAAACCGTATTTGATAAATTGTTGTGAGGACCAGGGCTATGTGGACAGAGTGTGAGGAAGGTCAACTAGTGAAGGCCTATTTGAATAAGGCCCTGGACCTAGGCAGAAAAGAGGGGATGAGGGTACTCTCGACCTGGAATCTGGTGCTTTTTACATCTGCTGCAACAGAAAGTAACAGGAGCCACTAAAGAAAGGCTCTTGAGTGGGAGAAGGACTTTACAACAATGACGTTGTATTTACAAATTCTTTTTCTTTCTTTCTTTTCTTCTTTTCTTTTTTTGATGCTTGGGGATTCAAACTCAGGGCCTCATCCATGCCAGGCGAGCACTTTACCACTGAGCCACATCCCCAGCCCTTAAAAATTACTTCTAATACTGGCTTTTAAGTGTTCTGGTAGGGAAGTTGGCTGGGGGGCTTCTCTCATGGCCCAAGTACAGGCTGGGAGTCTGGACTAGGAGAGGCTGATGCAGGGAGGATGTAAGGGAGAATTAGTTCAGAGGAGATTGCTGGATTCAGTGACTTTCTAATCGTGGGGAATGTCCAGGAGAGAGAGGGAGAGAGCTCCAACTGGGTCATGAACAGCAGTAACTCAGCCCAGGGAAGGGGTGCTGCCAAAACACCAGCTTCCCAGGGCCCATGGCTGCAGGGCAGGACCATGCGGGGTGCAGCGGGAAAGGAATAACCCATTATTCTGGCTGGCTCTGTGTCTCCCCCCCAGAGGGAGGGATGTGGTGAGAGTGGAGACTGCAGCAGAAAGTGACAGGGATGATTAAAGGGATGGAAAATCAGGCCCATGAAGAAAGGTTAAAGGGATTGTAGCTATTTAGCCTGGAGAAGAGGGGTGGCATGTAATAGCTCCCTTCAAGCTCCCGCAGGGTTGTTAATAGACACGCGCTGGGCAGCTGCCCTGCCTATCCATGTATCTGGGGAAGACAGCACCCCCAAACTGGCTGGGCACCTTGCAGGGCGGGAGAGGTAGGCTCCAGAGTCAGGCAGAGGCATAATTATAAAGGCTCTTTTGTGGTCTCTGAAGGCTTCTCCCCTCCCTTTGTTTTCTGCATCTGTCATTATGCCCTACAAACCACAGCCAGGCCTCTTGACAGCACCAATATCTGCTTTCCTGCACATTTGAAAGGTAATGTGGCTATAAAATTGACAAGTTAGATAAATGCCAGTACAGAGGGTGACTGTGTCTGGCTGCCCTGCGCCTTCTGACTGGTCTCAAACCCCAAACCCGACCCAGATAGATCATCCCCACTCCACTCTTACCTTGAGCCTCAGCTTCCTCTGTCCCATCTGGGCTCCTGACTGACTCCCCAGGAGTTCACATTTGCTCCCCTCCCTATCTCATTTGTCACTCTGGCAACTTGTGACGTTTTAAAAAATTTCTTCCCAGGTCAAATATGTTTCATTTCACTTTTCTTTTCAAATGGAAAATGCTTCTTCCTTCTTGCTAGGCCCAACCCTGGCTATTTTGCCAGGCTGCCACGACTCGTACTCAGGCCAGAAAGCCGGTCTGTCCTGAAGAAGGCTCACAGGGCCTGCTCTGGACCTCCTCAGATCCTTGCTAGGGTCACTGAGGGCCTCCTTGTGTGGTGGCTGAATTTCCTGATCTTCATTCGAAGATGCATAAGGAACACAGTTGCTGGAGGAGACGGGTTATGAACCACACAGTCAGATACCTCAGCAATGGAGATGAGAGGAGTAGAGAAAGGTCCAGGGTTAAAATATTTTTAATTTCAGTCCTGTGGTTAATGAAGAGTGGATGTCAGTGAGCTTTACCTGGTACTGGCATAGTCCTCTGAGTAGGTGAGGAGAACCCAGAGGCCAAATACCCACCAAGAAGTCCAGTCAGGAAACAGGAGCTCAGCCCTCCCTATCTGGGTTTATTACTGTGTCAGAGATCACATCTGTCACTGGCAGGCTTGTCCCAGGTAGACACAAGTATCAGTGCATGATTCAGGGAGAAGCCAAGCCCAATCCTAATCAAGAACCATGATGCTCTGTGGCTGTGGAGATGTCCAGAGTGCAGGTCTGGCTTATGTTCACCCTGTGACTATATGGTACACAGCACAAGGATGAACACCCAGCAGTGGATGGGCCTTGGGGCACTTGGGACAATGGCCTCAGGAGCAGCAGAACTGCTTATTATTCTCCAGCTGTTACTGCCCCTCCTTCCAAGGCCGGTGTAAACACTGAACAGCACAGCCATGCAAGTCCTTGCCTCGCACGCTCAGTCTGGAGAGGGCACACACGTGCGATAGCTACCACTGTAACAGTCGACTCTCAACATAACTTTTCTGATGGAATTGATGGAGCAAAGGAAGAGACTGTGGAAAGGCTGGAATTCTGGGATCTGGGCATTTCTCATTTTATGCAGCTCTGCATCCTCAGCTCTTGCTGGCTGTGCCCCTGACTGGCCAGCCTGGGAAGGACCAGCTGGCCTGGACTTGGATTTTACCTTTGTTGGTTGCTCCCTTTCTTGGTGGCTGGTCTTCCTCTCCCTCACAAGCAAAGGAGAGAGCACAGGAGCCCTTGGATTTGCAAAGAGGCGGGTCCATCTCTGTGCTCCATTCCGCTGGAAAACTCAGAACAATTCCTATTATTTTCGGTTCCCAGACCTTGAATGTGTCAGGCTTCAGGTTCACTTCCTACGTCTCTCACCCACGCCCGGATCTGCAAGTAATTTAACCTTGTTTTCATAGAGCGCAAAGACGTTCCGCTTGTTTACACTGGAGACAAATTTTCCTCAATTGACGCAATCCTATTGATTAAATAATGACTTTCTTCCTCATTTAAAGGTAATTTTGGTTGGTTTCATGACATGGAGGAGGAAGCTGAAAGCCTTTTCTGTCTTGTGTATGAAGGGTAGACTCTGAGGGCCAGCTGCATCACTCTGAGCAGGGCTTTCGCACTTTTCTCACCTGTTCTAGAACCTCCACGGGCAGGCGGCTGAGGGAGGCGGTGCCTGGACTCTGTGAGGAGGTTGGCTAAACATGGTTAGATGGTGCTGGGGAAATTAAAGGGCAGCACTGGCTCTGTAATGAATGTCAAGGCTGGGGCAGAGTAGATGCTGCTTTGTTTTAAAAATGCACTCGATTTGCTTTCAAGATGATTCACATCTATTAAACAAGGATCTGTACATACACAGTTTTTCAAGGGCACATCACATGATAGTCAGGACATGTCATTTGAGCCAAGGACTTAAAATCAAAGGGAAAGGAAGTGGTGCGTCAGGAAGAACTGCAGAGAACAGCACCTGTGGGAGAGGCTCCTAGATGGGGGGTGAACAGAGAGTGGAGGGCACTGGGGAAGTCCCTACTTTTGTCTGGGCCTCCTTCCTCATAAAACAAGGACAACTGGATCAGATAATTTCTTAGGCACTTTTTCCCTTTGGTGTCCTGTGATACAATGAAATCTGGACATTTTAAAAATTATTTGCTTCATTCCAAGTCCTTCTGCTATGTACTCCAATAAGGAAAGAGCCAAGGATGACATATAGGAGGATGAGCCCTCTCTTTTAGTGAGGTTGGGACCATCCATTCTGTATGAGCAGCAGTGCTATTTGAAACTAGGTACCACAATATTCTATGTGGGAAGGTATATTATGCAATGATTTAAAAAAAAACTTCCAAGGGCCTGAGGATGGAGCTCAGTGGTAGAGCACTTGACTAGTATGTGAAAGGCCCTAGGTTCAATCCCCAAAGTTACAAAAAAGAATTTTTTTTAATTTAGCAAAACTTTATAAATACTTGGCAAAAGATTTCCAAATACAAGTGGCATATACATTATGGCTAGGTGGGAGCTAGATGTTAACAAGAGAAAATGATAGCTGACAATTTTTAGTTTTTTATTCTATTGTAGGCACTTCTAGGATCCTTTACCAGGGGTTAGCAAACATTTTTCTATAAAAAGCCAGAGAGTAAATGTTTTAGGCTTTGTGGGCTATCAAGTCTCTGGCGTACTATACAGTGTTGGTATCTTGTGGAAAAGCAAATGCAAGTAACATGTAAATAAGGGTATATAACTGTATTCTAATAAAACTTTCTTTATGGACCATGAAATTTGAATTTCATATACTTTTCATGTCACAAACTATTCTTCTTTTGATTTTTTTTCAACCATTTAAACTGTAAAAACTATTCCTAGCTCATAGGCAGTCAGCAACATTTGGCCCATGGACCATAGATTGCTGGTCTCTATTCTTTATTACAACCCTTTAAGGGAGAGACTATTTAACAGATGAGAAAATCAAGACTTACCAAGGTTAAATAAGTTGGCCAGGTTTATTAGTTGAAGCAGTAGAATTAGAATATAATCTAAAAGAACCGTTCGAAAGTTGGAACTTTTAACACCTGTTTTTCTAATTAGAATGATGGAAACTGGGGGGACTCTGCTTCCTCTGACTTGGCTTAATAGTTGAAGTCTTCTTTTTATCATTATTATTTTTTCCTAGTGGTTCAGATTAAAAGCATCAGAGCAAGACTGATCTTTCACCAGGCTAAGAGATACCTGGGGATTTAGGTGTTACACGGGATAATGGCCCACAGGAGGACTGGGCAGGACAGAGGGGAAATGGAGAAAATGAGGAGTTAGTCCTGTGAGCTTGGGGATGCAGGGGGAGGCCTGGCCACTCCTCTTTGGCCAGGGGTCAGCTCAGCTTCTTGGTGGGCTGGAGAGAGTGGAGGCTAGTGGAGGAAGCAGGAGCCTCTGCCTCGCTGCTGCTGCGCCCCATCCTTGTTCTTGGAGGTGATGCATCTGGTAACATTCTCCAGGACTTCCCTGGGTTCTTTCTAATGTTTCAAAAATGTACAGGTTTTGCCTCTAGAGATAAAATGACACCTTCTGGGGTGGCCCATGTCTTCTCTGCCCTCTCCACACGGGGAGTGGTCTGGGCATACGGAGATACAGAATGCTTTCCAGCTCCAGGAAAGGGTGCTTCAGGACACCATGCACTGCCTGCTCTGGGAGCATCATGTAATCAACACTTGCTGAGCACCTAATGCACGTTAGATCCCAAACCAGGAGCTCCCACAAATATTATTTCCTTTGATTCCCACAACCAGCTTCTGAGAGAAGGACTGTGCTCCCATTAGCCAGATGAAGAAACTGAGGCTCAAAAAATCTTCATGTTTTTAAAAGTGATATAACCAGGGCAGCAAAGTCAGTCCAGTCTGCTCTCTGCTTCCATCACAGGCCTCTACATTGGGCTGTGCAGAGGCCTGGGCTGGAGTTCCTGCTCTGTCTCTCACTAGCTATGTGGCTTGAACAAACTACCTGACCTCTCTGAGTGTCAATTTCTTTATCTGTGACCAGTTGACTTGCCTTTGACAGTTGTCATGAAATGAAAAAATAATAATGATAAAAAGAAGACTTTAATTATTAAGCCAAGTCAGAGAAGTCAGAAGCTTTAAGTATTAAGCCAAGTCTGAAGCTGCCTAAGAACAGTGCCAGGCATGGAACAGGGTCTATATACATTGCTTTCCCCCTTAACTTCAAGATGATTTGGTTTTGTGAAGTTGACTGATTAATTGGTCTTACTCATTTGGGATCCTCAGGGCCTAGTAAAGAACAGGGTATGGAACAAACAATAAATATTTGTTCAATGAACAGATACACAGTGATTGTATCTACAGATGTCACCCATTTGAATGTTGGATGTCATCCTGGAATATAAACAGCCAGAGTGATCTGAAATGATAGGAACACAGTCACATCTCACTGAAGCAGATTCATTGGGGGGAAACATGGAAATCAGTGAGAATCTGCAGGTAATTTATTCTTTTCATATAACCCTGGCTATATTCCTGGGGTTATTTATTTACCCTCCCCTCCCATCCATCCATCTATGCATCCATCCATCCATTCATCCACCTGTTCAATCATTTACTGCTGGCCTAGAGGAGCTCTCATGGCCCCCTTTAATAAGAGATTATCTGCATCATAGAAATTATTTAGATAAATAGAGCTTCTAAACTACTTACAGGAACTTGGAAATCGTTTGTTTTCAAGTGTCAGACATTTCTCCAGGACCCTGAAGATGTCCTTCCTGTGCGCCCCTGCGCAAGGATCCCTGTGTTTATTTATAGCCATGTTCTTATCTGCAAGGGAGTGGGAGAGCCCAAGGCCTTGGTCTGCTGCCTCTCAATGTGTGACCAGGAGGAGTTGGCACAGGAGCCTGGACCTTGAGTTGGGAAATGTGGGCACAACCTACTGACCGACAGGAATAAACATTGTATGAACTAAAAAGATGGGTGGAAAGACTCCATTTTTATTCTTTTAATAATGATCTGGGGATACTGAGATGTACGTGACAATTTATCCCTTCACTAAAATGATTCCAGGGTCTATGTTTTGGGGACTCCTATTTGTATGGTGTTTGCTACTCTGTGTTTTACAGCCACCCGTCATATTTCCAGTCCCCAGTATGCCTGTCACTAGCAGTTCAAGCCTTCCTGCCATGTTGGCTGCTTCTAATATTCCACAGGCAAAAAACAAAACCAACCAAACAAATAAACAAACAAAAACAACCCCAAAAAGGCAAGTTGTTAAAGATGTTGGTGAGGTAAGAATTTTAAGAACTGGAATGGGTCTGAGGGACCCTTCAGTGAGTTCCTGGCATGAACTTTGGAATCTGGACTTTGTGAGGTCTAAACTGGCTGTTTGAGGCCAGTGTTCCCCATTCTTACAAGCTGGAGCAGTGGTTTCAAGATGGGAGAGGTTACTGCATATGCACATGCCTTATCATGGTATCCTTCTGGCAGCCCTCCAAAGAAGGAATGTGGCTTTATTTCTCAAGGTGAAAAACTGAGGAGGACACAGAAAAGGTCAGCAATGGTTCTCAGGCTTGGCTCTCTGGGTTATGCTCAATGAAATGGTGTGTTGGTGTGTTTATTTGCAAACAGTATGTACTGGCTTATTATAGTTTTAAAGTTTATTTATTTATTTGAAGTACTGGGGATTGAACTCAGGGGCACTTTAACGCTGAACTATTTTAGCTCTTTTTATTTTTTATTTTGAGACAGAGTCTCGCTAAGTTGTCCAGTCTGGCCTTGAATTTGTGATCCTTCTGCCTCAACCTCCTGAGTTGCTGGGTTGACATGTGTGTACCACTGCACCAGGTTTGAAACTGATTTCTATGCTTTGACCAGAGCTGCTTCTTTCTTTCTGGAAAATGCTGGTGTTAGACAAGGAGGACTCAATTAGATCTCAGCAGTCAGGAGCTGCAAACTTAGACCTTGCTCTGTGAGATTCTTAAACTCTTGGCACTCTGACTGCAAAATGCAGGGCTTCAGTTAAACCTGACATCTGCTAGGATCCTTCCAACAATACCCTGTGTTCCTTTGACTTTCTGTGAGTTCCACAGGGCTGACCATCTTCAGGACTGGCCTGGAGAGGATGGCTGGCGGCAGGGCAGGTGGTGGTCTTTTGTACAGCTTCTTTAGCACCACAGCCACAAAACGGCTTTTGCTAGTGACCTCCCACATCCTTCTTTGATGTGTGCCTGGGGTCGGGGAGGACCTGCAGTGGGTGGGACCTGGCCTCAGCTCTTTGGCTCCGTGTGTTGTTCCCTTTGAATGCCCCTCTGCCTTTGCCTTTACCCATCTTCGAGCCTCCCTGTTGGAGTCACTGGGCAGGCCTGTCCCATTCCAGAGGCAGTTCTGGCCAAGGCAGGAAATAGATGTGGAGCCTCAGCCTGAGACTGGAGGGAGGAGGGGCTGGAATTAGGTCTCATGTTTTCAATCAGCAGCAGTTGTGCCTCGGTGAAACCTCAGAGGCCATGGTGGCAACACCACTCAAAGCTGATATTAAATCGTGTTCCTCAGATGTGGGATCCAGAGGCTCAGGCACGACTCACAGGCTCCTGGGTGCCTTCCTCCTGCTCTCTGGTCTCCTTTGCTCAGCTCCAAATGACGGCTGGGTGTGTCAGAGGCAGCCTGGCTTCCAGAATTTCCTATTTGCTCCCATCCCCCAATGGTGGCTGCAGCAGTTGCCAAATCCATCATCTGACTGCAGACTTGTCTCAGACCTGCTCCCCTTCCTTAAGCCTCCATTCAAGATTGGGAGCCTCTGGGACGCTGCAGCCTTTCCCTGGACTGCTGGGTAGAGTCCTGCTGAAGATGAGCAGCTCAGGGTCCTACCCTATGCCTGGGTTCTGTTGGGAGGTAGGGCGGGGCACTGGACCCCCCACGGGCACCTGCAGAAACCATGACAGCTCAGCACCTTCACGGGAGTGGCCACCCAACCTGGAACCATTCATTTGAACATACTTGGTTCCTTAAGCCTGCCTCTTTCATGTCCCTTGAAAAGCAAGAGTGGACCAATAACTGTCTTTTGAAAGAATCTCTGAGTTGGTGGTAGATCCGTTCCGTGATGTGATCAGGACTTGGGAGGCACAGGTCCCTCTGAAATCCTCTCAGGAGACATCAATTGATCTGAATTGTAACTAATACCTGCTAAGTCCTAGTCTTGGAGACGGCAATATGGGAAGAGTATAGTGACAGGGGCTTTTGGTGTCTGAACAGCAGAACTGAAAATGGAGAAGCTAAGGCGGGTATAGAATTTGTCAGGGTGTCTGTGCACAGGCGAGTAGGCGCTGATCCTAGACGACAGGGGCTGAGCCTCAGATGTGGAGAACCCAGGTTTACTGTGAATGGCCCGAGGAACACACAAACCCCAGGCTCGGTTTGGAGGTTTTTAGGAGCAAGTCCTAGCCACTGCTGGCTGTAGGGTGTCCCTCCATGAACTCTGGCATTCTGGCTTATCTTTTCAGTTTGCTGTTTGACAAGGAGAGCCAGGGACAGCAGTTTCCTGTGGGATTTGTTGGGAACCAGTACTTTGGAGTATGGGAAAAGACCTCTGCTGCCAGCCTGGGCATTTGCTTCAGCCTACCCTGTCCACAACCTGCAACAGAGAAGTCTTCCTGTCCTCGCCTCTATGGTGCCTGGCCTCATGTGTTGGGGGCAGAATTTTGGGGGCAAACTGAGGGGGTCTCTTCACTCCCCACCCAGTGCCTCCATCATCCTCGTGGCTGCCTGGACAGGCTGTGTTGCCCACTGTTAGGAAAAGGTTCACAGGGGCAGGAATCTCTAAAACCCTTTGATACTATTATCAGAGGACCAAGAAAATATATCTCAAAGCCTTAAGGAAGGGTCTGGGGTTCAGGAAAGGGTGGGAAGTCTTCTGCCCCCTCTCCGGCACCAACTCCTGGGACCGCCGATGGTGCAGCAGCGCCCCCTGGTGGTACCCGTATCTGTGATTCCACCACCCCACTTCCATGGCTTTCCTAGTTCTCTTTCCAAGATGCCACTTTTTCCCCAGCTGGGGAACCTCCTCTCCCCTGAACTGCCACTCCCGTTGCTCCAAATTTTTCCTTATGCCCCTGATCTCGATCTATTTCTCCTCTATTTTTTCCTGGAAGAACTCAGCTTTTGTCTTTTGGAGCATCACTAGAAAACAATCCTGTAGGGAAGAAAGAGACTGATCAACGAACAATACGGTGTTAACAGCCAATAGAGCACAGCCAGTTAGCACTGTGCAGGGTTCCACTGACTGGAGCAATATATTCCTTTCAAAGTACAATTTGTCCCTCAAATTTCCTCTGTTCCACTTCTAGCCTAAATAGCTACAGATGCCTGTTTGAGCCAGTGTCTATTTTGGTGATTGACCATATGCCTTGTTTTTCTCCCAGGTCAAAGTCTCCACATTCATGGCTGGGGCAGGAGAGGAATGGTTGTAGTAGGATATTGGACACAGTTCCATGGCCTGCCTGCCCTGAGCCCAGTTCTCAATAACTCATATTAGTCACAATGACCTGACTTTCCTTAGTCTTTGGGCATGGGTTCCTCAAGCTTAGCCACCTCATTTCATAGAGTGGATGAGAAGTAGCTGCCCAAGTGGAGTTCCACATCTTGGGCTTCCTTTGGTCTTGCCCAGTCTTGGCCTCTGTCATGGTTTCTTATCAGTTGCCATCCAGCTGTAAGGCTGGTGAGGGATGTGAGTGGGAGGGAGGCAGCACCCACACTTAGGAGGTCCAGCATGGGAGTCCCCCTATTACCCCAAATGGGCCTCAAGGAGGGGTTAAAGCCAGGCGTGGTGGCACACACCTGTAATCCCGCACTTTGGGAGGCTGAGACAGGAGAATCGTGAGTTCAAAGCCAGCCTCAGCGATGGTGAGGCGCTAAGCAACTCAGCAAGACCCTGCCTCCAAATAAAACACAAAATAGGGCTGGGGATGTGGCTCAGTGGTTGAGTGCCCTTGAGTTCAATCCCTGGTACCAAAAAAAAAGGAGGGGTTAAAGGCAATAGTTTAAAGTCAGAGGCATTTATTTTCCTAAAAGACAAAAAGTTAAAAAAGTTAAAATGCCCAAATAAAGACAAGGCTTAAACTTGAGCAGAAGGCTCTGAGCCCGAGCTCCAGTCCTGACAGATAGGCATTCACTTCCTGCCCCAGGCCTTCACTCCCCGACTCTGTGGGAGTTGGGATACCCCGTGAAGGTTCTCTTCTGCACTGGAGTACTATAGCTCTGCTTCTCTTGCTGTTGCAGGGTGGGCTGGCAAGGATGCAGCTTTGATCAGTACAAACTGGGTCCTGTCACCTAGTACCAGCCACTCACATAGCTCCTAGGCTTTTATTTTTTGGGGGCATAATATTTTTCTAGTGTTTATTTTAAAAGGTTCTGCATCTGTGGTGACCATCTCCCATTTGGAAAATTAACTGCTTACAGATGTTGGTGTGGTACAACATCCTCCCAGGCGATGGAACTGCTGGGATTTGGATATCATTTCAAAAGGAAAGAGGAGGGAAGAAAACTGCCCATTGCTGATGTAGGTGGCAAAACATCTTGACCTTTTATAAAACACCCGAATGTGATTTACATTTAGAAATTGATGGGTGGAGAATGACATAAGGTTTGAAAGCCCACGTGTTAAAAAGCCTGAATTGAAATGGTCATTTGTGGGATGTCTGTGACCATTTGTGGGCTGTTTGCAGAGGGTGAGTGCTGGCTGCCCAGCTGGAATGAGCTGACTTTTTCAGCACTGTGCACAGAGCTTAAAGCTGAGCCCTCACCTGCACACCATGCCCTGCCCTATAGCCACATGGTAGCCCTGGCCAGTTCAGGCAGCCATTTCTTTTGAGATTCAGGGGTGAGTTTTGGTAAGTGGTGATGCAGCCTAGAGCAGAAATTAAAGGATCCTTCTGACCCCCGGAGTCCCAGGCATAATCACTGCTCTTTACTCTGGGCCATCTTGCCCTCCGACACTTCCTGCTTCTCCTTCTTGGTTTCTGCCTCCCCAGGATCTTGCACTTGGCCTCCTCGAGGCCTCTGTCCCCAGACTTCACCCCAGCTCCTCTTGCCCATGCACAACCAAAGGACTAAAAACACACTTGGTGGGATCCAAGGAAGCTTACACAAAGCCCCTCTCTGTTTTCTTATTCCCTAGCCACCCCAGCTCCTAAGCAGCCCAGGCCCAACAGGAAGGAGGAATCACGGCCTACTTTGCAAAATGCTTATGGCGTGTGCGCAGGTGTGTGGGGCACAGGTGCTTGTGGTGCCGGTGCATGTGCTGGTGCTTGTGGTGTGAGGAGCGGAAGGGGAGCAGCTCCTTTCCCCAGCTGACGCTGCCCTGGGCCAGACCTTTTTCTTACCTGGCCCTGGACAGCCTCCTTTTTGCTACCTTTCCATGTCCCTCTCTCTGTTGAATGATTTCTCTGGTCTCCGTTTCTTCCCACCAACAGGCAGATTCCTGGGATTGAGGAGAAAAGGAAGTTTGAGCAGTAGAGAACCTCAGAGACTGTCTGGAGTTGCACCTCTGTGAACATGAGAAGTCTGAGCCCCATGCTGTGTGGTCATGTGACCAGGAATTTCTTCCAGCTTCATGGCTGGATTTAAACATTCATGGTAGATTTAAACATTGTATGAATATTATTTTGTATCTTTGGAAAGATTTTGTTTATGAAAGAAACACTCAAAAAGGGTGAGAGGAAGCTGGGTCTGGTGGCACATGCCTGTAATCCCAGTGGCCTGGGAGGCTGAGACAGGAGGATTGGGAGTTCAAAGCCAGCCTCAGCAAATTAGCAAGGCCCTAAACAACTCAGTGAGACTCTGATAAATAAATAAATACAATATAAAAAAATAAATAAAATACAATAAAATCTCTAAATAAAATACAAAAAAGGACTAAGGATTTGGCTCAGTGGTTAAGCGCCCCTGGGTTTGATCCCCAGTACCAAAAAATAAAAGAAGAAGAAGGGTGAGGGGAGCATATTCTGTACTACTCTAGGTCTACTGGATTGGGTTTAGAATATGAGGATTTAGAAGACAAGACTTAAGATACAATATTTTTGTTTTCAAAGAAAGGCTATCATCAGAAAGTTGTCACTTGTTCAGAATTTCTGGAGAACCAAATATGGGAGGCATAAATTGAGTGGAAGGTAAATTCATAAGCAGGGATAGAATTTTCTCTTGGAATGTTGTAACTGTTTTTTTTTTTTTTAAATTTTTTGTTTAGTTGTACATGAACACAATGTCTTTATTTTACTGCTTTGTATGTGGTGCTGAGGATCGAACCCAGGGCCTCAGGCATGCGAGGCAAGCTCTCTACCGCAGAGCTACATTCCCAGCCCCACGTTGTAACTGTTTTAAGAAATTGTAAACCAGAACAGCAGTTTGGAAAGAAATGTTGGATAAGGAGTACTCTTTCTTTTCTTTTGACTGTGCTGGGGTTTGAACCCACATACACTAGGCAAGTGCTTTACCACTGAGTTACATTTCTACTCCACCAGTTAAACTCTTCAATAAGGAGAGATACAACAGGTAGGGTGGTGAACGCTTGTAATCCCAGAGGCTTATAGGGTGGCTGAGGCAGGAGAATCGCGAGTTCAAAGTCGACCTCAGCAAAAGTGAGGCACTAAGCAACTCAGTGAGACCCTGTCTCTAAATAAAATACAAAATAGGGTTGGGGATGTGTTTCAGTTGTGGAGTGTTCCTGAGTTCGATCCCTGGTACCCACCCCCAATCAAAAAAAAAAGAAAGAAAGAAAGAAAAAGAAAAGAGATGCTATGAATTCCTTTTGAAAGAAACAATGTGGAAAAAAAAAATTCAAGCATGTCTATTATTTGGAGGAGCTATGTCTAACACCAAGTAGGGGAAATAGAGAGAAAGGGAAAGAGGAAGACAGACAAAGGCCACTGATGGATAATAAGACCTTGTGAATTAGGGTTCTTTTGTGTAATTGAACAAAGTTGGAGAAAAAGTTGTTAGAGTACTTTTGGCTGCCCAGCATTTGCATATTAGCATATTAGAAAACAAGTCTTTACTTCCTGTCCCTTCATCATAAAATAAACAAAAGATCCTCTTATAGGCTCTACGTCCAGGACAAAGACAAAGAAATTGACAATTGCTTTCTGAGGAATCACACAAAGAGAAACTCCTTAAGATGCCAGCATTTTCCCACATTGAAATGGGAGCTTTGGTTGCAGCTTCCTAACCTCTATGGGGCAAACTGGTCAGATTCAGTTCAGTTTTTAATGCTCCTGGTGTTTCTCAAAGATGCTAGGCTTGGATAGGTCTCAAGGTTTACACAAATGTGTGACTTCTCTTTCTTCTGGCCACCATTTGTTTTCTAGTTTATTTGTCCTTGGTCCACATGATGCCAAACAATTGGTTTGACTGATTTTTGTTTCACTAAATGGATAAGACTGACCTCTTTGGTGTCCTGTGGATACTAACCCCAGACTAGGGCACATGGTTTGCAGAGGGAACCATGCTCCCTTTTCTTGGAGCCAGTTTGAGTGTGACTGTATTTTTGAGGTATTTTGATATTGCAGACCTGTAAAGATATGTTCTCAGTGGCTTCAGAGTAGGTCTGGAGAAAATAAAAGCCAACCAAACCAAGTCTAGACTGGAGGCACTGGAAATTGGGATTTAGGAACAGGCCCCAGAAGGCACGTGGCTTTGAAGCAGAACATGCAGGTGCTGTGGGCTCGTAGAGGGTGCTAATGTGATCCAGGCCAACTCCCGGGTCATGGGCAATTGTATACAGGTCAAGGTCTGTGAGAGAAACCAGATCCCAGGCAGGGTGAGGGGCCGGCAGTCTGGGCCTACTCCAGTGTCAATAGGGGACAACCAGACATTGGTAGGTTGCATTGGAAAAGGACTGCCAGTTAACTCAGGTTTCTACACATCCAAATATGACATTCCGTTTACATGGCATATTTAAAGGCTACCCTACTAAGCCTGAGTCCAACTGCTGACAGTTGCTTGATGCTGAGTTTTACAATTGCTACAATTCTAAGACAAGTTGGCCCAATCTGTTTACTAGTTATAAATGATTTACTTCATTGTGTTGATTAAAAACCATTTACTTTGTGCTCCTCTTTTCCCAGTAAATTTATTTGGAAAATTATGTGATAAATATCATGTCCTAAGTCTAAAGAAAGAGGTATAATATTTTTAATAGTGTAAAATGAAATTGTTCCTAAACATCTAACTAAGTGTTGAACAAACACTAAAGTAAATAGCTATGGTGTGCTCACTAAGTACCAGGGGCTTTAAGCATGTCCTTGTTTATCTGACCCACAACAATGCTATGAGGCAAGTATCAGTATCATTTTATAAAGGAGAAAATTGAGCTTTAAAAGAGATAAATAACCTGACTTCAAGAGTCAGATTAGTAACCTGACTTTGAAGAGTCAGAACTGGAATGCCAACCCAGGCAGCGGGACACCAGCATTCCAGTTCTTGTTATTCTGTTTCCAGCTACTAAAACAACCACAAAAATGACAACATAACATGGGCTTGAAGAGTTGTCAAATCATCAGCTTGTTGGGTGTCAGTCTGTGCACGTTGCTTTGTCTGGTTCCATGAGGCAGAAATGCCAGAGCCGAACCTTGGTACAGTGACTCCATCTGGAAGGATGTTAATATTCTTCAGGCAAAGAGTACAGGATGGAGAGACTCAGGCCAGGACAGTGGGGGTCTCAGGTGGATCCACAGCCACTCCCAAAGAAAGCGTCTTAAAGAATGGTGTGCCTGGGTGAGGAAGGGTAGGACCCAGGAAGGGGCTTTCTGGGATTAAAAAAAGCGCCTTTCTCATCAGAAAGTGCTTTTCTTATCTAGGAGGCAGGGCCAGAAATGAGGGTAGGAGGGCTCTAGAGGGCCCCCTGCATGTCACTAACATGCAGAGGATGTCACTTGGGAGTAGCTCTTAGCAATGGTGCCTGTGACCTGCAACTCCAAACTTTTACTTTCTAATATCATTCAGGCTCAAGCAAAGTCTTCTCCCTTTGTCCCCAGTGGCATGTCCTTGATGAAAGGTACTTGTATTCCGATGTGAGGAAGGCTTATGCACCGTGTAGACACAGGTATGAGGAAGGACGCTGATTTGAAGCACAGGACCTATGTGGGTGGTAGAAGCACTTAGGCAGAGGAAAATAAAAACAAAGCACAAAACAAAACCCAGTGAACTTATGCAAATATGCATCTTAGCATAAATGCTATAGATTTTTTTTTTTGGCGGGGGTGAGGTGGGGAGAGTGTATTACTGGGGATTGAACTCAGGGGCACTCAACTACTGAGCCACATCCCCAGCCCTATTTTGTATTTTATTTAGAGATTCTTACTGTCAGGTCTGGTCAGGGTCTAAGATGCCCAATTAAGGAAACTGGTCAGCGGAGCTGCAAGCCAGATGTGACGTCACATCTGGGCACGCCTCCTGTCAATCAGCGAGTTTTCCTGACCCATCAGGAAGGACTCTGGCCTTCTCTTCCTGTTCCTAAGCCCTCCCCTTCCTGACCGGGTTTTCTTAAAATTCTCTATGCATGGAATCTCCTTCGCCATTTCTCCCAACCCACTCTGATGGACGGGGGATTTTGTCCGAGGATGCGCATTTCAATAAAGCCTTGCCGAGTGGCTTAATTCATCTTCTCCTGGTCGTGTGATCTTTACACTTACCAAATATTTTTCAGAAGTGCTAAGCACTCATTTTCTTGCTGCTTTCCAACTTCTGATTCCTGGTGCTAGAAGAACTCAGGAATCAGCACAATATTGCTATGATTGCATCCAGTGGCTGAGGAACATTTGACAATTTATGTCACTCTTACATTTTCATACATGTACATCTAGATACAATGTGTGTGGCAAAGCACCTATTCTTTACATTAGTGGGTGACCAGATAGGTTCTGGATACTAAGGTTGAAATACTTTGTTGCAACTTGAACACAAAGGATGCTTTATTTTTGTGAAAATGTTAAATGTGGTCATATTAAATTTTCTGAAAATTAATGTCTCTATTACTTAGTTTTAGACTCACTATTGTTCACATTCCTCTTCTAATTTTAATGGATCATTTCGAATATTAAAAATGGTGTTAAAGTTAATAGATACGTGAAAATAATTTTACTTTTTTCATTTTTGAGGAAATATATTCAAAGTGTGTAGATTTGGAATCGAATTACATTTCATGTTAATTGTTTTTAATGTTGAGGATAGATACAAGTCGAGAGGGTAGTACAAAAGTAAAACGGGAAAGTCAACCTCAGAAGCTGAAAAGAAACAGAAAATCATCAGTGAGAGAAATAATAAAACTGGAGAATAATAGAAATGAGCAGGCCTCTTTTGGACCATTCCCCCCCACCCCCAAAAATAAAATTTTTACTTAGGACTTTGCAAATTATTTTCCTAATGAAGATTTTATTAATGATCAAAACAATGAGAGTGCAAAAGGGAATGATTTCTATCAAATTCGCAACTCAGAAACCACAGAGGCAATGGGCATCTGCCTGGGAGACAAGAAAATTCCATTCCTGAAATTAGCCCAATGGGAGAAGAAAGCGAAACGAAAACCTGAGGTCTTTGTTGTGCTCGTTGGAGGCTGATTCTGGAAAATGGCTCTGCTTGTTGTTCTTAAACAAATGACTACAATTCTTGGATAAACATGGCAGAACATTTAACATTTCATTTTACACCAGAATTCCTTCCGTTGGAGAAAGAAATTGTAGAAAGCTGTTTTTAAGTTCAAAGGCAAAATGTTTCGTGAATTTTGTATTAATCGTCACACATCTTGAAGACCAGCTTTACCTGGAACGGGGATTTACGACCAGAAAGGAAATTCACGACCAGAAAGGAAATTCACTTGTATGCAGAAAAGCACACAAGCAATTGTTTGACAGAAAAAAAGGTGAACGGCGAATAAGCAGGAAACAGTTAATAGAATTCATCGAACACAAGTGAACACCAATAAAAAAAATTGACATAATTTTTTTTTTTTTTTTTAGGTATCAGGGGTTGAACCCAGCGGTATGCAACTACTACTGAGCCACAACCCCAGCCTGTTTTTTTATTTTCAATTTTGAGACAGATTCTCACTAAGGTGCTTAGGGCCTCGCTATGTTGCTAAGGCTGGCTTTGAACTTGTAGTCCTCCTTCCTCAGCCTCCAGAGCCACTGCGATTACAGGCCTGGCCACGGCACCTGGCACAATACTGGCATAATATTCTTTTTTTTTTTTTTTTGCTACTGAGTATTGAACTCAGGGGTACTCGACTGCTGAGCCACGTCTCCAGCCCTATTTTTGTGTTTTTTTTTTATATTTAGAGACAGCGCCTCGCCGTTGCTGAGGCTGGCTTTGAATTCGGGATTCTCCTGTCTCAGCCTCCAAAAATGCTGGGATTATAGGCATGAGTCACTGCACCCGGCTCTGGCATAATATTATTAAAACAAAAATACTATTCGGCCTGATAGAATGATGCTTTTCAGTAGTAATAGGCTCTTTATTGAAAAATGATGAATAGCTTCCTGATTTTTGAATAAGTGATTTGAAAATTTGCTGCTAAAATGATCAGTCTTGAAAGAGATTGAAATATGATCTTTATTGAGGATGGAGAATTAAAAGAGATTATTAAACCCATGGATAATAAAATCACAAAATATATTACATTTAATAAAGTAATAACTACTCAGTTCAACTAGATTGTAGCAGAATCGAATGATGTGGAATGACTCAGTTATAATTCTCACTGATAAACTATCAGAAGAAGAAAACAGGAATTTGAAATTAATAAGTATTTTATTGGTTTTATACCTGTCTTGAAAATACAGCTTTTGCTTTAACTGAAGATACAGCTTTAAATTTTGCCATTTTGATTTAAAAGATTGTTGAGGGTGACATAGTAATAATGAGGTTCATGATTGTTAAAAAGATATGTGATCCAGAACTTTGGCTGGAAATAGGCCTTCTTTGAATTGTTCTAAAGTTAACCAGGAAGTGCAGAGCTTCAGCTTTGTGGACAGTAATGGCATTCCTTGCAAAAGTTCAGAGATGATCATTGTTCCTGTATCTCTCTAAAGGCGGAGCGTCTTGATGAAACACATTCCAAATCTGACCTCAGGGACACTCTGGGTACAAACAAGGGGAGTTCCAATGAAAATGCCGTTAAAGCAATTAGATTTAATTAGACAAGATATGCAAGTATTAGCAAAGAAAAAGAATAGAAGATCCTCAAAGAGCAAATCTTGGAGTTCGGCAGAAAATAAAATTAATTTTGCATTCTGAACTGCTTCTAAAACTAATATTAAGTTTTACAAAAACAAAAGCCAAGACAGTGAAGTGCTTTCTGTGGCTTGTAAATAGATTCTAAAAATGTATCTAAAAATTTCTAGAAAAATTGTTAGTCCAAGCAGGAAAAAGCTAGATGCCACAAAAGTTAAATTCTAGTAAAATACATGGAAAATTGAACAAGGAAACAAAAACATTTGCATTAAAGGAGAAGGTTTATATTTGTACCTTCTGGAAACTGGTTTCCATAGACCATCTCCTGGCCATTCTAGATTAAGGAGTTGTCTTGATTGAAAAGAAATATGAACAAACATAAACATATTGCTATTTTTGGTTTTCTTAACTGTAATCCAGGTCAGAGAAATCTAGAAGAAGAATTTATGAAATACTGTATCCATCTAGATATTGTGTTGAGAAGCTAACATTTTCTATATAAGTGATAGTAATCTCTACAATAAAATTAAAATGTGTTTTAGTGAAAACACTAATTTACCATATATGAGCCTATTACAGTGTTCAAGGTTTGTTTGTAAAATTATGTTATTTCCAATCCAAGTATCACTTTAAGAGTTTTACTGGTAATTCCAATGGCTATTGGCTTAGCAGAGTCTTTCCATAAACTGAAATTACTGAATCTGGCATGACTGACAAATTTTGATTATAGCAACATAATGAGTGATTTTCTAAAATAAAGGACAATAAATATAAATTTTATAGAACAAATTCCTAATAATGAATTAATGATGGTATTCCTTTATTGTACTACCCATTTAAGACATACAACCAGACCAGTGCCATCAATCAGTGGTCTTATTTTACTAACTTTGAGTCATAAAACCCCCCAACAACGCTTTGCACATATTTTTCCATCTTGATGTTACAAAAATTAGATTTGTCAAGTAAAGGAGGAAAGGTCATACTATATTTGACAGTTTAAACTTAATTTATAACTTTTAAATGTTTAGACATATGGTATCTTGGGTGGGCTTGGATGCTGGGCTGACTTCCAGGTGGATGTGCATATAGCTTGGAGGAAAAGGTTTGGAGCCCACACCTGGAGGGAAGATTAGGAAATGAATTTGAGGTTGAACTGAGAATTCTTCCCCATGTGAAGGCAGTGAAAACCCAAAGCTCTTTTCTCCTAAGACAGCTGTTCTCAGCCCTGGTGGCCCATTAGAAACAACAGGGGAGTTTTCAGAATGCTGATGCCCAGGCCCTTCTCTCTAGAGCTTTTGATTGAGTGGTCTGGCTGAGGTTTGGATATCAGCATTTCCAAACAGTTTTTTCAGGCAATTCCAATGAACAGCCAGCATCAGAATAGCTGTTAGTAGCTGAGCTTGCAAATGACACCCTAACAGGGTGAAAAGCTCTGCAGCCAGGTCACACTATGGCCAGATTTTGGTTCTATTATGTCAGGCCTAGTTGAAGTCAAGCTTGGCAGGATTGAAACAAGAGGTTGTCATTAATAGAGAAACAACAAGAGGGCCTCAAGTTCATTAGTTCAACTGACATTTAATGCACTTCTACAATGTTTCCGGAATTTAGGATACCGAAAGGAATAAAACACTAATTCCAAAAATGGGGAACAGATGTATAAACAAAATCAAGAAAGTATTACACACATTATGGTTAAAGTGTCTACGGGTACAGCAGAGCACGATTCCATAGGGGAACAAGGATAGATGGGGACCTAAGTTGCATTGTGAAAAATGGTGTGTTCAGGGATCTCTGGGGTTGAGGACCAGGAGGCTAGAGGGAGCCTTCTTGGAGTGGGCAGGTGTATCCAAGGGCAGGGAACACCTTGGGAATAGACATAGTAGGGGCAGACACGAATGTGGGAGGTTATGCTGGGATGATTAGCTGGCTTCTTTCTGATCTGGAACCTCCTTTTTTTTTTTTTGGTATTGGGGATTGAACTCAGGAGCACTCACCAATGAGCTACATCCCGAGCCCTATTTTGTACTTTATTTGGAGACACGGTCTCACTGAGTTGCTTAGCACCTCGCTTTTGCTGAGCTGCCTTTGAACTAACGATCCTCCTGCCTCAGCCACCTAAGCCACTGGGATTACAGGTGTGTGCCAGTGTGCCCAACCAGAATCTCTTTTAACAGGCCCAGAACAGCACCTTAGAGATCTTCAAACTGGGTTTATTAGAGGACTTTCCAGAGGATTTGGTGACATGGAAGCAGTCTATTTCCAGATCCTTAACTTCTATGTGTATTGTTCTTAAAATTTCCCTGTTGAAGAGCAGGGAGTTGAACTATTCTCTCATTAGCTTCAAGCTATTTCTCCTCTCCCACGGTTACTGTCTGTACTTGCCACGGGTGAACGGTACTTCTCACTTTTTGGAATCTTCTTGCTCTCCCAGGGTGTAAGCTCAGTGGCACCAAATTAAAGAATTATTTGAAACAGGGACTTCCTTTACTGATTCATCAAAAACCAAAACCTACTTTCTGGTTTTGTATCTCCAACACATCTCACTAATAGGAAATCCTACCTAGAGTTAACATGCTACCCCTCCACCCCTGTAACTAGGTGAAATATAAAAGATGTCACACCACAAAGCTCCTTTTAGTTGTAATATTATTACATTTACATCATCAAAAAACACTACCAGATGATATAGTTTCTGCTTTCAACATTCATACTTATTATAAAGAACTTTAGAAAAAGTGTCTTCCATGGTACATTACATCCCTTATCCAAATGCTTTGGACCAGAAATGTTTTGGATTTTAGAATATTTGCATAAATATAATGAGACATCTTGGGGATGGACTAAAGTCTAAACACAAAATTCATCTGTGTTTCACACACACCTTATACACAAATCCTGGAGGCTATTTTATACAATATTTTTAGTGCACCCGTGTTTTAACTGTGGCCAGTTACATGAAGTCAGTTGCGGAATTTTCCACTGGTGACATCATTTTGACACTCAAAAAGTTTCAGATTTTGGAGCATTTTGGATTTCAGATTTTCAGATGGTTCAATCTGTCCTCTGTTCAACCACACTATAACCCAGGGTTTTTGTTAGATTAACCTGGAGTTGTCTTTCCCAAGGCAAGAACAGAAAAATGATTCCCAGCCCAGAGAAAAGAAGAATTTTATCCCAGTCCCCTGTTTGTGGGTGCTAAAACTGGGATTTTACCCAGCTTTTTTGAAGTCAGATTTCTAAATCCAGTATGTTTTTCAACACACCATGTCACTTCCCTGGTAGCAGGCCTGTGAGTTTGCTTTAGAAGCAACACAGAAGAGATGTGTATTATTGTACTTCATATTAAGGAGAGAGAATCAGAGTATCCCCAAGGGCACTCCATAAGAAGTGATAGCCATGAAGATCAGAAACAAGCTTGATGACTGGAATCTTCTGGAAAAACAAAAGGAACTTCCTGGAAAGTGAATCTTTCTTGGGCAGGGAACTCCAAGACCCAAACTGGAAAGCACTACATGCCTCCAGCCCCAACGCTGTGCCAGGCACTGCCCTTAATACTACCCCTTGGTGGTTGGGAGTGTAGATAAATGAGGGTTGCAGGGAAGCTTCTTTGACTTCCAACAGCAGCTGTTCATCAAAGGGCCTCTGTATGCAAAATGGTCTGACTTAATTTTTCTAGGTTATTCTAGGAAAAGAAAGACCTGACTTGGCAGTAGGAAGGGGAAGCAGGGTCAGTGGATGAACTCCTTGCAGGGGTCTCAGTGTGCGAGGCCTTGGAGATCTGTGGGATGACCATTGCAATGAGTGTCCCACGTGTTTTGGGACACTTTCTATTTCCAGTATTGGCTGAGACATATAAGGAAGCCGCAGATGTAGCACATGGCCTGAATGTGAATCCCTTATTTTACTGTGGTCTTAGGCAAGCTAAGCAACCTCTCAAGGCTGTATTGCCTCATCTGTAAAATGAGGACAACAGTACACACCCTGGGGGACTTCCTGTGGCACTTGGTAGGGCACCTTCATCTTGAGTTTTCCTAGGCTGGTCACTGCTTGATGGTTAGGACTTGGCATGGCCAGTGGCTAGCACAGTATGGCACCTACAGCAAGTGCTGCTTGGCACATGGCTGCTGGTGACAAGTGACCAAAGATAAGCAGTAGGCGTCAATGGCTTGAGTCAAACAGACCTGAGGGCAAACCCTAATTTCTTAGTAATTGTGCAAGTTATTTTACTTCCTTCCCTCACTTTTCTTATCTGTAGAGTGGGGATGGATAATGGAGAGTATGCCTCACAGGTTGTCATGTGGATGAGACAAAGAAATCCACCTGTAGGGAACCCTGGAGAAATCACAGCTGTGATGACTGTAGGTTGGCAGGAAGGAAATGTATCTGCACTTGCTGGAGTCAGGCAGCCTGCACCAGTTCCTGATCTCATGAATGACCAGCTCTCTGGTCTTGGCCAACCTTTCGGGGCCTCATATTCTTAACTGTCACACAGAGATGTTAATGTTCAATTGTGTCAGGACTGTGGTAGTCTTCAGGTGAGGGGATACATGGAAAAGTTTGATATTCATGAACCACTAACCAAATATAAAGAATTATGCCCTGATCCCTGTTGTTTCAACCACCTCAGTAAGGGTCCCTTGTGGATCTAATTTCTTTCTTGGCAGTGAAGTTTCTTTTCATGAGTGTCTGCTGCCCCCTGGTGGGTATTACTGCCTTATTGCAAAAAATTTTCCTGGAAAAGATCAAGCAGCTTGGTGTTGATGGTTGGAGGCCCTAGCACATCTGGGCGTGTGGGCTATGGCTGGCTGCTTTTGGCCTCTATCCTCTAGGGCAGTAGTTCTTAAAGTGTGGTCCTTGACCACCACCATCACCAGCAGCAGCAGCAGCACCTGGTGTTTGTTAAAGTACAAACTCGGCGCCCTATCCCAGACCTACTGTACCAAAACTCTGTACCATAACCAGCTCTCCAGGCCCATGTGCACTAAAGTCTGAGACCCACTGTTCTAGGAACTCCAGGAGTTCAGGTCTGGAAGGGTGGGGCCAGAGAAGAGATGGGAAGGGGGGTGACTTTGAGGCATGTAGCCACATAGCTGGGGGGGACACAGTGACCCACACCTATAATCCTAGTTGCTCAGGGAGCTGAGGCAGGAGGATTGCATGTTCAAAGCTGGCCTCAGCAACTTAGCAAGACCCTGTCTCAAAATGAAAAAGGGCTGAGGATGTGGCTCAGTGGTTTAGTACCCCTGGGTTCAATCTCTGGTACCAAAAATAAATACGTTAAAAAAAGTTAACACTGTTGAAAATTTTAAAGAATGGTAGAAGGAATTCCCACTTATCCTTTCCTAGATTTTCTAGTTGTTATTGTCTCACCCCATTTCTTGCTCTCTACATTTCTTTTGTGCTGAACCATTTGAAAGAAAGCAGCAGGAATCCTAACACTTCACTCTCAACTATTTAGCAGTCTTTTTGTTTGTTTTGTCTTGTTCTTTGGTACTGGGCATTGAACCCACGGTCCTTTATCACTGCATATCATCCCCAGTACTTTTTATTTTATTGTTTGATTTTGAGACAGGTTCTCATTAAATCACTCCGTCTGGCCTTACACTTGCTATCCTCCTGCTTCAGCCTCCCAGGCCACTGAGATTACAGGCGTGTGCCACCATATCCAGCTTTTTAGCAGTCATTTTGTAAGTGTTGTTTTGCATAGTCACACATCATCATCATAACTAAGAAAAATAGCAATTAAAAAAATCTAGTCTACATTTTATATTCAAATGTCTCCAAAATATTTTATATATTTGTGTAAGTCTGAACTGTAATCAATGTCATTATGTCATTTTTAGTGTCATTTGATCTAAAGCAGCCCAACATCCTTGATTTTTTGAAAGTAATATTGACTTTCTTGAAGAGTCCAGGCCAGTGCTACTGCAGAGTGTCCCACCATGGATTTTGTGAGATGCTTTCTCACAATGGGATTCAGGTCAGACACTTTTGTCATGTGTGCTTCTTTGGTGATATTGTATGTTTATTGTGTCACATCAGGAGGCTCTAAAGTCAGAACATATCACTGTGTCTTAATGTAGCTTATGTGACTGAATCACCAGGGAGCTGTTTTCAGATACATGTTCTTGGTCTACATCTGGAGTTTCACTGGGGTGTGTTCAGCCATTGCCTTATTTAAAACCTTCCCCAGGATTCTGCTGTGTGACTGGGTTGAAACCCAGGGCTGTGTAGCCTTTCTGTAGCTCTCATGGATCTGCATTGTAAAGCCTCCATCTCCAAGCAACTGCCACCGCGGCTGTGCTACCAAGCCCCTCTGCCTCTGCAGCCCTCCCCTCCCACTGCCTGCAGCCCAGCCTCCTCCTACCCAGTGAAATGGTGAGGGTGACTCACTCTAGCCCCTTCACCTCTGGGAACCTGGGGCTGAGCTGGATCCTCACCTCCCCATGGTCCCAGGTCTGACTGTGGTGGTGGCCGGGCAGGTGTCAAAAGCCTGGAAGGAACTCCTGGAGGTGGAAGGAGAACTGGCAGACCTACACACTACTAAGGTGAGAAGGGTGCTAATGTAATACGAATGGCTTGGAGTGACATTTCTGAAAAGATCAAATTGACTTTGAAAATAGGAATTTGAAGATACCCAATACTCCCCCTCCATGCAGGGATGGATTGGTTGGTGACAATGCCTATATCCCAGCATTAGTGTGTGTGCTCTCCCTGTCATACTCTACACACTGAGTTGATGGCATGTATTGATCTATAATCTGTGCTTCAGTGGAGAACTTCATGAAAGTTTAAGTACCTATAGAGATGCTGGTGTGAGCAGGGGTGGAAAAGAAGAAAGAGGAATCAGAATTTTGGCCTTCTTTTGAACCAGGGACTAGGAATAAGGTACAAAGAGTTAAGGGGCCCAGGAAGGTGGTCAGAAGGCCTGGGAATTTGACCAAAGTAGGGAAACTTACAAGAATAGCCATCCAGGGGCATTCGCTTTCATGGATCCTGGGAAAGAGCCTCAGTAAAGAAGAGCTGAGAGGAGCTGGGCACAGTGACACTCAATTGTAATTCCAGTGACTTAGCAAGCCTGAGGCAAGAGGATCACAAGTTCAAGGCCAGTCTGGGCAACTTGGTGAGGTCCTGTCTCCAAATAAAATAAAAGAAAGGGCTGAGAGTGCAGCTCAGTGTAGAGTGCCCCTGGTTCAATCCCCAGTACCTGGGGTGGGAGGTGAGGGGAATGGAGGGGGTGGGGGAGGATGCCAGGGATGAAAACAGGAAGCTGTGGAAATGCCCCCAATTAGAAGCTTGACAGCTTCCTCTAGGACTAACATTCAAGCTGATCCGCTTAGGGTCAAAATATGGAGGCAGTAGCCATTGCTCTAGGCTAAGTCAGCCAGGATCCATGGCACCTGTGTTCAGTCTGGCCTGGTCCTCCTGAGCCGGGAGCAATAAACCACTCATGAGCCAGGCTGGCTGGCTGGCTGGCTGAAGCTACATTGGCCTAAGCAAGGAGCAGGGGGACCTGTGAGGGAGGGATTGAGCGGGAGGAAAAAGACCTGGTCCTTCGTATGATTTCTGTAGTTCTTACCTCCCACATTTGCCTCTTCATGCCTCATATCCCAGACTGCCTACACAGAACTTCAAACATGCATGGAAGCTGTTGGAAATGTCATAGCCCAACAAGAATCTTTGAAATATGTCACCTTGTCATGTATCCCCATATATGTACAGCAGATAGGTAAAACATGAACAATGATTTAGGACTCTGTCTTGGCAGGTCCAGTCCCTGCCCTGTCAGTGACTAGTTGTGTAGCTTTGGGCAACCTGGGTTATAGTTGTTTTCTTTGAAAGAAAGTGAAGTGAGGTGATTCCTAAGATGAGAGAAAGTTAGAGCTGGAAAAAAGTCAGAAAGCATCTGCTATCCCTTTATTTTACAGAAGCACAATCAGAGATTAGAGGAGACTCATAAGCCAAGTCATCTGCTCCTTCCTTAGGTCAGTGGAGACACTGAGGTGCCAATAGGGAAAGGGACTGACTCATCTTGGGACATTTTTATCCATGGCCCCTAACCCAGGGAGCCAATCTCAGAAATCTCTGGTTTCATTCCCTTTCCAACTTTTAAAACCAAACTTGAGAAAACCACATGTGGTGGGAGAGTGATGGGAAGGAATAATGAGCAAGTCAGCCACAGTCACCGCCTGTGGAGTGGAGTGGCAGGAGGCCTGAGACTGTGAGTGGGTGTGGGCCTGCTGCTTCCTTGCTGCCTCTGTCTTTCCTAGGAGACTACATGAGAGAAACTGTGAGCATGTATGTTGGGTCACGGAAGTGTGTGTGGGTACCAAGGAGTGTACCTGTGAGTCTGTGCAAATGGATGATGTTGTGATGTTTCAAATTGCTTGAGGTTGCAGTTCCAAACTGTAGGACAGTTTTGTGAACTCTTCTAAAGAAGTAAGCCTACATTTTATGTGTTTGGTGAATCCTCAGTCTGAATCACCCAGCTCAAACTCAGGCTTAATGTAGAATTTCCCAGAGATAGCTTCCATAGTTTTAGTATATTTCATGGAGTTGGGGAAAAATGTGTGGAAAACACCAGGGTGTTTGGCAAAGGCAAGCAGATTTTTTTTACTGAGTCTAAGTTTTAAAACTTCGAGCTTGGCAAGTATGCAGGTGAGTATGTGGTGTGCAGCATCCCTCAGATGGCTAGATCCCAGGTCCTTTTCCTGATGGATTGGCATCTCAGGGAACTGGAGCTATGGATAACCCTGTTTAAGCCCTGGGTAATTTTTTAGTCATAAAAATAACTTTGAGGGGCTGGGATTATGGCGCAGTGGTAGCGTGCTCGCCTAGCACGCGTAAGGCACTGGGTTCGATCCTCAGCACCACATAAAAATAAAATAAAGATATTCTGTCACCTACAACTAAAAAAAAAAAAAAACATTTAAAAAAATGCTTTAAAAAAAAAATAACTTTGAAGTTTTAGAATGAAGATATTTATTCATGCAATTGATTTTATGGACCATTAAACAAATACTATATTTAAAGATGATGGGTTTAAGCAAATTTAAAGAGAAAGATTCAGTTTGGTAATTTTTCTATGATTCATAACTTAATTTGCAGTAAGAGCATAGGATTTGCTCCTCCCACTTTTCATTCTCTGAATTTGGCAGGTATATGCTTGACGTCTATTATTTTTTAACTTGGAAATTTAACATATGCTCATTCATTCAGTCTTGTATTTTGGACTTTAGAGTTCTCTAACTAAGGGTCTGTTCTTAACAAATTCTGTTTGCTTTGGTTAAAAACTGCTTTATGTTTCTTTACTCTTGAAGGACAGTTTTGCTTGGTGTTAAATCTGGTGGATGGTTATCATCTGCGAAGTTCAGTTTCTTCATATATTAGAAGTGGAGAGTATCCTTAGCGTCTTCATTGGGAGATTCTTGGGGGAACCACATGGCATAAAGACTAAAGCTTTCAGGGAACCAATGTCAGGTTCTGGGACTTTCATCTGCTCCATAAGACCTTGAAGTTGTGGAAGACAGTGCATGCTCTCTCAGAGCAGTTTCTTCCCCAGAAGGACCTACCACTGTCTTCTCAGCCTTGTTTTCTTTATTGATTATTGTCTTGCAGGGAGCCTAGCACCCTAAATGCTCCTTACTATCTATGGCAATTTAACACTATAGATAAACTGCAAATCTTACGCACTCCGTGTATATCCGTGCTTCATATCTAAAGAGCAGTGACTATTTTTCTTCAGGGCAAAATCACCTCCTTTGAGAATGCATGTCCTACTAGCATTAGAAAATTGCAGCATTTTCAAACTGCAATGTTCCCTAAGTGTTAAAGAAGCTGAGATGGGCCTCGAATGGAATCCCTCCTGTCATTGACTAGCTGTGCTAGGTTGGGCAACCTACTTAACCTCTCCAAGCCTGTTTTAGATCTGGAATATGGTGACAATAATTAAATGATAATTTAGTATAGGGTCTAGACATAGTAAGTATTCAGTAACTCCTAGCTATTAACAAACATTTCCAAGAGTCTGTATTCCTTAGCATTTTTTTATTGTAAAATGTAAACATTTAGATATTAAAGAAAAACAGGTCATTTCATTTTGTATCTCACTTTCCAGATCCTATCCTGCACACTGTAGGGCACACCCCGGAGGAGCACAGGCCCAAGGGGTACCTGGCCCAGTGGCTCAGTGAGAAGCAGCACTCCCTGCAGGGCCCAAGGGGAGCCCTGGGGCTGGGGAAGCAGATGGAGCCTGGCAGCAGGCTCTCTGGGCAGCCACGCAGAGACCACCACCAGGATCCAGCTACCTTTGAACATATTGGTGGACACCTCCTGCCCCACAAAGTCCTGAAAGAAGTTCCCTGATGAAGTGTACCTGCCTCTAAGACATGGTTCTCCAACTCTGTCCCCTGACTGGCAGCACTGGCATCCCTTGAAGATTTACAAGAGCTTCAGATATTTAGGTTTTGCCCAGAATCTACTGAATCTGCTGGGGTGGAGCTGAATCACTTGTGTTTTAACAAGTCCCCCAGGTGGTTCTGAGGCACTTCAAGCTTGGGAACCATTGCTCCAGGACAAGGGTCCTCTCTCACTACAGCTTGTGGAGGCAGGATTGCAAAAGTGTTTGCTAAGACAGGGGCCAGCTGGAGTCCCTCCATGGTGGAACCTGGGTTGGAGGTTTGGAGCTTTGGACAAAAGTCAGCTGTGAACACTTGTCCACTTCTTAGAGGCCTCTAAAATGGCTGGACCAGGTTCAAAGGCGGCTGCTATTGGAAAATCATCTTGGAGCTTGAACACGACCACCAAAGAAAATGTACCAGTGTCTGCCTGCATGCTGAAGATCTTCCTCTACAGAATGTTTTCTTTTTGCATGAAAATGGAGAGTCTGGGCTACACCAATGTGTGGTTTAGATAGAGTATTTTTTATGTTTTGGCCCCAAATGTTTCAAGAGTCCAAGGCTAATTTTGTGCTGGTAAGCCTAACCCAGGCCTAAGAATGTTTTAATTTATACATGTGTCTTTCTAAGTAGGTTAAGGTAGTTGAGCCAATAATAGACTTTAATTTCTCTGCTCTGTTCTTAGAAGAAAAAAGTCAGGGGAATTTAAGAAGCTCTCTTTCCACTGACTCTGCAAGCTGGAGGAGGAGATGCTGGTCAGTTAGGAATGAGGCCAGGCTGTACGTAATACGAAGCCTAAAACAACAATGGCTTATCCATAGAAAGATTTTATTTTCTCACATCAAAGAAGTCTGGAGGTATGCAGTTCAAGGTCTGTGCCATCCAGATTCAAAATCTTTTTATAGTTCTGCTGAGATATACATGACCGCTATCCTCTGTAAAGGTCACCTCATTCCCAGGAAGCGGGACTGAGAAGGTGAAGAAAACTGGGGTTGGGACTCTCTTTACTGCAGGAAGTCTCCCATAACATTCTTTTACATATCACTGGCCAGAAAACTAGCACCAACTAGTCTGGGAAACACAGGCTTATTCCAAAAAGGTATAGATCCCTGCTAAGTTTGACTCTAGCATGGCTTCTGTCCATTGTTCTGTTGGGTCTTAGAAAGCAGAACATTTTTAACACAATTCAATTCTGTGTCCTGACTGTGAGCCTGACTGCATGTGGGTTTTATGTATTGATTATGGATGTATGCTTTTTGGCTAATTGTCCAAAACACGGAGTGGGCTGGAGATGTGCCTAGAAATTGTGTGATGAGATGTTACCTCATCTCTTTCCTTTTTTTCAGAGATTCCTCAGTTGGATCAGAGAAAAGGAGAGGGAGCAAATTCCTTTTGGGTCTGTGTAGAAAGGGTTTGGAGTTAAAGTCAAGAAATTGTCATCTTTCTTATTGGATTGTGTCTCTGATCTGCTGATGTCTACACCTACTCTCTCAGGGTCCATTATTTTTCTGCTGCTATAATAGAATAGCACAGAGTGAGTCATTTATAAACAACACTTCATTGGACTCATGGTTCTGGAGGCTGAGCAGTCTGGAGCATGGCCCTGGCCTCTGGTGAGGGCCTCTGTGCTGCACCATAGCATGGCAGAAGAGCAAGTGAGCATGCACGAGACAGAGGAACTCCATGGACCATCCTTTTTATCAAGAGCCACTCCCATGATAATTATCCCACTTCTGAGACAATGGAATTGATCTATCCATGAGGGGACTTTCTTTTCTTTTTCCCGTATTTTTTATTGGTGCATTGTAGTTGTACATAATGGTGAAATTTGTTGTTACATATTTGTATCTGCACACAATACAACAATGTAATTTGGCCAATATCATTCCCCAGTATTTCCCCTTTCCTTCCCTCCTCCCTTGCCCTGGTCTCTTTCTTCTATTCTACAGATATTTCTTGATTTTCATGAGATCCCTGCCTGCCTACCTTTCTTTTCCTTTTTCCTCTCTAAGCTTCCACATATGAGAGAAAACATGACCTCTGACTTTCTAAATTTTGGCTTATTTCATTTAATATAATGTTCTCAAGTTCTGTTCATTTTCCTGAAAATGACATAAATTCATTCTTCTTTATGGTTGAATAAAATTTCACTGCTCATATATACCACATTCTTTTTAAGGTTCCACCTCTTAAAACTGTCACAGTGGCAAATAAATTTCAACATGAGTTTGGAGGGGACATTCAAACGATAGCACTTTCCTGTCTCTTCCTCATTTTGCCTAAAGTGGTACTTTCCCTAGACCTACCCATGGCCAGCCTGCATCACTTCTACTAGGTTTATCTGAGAAGCTGAAAGTTTATCTGAGAAGTTCTGAAAGTTCCTGCAGGATGAACTTACCACTTCCCAGCAATTCAGTTTCAAAGTCTGTGTCCTGAACCAAGAGGCTTCAGTGCCAGGTGACACTTGTGGGCATAAGGAGTGGTGGTGGAGGGGTGGGCCCAGGAAGGTCTGGGCCATGAGGGTCACCAGGGGAAGACAAAGAGTGACATATGCTTCACCTTATCAGAAAATAGTTTGGCTCTGGAATGTCCCCCAAAGGCTCATGTGTTGAAAGATCGGTCTTCCAGATGGTGGTGCCATTGGGGTGAGGTGGTGAAAACCTCAAGACGTGGGGCCACGCTGGAAGAGGTAGGTCACTATCAAAGTGCCTGGTTAGGTGGAGCTGTTTTCAAGTCACAAAAGCATGCATTTGAAATGTAGCCATTTTGACCTCCCCAACATATCTCCCTTTGTCCTCAGTCTTCTAATCATAATGCCTGTAGTAAAATAGGTAATCCAATCATAACAATAGCCCTTCTTCTTGCACTCCCCAATTTTAAATTAGTCAGTCACGTAGACTGTAACCCTGAATTTCTCCTATCAGAGTAAGGCGTAGTGCTGTGTTAGGGACTGAAAACCTGGGCAGACTTCCTGCCCAATGTGCTTGCTTGCCAGATTTTTTTTTTTTGGTATCAAGGACTAAACTCAGGGGTACTCAACCACTGAGCCACATCCCCAGCCCTATTTTGTGTTATGTAGAGACAGGGTCTCACTGAGTTGCTTAGTGCCTCACCATTGCTGAGGCTGGCTTTGAACTCGCCATTCTCCTGTCTCAGCCTCCCAACGTGCTGGGATTACAGGCGTGAGCCACCGCACCAGGCTGCCAGATTCTTTTTGATAGCACATCCTTCTGCAGAAGTAAAGTTTGCTTTACCCAGTAGCTTTTGAGCACATGTCTGATTTCTAAATGCCCAATATTTCTAACAACTGGGGACGTGCCTTTGAAGGGCCTATTTTGTCCTTGGATACTTCTTCTCATACTCTGTGCTTCTGGCTGCCATGAAGTGAGTGGCTCTATTTCACCATCTCCCTCCACTATGATGCTCTGCCTCACTACAGCCAAAAAAGTGGTGGAGTCAGCCAACTATGGATTGAAACCTCTGAAATTGTAAGCCAAAATAAAATTTTGCTCTATTATGTTGCTTTCCTCAGGTATTTTGTCACAAAACCAGAAAGCTGACTAACACAGCTATGCAGATAGATGTTTGAAGGGAAGTATAAGACTTTCAAAGCCCCAGAAATGGCCTGAGCTCCTGTGGTGGCTGGAGATCTCTTTGGACCATGAGAGCCTTTGCTGACATTGAGATAGGAGCACACATCTTCAGTCAGTCTTTCTGGGGAAGTTTTCTTTTTCTTTTGGGGCTTGGATGCTCAGCTCACAGTGTATTCCTGAATACAGAGAAAGTCCCACCTGTGTTTTGGCGAGTGAAGGGCTGAAGAGAGAGAGGCTGGCCTTTTCTCAACTCCAGAAAGAGCTACTGTCTCTGTAGTTCTTTAAGCTGGTGTGAGCCTTCTTCCTGCACATGCCATTGCAGGCCTGGATCTGGCTCCTGCTCCTCATTCCTATAGCTTTGCCTTTGCTCATGGCATTTGCATGCCGCCTCCTAAATTTCTGTGTCTGGGATTCTCACTCCTCTTGTCCCCAGGTTTTATTCACAAATGCAGAAATGGAGGCTCAGAGAGGTTAAGCAAGTTACTTGGCTACACAGCCACACTTTCGAATAGAATCTCTTAAGGTCCCAAAAATGAGAGTAGGTGCGCATGGCATCCTGGCACACTTTCCATCACCCGATGAGCCAGATCCTGAGGAGTGCTTCCCCAGGATTTTTTGAGTGCTTTAATAGTGTAAGGGTGCATCTGATAATGGGACAGTGTGTCCCTTTTTCCAAATAAGTTCGTAGGGAGCAAAGTCTATGAAGGGCTGGGATGGGGGAAGATATAAGAGCAGAGGTGCAGAGAAAACCCTAGCTTTGGGGGCTGAGAGAGCACCCCTGGCTCCAGTACCATTGAGGAGTAAGGTTATCATTCATCATTGACCTTTGAGTGAACATCCTCTTCCTACCTGGGGAGGAGGGACTTGGCTTGCAAGAGCCTTGGGCTATGGCTTGGGAGAAAGAGAAAAAAACTTTATCACAAGAATTTAAATTCCTGGTGACTTGAATCTTTTAGGGAGGCTGGTCAGAGTCTAAGCAATCAAAGCCTTGAGTCTTGAGGGGGACTCAATAGAATATGCTTTGAAAATAAGAGAAAGGTTAAGTTCAGGCATGGAAGACTATGCAGTGGTTAAAAGAAGTAGATATACAGACATAACATCTTTGAGATGTTCTGGTAAGTGAAGAAAACAAGTAGAATAAATTAAAAAAATTCAATCCTGTTTATGTAAAAACAAAAAACAAAAACCCAACTTTCTTCCAAGTGCATGTGATGAAACTGCACCCAGAAGGTCAGAAAGATGCCACACTCAATTGGTGATGGTGGCTGCCTCTGGGGGGAGTGTGTAACCAACCAGTCCATGCACTTTGTTCCATTAAAATTTCAAGAGATAATTTAATTAGAAAAAAAATTTGCTTTGAAATCTAGGATCTGAATTCTTCTCTCACCTGGGCCTTGGGTCTGCTAGTGGCTAGACTGCCTGTGGTGACTGGCTCAGTCCTAATGAAGACCAATGGGACTGACATTGAAATTGAACTTGAAGGAGCCAAGTCCCAGCTCATCATGGAAACTTCAGGCTTCGAGCAAACTAGTAAATGCTGCAAGTCTCACAGGGTGCTGTATTAAATGAGAAAACATTTGAATGTATTTTGCAAAAGTTAAAGTGGGAGACAAATGTAGAGATATTAAAGTATAATTTGCCATTACATTTTTGCCTTAGCTTTTAAAGTGAAAGTGGGCTAAGGGAGAAAGGATGTTGAAAGCTTATTATAGGACAGCCAGTGTCCTAAGCATGTTTTATGCATTTGATGCATGCGACTACACCCTATAAAGTAGCTATTACTATGATAATCTCCATTTCACTGCTGAGAAGCTGAAAGTTTTGGTAATTTCCCATGGTTGTTCAGCTGGCAAGCTGAAGACAGAACTTGAACCCAGACCCTCTACTCTAGCGTGCTGTTCTCAATTGTGAAAACATGTTGCAGCACCCTGACACACATTCATAGCTATTGGTCAGTTGGTCTATCTAGCCCCATGACATATATGTTATATATGACTATATAATATACATGTCATATATTTACTATTCTCCTTCATGCAGCAGTTCTGAGAAGGCTGAAATTTAAACCTCCAAGAAGGAATAGGTGAAGTTGATTCTAAACACTATCAAGTACTTAGATACTTGTAGGGGCACTGGAATAACAGTGGCTCACATGTTCTGAACATTTGCTGCATGGAAGCCACTCTTTTTAAGTGCTTTACAAGTTATTAATTTAAAGCATACAACTTTATGCAGAAGGTACTATTATCTTCACTCTACAGCTGGAAAGAAGTGTCCCACATGAGAGTCTAAATAACTTGCCAATACAAAGATGTTTATAATAAAGTCTGCCCTCATTCCAACGCGATAAGAGAGATAAAAACGCAGTAAATGCTATAATATGGATTACAAAATTCCTATAGTGCTCAAAGGGGTTCAGTCTCTGTAGGGGAAGATGTGATATTTTGTGTGGGATCCTTAAGGGTGCAGGTGCATGTGCAAGGCCAGGGACGAATGAGGAAGGACCCACTTTCAAGGTCTGAGTTAGAATGGGGCCCCATTCCGACTACAGCACAAACCCAGAAACAGTGGTGGCTGCCGTCCCAGGCAGGGGTCTTTCCACATCCCCAATCAGCAGAACCAGACATGCTGGGAGGGACTGGGCCAGACCCTCGGCCAGACCCTCCGCATCCTCGCAGCCTCGGACCACAAACAGCCTCTCCCGCTCTTGGGCCACGTGACTGCTAAGCGGTAGACTGCGTTCCTGATAGGCCGAGAGGGCAGAGCACTGATTGGTGGAAAACAGGACTGTTGGGATTGGTCGCCGCCTGCTCCTTTTAGGAAGAAGCTCCTCACCTACGGAATTATTTGGGTAAAAACTCCTGGAGTCCACTCTTCCTTTGGAGGCCTCCCTTCAAGCGTGTAACCCTTTACATCTTTGGCTACCAGAAGCCGCGTAAGAGACTTGGCTAGTCAGAGCTGTGGAGAGCGCGGCGTCAGCGAAGTTTCTGATTGGCTGATGCAGGCTGGGGGCGGATCTGGGGAGGGGCCCTCGCGCAGCGTGGGGCGGGGAAGAAGCCTTGCTTTCCCGCCGCCCGCACCATCTCGGGTCCGAACGCGCCCCCGTGTGGTCTTTAGGGGTAACTCTTTGCAATGTGGCTTTGCTCAGTGTGGGTTTGGTTTGCCTGGCTCCTGAAAAGGAAAACCTTTTAACCCAAATAGGAAGAGAAATGCCTAGATTCGAATAGGAGCAACGTGCTGGATAGGAGCGCAGACTCTGGGGCCAAACTGCCTGTGGTTAGAACCAGCTTCACACTCAGTTTCCTTTCCTGGATCTCAACTGTAAAATGGGTGTAATAATAATACCTTGGAGTGTTGCTGGAAGATTTCAGTGGATTAATTGTGCTTAAGTATGACTCAGTGCCAGGCACATAATGGGTGCTAATAAATGGTAACTAGTGGAGATCCGTCACTGGTTAAGAATGAGCATTCTGGAGTTGGAAAGAACAGCCTTTCTGTGCCAGTTTCCTCATCTGTGAATGAGACCAACAACAGCATTTCCTTCATGGAATTGTGGCTTAATTGAGATAATACTGGCAAAATAGTCAATATATAGCAATTGATAAATGTTGGCTCCTGTTATTATTATTTAACTATTGTAATTGCTATTTCTCTTCTTCTTGCCTCTGACAAGGGATCACTTCAGCTCAATTTGGTCCCTTTGAAAGAGGAATAATAATTTACTTGGCCTGGAGTTCCAGTCTGTAGATCTGTGACTTTCACATGTGTGAAGATAGGACTTGGAAAATCTTCCCATCACAGCCTTGTCCCAATTTCCATTACCCTTTAAGGCACTGTCTCCTTAAGCCCCCAAACTGCAACATTCTAATTGTTAACTTTTTGGTGCAGAACTAGTTATCAGAAGATGTTAGTTGACTCTAGTGTTGAACAGTATTCGGAGGGCAGGGTACACAGAATGACACGTTCTGATGAGGTATGAAAAGGGTGTCAGGGGTTTGAAAGTAAAAGACAGATGTCAGTGTATACTCTAGGGTGATGGGACCAGCGATGGTGATGGAGGATCACTGTGGGGCATGTGGAGGGTGTTGGCTGATTGGTGGTTGAGAGCAGGTCAGCCTGGAATCCTTGTGAATCATGGGAAGGTCACTGGAATGAGACTCAGAGACTCTCATTCTGGCTGTAACTTACTCTGGCTGTTGACTGTGGACAAGTCACGTATTTCTGAGAACTGTTTTTCTTCCTGGTAAAATGGAAATGGAAGAAGATTTTTTGTGTACAGTGTTGTGCATATAATAAGCACTCTGTAATGATTAGTTATTGTTGTTATTTTTATTATTAATTCCTTCTCAAAAGTATGTTGTGAGGATCATGGAGAAACTGTAATCTGTTAAGGTTTTAACATTCAAGAGCCATGGATGCCTGAGACAGCCAAATGAACAGTGGGAGTTTTTCAGGGGTAACTCAACTACTCCCCCCATTCTAATTATTATGTACTTTTCTGTCCCTAATTGAAATTCTTTCCATCAGAGAAAGTTAGCCAAGTGACCCAGTTATTATCATTTAACTATTGTAATTAGGCCAGTTTAAAAGGCCTTCAGAGTTCTTGGATCCTCCCTCCTTGACTGTGACCACCTCTCATCTGCCCCACACACCTCCCTTTTGGACCATAAAAGAGGAGTCTAGTTAGAGGTTAGGCCCTGCATACAGGTAGCTTTTGGCAACCACAGAATTCTGGGAGTTCTTTTTAGAGTGAATTACTTAGTAATGGGAAGCCCAGAGTTTGAGGGTGGTACTGACTTGTGTGGGTACAGTGGGGTCAGTGGTATGGTAGTGAGTGGTCTCCACAATGAATCATCCAACTAGTTTTGGTGCGATTACTATATTCTTATTACTCTGATGGAGGTATAATTCTCCCATTCTTGAGATTTTATAGAGTTATTTCTCAGTTTAAAATGGAAAAAAGGCAGAATTATTAGTAGTAAAATCTGGGGGCTTTATGTTGGGCATTTGAATCTAATCTCAGACTAGTTGCTTATTTTCACAGCTTTATTCTCTAAAAAACAGGGATAAGTGGAATATGAGTCAAGTAGTAAAAAGGAATGGACTCTTAATAAGTGCAGTAATATGGATGAATTTCAAAATAATCATGAGTATAAGGTATCAAATGTGCATGATTTGATACAAGGTATCAAACAGTGCATGATTCTGTTTATAAAAAATTCTACAAAATGAAGATAAAACTGTGTGTCATAAATCTCAGTGGTTGTCTAAGGATAAGCAACTGGAGGAGATGGGGTGGATTACAAAGGGGCATAAGGAAACTGTTGGAGGTGATGAGTATTTAACAAAATGGCATTAACATCTGGTAGACATTATCTTAACATCAGACAGTAGCATCTCCTGAGAAAATTATTTAAAATGATTATATAGATTTTTACACAGTAGTTCTGGGATGGGTCAGAAACCTGAATTGTAATATGCATGCCCCATTGGTTTTTATGCAGGTAGTCTGTAGAAAGTACACTAATCCAAGACATTTTGGGACCTTGGACAGCTCCAGGTGACCTTGCACAGACATTTTCAGGACCTAGGACAGCACCAAACGCTCAAACTCCGTATACTGTGGGGAAATTTACTCCAATTCTCAAAGGGTTTGCCCATTTTCCCAAACAATTGAAAAACAAAAACAAAAACAAAAGCAGTGTTTCTAAAGACAGTAAACTCTGGTTCCTGATTGCAGGCAAGGAGAAGGCATACAGGTATATGTCCTATAAGAAAATATTCTAAGCTCATATACCTCTAAGGGAGTATATGTAGTCTTCAGAGGTCTGAGACTCTCCTGAAATTGTATATAAAGTTGTGAGGAAGTTTATGTACATACATTTTAGTGGATAGTGAACTTAAAATTAACTTTTTCTCCATTTGAGGATGGAAATGTTCTGGATCAATGAATTTATGTACTTTTATGTATAATTTGTGTATTTTGATAGACTGCTCAAGATTTGGGTGAGTGATCAGAGAATTTTATTTAATTTCTTCCTTGTTATTCAGGCACTTAATAAGTGTCTGTATCATTTCAACTATGACAACATAAGTACAAAGAAGCAAATAATGTCTGAAAATGTCCAACTTTGACATCAAGCCATAATTTGAAGAACTCCCAAATGTTATGATAAAAGTCCATTAAAATTGGGACAGAATTGGATATATCTAATGTTGGTTAATGTGGAAACTATGTTGCTAAAAGAATTGTCATTATAAGATACAGTTAACGTGAGAAATGAGGTAATTTGGCTGATGAAGGACTATTTTTCATTTGTTATTTGATCTTTAAGTATTTCTATCCTTGATAACTTTACCAATAGACAAACCAGTGATCATGGGGTGTTAAGTTAGGTAGCATTTTCTGCAGGTCAAACTATTTTTTTTTTAGGCAAGGTAGTGGTCATTAACAATATTGCACTTAAAATATATTCTCCCAAACAACCCATTTAATAGCAAGCAAGCCATCCCCCCTTTCATCATCTGTAACCCGCCTGATGGTAGGATGTAGTTTGATATTATAATATGCATAGTATATTTGTGAAGAGAAATGTAGTTGATTTGAATTATCTGTCCTGAACGGCGATGTTCTTTGACTATGGAGAAAACTCTTGAGTTGGTTCCAATTAGATATGAGTTATTTCAGGCTAGAGAGGAGGAAACCAAGCTATTAATCTTCCCATTAGTTTCACAGGAGACTAAGGATATGCATTGGGAGACAGTTTGTGTCCATGACCCTGACATTTTTCTTTCTCCAAGGAATAGTAAGATAGAAATTATTGACTCAAGGCTTCTAAGCAACTCATCAAACCTTATGAACTATCTGTTCTAATTTCAGAGTAAAGATAACCTAGGCAGTTTGTTTTCACGGCTTCTATGACACCAGCTTCTCAAATTGAATCCCCCTCCCCGATCTCATTGAATACTCCCTTTCAATCTCGTTGCTGGCACTATCTTGTTTGCCTGACCTTCAGGGGACCTGTCTATACTGTCTCCCTGGAGGATTTAATTTACTCCCTTAGTATTCATACTATCTATATGCAGATGACTCCCAAATATAAATCCCTACTCTTGACCTTCCCCTGAGCCACAGGCTCATAAATCAAACTGCCTACTTGATGTCAAACTGCCTACCTGACTCCAATGCTTAATAAATGTAATGGGCCCCAAATGGAACACTTTATTCTATGCTTTTGCTTCCCCCTAACCTTTCTTCTCTCAATCTCTTATTTGGAAAATGGCATAACCTTTTCCTAGTTTCTTCTGACAGAAACCTGGGAGCCCTTCCATTGTTTTTCTCATATGTCACATGCAGTTTATCAGTTTTGTTTCCAAGCTATATTGTTAGTATGTTTGCTTCTTTCCATTTTTACAGCTATCACCTTGAGTTTAGACAATCATCTGTCTTCTGGGCTATTTTAAAGGTCTCTCCTCTAATCCCTCACAGTTTCCGTTTTTGTCCCACTTCCTGTCTCCCAACAGTGGCCAAGATAATTGGTAAATCAGATCATACCATCTCTCCTTTCTCTCTGTGGCCTCGGAGGCCTGGCTGATGTGGTCATGTCCACATCTCTGGTTCGTTTCCTCACCACGCTCTCCTGCTTACTCGCCTGCAGCCACATCAGCCTTCTTTCAGTTACGTAAACTCACCAAGTTCACCCTTGCCTCAGGGTTTTGTGATTGTTATTTATTCTGCCTGGAACTTTCATATCCAAGACTTTCACGTGGATGGCACCTTCTCAACATTCAGGTGTCAGCTCAAATATAATTTTCACAGAGAGATCATATTCATGATGGAAATAACTTACTCATTTCTTTTTCAGTCCCTGTCCCTCATGCCACTCTCCTTCATTTTCTACTTAGTCCCCATCACTTATTGGGTATAATTTTATATGTGACATACTCAAATAAACAAAATAAATGGGGGCATGTCTTTATTTTTGGTAAAAATCCAAGTGAGCTAACAATTGTCATAAATGGTCTCAATTCTCAGTGGCATAACATGATAAAGTAGGTTTCTTGTACATGTCCCAGTCCCATTTGTGGTGGGAGATTCTGGGGATGGGGAGCAGGAGGGAGTGTCTGATTCATTATGACTTGCCACCCACTCTTATCTCTCCTGAATGGCTGAAGACTGGTGCTTCTACTGCCACCATCACCGAGGTCCCCATTCTGCCCTGTGCTCTTTCCCCAGGTCCATGCCAGTCATCCACATCCTTTTGTTCAAGGTAGGTTGCCTCTGCTGATTCACGGGTGTCCTCAGTGTCAACTCTCTACCCTTACTGGTGTCAGGGAGAACTTTGTGATGCTTTCCCATTAATTCTGTGATGAGGAGACTTGGGGAGGCTCCTGGAGGACAGCTGTATAGGACTCTTTCTGTCTGAAGCTGCCAGCCTCATTCTGCTCTGCTGGGGAACGTTATGTGAGGTTGTGAGAAATTCTTTGCTCTCAGATTCCTCAACCTATTTGGGGTGGCTCTATTAATTCCTGATTAAAGTTTATTTTTAAAATTTTTATTGGTGCATTATAATTATACATAAGAGTGGTATTGATTGTTAATTATTGTACATTGTGTTTATATTTGCACATAGCATGAATTGGTCCATTTCATTCCCTAGTACCTTCCCTCTCCCACCCACCCTCGCTCTGTTGCCTTTCTCTATTCTCCTGGTCTCATTTCTGTTTCCATGAGGTGACTTTTCTTTCATTTTTTTCTCTCTAGCTTCCACACAGAGAGAAAACACATGACATTTGACTTTCTAAGTGGTTTATCTCACTTAGCATGATGTTCTCTAGTTCTACCCATTTTCCTGTAAATGAAATAATTTGTTCTTTATGGATGAGTAAAATTCCATTGTGCATATATACCACATTTTTCTTTATCTATTCTTCTGTTGATAGACACCTACGCTGGTTCCAGAACGTGGCTATTGTGAATTGTGCTGCTATCAACATGGGTATGTATGTATTGCTCTAGTATACTAAATTTAATTCTTTAGGATAAATGCCAAGGCGTGGTTTAGCTGGGTCATATGGTGGTTCCATTCTTACTTTTGAGGAACCTCCATACAGAGCTCCATGGTTTTAGTGCAAGTGTTAGTGAAAGTTCTTTCATGTGGTGATTTGGGGTCCAGATCTCTTTTCATTTTGTGGTTCTGCCATTTCTTAGGATTTCAGAGCCTTTTGTTTCTACTGATGGATGGAAAACAGGGTAGAAAATGTTGTAGTCAGACCTGTGCCTGGAGTACATCCTGGCCCACAATTCAGTGTCCAGAAGGCTGTCACATACCCCCACCCAGAAGCTAGGGAGTATAGTCTCTGGCTGAGCATCTGTTTTCTCACGACAGGTCTGGCACTCTGGACTAGAGAGTGAATAATCAGTTGCTGCTGCCACTGTTCATTGAAGTGGGGAAGCTAGGAAGGTCCATCTTCTCATGTCTCCTGCTTCCTGTCTCTCTCCCTTTGATTCCATGCATGAACCTCCCTTGCTGTTCTCTAGCTTTATGGTGTCTTGTGATCTGCCCTTCATGAACAGTTGCTCTCAGTAAGGGAGTGATTTAGTTGACTGAAGTCAACTAAAGATGGCAGCATTTTAACAGAAGAAAGCCTCTGTTTGATGTTAAAAAAAATTAATTTGGGTGTGGTGGCACAGGCCTGTAACCCTAGCTACTTGGATTGCTGAGGTAAGAGGATCATGAATTTGTGGCCAGCCTGGGCAATTTAGTGAGACCCATTTTGGGGCGGGGGAAGGGGAGGCCCTAATAAGAGAAGTTGCAGGCAGGTGAGGTATTTTGGGGGAAGAAGAAGCTTGCAGTCCCTAAAATTAAACCACATATGGGATCTGACTATACCTTTCAAAGTGTCTCTGAACAACCATAGGGCTCTTAAGTTAGGTCTGACTTTCTTTATTGTTCTATCTAATTTGGAAATTTTCCATAAATTCAGATTGTTAGGGGCTGAATTGTGTCCCCCCCAAATTCATATGTTGAAGCCCTAACCTCCAGTACTGCAGAGTGTTACTGTATTTGGAAATAAGTTCTTTAAAGAGGAGATGAAGTTAAAATGAGGCCTATAGGGTAAGCCCTATTCTAATCTGATTGATGTCCTTATAAGAGGAGGGAATTTGGACACGTGGGGAATACCAGCCATGCTGTGCAAAGGGGCATGACCGTGTGCAGAGGCAGCAAGAGGGCGGCAACTGCAAGCTGAGAGGAGAGATTTGGAGCAGATCTTTCCTTATAGTCCTCAGAGGAAACCAATCCTGCTGGCATCCTGATCTTGGACTTCTAGCCTCCAAAACTGAGAGAGAATATATTTATGTTGGTTATGTCACCTAGTCTATGGTGTTTTGTTACGGAAGCCCTAGAAAACGAATACACAAATTTTTCTATTTTGTGCTGATCAAAGTTTTGAAGTATAAAAGAGAGTTATGAGAAGGGTTGGGAACTGGAGGTCTTGACTGCAAAAGAATCTTGGGCTAGTATGAGTTTAACAATGTGGACTGAATGAGTGGCCATGGTGTAGTCTGTTAGCTATCCCCTGGTGAACTTGCATTGGCATCTCTAAATCAATTCCTCCAAAAGGTAGCTCAGATTAATTTGTGCTAGTCTATATTTGAAATGGAAGAATCCTGAAAAATTCTTTATCATATAGAAAGTAAAAATTCAAGTTAAATATTAGTGAAGATCTTTTTTCCCTAACTATATAAAATACTCAGCTACTGAGACATATTTGGAGGATTACGTTGTAAATTCTCATAAAGGGGACATTGAGGCCAGCACAGTCAGTCTGGAATCTTTTCTTTTTTCTTTTTTTCTGCCTATCTTTTCTTTTTTCTTTCTTTTGCTAAGTAGGCACACCCTTGAGTCTGAAACTCAGCAATTGCTAAAATGCTCCTTGCCACCCAAAGGCTGAAGTGCCTTAGGACATGTCAATACTGGGTTGGCAAAGTATTTCCCCTTCTTTTCAGACACACCAGTGGCTCTGGGTCTTTTTCCAGGAACAGCATTAGAGAATTCAAACCCAATCACAAATCCCTTGTGGAGGGACAGGCATCCACAGCCAGGTATCTGGCAGCCAGAGATAGGAAACAGAAGCAATATGGTCCTTCAAGTTGCTTTCTATAGTGCCTTCTTATAATTCAATTCTCTTTATCTTAAGAAGCTGTTGTGAGTTGATTAATTTGAGATATTTGGAAAGCATATCATCCTTTCGGCAAAAACCAAAAAATATGTTAGCCATCTGGTTAAGTCAAAGGCAGTGGCATAGATGAAGGAGCTTGTGCAAAGAAAGGGGTCAGGGTGGTGCAGAATTAGCTATGGGGAAGAACTTAAAAGAAGGAAAGAAGGAGCTGGGCAAGGAGAACTTGATTTTAAAATGAGACAATGTGGCAGTGGAATCTTGAATTCATCTGGATGTGGCCATCCTGGGAAAAAAGAATTGTGTTTGTGAATTTAAAATTGTGTCAATAAACACTTGCTGAGGACCTTCTCTATCACAGCTGAATGTAGCAGAGAAAGAACATTATCCTCCTTTAGGAATACAGGGGTTGGCTTTATGGTGCAGGGCCAACTTTAAACTCTAGGGCACCATCATGGGGTGGGGACCACAACATTGGCCATGATCACAGACCTAGGTCATTAAAAACATGTTTTATTTATTTATACATCATACACCCACAGCTTTTACATGGTTGGGGGGCATGAACTTTGAATTTCATCCTAATTTGCATTGTCAATACTTCTCTGATGCTGAAAGAGAATTCACCAGAAATGTCATAATAGGGATAAGTAATTGTTTTTCATTTACTAGTCATTCACTATGAATTTATAAGGTGGGTGTCAGTAAACTCAAGACGAAGAATCTGAAGAGAAGCAAATTTGTCAAGATGTCTCCAGGTTGTCTGATCCCAGGGCTTATGCGCATTCCATTCCATGGCAGCAAAAAGGCAGGAGACATTTTATTTTACTTATTTTCAAAAGCATTTAAATAATCAAGTAGTTAGCAAATGGAAATTTGTAGATACCATGTACAACATGTTGTTTTGGAATCTGCATACTTGTGTAATGTCTAAATCAAGCTAATTAACATACACATTGCCTCATAGACATCATTTTTGTGTGTGTGTGGTGAGAACACTTAAAATCTATTTAGCATTTTTCCATAATATAGTACATTGTTATTAACTAGAGTCACCACTTTGTATGTTAGGTCTCTTGAACTTATTCCCTCTATGTAGCTGAAATTTTGTATCCTTTGATTAATATCGCTTCCCAACTGTTCCTACCTCCGACCTCTGGTAACTACTTTTCTATTCTCTACTTTGGTGAATTTAACATTTTAGATTCTATTTATAAATGAGATCTGTGATATTTATCTTTCTGTGCCTGACTTATTTCACTTAATGTAATGCCCTCCTGGCTCATCCAAATTGTTTCAAATGACAGGTTTTCTTTCTTTTTCAAGGGTGGATAGTATTCCATCTTCCATCACTTCAACAGGATTCCATCTTCTTTATCCATCCATCTGTTGATGGACATATAGATTGATTTCATATATTGAGTATTTTGAGGAATACTGCAGTGAACATGGGAATGCAGATATGTCTTTGACATACTTATTTCATTTACTTTAGATGTATACCCAGAAGTGGGATTTCTGAATTGTTTGGTAGTTCTATTTTTAATTCTTTGAGGAACTTCCATATCATTTTGCCCATTTTTTCAATAGAGTTGTGTTCTTACACACACACACACACACACACACACACACACAGAGCACCACACTCTACAGTGCTGATACAACCATTTTACAAGTTTCCCATGAAGCATAGAAGTTTTACTTCTCTTTATGTCCCCTTTTCTTTTCCTATTTAAAATGAAACTGTCTTAAATTATTCCGCACATGCTGAGAACCACATCAAACAGTATTATAATTCCTGCTTCAACCACCAAATACGATTCTCCCATTCTGTAGGCTCTCTCTTCATGCTCTTAATTGTTTCCTTTGTTGTGCAGAAGCTTTTTAATTTGATGCCATCCCACTTATTGATTTATTTTATTTTATTTTATTTCTTGTGCTTTAGGAGTCTTGTTAAGGGAGTTGTTTCCTGTGCCAACATCCTGGAGGGTTGGGCCTACAGTTTCTGCTGGCAGTTGCAGTTTCTGATCTAATTCCGAAGTCTTTGATCCACTTTGAGTTGACTTTTGTGCAGGGTAAGAGATAGGGGTCAAATTTCATTCTTCTAGCAGAGCATGGTGTTGCAGGCCTGTTACCCCAGCAGCTTGGGAGGCTGAGACAGGAGGATTGCAAGTTCAAAGTCAGCCTCAGCAATTTAGCGAGACACTGAGCAACTTAGTGAGACCATCTCAAAATAAAAAAAATAAAAGCTGACTGGGGTTGTGGCTCAGTGGTAAAGCACCCTTGGATTCATTCTCTAGTACCCCCATCCCCCGCCAAAATTATTCTTTTACATATGGATTTCCAGTTTTCCCACTTGTTAAAAGGACTATCTTTTCTCCAATGTACGTTTTTGGCACTGTTGTCTAATATCAGATAACTGTATTTATGTGGTTTATGTGGGTTCATCTCTGTGTCTTTTATTCTATTCTTCATGTCTTTTCGGTTCTAATACCATGCTGTTTTTGTTACTATAGCTCTACAGTATAATTTGAAGTCCAGTATTGTGATGCCTCCAGCTTTGCTCTTCTTGCTAAGAATTGCTAGGGCTATTCTGAGTCTCTTATTTTTCTAAATGAATTTCAGCACTATTTTTTCTAGTTCTGTGAAGAATGTCATGATGAGGATTGCATTAAATGTGTATAGTGCTTTTGGTAGTATGACTGTTTTGGCCATATTAATTCTGCCTATCCAAGAATATGGGAAGTCTTTCCATCTTCTAAGTTCTTCAATTTCTTTCTTTAGTGTTCTATAGTTTTCATTATACAGGTCCTTCACTTCTTTGATTAGATTGATTCCCAAGTATTTTATTTTATTTATTTATTTTTTACTACCAGAGATTGAATTTAGGGGTACTCAACCACTGAGTCACACTCCCAGCCCTATTTGGTGTTTTATTTAGAGACAGGGTCTCACTGAGTTGCTTAGCGCCTCGCCATTGCTGAGGCTGGCCTTGAACTCACAATTCTCCTGTCTCAGCCTCCCAAAGTGTTTTGATTACAGGCGTGTGCCACTGTACCTGGCTTATTTTATTTTTTTGAGATTATTACGAATGGGATAATTTTTCTAATTTTTTCCCCAGCAGATTCATTTTTGGAGTATTTTTGCAATTGACTTACGAGTGTCATAAGTTTTCTGTTACTTTGATGAATTCATTTATCAGCTCTGGAAGTCTTCTGGTGGAGGTTTTTTTTTTTTTTTTTTTTTGGAGGGGATCTTCTAAATATAGGATCATGTCTTCAGCAAACAGATAATTTGAGCTCCTCTTTTCCTATTTGATCCCTTTAATTTCCTTCTCTTGCTTAATTGCTCTGGATAGTTTCAAGGACTAATAGGAGTGAAAAGTACTTTTTTTTTTTGAAAGTAGGACAGGGAGTGAATTTTCTTGTGATTCTTGAAATCATGACATCAGAGGTTCTTCTTGAAGCTGGTCTGGCAGGTCATGCCATGTGGGCACTGTCTCTTCAAAGCTGTCATGATAGCAAACAGAGTGCTCTGGAAACAAAGGACACTGGTTAAATAGTGCGGAGGTTGGAGATGGTGGTACACAGTGGTTACCATAGGTTACAGAAGCCGGAAAATGAAGCAGAGGGGACTGCTGAGTCCCAGGAAAGCTACCATATAGTCTTGGATTCATTTCTTCCTTCCTTCCTTCCTTCCTTCCTTCCTTCCTTCCTTCCTTTCTTTCTTTCTTTCTTTCTTTCTTTCTTTCTTTCTTTCTTTCTTTCTTTCTTTCTTTCTTTCTCTCTCTCTCTCTCTTTCTTTCCTTCCTTCCTCCCTCTCTTTCTTTCTTTCTTTCTTTCTCCTTCCTTCCTTCCTTCCTTCCTTCCTTTCTTTCTTTCTTTCTTTCTCTCTCTCTTTCTTTCCTCCCTCCCTCCCTCTCTTTCTTTCTTTCTTTCTCCTTCCTTCCTTCCTTCCTTCCTTCCTTCCTTCCTTCCTTCCTTCCTTCCTTCCTTCCCTCCTCTCTCTCTCTCTCTCTTTCTTTCTTTCTTTCTTTCTTTCACTGAGGATTGAACTCAGGGGCACTCAACCACTGAGCCACATCCCCAGCCCCACACCCCCAGCCTCAGTGAGACAGGGTCTCACTGAGTTGCTTTGTGCCTTGCTGTTGCTGAGGCTGGCTTTGAACTGGCAATCTTCCTGTCTCACTCTCCCAAGCCTCTGGGATTACAGGCATGCGCCGCTGTGCCTGGCTAGTCTTGTATTTCTTGACATTTCACTCATTCTTTAATTTCTGTTAAAAACCTACATTTATTTTGTGTTCTAAGTGTCGTGCCAGCATTATGGATGTAAAAGAAAGCAAGATGGGCCACTGTTCTCAAGACTTACAGATTAATGAGGAAAAGAGATAGAGATAGTAAGCAAGTAACTATGGAAAGGTGTAACAGGGCTCATGATAAGGAGAGAACAG